>OY757015.1:163875637-164475637 GCA_963580285.1 Lucinisca nassula | reverse complement strand
ATCCTAAAAATTTCGACACCTTGAGGACTTGCTATAATTCTCCTAAAATTTTAATAAATTTGTTTCACAATCCAGCAAAGAGTCTAAAAGGTGTAGATGGAATGGCAAATGGTGTAGACCCTGATCAGACTGCTCATTTTGAACAGTCCCAAAGGTGGTCTCTGACCAAAGGACAGTGTATGCAGAAATCACAAAGAAAGAATATTGAAACTTTCTAAATAAGCTTTTCAAAGCAACATTAGCCTCAATTTTTGGTGGTCTTAATAGCAGAATTTTACTGTATGTGTATATAGGGGATCTTACACGAGTGGTCATTTCATAAATTTCATATCAAATGACCACGAGTGTAAGATTTGCTTTATCATATGACCACTTTAAATTGGATTTTATCGCCTTTAAATCTGATATTTTTTCCACAAAAAATGCATCGTTGACATGGACGTCGTCATGACGTTAATTAATCCCGCCAAAGTGTTATTACACGTGTGGTCATACGATTTTTATTACACGACGCTATCCACTGATTATCAACGACGTCATATGATAAAATATTTGTTGTGGCTGAGCCAGCCAGTTTGTGTTTATCTGGTCAAAAATCCAGTAATAAGTTTTCTACGGACGCATTACAGATAATTTCCATATAACAGAAATGGAAGCTTTTTTTTTTCAAAATGTTTAAATTATATGGAAATAAATGGTGTCATATTTTTTTATTTGATAAAAACATTTTGACTTCCATATTACTGCTAAACTTTCTTTCAATTTTTGGATCCTAGCCAATGTTCAAAATGAAGTTTTGAATAGATAAACAAAACAGCTAATTGGCAAACAGTGCAGGCCCAGATCAGACACTGCAAAACACAGTATCTGATCGGGGCCTCCACTGTTTGCTAAAGTTCAACTGTTTTCCAAATAAATTTAAAAGAAAACACAACCTGTCACCCCTAAATTTTGAAACACCTCCTGTTTATCCCTTGTCCTGCTGAAGAAGCCATCTGACCAGGATCTTCATTGTTTGTCAATCAGCTAATCAATTTGTTGCAATAATTTGCATCAAGTAATCTGATTGGTTGATAATCAGTAGTGGGTGTGACATATATAAATATTCTGCAAGTCAAGGGTTAATATATGTAAGGAGGAAGAAAATAAATTAATACACCAATCCATAGACAACAATTGTCAATTTTTGTAATCATTTGCCTAAAATAAGTAATCATTCACTTAAACCAAGTAAAGTGATTACTGTAATCAGCAAACCAATCGTATTCAATACTGCTATTTGGATTATTTCTAAACATAAAACTCACGGGCCTCCGTGGCCTAATGGTTAAGAGCGCTGACTCTTAGTCATTAGGTCTCTCACCGCCATGGGTTCGAGCCTCGCTCGGGTCACGTGTGAGACGCCAAGTTCTGCAACGGAAGGTCAGGTGGTTTTTCTCCGGGTACTCTGGTTTTCGCCCACCTATGATTAACGATCGGCTCGATATGAGTGAAATAATCTTGAAAGGGCCGTAAAACCCAAAACAACAAAATAAAACCCCATAAAACTCTATGTTAGGCTATGTTCAGATGTAAGACCAGTCTTGTTAAAACTGACAGTTGAATTTGACAGAACTGATTGCTCCACATTTTTGTTCTAATTCGATAGGTGGGAAGTCAGATAGGTGGGAAGTCAGATACAACAGACAATTTGATGAAGACTGATCATGTGAACACAGCCTTATGGAATAATATCATAGCAATAGATAAGGTGGGTATAAGGTGAGAGAGTGAGTGTTTGAGTTTTACGTCCCACCAACGGCTAAGGTCATACGGAGACGGGACCTCAGTTTAAAGACTCATCCGAAAGTCTGGAGAAGCCCGGGATCGATCCTGCGACCCCTGGTTTACAAGGCGAGTAGCGTAACCACTACACCACGGAGGCTTCTGGGTATAAGGTGATAACTGAAAGATACTTTTTCTTATTTCTCTACAAACCTATGTTGTGGGTATCCATTTGAACTACCTGAATGTTGTGGTTCTATTGAATACCAGCAACATTGGTGTTAATGGAAAACTGACAAAAATTATCCTTTAGTTATCACAAAATACCCACTACAGTAGAACTTCGATGGCTCAAACACCGACGGCTCGTTTACCATGGCTGAGTTGAACACATTCTTGAGTCCCTAGGGAATTCCTCTGCATAAGAAATATTGCGAGATAATTGAGGAGATTTTAGTCTTTTATCTTGCCAGTGTATGTTGTGTGTACTCATTAGAATCGCCTCATCGATGAGGCGATTCTAATGAGTACACACAGCATACTTTTGCATTATAGAACATCGAAAAGATATTCAAAATTATCTCGTTATGCCTCTTGGCAGTAACCCTCAGTGGCTCAAACTACCGCTGTCTCGAATACATTTTCATGGTCCCAAAGGGGTTTGAGCCATCAAAGTTCGACTGTATATGTGTTTCTACAGAGTCCTACATCTACAGTTGAATCAACAAATTCAAATACAAGAATGTGAAATGTCACATGATCATGTGGATTTACCCTTATTTACACTAAAACTCATATCAACAGATAAGGTGCATATTTTGTGGTAATTGAAGGATAGTTTTCTTTATTTCTCCATATAAACTTATGTTGTGGGTATTCATTAGAACCACCTCGATGAGGCGGTTCTAATTAATACCTACAACATAGGTTTTTATGGAGAATTGACAAAAACTATCCTTCAGTTTATCACAAAAATACCAACCTTATCCGTTTCTATGCTTAGACTGATTTTTCCCTGAGTACTATGAATGACATAGAAACTTCAGTCACTCAAACATTGACTGCTCATTTACCAATGGCTGATCAGAACTCATTCTGGAGTCTCTAGGGAATTTTTCCAAAAACTGCCAATGACAAGTATTTTGGGAGGATTTTCGGATATTGTCTCAAAAAGTATGTTGTATGTTGCATGTACTCTTAGAATGGCCTCAAAATACCTTTTGAATAACACAGGTTTTTCCATTTAGTACTGTAACGATCCTAAGTATCATAATGATCCAAAGAACTGGGACAGACAGACCTAAGCAAACAGTGCAGACAAAGATCAGAAGGAGCAGTCCAATCAGGGTCTACACATTTTACCCTTCAGTCTGCACTTTTTTGACTTCTTGCTGGATTGGGAACACATGTTAAAATTTTAGGCGAATTACAGCAAGTCCTCAAGGTGTCTGAATTTTTAGGATGTTTACAGTAACAGAAAGGAGAGACAGCCCATAATTATCCCCATTATGAATCCTTACGTGATGCGATGATTAACACTCAGAGGTTCAATCTCCCCCCTTTCCAGGAAACAGTTCATACATAGGTTGGTTGGTTGATCTGAGGTTTAACGTCCCCATCAACACTGTAAAGGTCATTTTGGAGACATTGCTTCCAATTTTGTGGGACTTTTACCCGACATTGAGATGAAATGACATCTCAAGCCCTGTCGCCCAATGAAACCAATAGGGTTTATTAGCATGGACGGTCTGCCTCGCACGGCGGTTCCTGGGCAGGCTTAGATCCTCTAAGCGGTTTACCAGTACCAGTGTGCGGGCCAGATTCAGCTCTGCGTGGAAGCATCATGCAGCCCATATATTTCTTCAAGCCCCTATGGGCGGGGGCCGGTTCATACATAGGATCATTACAGTATTGTTTATACAGAAAACTGGAAAACAGTAAAATATTTCACATGATATTCCCCGAGAGATAATACTGATTGTAACTGTACTTTTACAGCCCCAGGTTCCATAAAAATGTTTATTTCATAAGAGATAAAGTGGGTATTTGGTGACAACCGGAGTAAAATTTTTCTTATTTCTCCCTATAAACCTATGTTGAGGGTATTTATTTGAACCACCTCACCGAGGTGGTTCAAATAAATACCAACAACATAGGTTTCAAAGGAGAACCAACAAAAATTATCCTTTGATCACAAAACACCCACCTTTTCTGGTTCTATTTTAATCAGGGCTTCCATTAACTCCAAAATTCAGGAAGTCCCAGACTTCCTACCCTTGAAATCTGGAAGTCCCACTGGAAAATTCAGGAAGTCCCAATTTTGAAGCAAGGTGTTTGCAGATCGTAAAATTGTTTTGATGAAGAAATATATATTATTTAATCTATGAATCTCTTGTTTGCATTTTTAATCACCTGTATATCTTTTAGATGGCTAGTAAAGTGTGGATAGGTAAACTGGTCGGCTCAAAAATGACTTGAATAGTGTTGACTAGGCCGTTAAACTAAAAACTACTCATAACTATGTGACATACATGCGGTCAGTACAGTGCAGAGGAGTGCATATAAAAAAGAAAAATATTTTAGCTTGGCCTGTATAAATTTTATAACTTTCCAAGTAAAACTCCCCTAAACCCCCTTCCCCCACCCCCCCCCCCCCACTTACCCCCCACTTCCCCCATATGAATAAATAAAAAGTAAAGAAAACGATCAAATTACCCATCCCCATATATGCCTAGTGGCCCATTTTTGGGCCATTAGCAAACCGTGTAGACCCAGATCAGAAGCCCCAGAACATAGCGTCTGATCAGTCTACCCTGTTTGTAGAACTAAACACAAATAAAACAAACCTGACACCCATTGTCATGTATATGGATTAAAAAGAAAAAAAAATATTTTGTAAAAGATTATTGCAAAACATACGCTTCAAGTCGTCATTGTACTCTAAACACTCGGAACTGCTTCAGACAAACAGGCAGAAACACGTGCAACTTTGGTCAATTGGAGCAGACTTAGACGAGTCAGTTTTTTGTGATTTTTTTTTTCCTTTTTTGGCTGACAGACAGATCAGCCTGACGAACCGGTCTTGTCACATTCGCCGGTTTTACGTATTTTCAAGGCGCCAAAATCAAACAGCGATCGCGGCGACATTTAATTATTTTCGTCATTTCACCTAGTGAACACCTGCTGTTTACTCAAGAAAACTAGAACTGTCAGTGAAACTGACTAGGGCCCCGGCAGTGCCATCAGAGGAGTTGGATTTTTTTTCAAAGGGCTATTACTCTTAGAGTATTGTAGCTAGAGTTACGTCGGTTGCCATGTAATTGTGAAATGATATTGTGACCATATATCTTAAGTTTGAAGTTGATGCATTTGACTGTTTGTAAGTTATGAATTAAAAACAAAAGGGTATTACTATATGGCAACTGTCAATAACTTCAGCTTCAGTTTGTAAACATGAAAAATGTTGATGGAAAGACAGGCAGATGGACAGACGGACGGACGGACGGACAGACTGACAGACAGGGCATTACTATACGGCACACTGTCACATTATGGTTAATATTTCTGCTAAGTAATATTTAAATCCATCCAGGTATAAGAAAGTTATAGATTGGACACAATAAAAAAGACGCTTTTTTGACCTTTTATCTCTAAGTATGACCTTGACCTTTGAGGTACGGCTGTGGGTCTTGCGTGTGACACTTCGTCACATTATGGTTAACATTTCTGCCAAGTAATATTTAAATCCATCCAGGAATAATAACAAAGTTATTAATTGGACACAGGAAAGACCCTTTTTTGACCTTTAACCTCTAAGTATGACCTTGACCTTTGAGGTACGATCTGAGTCTTGCGCGCAACACTCCATCACATTATGTTTAACATTTCTGCCAAGTAATATTTAAATCCATCCAGGAATAAGAAAGTTATGGAGGATAAAAAAATTTGTGGACGGACAGATGGACAGACGGACAGACAGACAGACAGACGGACAGAGTGATTACTATAGGGCACCCACACTTTCAGTGGAATAAGAAAGTTATGGAGAACAAAAAAATTTGTGGACGGACAGACGGATGGACAGACAGACGGACGGACAGAGTGATTACTATAGGGCACCCACACTTTCAGTGCGGGGCCCTAAAAATGTGTATCTATCTTTAAAACTATTGTCACACTTTGCATCGCTAATGATAATATCACTACCAAACACCTATATTACAATTACTACCCACTTTAATTTAAACATTAACAAGTTTACAGGATTAAAAAAACACTTAATGTCAATGAGATAATTAGTTTATCTTCAACTACTAATCCGTTTAATTATATGCAAACACTGAGCAATCATCTCGACACGTTTTTCACACACCGATGACGATCAAAGGTGTGCCGACAAACGTGATTCTGACTGTCAATATAATACCGCGCAGACAGAAAACGGGACGTCCTTAGTATTCAATAAACACAGAAAGCGGTTTCAGCAAGCTAAGAAGGCGGAGCAAACTTTACAAACCGCTAAAAGTGGGCGGGTTTATACGTCTCGGTAAAGATTTTTGGCCGTACAGAGAAATTTTCGGGAGTCCGTGGGACGCCTTTGATGTTTAATTTGGGCGTCCGGAAGCGATTTCAGGACGTAATATACGCCGTACGTCCGCCTAACGGAAGCCCTGTTTAATTATTCATGGGTCTGAAAGAGGAATTTAATTTGAATAACACTATTCTTGTGTGCGACTGTACCTTCAGTCTTGAATAGCAAATCAACATAAATGTAATCCACTCTGTGTGACTATAAGTTAAGCCTCAACATTTCAAGGAAAATTTCTTTGGTGACTAATCTGGGCCTGACCAGTTTGCCAGTGTTCCATTTTGGAATTCCCTTTATAAAATGGGTCATACGTATGTACGTGAGATGTACCAGCCTATGTACTAGACAGAAATGACACCACCACTATGATAAAAATAGAACAAAATCTGTCGCAGGTATGAAACAAGTGCAAAACAATCCATTTTGGCCACAGCCCTAGTGGCCAGCAAAAAAGATGAATGTGCATATTGAAAACCTGAGTATTCAGATCCTATCACATGGCTGCAAGGAGTTTACTGTCAGAGTATCCATTATCACAGGTAAGTTAAGACACTTTAGTGAAGACCCTTTTCTCTTCGAGCCACACCAGAATTAAAGGTGCATTATTGAGCTACCGGGTCTCAAATATTTTTTCTGGTTTTTATCTTCAATGCATACTCCTTTGTCATGTGTACACTTTTGGAGCCAAATACAGCTTCCGGTTTTTGTGAAAATGGTCGTTTTCATTCGTGTTTACCCTTCGCTCTGAACATGTGTTCGGAATTTCTGTTCTAAAAATAAATCTGTCACTTTACACTTACATGGCGACAGTATCGTCTCTGAGTGTCGTTACTTATGGCATGGCATTCAGCGTCATATTTTTTTCTGATTCAGGCATGGCCTAAGCAAACAAGGCCAAAAATGAACGTCGCATAACGTCATATTTGGGGATTATATTTTTGTCACGAACTAAAAATAGATCTAACTAGTGTTCAAAACCTAGTTAGGGAATCCCTCTCAAACTCGTTTACCTGTCATCATAATTGTTCGCATTTTTGCATAAAATGCATTCATTTGTATTGTTTTAAAGAAAAATACCGGCTATATGTATTTTATTTTTGGAAGCATTTTTTCCAGATAGCTCAATAATGCACCTTTAAACAAATACTTTAGCAAACAGCATAGATCCTGATGAGATGGCATCAGGAGCAATGCTGTTTGCCATTTCTATTTGCCCAGTTGTTATCTGCAACAATAGATCCTACCAAATCTCAAAGATGAAGAGCAAACTTCACAAACTCTAGGGATAAAATGGTTAATTTCATGGTGATTGCTGTTTCTTTATTGCATCCAAGAGTGACTGCATCCTCTCACTCACTGGTACAGACTCCTCAGCAGCAGATGATGATGCCTGTGATACTTGCCCAAAACCATTCATAGAAAACTGTTTTTGATTAGCCAACAGAGATTTCAAGCTTATCCCATTTTTATGATGCACCCTGTCATTTTTGACATATTTTTCTGGAGACAAAGTTTTGTCTGAACATATTGATTCATTGTCATCTCCAATGTCATCCTTAGCACTGCCAGCTTCACTTTTTGAAGTACCAACAGATCGTCTTCTGTTATTGCAAAGATCAAGTTCTTGTTGACTTAATATTCCTCTAGGGACAAAATTGTATTTCACACTCTGACTAGGCTTATTCTCTGTCCCCTTTGCAGAGTCAGCAACCTGGGACTGTTTTATATTAAGACCTGGAATTACATCACTGTCAGAACTTTCAGAATCAGCAGAAATTCCTTTCTTAATGAACTGTTTATAATCCCTGAGAAAGCGATCACTGTTCTTTACATGTATAGTTTTTGTATCATTACGAATATCATTATCAGTTTCTGGACTATCTAGGCTATTAGATGACACCTGCTTCCTGAGTTCATATGTTTGTCTATCTTTCTCGGTATTAGGGATGGCAGGCTTTTGTGGGGAATTTTTCTTCCTTCTTACTTGGTTAACCAAGGTTCCAGCTGGTTTCAAGGAAAAGTTGTCCAATTCTGAATCACTCTCATGACTGTTCCCCTCCTGGTTATAGACCAGTGCCCTCATCAGCTTGCTGCCGCTGAGTTCCCTGATGTCAGCATCACTAGATTCTGGTGTTTTTACATTAGAATGTGTGTCTGGGGATTTCTTCTCTAGTTGCTTGTTACCATGAGGTTCTAATTCTGAGTCTTTGCTATCAATATTTGGCTCTAATGACTTGAGTCTAGAAGTTCCAGTGTAAATAGAGGCCTCTGGTATAACTGACCTACTCACAGTTTTCTCCACTTTTGTACTTTCTGCAAGTAACAAGAAAAATGCCAAATGGCATTATGGATGGGTTTTTCAGTAGTAGTTTCCAAAAATGCCAATTTCACACAAAAATGTTGCTCCTTGGTGGAAATAATGGATTTCATATGAAAGTGACCCCCCCACCCCCCAATTAAACAACAGTCCTAATATGAAAGCAATCCAGTGGATAATAAAGGTAATACCGGGTACATAACTTTGAAAAAAGGTTAACCAAAAGGTAAACCGGGACGTGGACGCCCGGCAGCCCGCCCATGTTGCTCCTTGGTGGAAATAATGGATTCCATATGAAAGTGAACCCCCAATTAAACAACAGTCCTAATGTGAAAGCAATCTAGTGGATAATAAAGGTAATACATAACTTTGAAAAAAAAAAGGTTAACCAAAAGGTAAACCGGGATGCGGCCGCCCACCCGCCCGAACGGACATCGCTATTCTAAAGGACGGAATTTTTCCTTGAAAATCCCATCCAAAAAAAAGGGTGACATAGTTCATACATGTACAGTGAAACTCAGTAACTCAGAGCTGGATGGCTTGTTTACCATTGGTAATTTAACCTACAGAATTCTTCCAAAAGCTTCAGATATCCACATATTTGGATATTTTAACACTTGTATACTAGTGGACTCTTCCATTGCTATATGTGGGACAAGTCCATCTGTCATATAAGTATCATAACTGAAGGTCTAATAGTTCTTGTGAAATGGACTTGAACATAAGGGTGAACGCTAGGGTGGTCGAATATTCAACTAGACAAAAGTGCCCAGTGGGGCACGTATACCCCCGGCCAGTGCCATCATTAAACAGCAAGAACTACAAAGGGAAATAACTCTAAAAGGCCTGATCCCTTGGCCCTTTTTTTCTTTCCCACAATACAAGTAGTCATACTGATCATGTGTGCAAAATTTCAAGTTCCTATGTGAGGCAGTTCCTGAGATATCTTTGACACAAAATAATTGTTTACGGACACACAGACGGAAAAGACAAAAACTATATACCCCCATTGCATACTTCGTATGCCGGGGGTATAACTAGAACACTGTCGATGGCGCGCCATCGCAAATCCCCATGCTTTCTACAGAGGGGCCAAGTACCGAAAACCCCTCACCCTGGGCCCTAATTTGATGCCAGGGTCAAAATATTACCTGTATTATATTCTACTAATCATGCCCTTCAATTTGATATGCCACATAACTATGTTCCAAAAAACTTAAATTTTGACCCTTTGACCCATCCCCCAGGGCCCCAATCTGACCCCAGGGTCAAAATTTTACTTGTATTGATATGGATGCTTGCATTAAAGTTGCCATCCCTAGGTGCAAGTGTGTACAAGTTTCAATAATGATGCTCTTATAGTTCTCAATAAATGGACTTGCACATTAGGGTGAAAGCTGTGGTGTTCACAGAAGTTTCCGAAATCAGTGAACCATGAAATATAGATCAAGGTCAGTTGCGGGTGTTTTGTTAAAGTTGCTGTCTCTAGATGCAAGTATATATCAATTATCATTAATGATGCTCTCATAGTTCTTGAGACGGGCCTCCGTGGCCTAGTGGATAAGAGTGCTGACTCTTAGTCATTAGGTCTCTCACCGCCATAGGTTCGAGCCTCGCTCGGGCCACGTGTGAGACGCCAAGTTCTGCAACGGAAGGTCAGGTGGTTTTTCTCCGGGTACTCCGGTTTTCGCCCACCTCTGATTAACGATCGGCTCGATATGAGTGAAATAATCTTGAAAGGGCCGTAAAACCCAAACCAAAAAAAAAAAAAAAAAAAAATAGTTCTTGAGAAATGGACTTTGACATTAGAGTGAACTCTACGGTGGTTGCAAATGTTAATGGCTTGATGGATGGATGAACTAACGGACAGAAATTTTGGCTTCTTTATTGTGCCATACTTAAGGACATTCAACATGGCCGCCTGGACAAATGAGCAAAAATGACAGTGGCTTTGAATATGCAAGAAATTGAATGCAACCCTTTTGTTTTAGCCAACTAATATAATTGGAACATAAACTTGATTTCTTATAATTATTTAAATACCTGTTAGAAAAGAAAAATATTGTTCAGAGTTTTTTCTTCACTCACCTGAAAAATGCCAAACTTTGTGTATCAAAACTGGAAAATTCCCACAATAACAATGACAAAAAGAAATCACTGAGTAGTTACATGTTTCCTTAAGGTGCACCAGGAATCTAAATTTTGATTAGCTGCACTAAATTCAAATAAACTGTTTTCAACCAAGACATGTTTTGTGTTCAGGTAAAAATTCTTGTCTTTTTATTTTACACATTTCTTGACACAATAAAAGAAGTCCTTTCTGTGTGTGGAGAGATAAACTTGCATTCATTGGAATAAATATGCAGATAAGTTTATTTTTGTGGCTGACTGATTTTTTTTTTTTTTTTTTGGTTTGGGTTTTACGGCCCTTTCAAGATTATTTCACTCATATCGAGCCAATCGTTAATCATAGGTGGGCGAAAACTGGAGTACCCGGAGAAAAACCACCTGACCTTCCGTTGCAGAACTTGGCGTCTCACACGTGACCCGAGCGAGGCTCGAACCCACGGCGGTGAGAGACCTAATGACTAAGAGTCAGCGCTCTTATCCATTAGGCCACGGAGGCCCGTTGTGGCTGACTGAACACACCTGTGTAATGTTTACAGGTAGAAAACAGAAAGGGAACAAATTAAGACCAATCTTTAACACTAGCTACTGTGATTTTAAAGTTGTTATTAAATTTTCTTTCGCCTAAAATCTCCATTAAGTTTATAAAATTTTGTCAAACATATCATTTATATCTAAAACATGCAATACAATCATGTTTAATGCTGTGTAACTATTTTGTAAAACTAGGTGGTGACGTATACTTCTCACACGTGTCTAATGTTTACATTTGTAACCAATAACTTACACGAGGATTCTCATAAAATAATGACGGATCGATATGCAGTATATTGACCAGGGGGTGTAAAATAACTTACTTAATATGTAAAGCCGAAAGATACGAAAAATGGTTGTGGTTTAAAGAGAAATATTTATAAATCAATTGCGACCATTATTTTCCTCCATGAAAAATTGACAGTTTGTAACATCAATCTGGTTACCGGCTTCATATCTAGTTCAAGGTTCTTTGACTACGCCTTTGGGCGTTTACAACATCACTCTTCTCCGACGACTGGTCTGTGCCGTTTATAAGTGTTCGTGAGCAGGACTGAGCTTGTCTGGACATAAATTTAGCTTGAAAATGCTGCCAAAGTAAATGTAGGCTACACTGAACCCTTTTTCCTCGATACATTTTGCTCATTTTGAGCGGTGACAAAATTCTTGTAAAAGCCAAACTTGTTTAAAAATTAAAGTACTCGGCTCCATCCGGAAACCAGCATTTCTCCAACAGTGCTCTCCCTTCAGACAAATTGCGGATGAAAAGTAGTTTCAAAAGTATTTATTGAATAAATGTGTATAATTTTACTTTGCAGGTGACATCCCCTGGAATCCTAAAAGAAGATTTCATAACGTATATAAATTTATTACAATAATGTAAATATGACGAAAAATAACACAATCTTTCACCGATAAAAAAGTGCCTTGGCATACTAATCTAATGTTTTAGCCAGGGTGTTGTTCGGCTCCTTGCCGAAAAACTTTACACAGAGTAACACAACAAATGTATTGTCGAAATGTTAGTATTTGATAGTTCCTGTGTGAAAATCGAATGGTGCGGTTTTAAAGATGTATGTTTGGGGTTTCAGATTATATCAAGTACCTTGGCGATCCCGTCATGGTTACGTCAATACGAATGTGTGAACTTGTGTGTAAACAAATCCCCAGATGTTCCGCCATGATGAATTTTGTTTCGAAATTTTCTACACACCACGTGAATGAAAATTACCAATTACCAGCGACAAAAATGACCAAATTAAATGTAATCTATAGAATTTTCTTTGAATTTAATCCTTTTGCACCCCAACAATAGTGTTAAAAGTTGTAATATACCTTCTTTAAAAAGTGGCTCACAGTATCTTCCACTTGAAAGTTTTAGAAAAGTCCATTTTTTTTATTTCAGGGGTATCTGGTTTGTTTTACTTGTGAAAAATGACATTCTGGCAAACAGTGTAGACCTTGTTCAGGTGCTGTAGGCTGTTTGATTTGCTGCCTTTATTAATAGGGGTCTAATCCTAAAGGGAAGACTTTGCTACTGTGGAGCATATTTTTTCCTTTAGAGTGTTTTTTTTTTTTTTTTTTTTGATTTAAGGTTTAACATCCCCATCAACACTGTATTGGTCATTTTGGAGACATTGCTTCCAGTTTTGTGGGACTTTTGCCCGACACTGAGATGAAATGACATCTCAAGTCATGTTGCCCAAGGAAACCAATAGGGTATATAATCATGGAGGGTCCAACTCGCACCGGTTTGCCTGGGCAGGGTTAGATTCTCTAAGCGATTTACCAATACAGTCGAACTTCAATGGCTTGAACACCTTTGGGACCTCGAAAATCTGTTCGAGACTGGGGTAGTTCGAGCCACTGAGGGTTACTGTCAGGGGGCATAACGAGATACTTTTAGACATCTTTTCGGTGTTCGATTATGAATATGTATGCTGTGTGTACTCATTAGAATCGCCTCATCGAGGCGATTCTAATGAGTACACACAGCATACATTTGCAAGATAAAATACTGAAATCTCCTTAATTATCTCCCACTATTTCTTATGTAGATGATTTCGCTAGGGGCTCAAGAATGGGTTCGACTCATCCATGGTAAACGAGCCATCGTTGTTCGAGCCATCAAAGTTCTACTGTACTCCTGTATGGTCGGATCTTTTAGAGTGAAAACTTCAATAGGGACTTGATGTTCTGTAAAGCGAAACCGAAGTTACGAAAGTTGTCTCCATTATAAAGACAACAGAAAAATCCTTGAGGTGTGTATTTTCTTTAACCTTTATCCTGCTGAATAAATTAAGCCACAACAATTTCTGACTGTCAACCAATCAACACGACCTAATGTTTCATTGAAATTGGCAACTAACTTACAGTGTAGTTCCTGATCAGATGGCTTCTTCAGAAGCCATCTGATCTGGATCTACACTGTTTGCAAAGGCAGGGCTTTATGAGTTAACCTGTTTTATATATGAAACCCAAAACTGCAAGCCAAGCCCACAACCCATGGTTTCTGATCAGTGTTTTTTTCACTGTTTCATAAAGTCAAAAAAAAAAAAAATTCTAAAGAACCCAACCTGACAACCCTCAATTCCAAAATGGACTTCTGCTGTACATAAGGGGGAAGGTTCCATTCGGTACAAAATAGGATAAGAAACCAACCTCTATGTAAAGGTGAACCGGCATGCCAAAGAGAATCATGGGAGAAGTTTACGTTAGGCTGATAAATTCCCGAACAGTTTTCTTGAAATCCATGTTCATCCTTGCTCATATCAAATACACGGACACGTGGGTTGTGGCCCCTGTAGGAGTCCATGAAGCGACGGACATCTTGGAATGCAACAGGAAGTAGATGTTTCATAGTCTGAAATGAAAGGAAACAAGACAGATTACCCAAAAAATCATTAAAGTTGGGACAACTTGAGGATTTGCTACAATTCTCCTAAAAGTTAAACAAATTTGTTTCACGATCCAACAGAGTCCAAAAGGTGCAGACAGAATGGCAAACAGTGTAGTCTGATCAGACTGCTCTATCAGGAGCAGTCTGATCTGGATCTGCACTATTTGCTTAGGCCTGTCTGCCCAAATACTTAGGATCATTATGGTAAGAAGCAATAATTAGGATCATTAAGATTTTTTTTTTTTTGTTTGATTTGAGGTTTAACATCCCTGTCAACACTGTAAAGGTCATTTTGGAGAAGTTGCTTCCAATTTTGTGTTTTTTTACCCAACAATGAGATAAAATGAAATCTCAAGCCCTGCCACCCAATGAAACTAATAGAGTTTATAAGCTCGAATTTTAAGGTCATCTTCAAATAACAATTTTGTGATTCCCAAACCGAATAAAGAATTATTCAAATTTAGCATATCATACTCCGGCACATTAATCTGGAATATCTTACCCGATTATATTAAAATGTCAAATAATGTGTCAACTTTCCATAATCGATGCATAAAGTGGATGAAATGTCAATAATGTTCTATGTCTTTATTTTTTAATTTTTTTTTCTCTCTCTCTCCCTTCTTCTTCGTTTGTATATATCGAGAACTTTTGCAAGCTCCTGGCCTGTGTGAAATCGTGTATAGGTGGGGAAGTGTGTGTATTACATGCTTGAATTATGCGTGTAAATCTTATACACGCAGCTGCTCAGGAGCCGGAGCTCGTTCTTGCATTTCGTTTTTCGGTAAGGGCGAGTTACGGAACGGCCTGTGTTTAGGTTGAAAATTTGTGATATTTTTCTTATTTGTGCTCAGGATATGGGTTGTGGGTGCTCGTTAGAAGCCACCTCATATATACTGAGGCCGTTTTGACGAGTACCCGCGGCACGTGTCTTTGGGCGGGAATGAGAAGACTAATGTATGCCTATGTGAGCCTCAGTTGCCAGTGGGGTATGGAGGGTTATTCATTACACGCACTTGTGACTGTGATGGACTTCCCTTCTCTTGAGGAAAAGTGTAGCTGCAGGCCTATAAAGATAGATATTTTCACCTCTGACTTGGGGAGCTTGCTGATCTGTGAGTGTATGACGTATTTTATATATTAATTATTTTTGTTGTTGTTGTGTAAATTGTGTATATTTGTTAAGTGGGCCTCAAGGAAGAGTAGCTTGTAGCTAATTGTGTCACCCACTGTAAATAAAGTCTTTATTATTATTATTATTATTATTATAAGCATGGATGGGCTGACTCGCACCCCTTTGCCTGGGCAGGCTTAGATCCTCTATCAAAGCGGTTTACCAAAACTTGTGTGCCGGTCGGTTTCAGCTTTGCTTGGAAGCATCATGCAGCCCATCTATTTCTACAAGCCCCGATGGGTGGGGGCCAGGATCATTACGGTAAGATGAATATAATAAAATGTCAATGACTCAAACAGGTTTGGAACTATGGAAATTTGTTCTTCTCAGTTTTAGCCACTGAGGGTTAATCATAGTGCTATGTCAAGAGGTAAAATATTGATAATTTAGAAATTCTGTTTGAGTCTGTTGTGTGTACTCATTTGAATCTCCTCAACGAGCAGATTCAAATGAGTATATATAACATCTATTTTTTAGTATCTCGTAAATGAAGTATGGCCCTTGATATATAGTAGAGTTAGTGTCCATCGATGATTCCCAGTTTGGCTTCATCCCAGGAAGAGGCACAACAGACGCAATTTTTGTTGTATGGCAGCTGCAAGAGAAGTATTAATTGGCGGCCAACAGGAGACTCTACATGGCTTTTGTAGACCTGGAGAAGGCATTTGACCGAGTGCCTCGGAAAGTCATCTGGTGGGCACTAAGAAAACTTAGAGTGGACGAGTGGATTGTGCAATTGGTCCAAGGGATGTATGCTAATGCTTGAAGCCGTGTCCGCGTTGGTGATGGTTACAGTGAAGAATTCGAGGTGAAGGTGGGTGTTCATCAAGGCTCTGTTCTCAGCCCACTGCTTTTCATCATTGTGCTTGAAGCCTTGTCATGCAAGTTCCGCTCTGGAGTCCCCTGGGAGGACCTGTATGCTGATGACCTTGTCATCATAGCTGAATCCCTTGAGGAATGTGTCAGGAGGCTCTTAACTTGGAAAGACGCAATGGAGGAGAAAGGGCTGAGAGTGAATGCAGGAAAGATATAGATCATGATCTGTGGTACAGGTCTGGACCTCTTGCAGAGTACAGGCCAGTTCCCATGCGCTGTATGTCGCACTGGAGTGGGCAGCAACAGTATCTTTTGTAATGGCTGCAAGTTCTGGGTGCACAAGAAATGCAGTGGGCTCAAACACCTGATAAGAGGACCCTGATTACAGGTGTACACGGTGCCACGGAACTGCACGCCCCTTAGATGGCAGACCACAAAGGGAAGTTCAAGTCGGATCCGACAAGCTGGAAGTTGTAGCTTCCTTTTGCTACCTAGGTGATATGCTCTCTGCAGCGGGTGGTTGCGACCTTTCAACTACATCACGTGTGAAAACAGCTTGGAAGAAATTCAAGGAGTTGCTACCA
Organism: Lucinisca nassula; assembly: GCA_963580285.1. NCBI lineage: Eukaryota > Metazoa > Mollusca > Bivalvia > Lucinida > Lucinidae > Lucinisca > Lucinisca nassula. The sequence goes on along the minus strand of OY757015.1, from coordinate 164,458,834 downwards.
GTTCTCTCTTCCCACCACCTCTCGTTCAAGACACGTGGCCGTGTGTATAGCTCTTGTGTGCGGAGCCCAATGCTCCATGCCAGTGAGACATGGCCATTGACAAAGCCAAACCTCCAACGTCTAGAGTGGAATGACTGGGCAATGATCCGACATGTGAAACGCTCCAACGTACACACATTCGTACAGATGGATGTACATTGGTATGCACGTACCCACGGACGCACATACGGAAAACAGAAAAACTATATACCCCCAGCATCATCCGATGCGGGGGCATAAAAATTCAGGAGAGTACAACTCAACTGGCACCTCTCCATTATTTATCTTTCTTTTCATACATCCATGTTATCTCTTTTTTCTATTAACATTAGCCCGAACATCATCTCAGACATTTGCCTCTGCTGAACAGCCAATTCCCTCAAGCAGACAGTTTTGGATTTTTCCCAGGGTGACTACTTAATGCAAGTTACACTGTACCAAACTTACATAGCCCTACCAAACACTGAAAACAAATTACCCACCTGATATTTGTTGGAATCTGAAATAGAGGCGTCTCTGACATGTGAGAGGTAGATATTGACTCCAGCCACAAACTCTTCTAGCATCTTCTCCATAAGAACTTGTCGTAGCTCCAGTAGGTATATCACGTCTTTCACCGCTGCCTCAACTACGTGTTTCTTCAAGGGACGTTCGGCCCATACTTCTTCATCCTCCTAGAAAGTATGAGCCATGTCATAAGAAAACCTGTTTTCATTATTTGAGAACAACAAAGGTGCATATGCTTAAGGGGAATCGGAACACCTTCAGGGGAGACAACTCCTACAAAAGTATTTTTGTCTCCCATGTTAATAGGGGTCAACTCTTAAAGGAAAGAATTTGCTCCTGAGCAAATTCTTTCCTTTGAGAGTAGACCCCTTTTTTAGTGGGACTGAGCCAATAGAAAAGCGAACAGGAAGTCCCAAAAGTTGTCTCCCTTTGAAAAAATGGCGGAAAAATCTGCCAGGTGTTCCCATTCCCCTTAATCCATGTAGCTGAGCTGGCTGGTTTGTGTCTTTCCTTGCCACAAACCCTGAAGATGAGTTTTACCATGACAGTGCTCATATGAGACAATGCATATGGAAAGGTACAACTTGACCTGCAAAGACTGAAATCGTGCTGCAAGCCTATGCAGCCATGGAATACAGTAAAGTTCCTCTATTAAGACCACCTTTGGGTCTGTTCAAAAGTTGTCTTTAAGACCACTTTTGAACAGCCCCAAATGTGGTAACTGACATGAGGATACTGTGGCCAGAAAACACATAGAAATATCTCGTGCACCCTTCAAAATAAGCTTTTAAAAGCAGATTTAGTCTTAACTTTAGGTGGTCTTAATTGTGGAATTTCACTGTATTTTCAGAAAACTTCTTTCAGTATTCTTAATAGCCCAGATTTTAGCTTCTTGTGGCCTTTGATGTAAGATTTTCTTCAAACGCTCAAACTACTTTGTTGTGGGCAATAAGTTTTTGGGTTATGTAGAATATTTTGTACATATCTGACTAATAAAGAGCTCCACTGAGCAGGACAATATATGGCAATTGGGTGCCTTTATTATGAAATGAAAGGGAAAATGCAGGACCATGTTAATATTTACAATAACATATATATCTGACTATATTTTGTGGCCAGTAACCTTGAAATATGCGCTGTCAGATCCACATCGCCTAACAATAAATCAAGTTTTGGCTTGATCAAATACATCCTGTAAGGGGAGTTATACAATATCTGAGTTTAGACAAAATAGGATTTTTATTGAACTAGCCATTTTCAATAAAATTTAATGAATAGGTGTCAATGTATTTAAAATTGAGTACCACTGTGAAGAAGTGTTGCACAGATTTGAAGTCAAAGGTACATAACCAGCACACCTTTTTTCACCCTTCAACAGCCAATCAAGGTACGAGGACTGTTCAAATATGAATGCAACTAAGCACATAAAAATGATTCTGTGATAGATTTCGATGAAAAATTAATTTTGTCCCCTCAAAGTATTCCCCTTTAACAGATATACAAACTTTCAGTCTTCTGATCCAATCATTGAATGCATTTTGGTAGTCTTTTCGAGGTATACTATGAAGGCACTGGAATATTGCAGAACCGAGGTGTTTGCGCTGTACAAATTTTCGACCAGAAAGGAATTATTCAGCCGCGGGAACAAAAAAAGTCAGGCGAATACGGGGGGTGAGGGAGCTCAACAACCTTTTCCTGCTTCAGATAGTCTTGCACAATGAACGCCTTGTGCGATGACGCATTGTCATGTAGCAATCTGACATTGGCCAAACCAGTTGCGGGTCTTCGTTCTTTGAAATATTTCTTCAATTTTCGAAGAACTTTATTCTTGTAAAACTTTGCATTTATAGATTTGCCTTTAGGCACAGCAACCTGAATAGCAGGGCCCTGATTTGAAAAGAATATGACATACATTACCTTCTTGACGCTCATGGTCCACTTTGCAATGCATGGTCTTTTGCAATACTTTGTTGCCCATATTTTGTTCTGAATCTTTCGTTTTGGCTCAAAAAAGTGAACCCATGTCTCGTCACCTGTGACGACATTAGCGAAAGACCGTGCATTGTAATTTGGAAACTTTTTAAGCAACTTCTTGGCGCACGGAATCCATCTAGCACAGATCTTTCTCATTTTCAAATCCCGTTTCTGAATTGTATGAGCTGCTCCTAATGAGATGCCAACCATACTAGCTATTTGCCTAGTGGTGTATCGAGCATCAGTAGCAACTATTTCTTTCACTCTAGCAACCATCTTGGCAGATGTTGCTCTTTTGGCCGACGATCATGTGGTGCATCTTCTGTTGAGCCTAGCCCACAGCTGAATTTCTTACACCAACGAAAAACTGTCCGAAAAGACATTTCATTATGCCCATAAACCGAAGATATTTCATCAAAAATGTCTTTGCACCGTATACCAAGAATACCATTCTTAATATAGGACCGTATTTCAACGGCGTATTCTGACCTTCTTCCAACCATGTTTTGTATTAGTAAACACGAGAAGACAGTGTTTATCGAACGATATACATGGCTAAAGTGCACGGATTTTAACAGGTTCGGTATCAATGTATAGGTAAAATGTTTTTCTACGCTGTGATATTTCCAGGTGATTTTCGCATTAGTGCATGAGAAAACGTTCTACTTGCATTCATATTTGAACAGTCCTGGTATTCAGGAATAACAGCCAACATTTTCAATGTACATGTATTTTTTCATATTTTTTTTTCAAAGAAATCAAGACTTGACATTATGTCTGCTGAATAATAAAAAACTATTGAGACTATTGTCTGCTTTAAAATTTTCCATAGACTTCATAGAGGATCTTACATGAGTGCTCATGTATTATTGAATTTATTAAACGAGTTGAGGAAAAGAGATAAAATGCGAGGCTTTGCCGAGCATTTTATCTCTTTTCCTCAACGAGTTTGATAAATTCAATAATACATGAGCACGAATGCAAGATTCTATTTATCATATGACATATAAAACGCATTTTATTCACGATTGTTTTCAAAAATGTCAATATTCCACCGTTAGTAAACGCGACATCGTTAAGGACGTCGTACATGTAACGTTACTGGACGTATCTAGCTAATTTGCATATTTAATCCACTAGTGGATTATCGAAAATATTACATGGCGTTATTACACTCTCAGACGCGACGTCATATGATAAACTGGATTATTATATCGGTACTTGAAAGCAATATTATGAAGCCATTACCTACCTTACTACAATGTTCCCTGATGACAGCCCAGTGAACCTGTTCTGGGGAAAGATCCAAATGTTGAGATAAACATGGGGCCAGTGCCGTCACAAACCTAGGCCAGTCATTGTGGTGTCTCAGTCGGTATACAAACACATCAGCCACCTACAAAATCATATAGTAAAATTCCTAAATAAGTCCACCTCTCAAGACTGTTACAAGTGGTCTTTAAGACCAATATGTATTAAAAGGAAGAAATAGTCTTAATTTTAGCTGGTCTTAATAGGGGCATTTCACTGCATATTTACCCATTTTGTATTGAATTTGTACCCCACAATATATGTATTTCAGGAGTCCATTACTAACTTCATCAAGAGGCATGTAACTTTTCCACTAAGTGGCCTTATCAGAGTTCTCTGATCTTTATGTACATACCCAACCTACATACAAGCTGTCATGCAAGTTTCAAAACATGATCCTGAAAACTGTAGAGTTGTAGATACTGTCAGGAGTAATAGACAGATGTACATACATACACATACGTACATATGTACGGATAAGGGTCAATTTATATGGCCTACTAGGCTCCTCTGCTGGCCATGGGTCAAGCTATATTCTGCTGGTCATGGGTAAAGCTGCATTAATCCCAGGACAATGTACACTATCTGAAGTAAGAGATATCACATATATTGTGCCATACAATTTTTCTGTGTAAGTAAAATACATAGAAGTAAATAAATATAAATGTCATATTCAAAACTTTAGTTCAGTGGTTAGTGCACTTGCCTCTGAGATCTGAGCCCCCTACAATCAGGTGCCCGGACATGCTCCAATGGCATCATTTGCCAGGATGAATGCCACAAACTTTGGCACAAAGTGTGTATTCCTTTGGATCAGGATGTTAAATGAAGGTCCCTGTGCAGGAAGAAACTGTAATTACATGTACATGGTTACTGTGCAGGCTTGCATCCTGCAAATCTGGAGTGTGTGTGTGTGTGTATATATCTATATATGTACACCTGCCAGTAAAGGTAAACAAGAGCACCGCAAGCGGCGCCATGCTCGTCTGTTTTTCCATGTCACATAGACAAATCAGTGAAATTGCATCATAGAGTTATTGAACTTATACAAAATATAGCCTTTTTGATAATACAGATGTGTCAAGTTCCATGAGGCTGAGCCATATGGTCAAAGTTAAAGTTTTTTGGTTAATTTTTCAAAAAATAGGTCAAAGTTCAAAGGTCAAGGTCACAGGTCAAAAAGCGTGGTATGACTGAAAAGGTCTTGTCCCAAGGAACATTCATGTGAAGTTGGAAGGCTCTGTTGTGAATAGTATTGAAATAAGAGACAAAAACAATTTTAAAACAAGAGGGCCATGATGGCCCTGGATCGCTCACCTGATCCATAGTGTAACAAGTGGGCCCCAGAGAGGGCCATTATTGGCCCCAGGGCTTTAATGTGCATAATGTTGAGGGAGGTCTTAAAGGTGAAGCTTCATACCAAACATCAACAAAGGCTAAAATTTGAACAATCTTGGCAAAGGTCCACTAGATGAAGCTACACATCAAATATCAAAGACCTGGGCCTAGCGGTTTCAGAGAAGAAAATTTTTAAAGATTTTCCCTATATAAGGCTATGTCAAACCAAAAGGCCCCGGGGAAGGGGCATTTTTGGCCCCAGCACTATAATTTAAACAATCTTGGTAGGGATCCACTTGGTAGATGATTGCAGAGAAGAAGATTTTTGAAAGATTTTGCCTATATAAGCCTATGTAAAACCAAAGGGCCCCGGGACGGGGGCATTTTTTGCCCCAGCACTATAATTTGAACAATCTTGGTAGGGGTCCACTAGATGAAGCTTCATACCAAATATCAAAGTCCTGGGCCTTGTGGTTTCAGAGAAGAAGATTTTTAAAGATTTTCCCTATATAAGCCTATGTAAAACCAAAGGGCCCCGGGGCAGGGGCATTTTTGGCCCCAGCACTATAATTTGAACAATCTTGGTAGGGGTCCACTAGATGAAGCTTCATACCAAATATCAAAGACCTGGGCCGTGTGGTTTCAGAGAAGAAGATTTTTAAAGACTTTCCCTATATAAGCCAATGTAAAACCAAAGGGCCCCGTGGCGGGGGCATTTTTTGTCCCAGCACTAAAATTGGAACAATCTTGGTAGGGGTCCACTAGATGAAGCTTCATACCAAATATCAAAGTCCTGGGCCTTGTGGTTTCAGAGAAGAAAATTTTTAAAAGATTTTCCCTATATAAGCCAATGTAAAACCAAAGGGCCCCGTGGCGGGGCATTTTTTGTCCCAGCACTAAAATTTGAACAATCTTGGTAGGGGTCCACTAGATGAAGCTTCATACCAAATATCAAAGTCCTGGGCCTTGTGGTTTCAGAGAAGAAAATTTTTAAAGATTTTCCCTATATAAGCCTATGTAGACCAAAGGGCCCCGAGGCGGGGGCATTTTTGGCCCCAGCACTATAATTTGAACAATCTTGGTAGGGGTCCACTAGATGAAACTTCATACCAAATATCAAAGTCCTGGGCCTTGTGGTTTCAGAGAAGAAGATTTTTAAAGATTTTCCCTATATAAGCCTATGTCAAACCAAAAGGCCCCGGGGAAGGGGCATTTTTGGCCCCAGCACTATAATTTAAACAATCTTGGTAGGGATCCACTTGGTAGATGATTGCAGAGAAGAAGATTTTTGAAAGATTTTGCCTATATAAGCCTATGTAAAACCAAAGGGTCACGGGATGGGGGCATTTTTTGCCCCAGCACTATAATTTGAACAATCTTGGTAGGGGTCCACTAGATGAAGCTTCATACCAAATATCAAAGTCCTGGGCCTTGTGGTTTCAGAGAAGAAGATTTTTAAAAATTTTCCCCAATATAAGCCTATGTAAAACCAAAGGGCCCCGGGGCGGGGGCATTTTTGGCCCCAGCACTATAATTTGAACAATCTTGGTAGGGGTCCACTAGATGAATCTTCATACCAAATATCAAAGACCTGGGCCTTGTGGTTTCAGAGAAGAAGACTTTTAAAGATTTTCCCTATATAAGTCTATGTAAAACCAAAGGGCCCCGGGGCGGGGGCATTTTTGGCCCCAGCACTATAATTTGAACAATCTTGGTAGGGATCCACTAGATGAAGCTTCATACCAAATATCAATGACCTGGGCCTTGTGGTTTCAGAGAAGAAGATTTTTCAAAATTTTCCCTTTATAAGCCAATGTAAAACCAAAGGGCCCCGTGGCGGGGGCATTTTCTGTCCCAGCACTAAAATTGGAACAATCTTGGTAGGGGTCCACTAGATGAAGCTTCATACCAAATATCAAAGTCCTGGGCCTTGTGGTTTCAGAGAAGAAGATTTTTAAAGATTTTCCCTATATAAGCCTATGTAAAACCAAAGGGCCCCAGGGCGGGGGCATTTTTGGCCCCAGCACTATAATTTGAACAATCTTGGTAGGGGTCCACTTGATGAAGCTTCATACCAAATATCAAAGACCTGGGCCTTGTGGTTTCAGAGAAGAAGATTTTTTAAGCTTTTGGTGAAAAAATCTGTTTTTGGCTCCTGTGACCTAGATGTGCAACGGACCGGAACTATTTGAACAACTTTGAAAGGGGACCACCTAAGGAGCATTCCTGTGAAGTTTGGTCAAAATCTGATCAGTGGTTTAGGAGGAGATGTCGTTTAAAGAAATTGTTTACGCACGCACACACGCAGGCACGCACGCACGGACGGACGCACGCACGACGGACGACGGACAAAAAGTGATCCCAAAAGCTCACCTCGTCACTACGTGACGGTGAGCTAAAAACGGAGAGAAAAGGGGAGATAATTCAATCAAATTGCAAGATGGAGTTATAAAACTTGTAGGGAATGTAGCTCTTGTGATGGTGAGTATGTGTATGAAGTTTCATGAAGGTAGGCCAAATACTTTTGGAAATATGGTCAAGGTTTAGGTTTTCGGTTAAATTTTCGAAAAATAGGTCAAAGTTCAAAGGTCAAGGTCACAGATCAAAAAGTGTGGTATCACTGAAAAGGGCTTGTCCCAAGGAACATTCATGTGAAGTTTGAAGGCTCTGTTGTGAATAGTATTAAAATGAGAGCAAAAAATGTGTTTCAGAAAAAAATTGGAAAAGGGGAGATAATTCAGCCAAAATCAACAATGTTGTTATGGTCCTTGGTCAAAATGTAGCTCTTGTGATGATGAGTGTGTGTATGAAGTTTCATGAGGCTAGGTCTAATACTTTTTAAGTTATAGCCAAGGTTAAGTTTTTTTGGGCGGGCCTCCGTGGCCTAGTGGATAAGAGCGCTGACTCTTAGTCATTAGGTCTCTCACCGCCGTAGGTTCAAGTCTCGCTCGGGCCACGTGTGAGACGCCAAGTTCTGCAACGGAAGGTCAGGTGGTTTTTCTCCGGGTACTCCGGTTTTCGCCCACCTCTGATTAACGATCGGCTCGATATGAGTGAAATAATCTTGAAAGGGCCGTAAAACCCAAACCAAAAAAAAAAAAAAAAAAAAAAAAGTTTTTTTGGAACGACGCTAGACGACGCCAGACGACAACGCAGACGCTGGAGTGATGACAATAGCTTGAAAGTTTTTTTTCAAAAAACAGATGAGCTAAAAATGACAAGTTGCAGTAAAGAAAGAAAGAAAGAAAGAGATATTTCTACATAGTTTCAGACAAGGAGAAGTGAAGAGGATAATTTTGGGATAATTTTTCCTATGTCTAGAATCGCCTCAAGAAGGCAATTCTAACAACTACCTACAACGTATGTTTTTTTAACAAGAAATAAGGTAAATTATTATCCCTTAATTATCCCAGTTTCAGCTCCATTTCTGCAGCTATGTGACTCGTACTTACCTGTGTATCAAAGACATTGACAATACTGATCTTATACTGGTGATGGAGAATATCTGAAGCCATTCTACAGTCATGAAATACCTGCAAGGCACAAAGTTAGTTTTTGTAAATAGATATTCCAACACTGTTTTGGTTAAGCATTTGTCAATCAACCCAAAGTTACAAAGTGCAGTGGTTTTATGTTGTTGATGTCTATAGGACTATATGAAATCCAGAAACAGTTATTTATAGCAGCACTATTCTAATTGTTCTGAGGTAAGAGTGAAGTGTAAAGAGGATACTGTAAAAATCCTAAAAATTCGGACACACTGAAAACTTGCTGTAATTCTCCTAAAATTTTAACAAATTTGATTCATGATCCAGCAAGGAGTCCAAATGTGCAGATGGAATGGCAAACAGTGTAGACCCTGATCAGACTGCTCCTGAGGAGCAGTCTGATCAGGGTCTACACTGTTTGCTTAGGTCTATCTGTCCCAATATTTAGGATCATTACGGTAACTGTAGAATTGATTTGGACTGGATTCATGTGTTGGGTTTGGCAACCAGTCAGTGCAGACATATATCAGATGCCGCTGAGTGAGTGAGTGTTTGAGTTTTACGTCCCACCAACAGCTTAGGTCATACGGAGATGGGACCTTGGTTTAAAGACTCACCCGAAAGTCCGGAGAAGCCCTGGATCGATCCTGCGACCCCTGGTTTACAAGGCGAGTAGCGTAACCACTACACCACGGAGGCTTCTCAGATGCTGCTAATAATGGGTCTACACTTCTTGCAGTCTTTGTCCGCAATCAGGACCATTAATTGTGTTTGTTTTCACTGGGAGACCACTCAGAATAATATAGAATTTGCTTCACTAATACACTACAACCACTTTATAGCATTATTCATTGTAACACGGCTTCGGATATGCCATTTGAAGATGGATCACCAAAAATACATAGATTATGTAGAAAAATGGCCTTCAACTTTATGACACTGTTCATCTCTCTGTTAACCCATTTTGTACCGGAAACCCCAAAATGAGTACCCTGGCAAACACTGCAGGCCCAGATCAGATGCCGCAGCGTCTGATCAGGGCCTACACTGTTTGCAAAAAGTTCAGCCATTTTCAAAACAAATTTTGAAGAAAACAGAACCTGAAACCCTAAATTTTGAAATGGACTTGTGCTATATATAAGCAGGAAGATTCCATTTGGTACAAATAGGGTTAACAGGAAACTGTGTGCAATTGTTTTCTGTTTTTAATTTTAGCCCTGAAAACATTTTGCCAGCAAATAATGGATAGAAAATAATGTGTCTGTGTGTGTCTGTGAATTCGGGTTTAACCTCGCTTTCAACAATTTTTCAGTCATATCACGACGGTGTCTGGTTGCGACAGGGAGCTCAATGCTCACTTTTATAGTGCTGCCTCACTGTAGTATCATGTCCCAGACACATGACATGATACCACACCCAGTCACATTATCCTGACACTGGGCTGACCAGTCCTAGCTCTACCCCGTAAATCTGAGTGCCAACTGAGGAGCAGCTAGTACCATTCTTAACGACTTTGGTATGTCGCGGCCCGGGATCGAACCCGTAACCTCCCGTTCCCCGGAGCGGACACTCTACCAACTGAACTATCGGGGCCGGTAGGATAGAAACTAATATAAATATTTTACTGATAAGGGTAATTTACTTAATTTTCATTTAATCATGAACAATATTGGGTAAATCTAGCAAGCAATACGTCAACTCCCTAAGAGCATTCATGTGAACATTGCTCTTGACTCAATGTTGTTCATAAGACAATGAACATTATTATAAGACAGGTGTCAAACACAGATGACATGAAATTACCTTCATTTCTTAAATATAATAAATACAATGGTCATTTTTTTCTGTAGTTTTACAACAAATTATTATATTCAAAACCATGTGATCAAAGAATAACAATGCAAATATTTCTAATCATTTATAAGAGTGGAACGGTTTAAGTAATTATGGTAGTGAGTCCCCATGGAACATTCCTTGAAATTATTTCAAACTTCATCAATTGGTTAAGGAGGAGAAGACCTTTAAAGAGTTTTTCTAATTTTAGCTCTGGTGGCCATCTTGTTCATCTGAGCTGAAGGATTTGAGCACTTTTGTTAGAGGGTCACCCAAGGAAGATTCCTGTGATATTACTTCAAAATGCATCCACTGGTTCAGGAGAAATCGTTTACAGGTATTTCTATTTTTAGCTCTGGCGGTCATCTGGCAGAACCATTTGAGCAATTTTGGTAGAGGGTCAACTAAGGAACAGTCATGTGAAATTACAATGTATTTCAAAATCCATCCACTGGCTAAGAAGAAGTCGTTGAAAGGTTTTTCTATTTTCAGCTCTGTTGGCCATCTTGTTCATCCTAGCCGAACAGTTTGAGCAATTTTGGAAGAGAATCACCAAAGGGCCATTCCCATAAATCCATCCAATGGTTAAGGGAAAGTTGCTTAAAAGATTATTCTATTTTTATCTCTGGTGGCCATCTTGTTCATCAGAGTTGAATGGTTTGAGCAATTTTGGTAGCGGGTTAACCAAAGAACATTCCTGTGAAATTATTTCAGAATCCATACACTGATTAAAGAAGAGATGTCGTTTAAAGGTTTTTCCATTCTTTGCTCTGGCAGCCATCTTGTTCATCCGAGTGGAATGGTTTGAGCAATTTCGGTTAAGGGTAACCAAAGAAACATTCCTGTACTATTATTTCAAAATCCATTCACTTGTTAAGGAGAAAAGTTGTTTTAAAGTTTTTTTTTTCTATTTTTAGCTCTGGAGGCCATCTTTTCATCAGAGCAGACCAGCTTGAGAAATTTTGCTAGAGGGTCAGACAAGGAACATTCTCGAGAAATTATTTCAGATTCATCAACTGGTTCAGCAGGAGATGTCGTTTAAAGGTTTTTCTATTTTTAGTTCTGGTGGCCCACTTGTTCATCCAAGTGGAACAGCTTGAGCAATTTTGCTAGAGGGTCACCCAAGGAACATTCCTGTGCAATTATTTCAAAATCTGTCTAGCAGTTTTGGAGAAGTTGATTAAAGCAAAAGTTGATGATGGATTGTTGGACGGATGCACGGACAACAGACAGAGAACGATCACAATAGCTCTCAGGTGAACTAAAAACCGGGTTTCCCACAAAATGTGAGGTTTGGTCAGGGCCTTCAGTTTACACGAAAATATGTTTTAAAAGTTCAATCATAAAACACATTTTCTGTGAAAACTGTTTTCTTATTTTAAATGTTCTAAAATTTTTGGTATGCAAAACTGTTGTTAGTTGAAAGCCAAACATTGCAGACCCAAATCAGACCACTAGAAGCAGGCTTACCATGTAATGCTTAATATCCGCGGATGCCTGATTACACTCTTCTGGAGTCCATGTCTGTTGATCTGAACATTGATATTTGCCATTTTGTCTATGGATTAACGATTTTGGATTAACGCTTTGGTACTACGACCTAAACTACTAGATATACAAAGTTTGCACAGCTTCTGTTATCCCCAAACCTAAGAATGGAACAATATACAAAAAATTTCCAAACAAGAAATGCTGCATCATGTAGTCAGATTTGTTTATAGAAATCTAATATTTTGTGGCATATGTCTACCATATTTACCCCTCTAAACTCCTTACACTACTTGTAAAACTTGAACAAGCACAATTTACTACCCAATGTTGTGTCTGTAAATAGCTGGATGTGTGGCAATAAATGCAGACCCTGATGAGATGCCACATATTGTGGCATCTCATCTGGGTCTACATTGTTTGCTCAGGCCTGTCTGCACAAAAACATACAATGAACATGATGGTTACATTTACCTTTAATGTGTTTTCATCTTCCAGTATAGACTTCAGCCCTTCATCAAAACATTCCATACCAAGAGTCAAGACATCAAACAGAAACACATGGGTTGGGGTACCAATCTGAAAACAAAGCCAAGACATATTACTCCATTTAAAGTTCTCAAAGTTAGAAATTTCCTCCATAGAAAAGGAATTTGTTGGCAAACAATTGGCCAGTTCTTAGTGAAAAAGCCCCATCAAAAAGGCTGGAAAATACATAGAGTAAGTTTCCTGCAGGATTTATCCTCCTAGGGCTAGTTGTTCAAAACAAACAATGTCTTTAGGTAACATATTGTTAAAACTTTAAATCATTTATTATGGCAAATATGCTAATATTTTTGCTGAAAAAAAGATGCAGCTTTTGCAAATGCAAAAGCTACTCACATGTTTACAGCAAAAATACCAAAATTTTAGATATTGAATTTGCTAGAACAGTTAACAATTTGACCACTAACGAGCTCGTAAAGCTAACAATGCTTTGAACAACTGGACCCAGATCACCATCAGATGTGTATCATAATGTAGTACCAAGGGTGGTGGTAAAATAGTTCAAGTAGTTATCCGCTCTCATTTTTAAAGAAAAAAAAGTCCCTCCATCTCCATCTCAAATATAATCACAACACACATCATATTAGAAGCCTCCGTGGTGTAGTGATAATGCTACTCGCCTTGTAAACCAGGGGCTGCAGGATCAATCCCGGGCTTCTCCAGACTTTCAGATGCATCTTTAAACCGAGGTCAGTCTCCGTATGACCTTAGCTGTTGGTGAGACGTAAAACTCAAACACTCAAAACTCAACACACATCATATTTTTTTTTTTGTATTCATCCCGAGGTGATTCTATTTAACAATATGATCTGTAAATCCTCCGACCTCCAGCAGTGGATACTTGATTGAACTATTATATGATAATAGTACAGGAGTTCCAGATTTTATGCTCTGCATTGCTTTCTTTTTGATACCATATGGCAGATAAAGCTATAATAAAAGCAATGTGTTAACACAACAGATACAGTAAATCCCGCTACTAAGACTACCAAAAATTCAGACTAATTTTGCTTTAAACAGCTTATTTTGAAGGGTGCACTTAATCTTTCTTTGTGTTTTCTGACCACAGTGTCTCCTGGTAGAGGACCACTTTTGGGACTGTTCAAAAGTGGTCTTTAAGACCACTTTTGAACTGTCCCAAAGGTGGTCTTAATATAGGAATTTTACTGTACTTTGAATGTCCATTAGCATAAAAAATCAAAAGCATTCAAAAATTTTTTTTTCAATATCCATCATTTGACAGCTTTGAGCTATTGAACAAAACTTTCGGCTGGTAACAAAGCTTTTGACCCTGAAATCTTGACTGTGACCTTTGAACTACATGTACTGTCAAACACTGCCAGATGCATTCATGTTTCACAAACTTATCTAATAAGAATCTGATATGGGATTCTGTTGTTGATGGGCGTTTCAAACCCTACAGCTGACCATGCACAGCGGAAGCGTGGCTATGCCGAGGTTCCACTCAGCACGGTCATCCCGAGGGTTGGAAACGGCCATCTACAGCAGAAGACCTTATAAGATTCTTTTTCTTGCACAAGTGAAAGCTACCTAAAATTTTTGTTTCACTTAATTTCGCATTTTATTTTTTGCGCACTATACTTATGTAATTTACCTGGGTAAGAACACCAGGGTAAGAACAGAATTTCTATCCCAGGCAAAAACCACGGATTTCCTTATCTGGTGTGCAAGAAAATGACATGAGACTGACCTCTATGCAAAGAATAAATTACTCAGTGTTATCGCCTAATAGGTCCCTTTTCGTAAACTTCTCCTGAAAATTAGGCATCTCGTAAATGGCGACCCTTTTACCGACCTCTATGTATTGAATAGCAATATTGACCTCTTTGGGAAATAGCGAAGATAAATATATGCATTCAGTTGGGTGTGAAATTATGATAATAGAGGTCACCAGTCTCATATCAAATTGTTCCAACTATACCTGTATCCAGCAGAGTTTTCCTGATCGACCCAGACTCACACCTTCCAATGCCACTCCAATCACCTGGTGCTTTCTGATGAACTGGATCTTAAATATACATACAAACATATCAAGGTAATTATAGCTTAATCTCTGTCCAGCTGACACAGCAACCCCTCTTTGCACACAGTGTACATCCAGATCAGATGAAGAAGCTATCTGATCAGTTTCTACACTGTTTGACATTCAGTTTGTGTATTTGTAGGAATAAATTGCATCATGTAATCTGATTGACTGAAAGTAAAAAATGAGTGTGACTCAATTAGCTGTTTTTATTATCCCCACGTTTTTAAAAAAAAGTGGGGATATTGTTATCGCCTCCGTCCGTCCGTCTGTCCATCTGTCTGTCCGGCTATCTCCTCCTAAACCGTTAGCCGGAATTCAACCAAATTTGGTATGCGAGTTGCTTACATGAATGGCTTGCGCAAGAGCACATTTTTTTTTGTCCCCGCCCCCAGGGGCCCTGGGGAGGGGTCAAAAGGTCAAATATCAATAAAATTCAATTACAAAGTCAATTTTGAAGATTTTGAAGCCAAACTTTGCACATGTACTTAGTTATGAAAAAAGTAAAACATATTGAACGGGATTTTGGCTGTGACCCCTAGGTCACGCCCTGGGGGTCGGACTTGGGGGGGGGGGGGGGTCGGGGGTCAAAATTAAAGTTTTTCAGAACATAGTCATGTTGCATATCTATGCGAAGGGGATAATGGGTAGAATAAACTACAAGTAAAATTTTGACCCTGGGGTCAGATTGGGGCCCTGGGAGAGGGGTCAAAGGGTCAAAATGTAAGTTTTTCAGAACATAGTCATGTTGCATATCTATGCGAAGGGGATAATGGGTAGAATAAACTACAAGTAAAATTTTGACCCTGGGGTCAGATTGGGGCCCTGGGAGAGGGGTCAAAGGGTCAAAATTTAAATTTTTTGGAACATAGTCATGTGGCATATGAAATTGAAGGGCATGATTTGTAGAATATAATACAGGTAATATTTTGACCATGGAGTCAAATTAGGGCCCAGGGTGAGGGGTTTTCGGTACTTGGCCCCTCTGTAGAAAACGTGGGGATTTGCGATGGCGCGCCATCGACAGTATTCTAGTTTTATTTTTGACAGAAAATCCTGTCAACAATTAATAGAACCAGATCAGACACAGAATGATGATCTGGGTATGCACTATTTATCCATGTCCCTTTTACAGGTTTCCAGGTTAGAAAGGGTTAAAGTATGTTGTAGCCAATTATGTCCATCATTCTCATCAACCTCCAGTCACAACAAACATTAAACCCTTTCCCTGCTGAATAATTAATTAACCCATTTCTGACTTTCAACCAATCAAATTACATGTACTTGCTATATTCTATTTATTTGAATTTAAAAACTGAATGTCAATGTAGATCTAGAAGATCCCCCTCAATGAGCTGATGTGCACAACCCATATATAAACCATGCCAACTCAAGGTCAAGGTTACAGACTCACAGGTGAAGGTCAAAAGATTTGAGCCTTGTTATTAAAGCAGGGTGGGGAATTTGGCTGTCCCTCAGACTGCTTTCTTGTTTCCATGATAAAACTTAAGTTCAATATGTTCCATTTCCAGCAACTGGTTCGACTTGGCTTATATATTGTGGTCTGTCAGCAGCCTATGTAAGTCACTTCAGGGGCTGACAAATCCATAGCCCGGCCGCCCGGGACAAGTCCGAAATCGTGCCGGGCGGTTGCACTTTGACCTTTCGACGCCCGGTCGGGCAAGTGCGAAAAATCGTCTACAATCGTCAGTCTTTTGAGTCCTTAAATACAGTAAAACTAGACCAGTTAGTAAATCACAATAATTCCCGCTTTGTCAGCAATTCAGAGACGAAACCATCCATGTTTTTATAACGGTTCATTTTTGACACTGTTGTTAATCCCTGTCATATAATGACCAATTAAACACGATTGCCCGGCGATGCGTGTCTTTCATTTCTGGTGTAGTGTGTACCGCCAGCGCTATCGATAAGCGTGACAAGGTGTGAAAATAAGTTTGCGTTTATCCCTGCCATAAAATTTAATCCACAATCAATGTGAAAATGATTTAATAGCTCCTAAGACGACTTGCTACATCTTACTGTTGTAAAAACGGACTATTCTACTATCCCATGAATGGTTATGTTTTGGCGCCAAATAGCAGACGCTGGCGGAAAAAGTTGAACGTTTTAATGTTGGTAACCGCGGATTAGGATTAGTCGCGCCTCTATCCACAGCCGTTTAGCTATCGAGAATTTTTTTTTTACCGTTTCCAAACATTTTTTATGAAAGAGATATGCCCCATTAAAATAAAATAAAACAATGACGTTAAACACGTGTGGTGTTGCAGGGGTCAGATGATGTCATTTACCGATTGCGTGCAGAAAAAATGGGAGTGGTGGTTTGTGGATGACGATTTGGATGGCGTAAATGATGATCGCATTGAACTTGCTTGTAGGGTGCGTGTGAACGTATGGGTTCGTTGGTGATAGAGTAGGTTCTCTTCTTCTGGTTGAATCATTAAATTGCAAACTAAATAAACTGCATTCTTTTAATCTTTTATATCGCTGCCCTGACACTTCTGATCCGTTGAGTAGATCTTTATCGGCTGCAGCTCGTGTTTATCATGCGTGTCAAGCTAAATAAGTTTATATAACTGTATCTTAAATTGTTAATCGGTTAAGGTATTATGTCAGCAATTAACTTGAAAGGTACTGCTATTGACTGTGACAACAACAGTATTTTCTACCGTATTACCGAACAGAGGGAAATTAATAGAAGTGAATGCAATGATCAGGAATTGATACAATTAACCCTGAGCTCCCAACAGAGACACCAAAGGGAAATAAACACTAACATGAAATAACTAGACCCTAATGGAAAGTGGTTGTGCTTGAAACATGACAGAAACCTTGGATTATATTTATAAATGTTGGTCGTCATCGTCACCATTATCCCCCCCCCCCCAACACACACACACACACACATCCAACCCCACTTTGAGTTCCAAAATCCTGGGCAAGTAGGATTTTGAGCTGGGCAAGTGCAAAAATATTTTACTTGCCCGGTGGGCAAGTGGAAAATTTTTGGATTTGTCAGGCCCTGGTCACTTACAATGAATTATGAAACTGAAATAAATAAATACATGGTTTTGAATATAGTAGAACTGGAGTGTGTGTTTTGCATTTTACATTCCACCTAATTGGAATTCAATAAAGTGGCAAATTATTTATAATGGCAAAATGATAGGAAACAAATAATTTGTTTGATAATGAGTGTCCATTGTACTTACGGCATCAGTGAAGACATTGTCAAGATGTGCCAGGATGGTGTAAGTATCATTACTTCGTACTTCATTGTCGGCTTGCTTGTCATCAGCAACGGTTTTATCTGTAAATATCATGAGCACAAAACTTACATTTGAGCCAGGAAAGATAAAACCTAGGAGCCCAAGGCCCAGTTGTTCAAAGCATCGCTAGCTTAACGCACTAGTTAGTGTTCAAATTTTGAAAGTTTTAGCAAGTACTATGTCAAATACAGTAGTATTTTCTGTTGGTAAAAATGTGAGTAGCTGCTCACGTTTTGAAGCAAAAATATTTGGGCAAATTTGCCTATTTAACCCATTTAGTACTGGAAACCCCAACACGGGTAATTGGCAAACAGTGCAGGTCCAGACCAGACGCCGCAGAATGCGGCATCTGATCAGGGCCTTCGCCGTTTGCAAAAAGTTAAGCAATTTTCCAAATAAATTTTGGAGAACGCACAACATGACATCCCTAAATTTTGAAGTGGACATGTGCTGTATATAAGGAGAAAGAATCCATTTGGTACACAAGAATTCCGCCGAAGGCTATGTCCCGCCTGTGGGGGCGCAAAGTCACCCAACCATGATATGTAGGTCAAGGTCAAACATAGATGCTTGCACAAAAGTTTTCATCCTTAAATGCAAGCTTGTACTAAGTATCATTAAGCTCTAATAATTCTTGAGAAATGAACTTAACCATTAGGGTGGACGCAATATTTTACAATGTCAGTGAACCATGAAATATAGGTCAAGGTCAAATATGGATGCTTGCATTTAAGTTACCATACCCAGATACAGTTTGTACCAAGCATCATTAATAAAGCTCTTATAGTTCTTGAGAAATAAACTTGACCATTAGGGTGAATGCTAGGGTGGTCGCAATATTTTACAAAGTCAGTGAACCATGAAATGCTTGCATGTAAGTTGTCATCCCCAGATACAAGTTTGCACCCAGTATCATTAATGAAGCTCTTATAGTTCTTGAAAAATAAACTTGACCATTAGGGTGAACGCTAGGGTGGTCGCAAATGTTGAGCATTGACAAACGGATGGACGAATTGACTGAAAACTGGGCGCCTATATCACGCCATGCTAATAGCGGGCGCGACAAAAATGGGTTGATGATCAAATTTTTAACAATACGTCAACTAAAGACATTGTTAGTTTTGAACAGCTGGAACCCAGTTAACTTAACAAACTCTCCAGTGGTCAAACTATTAACTGTTCAAGTAGCAGTTTGGAATTTTGGCTTAAAAATGTTAGCAGCTTTAGGAAATGCAAGTTTTTTTTTCAGCAAAAATGTCATATAAGATGATCAGAGTTTTAATGTTATTCAAAAGATAACTCTCCCGGAAGGTTGAAAATCGGTTTCAACAAACAAAAGCTGCTTTTTCGCCTAAATAAGAGGGATACCCTCCCTATTCATTAACCCTTTTTGTACCAAATGGAATCTTGCTCCTTATATATAGCATTTGAAACTTTAGGGGTGTCAGGTTGTGTCTTCTTCGAAATTTATTTGGAAACTTTTAGCAAACAGTGCAGGCCCTGATCAGACGCCACATTCTGCGGCGTCTGATCTTGGCCTGCACTGTTTGCCAGGGTACCCATTTGGGGGTTTCTGGTACTAAATGGGTTAAGCAGGACCATTAAGCAATGTTAATTCTTTGAATCATAACCCTTTTTGTACCAAATGAATATGTTCTATAAAAGGGTTATCCTTTGGAAGCAAGGAATACACCACAGAAAAGAAAAATATGGAGTGTGCATGTTTCTGGGCCAGACTAGCTAGTTTCGGCCAATAAGGCCTCATCAGTGACCCTCAAATATTTTCAAAATTCCACAATGGAATCAATGATCCCAAAGGACAAGAAAATATAACCTACACTATGATGTAGAGCAGGGAGACTTTTTACAGCTGCCACACATTCCCAGACACCAGCTGTCTCCTAATAATAAATAGCAAGGGTCCATTTCAAAATTTAGGGGTGTCAGGTTGTGTTTTCTTCAAATGTTACTTGGAAAATGGCTGAACTTTAGGCAAACAGGGTAAGGCCCTGATCATTCTGCGGCATCTGATATGGGCCTGCACTGTTTGCCAGGGTACCCGTTTTGGGGTTTCTGGTACAAAATGGGTTAATTTGCATTTTGGTAGATTTCAGTCAAACTGAATTTCAGTATGCATTTTAACCCAATGAAAGCTTTTCAGACCGGTTATTCAATTATAATCCTGTTAGCTAAATGACCCTTGTTTATCAGTGGAACATCACTCCCAGAGAGGCTGCCCCCGCCCATAGGGGCTTGAAGAAATATATGGGCTGCACGATGCTTCCACGCAGAGCTGAATCCGGCCCGCACACTAGTACTGGTAAACAGCTTAGAGGATCTAAGCCTGTCCAGGAACCGCAGTGGGAGGCGGACCGTCCATGCTAATAAACCCTATTGGTTTCATTGGGCGACAGGGCTTGAGATGTCTTTTAATCTCGATGTCGGGTAAAAGTCCCACAAAATTGGAAGCAACGTCTCCAAAATGACCTTTACAGTGTTGACGGGGACGTTAAACCTCAAATCAAACAAACAAACTCACAGAGAGGTAAGAAGGGCAGTAATAATTATCCTTTTTTATAAAAGCCAACTGCATACAGGCCAGAGACAACTGATGGCCTGAGAAATGTGGTGCTGTGAGGGACCTTGACTGACTATGAAAAATTCATGGCCATTGAATGTCACGCTTAAATTGATAGCAAAACATATCCAAATTTGTACCGATTCTAAATTTATATTTCTTCAAAATTCTCACTTATTAACAATATTGCAGTGCCAAAATTTCTGAGTCACATCAGAATGGTTAAATGGAATATGGACTTTTGGAAAAAAATCATTAAACTGACAAATCATGGAGTAGTCTCTCCTAAACCATTTTTGTACCAAATGGAATCTTCCTTCTTATATATAGCAGGAGTCCATTTAAAAATTTAGGGGTGTCAGGTTGTGTTTTCAGCAAAATTTATTTGGAAAATGACGGAACTTTTAGCAAACAGTGGAGACCCTGATCAGACGCCACATTATGCGGTGACTGATCTGGGGCTGCACTGTTTGGGGTTTCTGGTACTAAATGGGTTAAATGATCAATGGTTTGATAATATAGTAAGTTAGTAAGTCAAGACTTTATTTTACGAGGATGACTACATTTAGGATATAAAAGAAGCTAATCTTCCAGTAGGCCCTCAATATAATGAACTAGCAACATTGTTAGCTTTGAACAACTCCCACCAGGCTGCTAAATTAAATATGAGCCGGCGCATGGCAAAATCTACGATAAGACCTGTGCAACCAGCTAAGACTCAGATCAGCCTGTGTATCCGCACAGTCTGATCAGAGTCTTTGCTGTTCGTGTGAGTCTTCTACAGCCTCTGAGGTATTCATAGTGCACAAGAGAATGCTCCTACCAGGCTGACCTGAAGGGCCAGATGAACTGAGTTTTCGACCATATCATGAGTCTTATTGTAGGTTTTGTCATACGCCGGCTCATCTTTCATTTCCATTACAGACTCATGCTAGAAATCCAAGTTCTGTTTCACAAGAAGACCAGTGTGATTTCTCCATTTCTATTCATTAATTTAAGAAGAAGGGCTAGAATCTCAAGTAAAATGAAGAATGGAGATGTCTCTAATATGTTCTGTTGTTTTTACAAGGCAACATATCTGACTTTCTGCTTGCATTGTGATAGAATGAGACCCTCTGAAAATTAGCCTACCCTAGAAGAAAAGAATTTACTTCTCAGGAGCAAATTCTTTCCTTGTACAGGAGCAAATTCTTTCCTTGTACAGAATATTTCAGGTAGATTATTTTGCTCATGACATAATGTTGTTCATACTTCAATGATCATTAAATATATTACCTTTATTTCTTATTCCAATCAGGGCAATTCTACTGGTGAAGTATTACTTACCATCTGTCTTCCCCTGGTTCTTTAGGGTTAGTTTAGATGGATCAAGGTGCTTGAGACGTGATAGATGTGCTGGACTATACTTGTTCTTCATCACACCATGGGTGCCCCTGAAATGTTCCGAGAAATGCAAAAATATGGACCATGCCCATCGGGGCTTGAAGATATAAATGGGCTGCATGATGCTTCCACGCAGAGCTGAAACCAACCGCACACAAGTACTAGTAAACCGCTTAGAGGATCTAAGCCTACCCAGGCAAAGCGGTGCGAGTTGGAACGTCTCTGCTTATAAAACCCTATTGGTTTCATTGGGCGGCAGTGTTGAGATTTCATTTCATCTCAATGTCGGGTAAAAGTCCCACAAAATTGGAAGCAACATCTCCAAAATGACCTATACAGTGTTGACAGGGACGTTAAACCTCATATCAAACATACAAACAAATGCACAAATAAGCCCCATCATGAAGCCTGTATTTGTAGTTTGTGACCAGTTAAGACACGAACTAGCCTGCTCAGCTACCACAGATTAGCAAAAGTTTTGAAATTTTAGATATAGAAACTAGAGGGTATATAGGTATCCAAGCAGTGAACATTAAGGTGCTGATCAGATAACAAGCATGTGCAGGGTGATTGGCAACTATCATATTTACCATAGGTGTTTGGTTTGTTTGTTTGATTTGAGGTTTAACGTCCCCGTCAACACTGTAAAGGTCATTTTGGAGACGTTGCTTCCAATTTTGTTGGACTTTTACCCGACATTGAGATGAAATGACATCTCAAGCCCTGCTGCCCAATGAAACCAATAGTGTTTATAAGCATGGACGGGCCGACTCGCACCTCTTTGCCTGGACAGGCTTAGATCCTCTAAGCGGTTTACCAGTACTCGTGTGCGGGCGGTTTCAGCTCTGCATGGAAGCATCATGCAGCCCATCTATTTCTTCAAGCCCCGATGGGCAGGGGCCACACCATAGGTGTTTGGACAGATAGGACTGAGCAAACAGTGTTGACCCAGATGAGATGCCACATAATGTGGCATCTCATCTGGGTCTATGCAATATAATGTGGCATCTCATCTGGGTCTACACTGTTTGCCACTCATCCAGTTATCTTTAGGCGCAACATTGGGTATTAAATTATACTTGTTCCAATTTTAGAGCAAGTATGGTAAGGAGTTGAGATGTTTGAATACTTAAGGTAAATACAGCATGCTGTTCGCAAATGGCAAAATACAGGTTTTTTCATGATGGGGCTTAAATTAAAATGAGTTACCACTGGTACAAAAAGTCTTCATTAAATATACAAAGGTCTATCTATGCTGAATTGTTAACCCTTGTCCTGCTGAGCCCGGATATGCCTTACCTTGCAAACAATGTAGATCCAGATCAGATGGCTTCTGAAGAAGCCATCTGATCAGGATCTACATTGTTTATCATTGCGATTGTGAATTTGTTGCAATAATTTGCATCAAGTAATCTGATTGGTTGAAAATCTGTAGTGGGTGTGGCAGATTAAAATATCCAGCAGGACAAGGGTTAAACTAAAAGCATCTCAACCATGTGATCGAGGGTTTAAATCCAGCTTGGCATGATGCAGAAAGTCAAATAAAAATGTGCAGATATAGAGAATACATTAAAAATTGTATACACCTACAGTGAAATTCCTCTATTAAAACTGGCTAAAATCAAGACTAATTTTGCTTTCAACCTTTATATAAACACTTGATGGGCTAATTCAGCAGACAACATATTGCTGTTATTTTTCTTATTTTTCCCAAATCTGATTTTGACATCTCATGCAAATAATTGAGACAATTTTCATGAAGGATTCTAGAAAAAATATGAAAAATATCTTAAAATGTTGTCTGCTAAAAAAATACCCAGCATGCAGCGTTGGTTTCTGTTAATCTTGTTTGTGTTTTCTACATCCAGGGTTCTCTAGAAAGTGACCACCTTTGAGACAATTCAAAAGTGGTCATAAAGACCACTTTTGAACAGTTCCAAAGGTGGTTTTAATACAGGAATTTTCTGTTCTTTAATTTCTGCTTAACTACCTCACACCGTACAACCGGCTGCGTCGAAGACAGATTACTGTCCCTAAGACAGATCGCGGAAAACGTTTCATAGACAGGGTAGGTGAAGTTTTTTGTTTGTATAAATCGAAAAGGCAATCTGTCGACTTTTGCTGCTTTTGGAGAAGAAACTAAATGCCTGGAGATACCGCAGGAACATTCTGACAATATTTCAAAGCCAGATAAGGCTTTTCCAGTTCGTTGAAAAATATTTTCATCGAAAATTTTATGAATTTTTGTTTTCGGCGTCAAGTGTATGTCTACGGAACAAAATATGTTACATTCACTTACTCATGCTAAAACTATGATTATTCAGCAGCATTTCTGCCAAATTGGACCATATAACTCGGTTAAATAAACAAACTACGCCCCACTAAAGAGACCAGGTGTCCAAAAAAATGCTGTCTCTAACTACAGATTGTTTTTATACGACTGTCCACAAATACAGATCAGAGATTTCGAAGGCTAACATTGATGACCGATCAGAGTTTCGGTTACATCTTCAATAAAGACGAATTCTGGATGACTTAACACCGGCAACTTCGGTGAAAACGATTTCACGCTAGCTCCAGGGCCCTACTTGTATAATGCTGCAATTGAGTAACATAGAGGCTGCTCTATAATCATTTATATTTCCTGTCAACACAGAAATTGTGCAATCAGTAGAATCCTCCATGGTGTAATGGTTATGCTACTTGCCTTGTCAATCAGAATTCGCGGGATCGATCCCGGGCTTCTCCAGACTTTCGGATGTGTCTTTAAACCGACGTCCCGTCTCCTTAAGTGACCTTAGCTGTTAGTGAGGCGTACAAATCTCTCTCTCTTTCTCTCTCACTCTCTTGTGCAATCAGTAAACATCTGAGGCGTTATTTGATTAATTTTCTTCTGCCTGTACTTTTTCTTTCCTAGACGTCACACGACTCAGCGATTTCTGTGTTGTAATTAGTTAGGCATTCGATATTGAAAGTAAACAGCTGACGTTCGTGTGAATATCTGGTTGTGCCATTTTTTTAATATCAAACGCCATGTATTTTTATTGCACGAACAAGGTTGCACAATGCAATACTGAACATTAAATAGGTCGTTATCCAAAGGGTGCAGATGCGACTATGTACAACAAGATTGTACGTGCGGCTGTATTAACCAATTGAGTATCAGAAACGCCTAAAGAGGTATCTTTGCAAACAGTGCAGGCCCAGATCAGAAACTTCAGAATGGGGTAATGCGGCGTCTGATCAAGACATACACTGTTTGTAAAAAGCTGAACCATTTTCTGAATAAATTCTGAAGAAAACACAGCCTGACACTGATACGAGATTGAATAGGAAACCTCTCTGGTGCTTATGCACATCTAAATTAGTTTAGTAGGTATATGGTAAGGCGGTGCGAGTGAAATATTTTAGGTGAAACATGGTAGGCAAAATGTGCTGTTCCATGCACAAGTCATGCACATATCATACGATGTATGCATGAGTGGTTTGTGGAGATCTGTTTTTACAATACAGGGGGCCGCTATAAGGCTGAGTTCTAAAAAATTTGCCTAAAAATCGCCAACCGCCAAATTGTGCCATATATGATTTTCATTCCCGTCACTTGTTGTGTGGGTGTTCGTTTTGACAGGAGTCATGCCATTGATTTATAGGGTTGTTTAATCATTTTTCCCTATGGGAAATATACTATTACGCATATCCATTATCTACTTGATTTTTGCTATCTGGCTTTAATTGTGGACGGTATCTCCACCTCGCCACGATTTTAGCGAGCTAATATGAGTATGCATGATTTTCCGGTAGTATTCATGGATATAAAAACCCTGAAAAAACGAACACTTCAGCAGCAGGTCAAGTTGTAACGTACCCACACAACATTGTGACGGGACAGTGAAAGTATATTGAAAGGTATGTTAAATCTATGTTTAGTATTATTTTTGTATGAACATGCTTGTAGGTTTCGGAGGGGTTTACTTCTAGTATACCCCAACTTTCTGAAGCCTATTCTGAATTCACTTTTGAAGCCTCTGTGGTGTAGTGATTAGGTTTCTAGCTTTGCCAGCTAGAGGTCGCAGGATCGATCCCAGGCTTCTCCAGAAGTAGAATGAGTTTTTTTTAAGCGAGGGACTGTCTCATTCTGACCCTAGATGTTTTGCCAGTCATGACAGAAATGACGTCGACGAGTCTTCATTTGAAGACAGCAGTTTTGAAACTGCAGAGCAACCAGAAAGTGACAGTGACGTTAGCGTCCCACACACACAAACGTCAGAGGAGAGTGAGGAGACAGAAGGGCTGAGAGGACAGCGCCTTGCAGGACTGACGTGTCAAACAGACCAAATTATTTGTACCACACAAATGTCAGAACCTGTGAAAACAATCAAATCAGTTAAGCCAGAAAGGCCACTGCCAGTAAGATTAAAACAATATCCTTTTTCTAACAAACAGCAGAATGCCAGGGGAACAGGAAAATTCTGGGGCAAACCACCTTAGCTTACTAGCTAAAATTTACTTAAGAAAATTTGGGGGCAGACTACCTTAGCAGGCAATTTCGCATGGTTGTTGTGTAAATAGCTGTCTTTGTTAGATGGACTTTATCCTATTCCATCTCTGTATACAAAGAAAAAACATTTCTGATTGTTTTTTCTCCAAAAGGGGAAACCTTTGTTACGAGATTGAATAGGAAACCTCTCTGGTGCTTATGCACATCTAAATTATTTTAGTAGGTATATGGTAAGGCGGTGCGAGTGAAATATTTTAGGTGAAATATGGTAGGCAAAATGTGCTGTTCCATGCACAAGTCATGCACATATCATACGATGTATGCATGAGTGGTTTGTGGAGATCTGTTTTTACAATACAGGGGGCCGCTATAAGGCTGAGTTCTATAAAATTTGCCTAAAAATCGCAAACCGCCAAATTGTGCCATATATGATTTTCATTCCCGTCACTTGTTGTGTGGGTGTTCGTTTTGACAGGAGTCATGCCATTGATTTACAGGGTCGTTTCATCATTTTTTCCCTATGGGAAATATACTATTTGAACGCAAATCCATTATCTACTCGATTTTTGCTATCTGGCTTTAATTGTGGACGGTATCTCCACCTCGCCACAATTTTAGCGAGCTAATATGAGTATGCATGATTTTCCAGTAGTATTCATGGATATAAAAACCCTGAAAAAACGAACACTTCAGCAGCAGGTCAAGTTGTAACGTATCCACACAACATTGTGATGGGACAGTGAAAGTATATTGAAAGGTATGTTAAATCTATGTTTAGTATTATTTTTGTATGAACATGCTTGTAGGTTTCGGAGGGGTTTACTTCTAGTATACCCCAACTTTCTGAAGCCTATTCTGAATTCACTTTTGAAGCCTCTGTGGTGTAGTGATTAGGCTACTAGCTTTGCCAGCTAGAGGTCGCAGGATCGATCCCAGGCTTCTCCAGAAGTAGAATGAGTTTTTTTTAAGCGAGGTCCTGTCTCATTCTGACCCTAGATGTTGGTAAGACGTAAAGTTTGGACACCCGCTCATTCTAGATTCATTTAGGCTTTTAGACCCCTTTTGTAGAATGTAATTAATAAACGCCGGTCACTTGTTTGATCCATGACTTTTGACTAGCTGTGGTTAGAAAACCGTGGTCCCGTCTCAAAATGATAATAGGTGTAAAGGGGACGTAAACTTAAGACGGGTTTAACCATATCTTCATCATCAGGGCAAACTCTTACAAGAGCCTGTCGGGTTATCCCTGATGATGAACCATGATGAATTTGATTTTACAAGCGTGTTTATGTTGAGTGAAATAATTTTGTTCAAGAAGAATTATAAGTTCATTTTGTAATGATGCCGTTTTTGTCTGATAACTCAGTTTGTGCATGTATGTACATATAAAGAACATGATGATGATAAGTGAGAGTATTTGGTCGCCACACGTCATAACGGCCTGAGCGGCGTGGATGACGTCAGCTGCGTCATCAGCGTCACGTGGACGGTTATGACGTGGTGCCTTCCAAATACAGAGAGAATTTACGGCAAACAGTGTTGGCTCTTATGAGACACTAACAAATGTTGTGGATTATAGATGAAAATCTTTCTGTTTGTAGTTTCTATCTGTTGTTAATGTAATGAATTTGTGAATAGCTATTTTTGTGAGCCGTGTCGCGGAGAAGGATATGATAAAGAGTTTGTTATGTTTCCTGTAATTGGCGGCTGACAAGGTAGCGCAAAGACGTGGTCTGTTCAATTGCCTCTTACTTGTGAGAATGTAGTGAGCACAAATATGATTGAGTATTATGCTCAGTAGTAGTGAGCATTAATTGATTTCTGTAGTGCTCAGTAAGGAAACATGAACTTTGTGTATTCTTGTGTCAAGCGCTGGGTGCTGATAATTTGATGCACAGTCAAGTTGAGTTCTGCTGTGCAGTTATTTGTCGCATGCACTAATCAGCCTGTATGTCTGGTCGGCGCATGCGCAATAACGGTATATGCATGAACATATTCTTACTTATCCGGGAGGGGGATCATGATATAGCATGTATGTTTTGTGAACTGTATCTTAGTCCAATTATCGTAATTTGCAGGCACAACAATGTGTGGTGACCTGCTGCTCCCTGCAAAATAGCAGCAGGTACTGGTACGACGCTGTCGGTTAGGGTCCAGCAAGGTCGGACGAACCAACATAAACAGGTCGTAGAAATGTGAAACCAATGTGAGACCATTCAAATGAAACAGGTCGAATAAATAACCTGCAGGCGATTCAGGCGAATCAAACCAGTGCGCGATCGCTAAATGATACATATCAACCTGTGGTCGACAACAAAGTCGACAAACTAGTTCACACTAGTGCGCGAGAGGGGGTTCACCATAAGTTATAAACTGGCCAGTCGCGTCTTGTGGCGTTTCTTTTTTTATTATTTTGTTGTTCTTCTTGTTGTTTGCTTCTGTAGGCATTCACGTCACCCGTTTCGAGCACAGAACATTGTTTTGCCTTCGGGGCGGACATCGTGAGTTGGCTACCGAAGCAACTAATTGTGATGTTTTGTGTTAGTAAGTGTTGTATATAGATGTTGTAAATAATTCATGTCATTCATCTAATATCTTTCTTGTGCCTTACCCCACAGCTGCCCGTACACCTGTCAGAGATCACGCTCGGTTGTCTTGTCAGCATGGGGGTTTGCGGGACGCCGTAAACCCACATGTAACAGACACCCCTAAATATCGAAATGGACTCCTGCCATATATAAGGTGGAAGATTCCATTTGGAACAAAAAGGGTTAACTTAAATTCAATCGGCGCCGCTTGTGGGTTATATTGTATTTTTATAGGGGTGTTTTCGTTATGTCCACACTTTCGGCTGAGTCTTTAAACCGTATGACTTGAGCTGTTGGTGGAACACACGCACGCACATACGCAGGTACGCACGGGCAAGTGCCCCTGGCCATCGGGGCTTGAAGAAATAAATGGGCTGCATAATGCTTCCACGCACAGCTGAAACCGACCACACACGAGTACTGGTAAACAGCTTAGAGGATCTAAGCCTGCCCAGGCAAAGCGGTGCAAGTCCATGCTCATAAATCCAATTGGTTTCATTGGGCGACTGGACTTGAGATGTCATTTCATCTCAAGGTCCGGTAAAAGTCCCACAAGACTGGAAGCAATGTCTCAAAAATGACCTATAAAGTGTTGACGGGGACATTAAACCTCAAATCAAACAAATAAAAACCTATTACTGTCATCATGTTTAATCATACTAAAGAAGTTTTTCTATTCCAACACGGACCAACTTGTAGAGTTTACTATTTCATTTTAGTGAAGCGTAAAACAAAATATAGAGGAAAGTAGTTCGCTAGTGTTCAATATTATTTGATACAGCCAAACTAACATGGAGCACTGCACATAACAAGTGCTAAACTAAACTGCAAAGCTACACAAACAGATCACATTACGATAACACAGCCGTGTGATATAGTGCATTTCTTTCATACCTCCCAAACGGTATATCCTGGTGACAAATTGTGATATTTTTCTTTTCTATACTCCAAACATATGTTGAGGGTGCTCGTGAGGACTGTTGCATTGAGAAGGTATGACGAGAACCCAAAACCTATGTCTTTAAACAGAAATAAGAAAAATAATGTGTCCCCCTGTAAACAAATGTTTTCTCTATATAAGCAAGTTGTAGAGGGGTGTTCATTACACAGACTTAACGTGATGAGAACCACACCCTCAGTGTTACTCAGATTATGGCTCTTGTTTTGTACCGGAATATAACCCACAAGCGGCGCCGAGTGAATTAAATGTAACCCTTTTTGTACAAAATGGAATCTTCCACCTTATATATTGCAGGAGTCCATTTCGATATTTAGGGTGTCAGGTTGTGTTTTCTTCAGAATTTATTCAGAAAATGGTTCAGCTTTTTACAAACTGTGTAGGCCCTGATAAGACGCCGCATTACCGCATTCTGAACTGTCTGATCTGGGCCTGCACTATTTGCAAAGGTACCTATTAAGGGGTTTCTGGTACTGAATTGGTTAATACAGACGCACGTACCATCTTGTTGTTCATGGTCGCCTCTGCACCGTTTGCATTCTGAAATGTCTGATCTGGGCCTGCACTGTTTGCAAAGGTACCTCTTTAGGGGTTTCTGGTGCTGAATTGGTTAATACAGACGCACATACCATGTTGTTGTACATGGGAGCCTCTGCACGGTTTGCATAAGGACCTATTTAATGTTCATTATTGCATTGTGCAACCTTGTTCGTGCAATAAAAATACATGGTGTTTGATGTTAAAAAAAATGGCACAACCAGATATTCGCACGAAAGTCAGCTGTTTACTTTCAATATCGAATTCCTGACTAATTACAACACAGAAATCGCTGAGTCGTGTGACATCTAGGAAAGAAAAAGTACAGGCAGAAGAAAATTAAACAAATAACGCCTCAGATGTTTACTGATTGCACAAGAGAGTGAGAGAGAGAGAGAGAGTTGTAAGTCTCACTAACAGCTAAGGTCACCTAAGGAGATGGGACCTCGGTTTAAAGACATATTCGAAAGTCTTGAGAAGCCCGGGATCGATCCCGCGAATCCTGATTTACAAGGCAAGTAGCATAACCATTGTATACACCACAGAGGCTTCTACTGATTGCACAATTTGTGTGTTGACAGGAAATATAAATGATTATAGAGCAGCCTATATGTTACTCTATTGCAGCATTATTACAAGTAATGGCCTGGGGCTACCTTGAAATAGTTTCCACCAAAATTGCCGGTGTAAAGTCATCCAGAATTCGTCTTTATTGAAGATGTAACCGAAATCCTGATCTATCATCAATGTAAGCCTTCGAAATCTCTGATCTGTGTTTGTGGACAGTCGTATAAAAAACAATCTGTAGTTAGAGACAGCATTTTTTTGGACACCTGGTCTCTTTCGCGGGGCGTAGTTTGTTTATTTAACCGAGTTATACCGGCCAATATGGCAGAAATGCAGCTGAATAATCGTAATTTTAGCATGAGCAAGTGAATGCAACATATTTTGTTCCGCAGACGTACACTTGACGCCGAAAACAAAAATTCATAAAATTTTCGATGAAAATATTTTTCAACGAACTGGAAAAGCCTTATCTGGCTTCGAAATATTGTCAGAATGTTCCTGCGGTATCTCCAGGCATTTAGTTTCTTCTCCAATAGCAGCAAAAGTCAACAGATTGCCTTTTCGATTTATACAAACAAAAAACTTCACCTACCCTTTCTATGAAACGTTTTCCGCGATCTGTCTTAGAGACAGTAATCTGTCTTCGATGCAGCCGGTTGTACAGTGTGTACCTTCCAAAGAGTGCAGTTTCAGGTATTGACAGTTGCTCAGACTTGCCTCAGCTTTAAAAAATGTTGATGCTTATTCAGTCCAATTGAACTTTTACTGTTTACACAAGTTTTGAGCAATAAAGCATGTGTGATTTGAATGTGATGATCGACTGGATCTATCGTTTAACCCTGGGTGGACAATTATGTGTGTCATAAGCTGGAAATATATAAACATGATTGAGCAAAAGAGACACAAGTTGACAAGCAGCTGAAAAAAAAGAACTGTCAAGCAACATACTTCTAGAATGAAAGCTGTTTTTTTTCATATACAAGTTTCAGTGTTGCAAAGGAGATCTGTCCACAGGAAAATGTTTCTCAGAGAACTTGGGAAATATCACTTTAATTTTCCTACAGATCACGGTCTTTCCTTAGCAGGAATGATATATTTAGAACTATTTGACACTTATCCTGTTGAATTAGTTTAGCCACACCCATTGCGGAGTATCAGCCGATTAAACTCCTTATTCATACCACTTATTCATTCAATTTTGCAAACTGAATGACAGTGTAGATCCTGATCAGATGGCTTCGGAAGCCATCTGATCTGGATCCACACTGTTTGCATAGGTAAGGGTTGTTATTTTCAGCAGAATAAGGGTTGAAGCATATTTTTAAAAAAGGATTAAAGCACATATGGTCACCTTCCAGTCAGGATTTTTTCATCATCTTCTTTAGAGACTGTGTATTCTTCTAAGACATCAACTGAAAAAAAGGACGCACCAGTAATTAATGACACACAAGTAATTAATAAAAGGACTTGGTAAATATTAATAAATTAACTGCTTTTTTCAAAGGTGAAGATTGCTTTCCTTCCCAAAGGATCAGACTCTTTACTGTTAGAAGCCTCTGTGGTGTAGTCCTTGGCTTCTCCAGACTTTCAGATGAGTCTTTAAACCGAGGTCCAATCCCCGTATGACCGTAGCTGTTGGTGGGACCTAAAACTCAAATACACACACAGTCTTTACTGTTAAAGCAGCATCACAACCATCATCACCTACACACTATATGATCAAGACTGTGGTCCCGCCAACGGGGCTTGAAGAAATATATGGGCTGCATGATGCTTTCACGCAGAGCTGAAACCGACCCTCAAATGAGTACTGGTAAACCGCTTAGAGGATCTAAGTCTGCCCAGGCAAAGCCGTGCGAGTCGGTCCGTCCATGCTTATAAACCCTATTTTTTCATTGGGCGGCAGGGCTTTAGATGTCATTTAATTTCAATGTCGGGTAAAAGTCCCACAAAATTGGAAGCAATGTCTCCAAAATGACCTTTACAGTGTTGATGGGGACCTTAAACCTCAAATCAAACAATGTTCAAGACTGGTCCCAAAAATGTTTTGATTATATAGCAAAATGATCATAGGGTCATATTTCTATCTACATGTATTCTTTAATTGTTTGGGTGTTTAACCCTTTTTGTTCCAAATCGAATCTTCTGCCTTAGGTTGTGTTTTCTTCAAAATTGATTAGGAAAATGGCTGAAATTTTGGCAAACAGTGTAGGCCCTGATCAGACGCCACATTCTGTGGCATCTGATCTGGGCCTGCACTGTTTGCCAGGGTAACCGTTTTGGGGTTTCTGGTACTAAATGGGTTAACCACCACAGTTTCTGCTTAAGCTCCAACAATAATGTTTTAAGGAGGCATTTCCCTTCAGAGCAATAGATATGCTTTCAGGGAAAGCAACTCTTGAAAATATTTTTGTTTCTCCTATCTATAGGGGCCAACCATTAAAGGAAAGAGCCTGCACCTGTTTACATTCTTTTAGAAGTATTTTTTTTTAACTCTTATCCTGCTGAACATGACAACCACTGCCTTTTCAAAAAGTGTAGATCCTGATAAGACGGTTTCTGACGAAGCCATCTTATCACGATCTACACCATTTGACATTCATTTTGTGAATTGGCAGGAATAAATTACATCAAGTAATCTGATTGGTTCAAACCGGCCCCGATAGCTCAGTGAGTGAGTGAGTGTTTGAGTTTTACGTCCCACCAACAGCTAAGGTCATATGGAGACGGGACCTCGTTTTAAAGACTCATCCGAAAGTCTGGAGAAGCCCGGGGTCGATCCTGCGATCCCTGGTTTACAAGGCGAGTAGCGTAACCACTACACCACGGAGGCTTCCCCGATAGCTCAGTTGGTAGAGTGTCCGCTCCGGGGAACGGGAGGTCTCGGGTTCGATCCCGGGCCGCGACATACCAAAGTCGTTAAAAATGGTACTAGCTGCTCCTCGCTTGGCACTCAGATTTACGGGGAAGAGTTAGGACTGGTCGATCCAGTGTCAGGATAATGTGACTGGATGTGGTATCATGTAATGTGTCTGGGACATGATACTTCAGTGAGGCAGCACTATAAACGTGAGCATTGAGCTCCCTGTCGCAACCAGACACCGTCGTGATATGACTGAAAAATTGTTGAAAGCGACGTTAAACCCGAATTCACACACACACTGATTGGTTCAAAGTCAGAAATGGGCTTGGCTAACTTAATTATTCAGCAGGATAAGGGTTAAGGGAACTTGACTAATTTTTCAGAGGGACAAGCATCTCATCTTGGTCTACACTGTTTGCTCAGGTCTGTCTGTCTCATTACATACGGTAAATACTGTAGGTTCTAATCTATATACAGTCGAACTTCAATGGCTCAAACACCTTTGGGACCTCGAAAATCTGTTCGAGACAGGGGTTATTTGAGCCACTGAGGGTTACTGACAGGATGCATAAGGAGATACTTTTGTACATCTTTTTCGGTATTCTATAATGAAAATGTATGCTGTGTATACTCATTAGAATCGCCTCAATGAGGCGATTCTAATGAGTACACACAGCATACATTTGTAACATAAAAGACGAAAATCTCCTAAATTACCCCGCCTATTTTGTATATTGAGGGTTTCCCCAGGGGCTTGGGAACGTGTTCGACTCAGCCACGGTAAACAGGCCATCGGTGTTCGAGCCATCGAAGTTCCACTGTATATACAAGGTTACCAGTATGTTACTTGGGAGCTGATTGCGAGTGGGGGCACATCCAAG
The DNA here is from genome assembly GCA_963580285.1 of Lucinisca nassula. NCBI lineage: Eukaryota > Metazoa > Mollusca > Bivalvia > Lucinida > Lucinidae > Lucinisca > Lucinisca nassula. The sequence continues at coordinate 164,424,126 of OY757015.1, read as the reverse complement.
TGATGGATTAGTATGAATCCTTGTCTGGCTTCCATGTCTGAATTGTGACATATGAAGACCAGGGCCCAGTTGTTCAAAGCATCGTTAGCTTAACGAGCTCGTTAGTGGTCATATTGTTAACTGTTCTAGAAAGTTTAATATGTAAAATTTTGGTATTTTTGCTGAAAAAATGTGAGCAGCTTTTGCGGATGCAAAAGCTGCTTACATTTTTTCAGCAAAAATATTAGCAAATTTGCCATAATAAATGATCTAAATTTTAACGATACGTTAACTAACGACGTCGTTAGTTTTGAACAACTGGCCCCAGTCTGCCAAGTGGACTAGTTTGTTTGTGTTGAGGTTTAACATACCCATCAAGACTATTAAGGTCATTTTGGTTACACTGCTTCTGATTTTTGGGACTCACCTGACATTGAGATGAAATGACATTTCAAGCCCTAGCACACAAAGAAACCGCAAGGATTTAGGGGATGGTTGGACTTGCACCACTCTGCCTGGGCAAAGTACTAAATTTGTTAACCTCTGTAAATAAGGTCAATTATTTTATTATTAGTATTAGAGCTAAGCCATTTACCAGTACACAAATCAGTTTTGGCTCTGCGTGAAAGCACCATACAGCTCAATCTATTTCTTGTAGATGTATGCTGTCTAAACACAGCACTAACAGTACTGTTTAGATTAACAATAATATGCCACTGCAATCCTGACATCACGTATATCCCTGGCCAGTGTACCCAGTAATATAAAACCTGTACGCACCCCGTCCTGCCCCTTGAAATCCATCCCACATCAGCAGTCAACTATATGTATGTTTGGAGTTTAATTTCCCAGTCAACTCTATTTATGTCATATCCAGACCATCAGTTTATCTAACAATGCTTTTCCTGGACAAGCTTATATATAAGCAGCTCCTTTCAAGATAAAATCCGAAAAATCTCCATAAATTATCCAGAATACCGTAATGACCCTAAGTATTGGGACTGATAGACCTAAGCAAACAATGCAGACCCATGTCAGACTGCTCCCAAAGGAGCAGTCTGATCAGGGTCTACAATGTTTGCAGTTCCGTTGGTACATTTTTGGAATCCTTGCTGAATCATCATGAAACAAAGTTGCTTAAGGGGAATGGGAACACCTGGCAGATTTTTCCGCCATTTTTCAAAGGGAGACAACTTTCGGGACTTCCTGTTTGCTTTTCTGTAAGCCCTGTGCCAATCAATAAGGGGTCAACTCTTAAAGGAAAGAATTTGCTCCTGAGGAGCAAATTCTTCCCTTTAAGATTTGACCCCTATTGACATGGGAGACAAAAATACTTTTGCAGGAGTTGCCTCCCCTGAAGGTGTTCCCATTCCCCTTAAATTTTAGGAGAATTACAGCAAATCCTTAAGGTGTCCGAATTTTTAAGATTTTTACGGTATATTGAAATCTGGGGCTATGGGAAGATTTCTCTTGGTACTCAAGAACAAGTTAACCCTTATCCTGCTGAATATTCAATTAAGCCACTCCCATTTCTGATTTTGAACCAATCAGATTACTTGATGTAGTTTATTCCTACAAATTCATAAAAATGAATGTAAAACAGTGTAGATCCTGATCAGATGGCTTCTTCAGAAGCCATCTGATCTGGAGCTACACTGTTTGCAAAGATAGGGGTTGTCATGAACAGCAGGATAAAGGTTCTTCAGAAGCCATCTGATCTGGATCAACAATGTTTGCATTGTCGTCAACAGCAAAATAAGGGTTAAAATTTGCCTTGGTAAACGAGCTTTCCCTGTTTCAATTATTGAGGTGACACTATTGATAGCTTCACCAATAATGTGTGGAATATAATATTATCAGCTACATTTTTATCAAAGAAAAGCTAAATATAAAAGCCTTACTGTCTTCTATTTCTGTATCGAAGAAATGTTGCAGCCCCAAAATCTTTCTTCCACTTTCACAGTTGAAAACTGAAAAACAAGAAAGTAACAATGTAATCTGAGGTTTGTCTAAAGTTTCAGACAAACTTGACAAAGAACATGGTAAACAAGACAAGTTTACCATAAAAATCCTAAACAAGAGGCCCATGGGCCACTACGCTCACCAGAGGTCATGTGGTTTATACCATATACAGGCAAGGTGCCCATCTTGGTCATGTGACAACAAAACCACAAATAATGTTTAATTGCCTCACCCCCATAGAGGCTTTTCATGTAATTTGGTTTCAATCAGCACAGCTCTTTTACTGGAGAAGAAGATAAAAATACTGAATCTGAGCCATCCAAGACAAAGGTCATTAATGACCTTGACCTTTGGAATTGATAAACTTCCATTCAGCTAACTGCAAATATCATTTTTGATGTCACAGCCTACCAGGCAATCAGAGATATCCACTACTTTGCCATTTTTCCATACAAATGTCTAAGTGACCAAATTTGACCTTGACATAAAACAGGTCAAGGTCAACCAAAGGTCATCATTTGAACAAACTTGGTAGGGCCAGAGTCCCTGATGCTGCATACCAAGTTTCAAGATCATCGGCTGTTTGGTTAAGAAGATTTTAAACGGTTTTTACCATATATGGGCATGGCGGCCCATATTGGTCATGTGACCCAGTCCTCACGAACAAACTTTCGTTCCCTCATTCCATAGAGGATCCACAGGTAATTTGGTTTCAATTGGCCAAGTAGTTTAAGTGGGGAAGAAGATAAAAATACTGAATCTGAGGCGTCCTGGACAAAGGTCGGTAAATGACCTTGACCTTTGGTACTGATAAACTTCCATTTAGCTGATTGAGGATCCACATGTAATTTGGTTTCAACTGGCCAAGTAGTTTAAGTGAAGAAGAAGATAAAAATACTGAACCTGAGCCATCCTGGACAAAGGTCGGAAAATGACCTTGACCTTTGGAACTGATAAACTTCCATTCAGCTGAAGGTAAATACCATTTCTGATGCCACTTGCTAATATACAATCAGAAAAATCCACTGTTTTGCCATTTTTCCTTGATGCAAACAGGTCAAGGTCAACCTATGGTCATCATTTGAACAAACTTGGTAGGGCCTGAGTCCCTGATGATGTATACCAAGTTTCAAAATCATCGGCCATACAGTTCTTGAGTAGAAGATTTTTAAAGGTTTTTACCATATATGGGCATGGCAGCCATATTGGTCATGTGACCCAGTCCTCATGAACAAACTTTTGTTCCCTCATTCCATAGAGTCTCCACATGTAATTTGGTTTCAATTGGCCAAGTAGTTTAAGTGAAGAAGATAAAAAATACTGAATCTGAGGCGTCCTGGACAAAGGTCGGTAAATGACCTTGACCTTTGGAACTGATAAACTTCCATTCAGCTGATTGTAATACCATTTCTGATGCCACTAGCTAATATACCATCAGATAAATCCACAGTTTTGCCATTTTTCCATACAAATGTCTAAGTGACCAAATTTGACCTTGACATAAAACAGGTCAAGGTCAACCTAAGGTCATCATTTGAACATACTTGACAGGGCCAGAGTCCCTGATGCTGATTACTAAGTTTCAAGATCATCGGCCATTCGGTTCTTGAGAAGAAGATTTTTAAAGGTCTTTATCATATATGGGCATGGCGGCCATATTGGTCAAGTGACCCAGTCAACACCAACAAACTTTGGTTCCCTCATTCCATAGAGGCTCCACATGTAATTTGGTTTCAATTGACATGCAGCATCAGGGTAGTTTAAGTGAAGAGAAAGATAAAAATACTGAATCTGAGGTGTCCTGGACAAAGGTCGGTAAATGACCTTGACCTTTGAAACTGATAAACTTCCATTCAGCTGACTGCAAATACATGTACCATTTCTGATGCCACTAGCTAACATACAATCAGAAAAACCCACTGTTTTGCCGTTTTTCCATACAAATGTCTAAGTGGCCAAATTTGACCTTGAAGTACAGGTCAAGGTCAACCAAAGGTCATCATTTGAACAAACTTGGTAGGGCCCAAGTCCCTGATGCTGCATACCAATTTTCAAGATCATCGGCCATTGGGTTCTTGAGAAGAAGATTTTTAAAGGTTTTTACCATATACGGGCATGGCGGCCATTTTGGTCATGTGACCCAGTCCTCCCGAACAGACGTTCGTTCCCCCTTCCCATAGAGGCTCCACATGTAATTTGGTTTCAATTGGCTAAGTAGTTTAAGAAGAGATGTTTTAAAAAGTTGACGACGCAGACGACGACGGACCAATGCCTATACTATAAGCTCCCCCGGAGCCTTTGGATCTGGCTAAAAATTTGGACAATTTGAGGACTTGCTGTAATTCTCCTTAAATGTTAACAAATTTGTTTCACAATTTAGCAAGGAGTCCAAGAAGCGCAGATGGAATGGCAAACAGTGGAGACCCTGATCAGACTGCTCCTTCAGGAGCAGTCTGAAGGAGCAGTCTGATCTGGCTCTGCACTGTTTCCTTAGGCCTGACTGTCCCAATATTTACGGTACCTAGATATACTGTAGACTGATGCTCTGTCTCATATCCTAAAAAGATATCCAATGAAATCTACATGTATTTATGCACACAGAAACAAAAGTTAAACTAGAATTTGTTTTTCTCGAAAATCACAGATGTCTCCCCACTTTATGGTGTCATATTGTGATTGCATGCAGACTACAAGATCCATATGTTTAGAATTTTTGTATTAGCCTTCCTTTGAACATTGTAATTTACAGTTTTGCCATTGAAAAAATGTATCGGGTGAATATGTAAAAAAAATTTTGACCACAGGGAGCCAGAGATGTTGAACTTCTACAAGGAGATGAATTACGGCACAACAGCAGCTGCAGTGAAGTAAAATATGTGAAAATATCATGAACAGTTTTCAAGGTATACAGCAGACATAATTTTGTGACAAACATCCATTAGGTACACCTCGAAAAGTATAACTACAAGAGTTATGGTTCTAGCTCTGTGCATGTCATCTACTGTTGATTGATATTCATATGAAGTTTCATAAAGAATCTTGAAAGGTTTTCAAGTTATAGAGTGGACATGATTTTGTGATGGACAAACTTCCATGGAAAATAACTCGAACGGAAGCCCTGCCAATCTCTTATGGTTCTGGGGAAGAACGACTCTTTATAAATGTCAGTTCTCGCAGTAAGGGTCTGAAACGCTAACGAATGGTTATTTCTACAGTGATTAGCTGGGGGGACAAGGTCATCTGTTGGAATGCTGGCAGCCACAGGGGCCACGGTACTGGTAATTACCAAAACGAAACCAAAATACCGGAACAAAGCCGAAATACCGGAACGGACTATTAAAATATAGGGGAAATGTCTGTGGTGAATCACAATTCATTGAATGTAATGATTTAATTAATGTTCTTGCATAAATATATTATATATCAACATATATACAGTATAAAATTGGTACCGAGAAGAAATTTAATGACAAATAATCGCGTCCTTTAAATCCCTTAATTCATGATTTAGACGCATGCAAAAAGTTTATGCAATGTCAACTTGTTCTAACTTGTTCTATGTAAATGAAATAATAGAAACAGTAAAAGTATAGACAATGTATTGACACGTGACCTTGTTTACATTCCATTGCGCAAAATTACTTTTCCTTTTGATAACGATCTTTCGTGGTTGGCAAAAAGCCCCTGGTTCCATATAAACACAGTGTAAATAGGTTTAATATTACGGGCATATTTTCAGCCCCCGCCCATAGGGGCTTGAAGAAATATATGGGCTGCATGATGCTTCCACGCAGAGCTGAATCCGGCCCGCACACAAGTACTGGTAAACCGCTTAGAGGATCTAAGCCTGTCCAGGAACCGCGGTGCAAGGCGGACCGTCCATGCTAATATACCCTATTGGTTTCATTAGACGACAGGGCTTGAGATGTCATTTCATCCCAATGTCGGGTAAAAGTCCCACAAAATTGGAAGCAACGTCTCCAAAATGACCTTGACAGTGTTGACGGGGACTTTAAACCTCAAATCAAACAAAACAAAAAACAAAACGGGCATATTTTAGTTGACTGTCACAGAAAATCGATAGAATTACACTTTAAATGAGTAGATAAATATGTTTTAGAGTTCATTCATGCATCTTCCGCATTTATTCGTTCGTTTTGTGCATTTTTATTACAAATAATTAAGACCGCCCGCCTTGTTACATGCATAAGTTTAACAGGTAATTTAATCATCAAAACATCCTCAAATCTTCCAGAAACCAATAATTACTAGCTAAGACATGTCTATTATAAAAGTTTAAATGTTAATTTTGTCATTTCGATTCCAAACAAAATACAAGTTTAGAGAAATAACGTCGCATTTACAATGGGGATAAACTGCCAGATACGTTTTTTTGCCAACCACCGGCAAATAGTATTATTGAGTGATGACGTAGTGTTTGATGTGTCTATATTTATTTTATTTTAAGTTTAATGTGTTAAATTCATATAAAACGTAATTTTCAGTTTCGACCACTGCATCAAAATTAGTCAAATTGTGTCTTCAGTATGCCTTTGTGCGTTTCATTTACTAAAATACCTAAACAAAGCTGAAAAAAATTGCCAAAAATAAAAATTGAACTCATTCCCTATATTTTTAATAGTCAGTTCCGGTATTTCGGCTTCGTTCCGGTATTTTGGTTTCGTTTTGGTAATTACCAGTACCCCAGGGGCCAGTTTCAAGCTTTTTGAGAGGAAAGAAATACTATCCTATAATAATATTAATATAGACTGCCAGGGGTCCATAGAAATACCAAAACGCACCAAAACACACCTGTATTTACCAAAACGCACTGCCAGTATTGGATTTTTCTATGTAGGGTAGGGTGAATTCAGCATTTGTTAAGAGGATTAGACAGTCCTCTTGCCAGTCCTCTCGGGTGTGCCTCAGGGCACAGTGCTCGGCCCCCTTATGTTTCTCCTGTATGTCAATGACATTGGGGCTAAGGTGTCACCCCATACCATTATCAAGCTCTTTGCAGATGACTGCCTGCTGTATCGAACTATTGAGTCTGCTGCCGATGAAGCTCAGCTGCAACAGGATCTAAACACCATGGTGGAATGGTCAGATTCATGGCTCATGCGATTCAACGCCTTCAAATGCCATCTGCTCAAGATTACCAGACAGCGGAAATACCTACCAACTTCGTACAACATAAAGGGGACCCAACTACAAGAAGTCGATCATCATCCTTACTTAGGGGTTGAACTAACATCAGACCTGTCATGGAAAACCCACATCAGCAACATTACCAGCAAGGCTAACAGAATTTTAAACCTCCTCCGTCGCCACATGTATGGATGCAATCAGGAAGTGAAATCAAGAGCTGTGACCTCCCTCGTCCATCCACACCTTGAATACTCCTCTTCAGTCTGGGACCCTCATTTCAAGCAAGATATCTCGGCCTTGGAGAAAGTACAACGGAAGGGTGCCCACTTCGCTAAAGGCAACTACTCTTACAGAGATAGTGTCACTACCATGCTTGACCATCTCAACTGGCCTCCTTTAGAACAGAGAAGAAAACAGAAGAGACTAGTACATTTCTACAAAGCCACCAATAACCTCTCTCCAGTGATCATCCCGGACTATGTCAAACCTTCCTATGGCCGCACAAGAACCCACGAGCTTGCCTTTATACAACTCCAAACCAGCTACGAACAGTACAAGTACAGCTTCTTGCCTCGAACCATTCGAGAATGGAACTCTCTCCAGTGCAAGCAGCATCTGTAGACGAATTCTCGGCTCGTCTGCAGACTTACACAGCCTAGACAACACAGACTCATCATGTTTTTAATTGTAAATACGGGATTTTAACCATTTTGCTGACGTCACTTGCCCGTGAATCTTACGCCCTGGGCAGTATTAAAGTAGAAGTAGAAGACACCTAGAAAAAAATATATATCTATATATAATACATAAATATATATAAATATATAGGAGGTTTTAGGAATTCCGTTTATGACGTCATTCTTGCGCATGCGCAAAGTACTGGCCGTCAATTGAAACGGCCATCGCTATTCAAATGTATTGGCTGAACTTAAAATGCTAACAATATTCAGGCATTTTGAGAGAAATATATACCCGTTTTCATTGAAATAATGCCTCGAGAAGGAAAGAATGATATTTTACTTGCATTACCGAAATTCATTTATCCTAAATCCGTTTTTAATTGACGAAAATCTTTTTGTGAATGACCCATGTCAATGGCTTGAGATACCGTAACGGCGTTATTCACAAAATAAGTTTTTACGTAACTTTCTTTTATTCGCTATCTATCTGTCTATCTGTCTGTCTGTCTGTCTGTCTGTCTATCTATCTATCTATCTATCTATCTATCTATCTATCTATCTATCTATCTATCTATCTATCTATCTTATCTATCTATCTATCTACATGTGCAATTTAAATGTCCATACTGACCGTCGAAATAAACTAATGAGTGGACTGACGGAGGGGCGTTGAGTCAATGTTGGTTCGATGTCATGCCGTCGACACCCACTCAAACTCACTTCATAGTCACATGACCGTTGGCATGAGAGAGAAAGAGACAGAGAGAGAGAGAGAGAGAGGGGTTTGACTGACAAACTGACAGTAGACAGACGACACACAGACCGACTGACTGAATGACTGACTAACAAACGAACGGACGGACTGTTAGACAGACACATACATATACTGCCAGTCGAAAAAAAAAAAAAAACCAATGAGTGGACTTACAGACTGGCGTCGAGTCAACGTTGGCTCGACGTCATGCCGTCGACAACCACTCCAACTCACTTCAATGGCACGTGACCGTTGAGATTGTTTGACTGATCCCTGTATCCAAGAAGCCCATAACCCTTTTTGTACCAAATGGAATCTTCCTCCTTATATAGCAGGAGTCATTTTCAAAATTTAGGGGTGTCAGATTGTGTTTTCTTCAAATTTTATTTGGAAAATGGCCGAACTTTTTGCAAACAGTGTAGGCCCTGATCAGACGCCACGTTCTGGGGCGTCTGATCAGCACCTGCACTGTTTGTCACTTACCTCTTTTGGGGTTTCCGGTACCAAATGGGTTAATGTAGACCTAAGGGCTGGGCAGATTGAACCAATCTACAAATCTACAAGACTTTACTGTATAATCTTGCACTTGCGAAGGAGTGTTTAACATTCTTATGCTCTGAAAGGGTGTTCTACGTTTGTTTTGAATTTAAAGTTCCAATCCTAATGAGTTTTGATGGGTCCAAGCATTGGCAAATGACATTTTATTAAGCAACGCCGTATTATCGCCAACGAAGCGTTGTGACGTTTCATCGACGTTGCAATGTCAAATTCAATGCATCGCTTTGAAGTTGGTTTGACGTAGACACGACGTTGTTGACACGCTACATGTCGTCATATAACGACAAACTGTTATTTACATTTGCCTGCGCTCGCTAATTGTTGGTGCGCTAAGAGAGAGAGAGAGAGAGAGAGAGAGAGAGAGATCGTGTGTACAATATATCATTTTCGTAATGCGAAATTTCACATCTGGCAGCATATTGGTGTTTTTCCCATTATCTTACATTAGAATTCCCCAAAAGTTTAAAAGAATTCCACTGTTTTACGCTGTAATTAACACTTTATCTGTCCCACTGCCTTTGAAGCAATACGATAGATGACGGCCAGGGCTTTTCCCGTTCTATTTTTAGAACCGGAAGTACGTCACGAAAAAAGCTCCTATAGATAGATAAACTGATATAATATTAACATTTGAGCCAGGGCCCAGCAGTTCCTACCAAAACGCTATCAAAACACACTGTCGATATTGGATTTTTCTATGTATGCTAGTGGGAAAGTAAGCGGTTTTTAAAAAGAGGATTAGATATATATATATAATATATATATTGATAAATTAATATACATGTTAATATTTGAGCCAGGGCAGTCGGAAAAACTTTTTCCTCGTGAGGTTGGCGGTCTTAAAAAATCCAATATTGACAGTGCGTTTTGGTAGGAACTGCTGAGCCCTGGCTCAAAAGTATAATACGTATAAACGCCTACATTTATTTATATCCTAAATATATATATTTGTTTCTAAGTGTCTAATCCTCTAATTCACCCTACCCTACATAGAAAAATCCAATATTGGCAGGGTGTTTTGGTAAATACAGGTGCGTTTTGGTGTTTTTGTGCGTTTTGGTATTTCTATGGACTGGACTGCCAGAGATACACAACTTCATTCAGGATTGGTCATATTTTCCCGAAGATGCCCTTGTCTATATTATTATAGGATAGTATATCTTTCCTCTCAAAAAGCTTGAAACTGGCCCCTGTGGCCTGTTAGTTTCCTCAGGATGTAAAAGAGGCAAATGAGAACTGACAACTGAGCTGACATTTCTCAGTACTTCAGTACGCTCGAGACATAGTTTGGTTATATACACCTTTCTCTAAAGACAGTTTTCCGGCTTGTCTGTCCATTGAATGAATATAGCCTTCAAAAATGCCTCCATCGTCGCTCAAAGTTATTCGAACCTTCCTTCCACGACACTCCATTTTCAGGATTCGAGAAATGCTAGTGGTATGAAGTTCGTTTCAGAAAATCCGAGTCGTTTCGCCCCCAAACCATTTCCTCCCCTAGTCGTTTCGCCCCCAAAAGAGTTGCGAAGAGGCAAATATTGAAAAAACAGAAGCGGAGGAAATGATCAGGAATCGATACAATTAACCCACAGCTCTCATCAGAGACACTGAAAGGAAAGAAACACAAATATGAAACAACAGACCGTAATGGAAATATCAACAGCGGAAAGTCAAAAGGACAGTTACTTTCCCTCGAAATGGCCAATAGGGTGTCCAAAATAAAATAATATAAGCAACACAAACACCCAAAGACAAACCATAACAAAAATAAAACGCGACAGAAGAACCAAGTAGCATCACTGTCTCTTTACCGGCCTGGACCGTGCATTAAGAGTGGCCACTCGGGGAGCTGTGACTTGAACTTGTTACACCAAAATTATTGACGTTGTTTTCTTCAAACAATTTTTATCATTGTAAAAAAATCACATTATATTGCATAGACATGCTAATGTAAGGAAGTGTTTAATTTAAGTTCAAAGAAAAATGGTCACTTTCTCGTCTGTTACTGGAGTCATTGTTTTATTCAATTTTGGGAAACTAGCTAGTCTGGCCCAGAAAAATGGGACCAGTATACTGATTAGCCCTTTGTAGTTGTCAGTGTGCTGGCTGTGACAAACTCGGAATCAGGATTGTTGCTTGACACCCATCATAAATCATAAGAAATCATCAAATCACTACCCGGTATATTAAAATGAAGGTTTCCCTGTTTCCCAGGGTCTTAATTCTTGGGTTCACTCTTTGGAAAACAACTTATAGAATGCATCAAGATTATGGAAATCAGGAGTGCAAGATTACAAATAAGGAGAGCAGTAGTAGAATTTCCCAGTACTTGGCATATACAAGGAAGAATGGAAACAGAAGGTGTTCGGAGGGCTTGTGAAACTTCAAGTCCTCATGCGGTACAAACATGGCTTTACTTCTAATCTTGGCCGGAGACATTGGACTAACCCCGGCCAAAGGTTTCGCTGCGGACTCTGCAAACAGTATTGCAAAGGTTCCGAGAAATGGATAGAATGTGAGGACTGTAACAAGCGCTTTCACTCCTCAGGTTCTGATTTGGATAACAGTCAATTGTTAGAAACTGAATCTAGAGCTGGAACTTGGGTATTGCAAAGACTGCAAAGCTGACTGTGGTCTTTGCAGTGGTGCTGTCCTTAATTGCCACAAAGCTGTTCAGTGTGATCAATGTGAAATTTGGATACACACTGAATGTTCCTTCATTTCAGATGCAGAATATGGCACTTTGGTAAACTCAAGCTGCCACTGGATATGTCCAAAATGTGAGGTCTGTAACTTTTCAGACTCATTCTTAGATGACAATGTAGAACTGAGTAAGCCAAACAGGTGGTTGGTTGGTGCCTGATGCTCTGTCTCTGGTCGGGCTCATCGGAGTCTAACTGTTGGTTTTCTTTTGCTCCAGCATTTCAGTGGTTTCTTGCTGTCGAGTCCTCACCGTTGTCTCACCTCTGTGGTTCTTTGATTTCTGTGTTCACGGAGATGTTGCACTGATGAGTTAGGAGGCCTTCATGCGGACTGAACAAATTATTTGTCTAAATCGCGACGGAAGTAAGGGCGAGGATTGTGGCCACGTAAAATCGATTTAAGCCCCCCAGTGGAAATCTTCCACTGACCGTTCCAAGGCGGCTCTTCTGTGGCGATTTATTTATGTTGTTGTTTGTTACTTACTGTGTGTATCACTTGTGTCTTTTAATTTTGGATGGCCATATGGCCATTTTGTGGGAAAGTAACTGTCCATATGGCCTTCCTTTGTTTAGGTTTCCATTATGGTCTGGTCGCTTAATGTTTGTATTTCTTTCCCTTTGGTGTCTTTTATGGATGGAGTAAGTTAATTGTATCAATTCCTGATCTTTGTTTTACTTCTACTTTGAACCTCTGTCAGAGGATAAAAGAGGCAAATCTTCGACTGCTGATGAAACTAAGTCAAATTTTATGAAAGTTGTGAAACTATGCAGTATCAACATAAATGAAATTAGAGGAAAAATTCTTGAACTTTTAGCTTTCCTCGATACATCTCAACCTCATATTGTTGCTATTCAGGAAACAAAGATTGACAGTTTAATTACCACATCTGAGCTTTTCCCTGAAACTTGTCAGTACTGTGTCTACAGAAATGATAGGAACTCTCATGGCGGTGGGGTGATGTTGCTCATTCATAGAGACATCCCTCACATGCCTTTCATTGAACTGGAAAATGACACCGAATCGGTCTGGGTTAAGGTTTTTGCAAATAAAAGTTCCCACTTCGTAGCAAGTTGTTATCGACCACCAAGTGGTACGGTCGAAAACTTCAAGTTGTTTAAAGACCAACTGGATTGCATTAAATCGCAGCATAAGGGTAAAAAATTTCCCGGTAGTACATGCTCTAGGTGACCTCAACTTCAGAGACATTGCTTGGCCCGACAGGCTTAGCAAACAAGGCATAATGCTGAGTCAGTCCGAAGGACAAATATTAATTGACATTATGAACGATCATGGCCTAGAACAAATTGTTAACTTTCCCACTCGTGATAAGAACACATTGGATCTGATCCTTACGACTTTGCCAGGACAATTCGAAGACATTCATTCCCCAGATAAACTAAGTGACCACGATATTGTCTCTGGATATTTAAAAATTCACATCCCACCAATAAAGAAACCTCGGAGGAAGGCGTACTCATATCAGAAAGGTGACTATGAAACTATGAGGAAGGAAGCACTCAGATTTGCAAAGGAGAAATACTTTAATGGCCATTCAGATGCTCGGTCTGTACATGAGAATTTTGATTTGATAACTTCTTTCATTCATACTTCGGCCGAAAATCATATCCCCTAAAAAACTAGTAGATCTGTATCTTCTATCCCCTGGATCACTCTATCTATATATCTATCTTCTGATAAGTACTGCGTCGGTCACATTTGACCATTACCGCAGGTGTATATTACATACACTCCAGAGATAATAAGAAAAATTCGCAGAAGGAATACGATTCATACAAAGGCAAAAAAGACGGGAAGTGGTAAACTCCGGACAAAATTTAAAAACTTGAGACGTGAAATCAAAGTAGAAGTAAAACAAAGATCAGGAATTGATACAATTAACTTACTCCATCCATAAAAGACACCAAAGGGAAAGAAATACAAACATTAAGCGACCAGACCATAATGGAAACCTAAACAAAGGAAGGCCATATGGACAGTTACTTTCCCACAAAATGGCCATATGGCCATCCAAAATTAAAAGACACAAGTGATACACACAGTAAGTAACAAACAACAACATAAATAAATCGCCACAGAAGAGCCGCCTTGGAACGGTCAGTGGAAGATTTCCACTGGGGGGCTTAAATCGATTTTACGTGGCCACAATCCTCGCCCTTACTTCCGTCGAGATTTAGACAAATAATTTGTTCAGTCTGCGTGAAGGCCTCCTAACTCATCAGTGCAACATCTCCGTGAACACAGAAATCAAAGAACCACAGAGGTGAGACAACGGTGAGGACTCGACAGCAAGAAACCACTGAAATGCTGGAGCAAAAGAAAACCAACAGTTAGACTCCGATGAGCCCGACCAGAGACAGACTGATATAAAAAAAAATCAGCATGATTTGTATGTGAATAACTTGGTAGGCGATGTAAAGGCAAATCCCAGAGACTTCTACAGATATATCAATAGCCAGAAGAAAGACAGGCAAGGTATCCCGCCCCTTAATAAAAAAGGAGGGAACGGGGTTGCTGAATCAGACTCTGAAAGGGCAGAGGAACTAGTTGGTCAATTCAATGATGCGTTTAATAAAACTGAGTTCACGGAGGTTCCATTGACTGGAAAATCGGCCCCTTCATGAATAATATTGTTGTGACAGCTCCAGGAGTGATCAAGTTACTTCAAGGCTTAAACCCCCAGTAAGGCCTTAGGACCTGATGAGCTTCATCCTAGAGTCCTAAAGGAACTAGCAAATGAGTTGGGTCCAGTTTTTGCACACTTGTTTCAACAGTCTCTTGACACGGGTGAAATCCCCAAAGAATGGCTCTTAGCAAACATCTGTCCACTCTTCAAAAAAGGAGATAGGGCTCTTGCCCGTAATTATCGCCCTGTGCCTCTGACTTGTGTTCTGTGTAAATTGCTGGAACATATAGTCTGCTCAAACATCATGGCCCACTTGGACGAACATTAACTTTTGTCAGACAGACAATATGCATTTAGGAAAAGGCACAGTTGTGAAACTCAGCTAAGCACAGTTATTAATGACTGGGCAAACATCTTGGACAAGGGGGGACAGGTGGACACATTTATTCCGGACTTCGAGAAGGCTTTTGACACCCCTCCCCATGAACTACTTAAATCTAAATTATTTGGTTATGGAATTGGGGGAAAGACCCTCAAATGGATAGATTCCTTTCTTTGCTACCGGGAAATTAGAGATACAAATGACTCATTGAAACTTCAGGCTGACATAGATAGATTAGGATGTTGGGCCAGAAAATGGGGCATGAGATTTCAGCCAGTTAAATGCAATATTATGCAGATAACTAGGAAGAGATCTAATAAAGTTGAGGCTTCTTACACCTTAGAGGGAACGATCCTCGAGAATGCGGACTCCATTAAATACCTTGGAGTGACAATCTCACACAACTTGAGATGGAATAATCATATTAGCAACATGTCTACTAAGGCAAATAGAACGCTTGGTTTCCTGAGGCGAAATCTTCATCAGTGCCCTCAGGATGTAAAAGAGGCAGCATATAATGGTCTTGTTCGCCCAATCTTGGAATATGGTAGTTGTATCTGGGACCCCAGTGGAGTGGTCCTTAACGATGAAATTGAGAAAGTTCAGAATAGAGCTCCTAGATTTGTAACAGGCAATTACTGCTTTGAAACTGGGAGCATGACTGGAATACTTGGAAAATCAAAATGGGAGTCTCGCAAGAAAAGGAGAAAAGACAGTAGGCTTATCCTTTTATACAAAAGTCTAAAGGGGGTTCCGGGTCGTTTCGCCCGTGGGTCGTTTCGCCTGGTCGTTTCGTCCTGATTTTGGGGGCGGGTCGTTTCGCCCGTGAGTCGTTTCGCCCGTGGGTCGTTTCGCCGCAATTATATTTTAAGGGAATGACAAACGGAATGGATGAGTAAATGGACAGAAGGATGAATAAATAAATGAATACATGGGTGAATGGAGTTGTGCGTTGGTAGATGGACGGACGTACGGATGAACGGACGGCATTTTGAATATACGGAGATAGATAAGTTAATGAATGAATAAATGGAGAGTATTGGTAGATGAACAATCGGAAATGAATGAATGAATGAAGTGATGCTTGTGTAGATGGACGGACGGACGAACGGATATGAACTGTTCATAGTGACACGTCAAATGACACCTACGGAGGGGTGATGTATGGACGGGCTCGTTTCAGAGTCCGGATAGAGAGATAAAAAGTGAAAAAAAAAAAAAAACATTATAAACTGTGTATGTGATCTTCACAAATCCAAACCACAGTGTCAAAATGTATTAAGTATGTGATATATGGGTACTCGTAAGAATCGCTTTGCCGAGGCGGTTCTAACGACCACCCACATTCCATGCCTGGAGAAGAAATAGCAGACTATGGGTACTACCCACAAAACACGCAACGAACATGCAACACATTGTTTTTCATATTTCCGCCCAAAAATACACAGACCGTTGGTGATCGTTAGAACCGCTTCGCCGAGGCGTTTCTAACGAGCACCCGAGCAGAAATATGAAAAATATGAGAATCTTTGATCAGATCAATATTGATTTTTTTTATTTGGTGGTACAATATGCCAGTATCTCAATACGCATGTTTTCGTAATGCAAACTATTAAACAGACCAGTACGATAACACAGCCTTGCGACATAGTGCATGTTTTCACATCTCTAAAATGACTATTTTTATTATGAAAATCTGTGGTATTTTTTCTTATCTATACTGCAAACATAGGTTGAGGCAGTTCTAACCAGTACCCACAACCTCTGTCTTGTAGCAGAAATAACAAAAGTAATGCATACCCCAGTAAAAGCCAGTTTTCTTCATATAAGGTGGGGTTTAGGGGGTGCTTATTCCACGGACTTGTTCATGTGATGCTATGATTTCAATGTTATGCTTTGTTATATATTTAATATGTAAAATATGTGTTTTGTAATGCATAAAATTATGGGAAAAAATGAAAAGAAAGTATAAAACGTTATGTTTCTATTCCTACCCAGGTTGAGCTACAGTAGAGTCTGTATAAAAGTTAAACCAACTCCATGACATTTGCTCACAAGACAATTGCTCACAAGACAGTTGGTCACTTTTTACACAAGACACTTAATGTGTAATATTGATTAGTACTCCTTAAGTAACATTTGTGTAAACTTTTATTCAGACACCACTGTTTAAAAATATTTTGTTTGTTGGAATTGAGGTTTAACGTCCCCGTCAACACAATTAACGTAATAATGTTACCAGTTACATCACGCCACTATTTGTGCAGAAAGACCAACTGATAAGTAAATAAAACACCATGTTAGCAAGTCTATGCAATAACGTCAGAATCAGAATTGTTACTGGTGACACGTCAAATGACATTCATACGTCCCCTCAAACCCAAATTTATACAGTGAAAAATGGGTTTTCGCATATACTTTATTTCTCTTATTTCTGATTCTAGAACATAGACAATTGGACTGTTCTAATCCAAAATCTATGTTTTGAGCAGAAAGAAAAATATGTCATATTTGTAAATATAAGCAATCATTTTCACATAGCCATAAATCCCATTTATTTGCAAAGACTTGTTTACCTTATGTGAGCTCGAATATCTTTCTCAAAAAGGTGGTAGCTCAGTTGCTCAAACCTGACGTAGAAGCCGTCAGTAGGTCGTCCAGCTGCACCACATTAGGGCAAAACCATGTTTTCCGAAACTCCCAATACCCCCATCAATCCCTTTACATACCAAAACAAACATAACCGCAATCAATAGGGCTTAAAAAAATAAGGGCGAAACGACCCAGCTAATCAGGGCGAAACGACCCACGGGCGAAACGACCCAGGGCGAATCGACCCAGGGCGAAACGACTCATGGGCGAAACGACTCACGGGCAAAACGACCCGAGACCTCTAAATGGTGCTGCCAGCATTCCAACAGATGACCTTGTTCCCCCAGCTGAACACTGTAGAAATCACCATTCGTTGGCGTTTCAGACCCTTACTGCAAGAACTGGCATTTATAAAGAGTCGTTCTCCCCCAGAACCATTAGAGATTGGAATGCCCTTCCCGATTCGATTATTTCGACAGCTGAAGGTGCTGATGATTGTGTAGCTAAATTTACCTCTTTGGTTAGAGCTAGGGACTAACTTCCCACATCACAGGTCCTGGTGTATGAATGTCATTTGAATTGTCACCAGTAACAATTCTGATTCTGATTCTGAAAACATGTATACTTCATATTTTCCGGTTCTGTGGTTTATTCCTTGCTTTCAAAGGATAACCCTTTCTAGAAGCGTGATAGCTCAGTGGTTAGTGCACTTGCCTCTGATGCTAGAAGCCCCGGTTCGATCCCCGGAGGCGGGGATTATTTCGGTGTCCGAACAGGCTCCATTGGCATCATTTGCAGGGATGAATGCCAAAAAGTGCACCGTCGGGACGTTAACTGGAGGTCCCCTGTGCAGGAAGAGTCATCTCATGTGCAGGTTAAAGACCGCTACCGTAACTACATTGTTACTGTGTAGGCTTTCAACCCTGCAACCTGCGAGTAATGGTCAAATGTGACCGATCGCAGTATAAGTAGAAAGAAAGAAAGAACATATTTATGGGGGTGTTAATTTTTTTTTCTTATTTACATACAAAGACATAGATTGTGGGTAATCGTTAGAACCGTCTCAATATGGCATCTGTAACGAGCACCCACAACCTATATTTGCAATAAACTTCACAGGTACTTTGTCTGGTCTGAAAAAAAAATGTATTAATAAAAATAGAGTACAGTCAACAAAAAAAAAAAAAAGAAAGAAAGAAGGAAAGCACCAACATAAATCAGTACTGTTAATAAATGAATAAATAATCAAGAACGCCGAGCGTCATGGGTAATTGTGTGATTTAGATACATTAAATGCCTAAAACGCTATACAATGAACAAAACAAACTATGAATAAATAAATTTATATGTGAAAAGATATAGAGTTAAAAGACAATAAATTTTTCACAGAGCACGCATTTTCAGCCTCACCATTAATCGCTGCCCGCCGACACTGTTAACGAACCAACCGACCAATTTAAAGCCAAAACTGATTGAGGTGCTAAAGAGGTCATTAAAGATGTTAAACTTTGCACAGAGCACGTGTTTTCACACCTCATCATTAATCGCATTAATTGCGCGATTAATGAGTCAAACCAAATAAACAGTGTGATTGATGGTATTGATCAAATCAGGTAATACTTATCACCAATCCTATTTAACATTTCCATTCAAACGACACGTTTCTCTCTCTCTCTCTCTCTCTCTCTCTCTCTCTCTCTCTCTCTCTCTCTCTCTCTCTCTCTCTCTCATGGAGTTGAATAATTAACGGTAATACGTCTCATATTCTTAATTTACATTGTTATTCAAAGGGTTGTGGGACAACTCGGCACATAGCAAACTCGGCACATGACAAACTCGGCACATGACAAACTCGGCCTATACAAACTCGGCACATAATTAGCTGTTTGGATCAATTATCTATTGTTCACTTGGTAATGATAATTACATAACCAAACAAACAATCACATTAAAGTTACCTGTGAAATAGGGACCAACTAAATAGGGACCAAACATCAATATTTAATGGAGTAGATCTTTAATTATTAAAAAAAATATAAAGATTTTTTTTCAATAAAATTTCAACTATTTAAGTTTCAAATATTTAAGTTGTTTCTTAAATTTACTAGCGAATAATCTTCAAAAAAAAAAAAAAAAAAACAAGACATAGGTTGTGGGTACGCGTTAGAACGAGGCGGTTCTAACAAGCTGCCACAACCTATTTTTACTGAAAACAAGGGAAAATATCACTGATTTTCACCAGAAAATTAGCCGTTTTGGGGATGTGAAAAAATGCACTAGGGACGTACGGGTGTGTTATCGTAATGCAGTCCCGCCTGAACATTCGTTGTGTACATATGCGATAAGTACCAAAATCTCGTGTGCTGGATCGTTTAAGAGCAGAAATAACACGTTTCATGTATACCCTTAGCACAGACATACAGATACCATGAGCACTTTGCTTATGTTAGCACACCTTTGAATATGAATACAAACGGTCTATGTTATAGAGCACAAATAAGAAAAGACGTTCTCATATCAATGCAAAAATGCAAAAAAAAAAAAAAAAAATAAATAAATAAAAAAAAATAAATAAAAATAAAAAAATAAAATAAACTAGAAACTTTTTTTATTTAATAAGCATATATATAATTATTATAAAATAAACATAATAATAAAACAGGCAAATAAAGTATTAATGTACAGCTTAATAAGCATTATAACTATTGTGGGCCGAGTTTGCCATGTGCCGAGTTTGTAGGGGCCGAGTTGGTTATGTGCCGAGTTGGCTATGTGCCGAGTTTGCTATGTGCCGAGTTGTCCCGATACCATTCAAAGTACATATTCTTCTATTCCCTCTGTCTCTGTCTCCTTTTCTGTCTCTCTTTCTGTCTGTCTGTCTGTCTGTCTCTCTCTCTCTCTCTCTCTCTCTCTCCGATTTCTATATCTTTTATACGAACGACTAGGGGTGAAATGATTTACTCTCTCTCTCTCTCTCTCTCTCTCTCTCTCTCTCTCTCTCTCTCTCTCTCTGAGGTCATAAATCTTTTATACAAAACGACCAGGGGAAATGGTTTGGGGCGAAACGACTAGCCTTTGGGGGCGAAACGACTAGGGGCCAAAACGGGGGTGGGGAACGACTAGGGGGAAACGACCAGGGAAACG
Source organism: Lucinisca nassula (assembly GCA_963580285.1). Taxonomy (NCBI): domain Eukaryota; kingdom Metazoa; phylum Mollusca; class Bivalvia; order Lucinida; family Lucinidae; genus Lucinisca; species Lucinisca nassula. The sequence continues at coordinate 164,403,583 of OY757015.1, read as the reverse complement.
TCTTGGGAGCGAAATGTCTTGTTACCGTTTCAGAGAAAGGGGTCATATTAAGCACCGAATGGGGGAGGGGTATATAAAAATCTGATTCTGAGTTGTGAAACTCAGCTGAGCACAGTTATTAATGACTGGACAAAAAGCTTGGACAAAGGGGGACAAGTGAATATGCAATATTATGCAGATAACTAGGAAGAGATCTAATAAAGTTGAGGCTTCTTACACCTTAAAGGGAACGGTCCTCGAGAATGTGGACACCATTAAATACCTTGGTGTGACAATCACACACAACTTGAGATGGAATACACACATTAGCAGCATGTGTACTAAGGCAAACAGAACGCTTGGTTTCCTGAGGCGAAATCATCATCAGTGCCCACAAGATGTAAAAGAGGCAGCATATAAAGGTCTTGTTCGCCCAATCTTGGAATATGGTAGTTGTATCTGGGACCCAAGTGGAGGAGCTCTTAATGAAGAAATTGAAAAAGTTCAGGATACAGCTGCTAGATTTGTAACAGGCAATTACTGCTTTAAAACTGGGACTTTGACTGGAATAATTTGAAAATTAAGATGGAAATCTCTCAAGAAACGGGATAAAGACAGTAGGCTCATTCTTTTAAACAAAGGTCTAAAGGGTGCTGCCAGCATTCCAACAGATGACCTTGTTCCCCCTTGTAGGAACTGTAGAAATCACCAGTCATTACTGTAAGAATTGACATTTATAAAGAATCGTTCTCCCCCACCCCCAAACCATTAGAGATTGGAATGCCCTTCCCAATTCGATTATTTCGACAGCTGAAGGTGCTGATGATTGTGTAGTTAATTTTACCTCTTTGGTTAGAACTTGGACTAACTTCCCATATCACAGGTCCTGGTGTATGAATGTCATTTGACGTGCCACCAGTAACACTTCTGATTCTGAATGCTTATTAAATCGGAATGACTTTCTTCACAGTTTCTAGAGCTTTTATGAAAAATAATAGAGCGATGGGTTCATACAAACCTTTATAATTATAATATAATGTGTTTGTGCCAATTAGTTACTTGATGTAGATTTTTTGTTTGTTTGATTTGAGGTTTAACGTCCCGTCAACACTGTTAAGGTCATTTTGGAGACGTTGCTTCCAATTTTGTGGGACTTTTACCCGACATTGAGATGAAATGACATCACAAGCCCTGTCGCCCAATGAAACCAATAGGGTTTATAAGCATGGACGGTCTAACGCGTGCGCATCGCTTTGCCTGGGCAGGCTTAGATCCTCTAAGCGGTTTACCAGTACTCGTGTGCGGGTCGGATTCAGCTCTGCGTGGAAGCATCATGCAGCCTATATATTTCTTCAAGCCCCGATGGGCGGGGCCGAACTTGATATAGATGGTGAATTGGCCGATAAAGGAGCGAACGGAGTTGATATATGTCCATTATTATTATTATTATTATTATTATTATTATTATTATTATACGCAGACGGCATCGCGTTATTGGTTTCAACTCAATTTCTTTGTATAACACATACATCATGTAAATCTTTATTGCTGACAAGACTACAAATATTATACAAAAAGGTCAAATGACTTATTTGGATCTGTATTCCTGGATTATAATTATCAATGTACTAATTATAGCTGTGATTGTCAGATTTTCTTATTGTCGAGCTTTTGCAAATACAATTTCATTACGGTTACAAAATAACAAAGAATAGTGATATAAAGCATATGGATATATGGGCCCCGCCAAGCGATTTTGGTACTTATCGCCTATGCGAGCAGCGAAGGTTCAGGCCAGCCTGCGCATCCGCGCAGTCTCGCCAGAAACTTCGCTGCTCGCTAATACAAGCAGTGAATCAAGAGGAACCTTCAGACAGAAAGCCATATCCCTGGCCCCTCTGAATGGTTGGGCATGCGCAGTTAAAATTTGTCATGACGAAATGTTCGAAGACACAAATTCGCTTAGCGGGGCTCATGTGGTTCCAAGGAGAATGGATTAAGGTAGTGCACACACTTAAGAGTCAGGTCTGAACATAGAATTGATGGGTTTGTAATTTTAGGCTGTCTCATGAAGACAATACATCGTGAAACACAACAACGCCCAGCAACCCGTGCTGTGAAACAGGGGGTGAAGATATAATCTAAAAAAAAAGTTTGGGCTTGAGAATAAAATAATGTACTGCTAAAAATATTTGACCGTTATCATTCTCAAATAAATCGGTACTACCATATAGAAGAATGTTTAAGGAAGGTTGGCAAATCGCTGAGACAATGTTTATCAGGTCCTGTCTTATGCCTCTGTACTGTTCGCAGGCCAAGAGGTAGTGCTGCGTGTACTCAACAACTCCACAAGCCAATAAAGAGTAATTTTAGAATATTTGTTTGAAAGAGATGATTATGTTTCGAGCTGCATTTTAGTCTTAGTCTGACATGATATTTCTCCCCCAATCTTTTACCCGCACAAACTATGTCGTGATTTTCTTTCGTTACACTGTAGCTTGTGATTAAAAGCTGCTACGGAGGGTGCAGCTTTCTTGTCGTCTTGTGGCCACATAAAATCGATTTAAGCCCCCCCCCCCTCCCACCTCCCAGTGGAACTCGTTTCACTGACCGTTCCAAGGCGGTTCTTCTGTCGCGGTTTATTTTTGTTATGGTTTGTCTTTGAGTATCTTGAGTGTTTGTGTCGCTTGTATTATTTTATTTTGGATAGCCAGTTGGCCATTTTGTGGGAAAGTAACTGTCCTTTTGGCTTTCGGCTGTTGATTTTTCCATTAGGGTCTGTTGTTTCATGTTTGTGTTGCTTTCCCTTGGTGTCTCTGATGGGAGCTATGGGTTAATAGTATCGATTCCTGATCAGTGCAGTCACTTCTATTTTACAAGAACGGTTGATATTTTGGGCGAATATTGTGATCGATGGAAACGTAACGTACGTCTAGCCAAAACAAAGGTCATGACATTTAGATAGGATGGCAGATTACCAAATGATTTGCGTTTTTGTTATAAGAGCACTGAAATTGAAATCGTTCATCATTTTCATACCTTGAAGTCGTTTTCACGTCTCACGGGCCTTTCTTTAATACACATGCAAGACTAGTTGGACAGGCTCAGAAAGCTATTTTCAAGATTTTGTCAAGCCAAACAAATTGAATGTGTACATTTACAGTTGTGTAATGGGTTGCTAGGAGTGAAACAGTCAACTAAAAACAATTTCATTTATTTTGATCTGGGGAGAATAAGTTTTCAAGTTACTAGACGTTAAAGTATTATATGATACTGACTGAAAGTTATTAAATCTGATATAAGTAAGTAAGTAAGTAAGTAAGTAAGTAAGTAAGTAAGTAAGTAAGTAAGTAAGTAAGTAAGTAAGTAAGTAAGTAAGTAAGTAAGTAAGTAACGACTTTATTTAAAGAGGGTAACTCAATTGGCGAACCAATTTTCAATGAGGCCCTCAATGCCTTTAAGTGCATCAGGATTCCATATAATTAATTGGTGTTAGAAGATAATGAAAATAATCCGGAAAATGAATCGAGCGGGTCTTGTCAGAAATTTGCTAAGTTTATTAGGTTTCAACGCTGTGTGGATGCAGCAGAGTACGGAAGGCGAGAAAAATCTTGACGTTGACTCTAAAACAACGAATGAATGAAAATTTTAAGTGAAGTTGGAATGCTGAATTGAACCAGTCAACACGAGCAAATTTTTAAAAGTCAATTTCAAATTTTTAAATATCAAGAATATTTAGATGTTGTTACAGTTAAGAAATTTTGAAATGCTTTAGTGGGGTTAAGAGTAAGTTCCCATTGGTTGGAGGTGGAGGTTGGTAGATGGAATAGACAGAGGGTTGAATATGAAGAAAGAAAATGTAGGATATGCAACAAACTTGAAGACGAATATAATTCTATTTTAAGTGTACCTTATATGAAAAATTAAGAAAATATTCCCTAAGATATTATGGTTAAAGTCATAGAATTATTATTTTACTACAAATGTAGGCTCCCAGCAGGCACACGTCGCTATGGCAACGTCAAATCAACGTCGGTGCAACGTCATGACGTTGCACCGACGTTGATGTGACGTTGCATACACGTCATGACGTCGCATCGACGTTGACGTGACGTCATAATTACGTCATGTGCCTGCTGGGCTAACTCATGTTAATACACTCGCGCTGTAATTATACAAATCATTTGAAACACGAAATGCAGCCTTCTTTTCTGGATAATGAACGTTAGACATTTCAGAATATTGTTTGTAAAGCATATAATTGTTTCACAGCCTACACATATTATAGTGCATGTAACTCTTTATGAAATTACCATGAAGTGAGAATCAGCCTTGAAACTTTTATACTGTCTTTACTTTCGTTTCGCTAAGAAAGAATCTCACTCTTATGTAACGCTAAGTTCTGCAGCGGAAGGTCAGGTGGTTTTATCTGGGTACTCTGGTTTTCGCTCACATCTGTATAAAGATCGGCTCGAAATAAGGTCTTGAAAGGCTCGTAAAATAATAAAAATAGATCTACTTCGATGAATTTGATGTCGCAACCTGCACCCCAACCCACCACCGCACACACACAAACGGTAGAAGAAATAAAGATAGGCATTAAGAGGCAAGAAAATGACTTAGTTCATGATATGGGAAAAGTGACAAGAAATTATCTCACAATTAAATCCAAAGCATAAGCACAAAACACAGCAAAGTAATAACTTAGCTGAAAGATAGGAAGAGTAGGTAGAGAATAACTTAGCTGAAAGATAGGAAGAGTAGGAAGAGAATAACTTAGCTGTACGATAGGAAGAGTAGGAAGAGAATAACTCAGCTGAAAGATAGAAAGAGAAGGAAAAGAATAACTTAGCTGAAAGATAGGAGGAGTAGGAAGAGAATAACTTAGCTGAAAGACAGGAAGAGTAGGAAGAGAATAACTTAGCTGAACGATAGGAAGAGAATAACTTAGCTGAAAGATAGGAAGAGAATAACTTAGCTAAAAGATATGAAGAGTAGAAGGAATAACTTAGCTGAAAGATAGGAAGAGTAGGAAGAGAATAACGTAGCTGAAAGATAGGAAGAGTAGGAAGAGAATAACTCAGCTGAAAGATAGGAAGCGAAGGAAAAGAATAACTTAGCTGAAAGATAGGAGGAGTAGGAAGAGAATAACTTAGCTGAAAGATGGGAAGAGTAGGAAGAGAAGAGAATAACTTAGCTGAACGATAGGAAGAGAATAACTTAGCTGAAAGATAGGAAGAGAATAACTTAGCTAAAAGATATGAAGAGTAGGAAGAGAATAACTTAGCTGAAAGATAGGAAGAGTAGGAAGAGAATAACTCAGCTGAAAGATAGAAAGAGAAGGAAAAGAATAACTTAGCTGAAAGATAGGAGGAGTAGGAAGAGAATAACTTAGCTGAAAGATAGGAAGAGAATAACTTAGCTGAAAGATAGGAAGAGCAGGAAGAGAATATCTTAGCTGAAAGATAGGAAGAGTAGGAAGAGAATAACTTAGCTGAAAGATAGGAGGAGTAGGAAGAGAATAACGTATCTGAAAGATAGGAAGAGCAGGAAGAGAATATCTTAGCTGAAAGATAGGAAGAGTAGGAAGAGAATAACTTAGCTGAAAGATACGAAGAGTAGGAAGAGAATAACTTATCTGAAAGACAGGAAGAGAATAACTTAGATGAAAGATAGGAAGAGTAGGAAGAGAATAACTTAGCTGAACGGTAGGAAGAGAATAACTTAGCTGAAAGATAGGAAGAGAATAACTTAGCTGAAAGATATGAAGAGTAGGAAGAGAATAATTTAGCTGAAAGATAGGAAGAGTAGGAAGAGAATAACTCAGCTGAAAGATAGGAAGCAAAGGAAAAGAATAACTTTGCTGAAAGATAGGAGGAGTAGGAAGAGAATAACTTAGCTGAAAGATAGGAAGAGAAGAGAATAACTTAGCTGAACGATAGGAAGAGAATAACTTAGCTGAAAGATAGGAAGAGAAGGAAGAGAATAACTTAGCTGAACGATAGGAAGAGAATAACTTAGCTGAAAGATAGGAAGAGAATAACTTAGCTAAAAGATATGAAGAGTAGAAGGAATAACTTAGCTGAAAGATAGGAAGAGTAGGAAGAGAATAACTTAGCTGAAAGATAGGAAGAGTAGGAAGAGAATAACTCAGCTGAAAGACCGGAAGCGAAGGAAATGAATAACTTAGCTGAAAGATAGGAGGAGTAGGAAGAGAATAACTTAGCTGAAAGATAGGAAGAGTAGGAAGAGAAGAGAATAACTTAGCTGAACGATAGGAAGAGAATAACTTAGCAGAAAGATAGGAAGAGAATAACTTAGCTAAAAGATATGAAGAGTAGGAAGAGAATAACTTAGCTGAAAGATAGGAAGAGTAGGAAGAGAATAACTCAGCTGAAAGATAGAAAGAGAAGGAAAAGAATAACTTAGCTGAAAGATAGGAGGAGTAGGAAGAGAATAACTTAGCTGAAAGATAGGAAGAGAATAACTTAGCTGAAAGATAGGAAGAGCAGGAAGAGAATATCTTAGCTGAAAGATAGGAAGAGTAGGAAGAGAATAACTTAGCTGAAAGATAGGAGGAGTAGGAAGAGAATAACTTATCTGAAAGATAGGAAGAGCAGGAAGAGAATATCTTAGCTGAAAGATAGGAAGAGTAGGAAGAGAATAACTTAGCTGAAAGATATGAAGAGTAGGAAGAGAATAACTTATCTGAAAGACAGGAAGAGAATAACTTAGATGAATGATAGGAAGAGTAGGAAGAGAATAACTTAGCTGAACGATAGGAAGAGAATAACTTAGCTGAAAGATAGGAAGAGAATAACTTAGCTGAAAGATATGAAGAGTAGGAAGAGAATAATTTAGCTGAAAGATGGGAAGAGTAGGAAGAGAATAACTCAGCTGAAAGATAGGAAGCAAAGGAAAGGAATAACTTTGCTGAAAGATAGGAGGAGTAGGAAGAGAATAACTTTGCTGAAAGATAGGAGGAGTAGGAAAAGAATAACTTAGCTGAAAGATAGGAGGAGTAGGAAGAGAATAACTTAGCTGAAAGATAGGAAGAGTAGGAAGAGAAGAGAATACCTTAGCTGAACGATAGGAAGAGAATAACTTAGCTGAAAGATAGGAAGAGAATAACTTAGCTAAAAGATATGAAGAGTAGGAAGAGAAAAACTTAGCTGAAAGATAGGAAGAGTAGGAAGAGAATAACTCAGCTGAAAGATAGAAAGAGAAGGAAAAGAATAACTTAGCTGAAAGATAGGAGGAGTAGGAAGAGAATAACTTAGCTGAAAGATAGGAAGAGAATAACTTAGCTGAACGATAGGAAGAGAATAACTTAGCTGAAAGATAGGAAGAGAATAACTTAGCTAAAATATATGAAGAGAATAACTTAGCTGAAAGACAGGAAGAGTAGGAAGAGAATAACTTAGCTGAAAGATAGGAGGAGTAGGAAGAGAATAACTTAGCTGAAAGATAGGAAGAGTAGGAAGAGAATATCTTAGCTGAAAGATAGGAGGAGTAGGAAGAGAATAACTTAGCTGAAAGAAAGGAGGAGTAGGAAGAGAATAACTCAGCTGAAAGATAGGCGGAGTAGGAAGAGAATAACTTAGCTGAAAGATAGGAAGAGTAGGAAGAGAATAACTTAGCTGAAAGATAGGAGGAGTAGGAAGAGAATAACTTAGCTGAAAGATAGGAAGAGTAGGAAGAGAATAACTTAGCTGAAAGATAGGAGGAGTAGGAAGAGAATAACTTAGCTGAAAGAAAGGAGGAGTAGGAAGAGAATAACTCAGCTGAAAGATAGGCGGAGTAGGAAGAGAATAACTTAGCTGAAAGATAGGAAGAGTAGGAAGAGAATAACTTAGCTGAAAGATAGGAGGAGTAGGAAGAGAATAACTTAGCTGAAAGATAGGAAGAGTAGGAAGAGAATATCTTAGCTGAAAGATAGGAAGAGTAGGAAGAGAATAACTTAGCTGAAAGATATGAAGAGTAGGAAGAGAATAACTTATCTGAAAGACAGGAAGAGAATAACTTAGATGAAAGATAGGAAGAGTAGGAAGAGAATAACTTAGCTGAACGATAGGAAGAGAATAACTTAGCTGAAAGATAGGAAGAGAATAACTTAGCTGAAAGATATGAAGAGTAGGAGGAGAATAACTTAGCTGAACAATAGGAAGAGAATAATTTAGCTGTAAGATAGGAAGATAATAACTTAGCTGAACGGTAGGAAGAGTAGGAAGAGAATAACTCAGCCGAAAGATAGGAAGAGAATAATAAAACATGTAATTAACCTGAACTATCAATTAGACGGGAGCCAGTCTAATGTTTTGTAGTATTGCTATTTTCCACCAAAAATCCATCTATATATCCCGCGCTTGCGCGGGTCAATTTCTAGTTATAATAAAGAGAACCCACCAACCCAACGCATATTATTGGGGATGCTCTTCGCCCTCATTCTCTCCTTAATGCCACCCTTAACCCATTCAGTACCAGAAACCCCTAAAGCGGTACCTTGGCAAACAATGCAGATCAGATCAGTCGCCGCGGAACGCGGCGCCTGATCAGGGCCTACACTGTTTGCAAAACGTTCACCATTTAATTTAGATCATGTCGAGCAAGGCAGTTATTTTCATGAGCAGGCCTGTGCATAAGCGGTTAACCAGTACAGCGCAAGAAACTAGCAACTGCCCTTCTTGAACCAACGGAAGGGAGATATTGATTTCGCAAAAAGGTGTTTCAAATGTAAATAACAAACAGTGTAAATCTTGATTCTTGCATAAATAAATATGCGCATGGCTGTTTGAAGCCATTGTCAAAAGGACCGAAAGCCGTGCTCAAACAGCAAAAGCCATGTTCAAATCATGAAATTCGCGTGCTGTTTGAACATGGATTTTGAGCTTTTGATATCACAAGACTGGCCTTGCTTTGTTTACGTTACGTTTAGCGAACATTGCGTTTTAGAGTTTTTTGATGACGTCAGATGGTTACTGCGTAACAACGCTATTGTAAAAAACATTCTGAATTGGCCGCCATGTTGGTTCGACAGTGGCATTTGAAGAGTTTATATGGAGTTTATATGGAGCTTTTGGGCGTTTTCGTTAAAATTTGCTGTCGGAATCGCAAGCTATGCAAGAACAACGATCATCTATGGCTATTTCATTGCATTAACATTTGCCGGAGCCCTCGGAAGGTATTTGAACATTCGGCCTAGCGGCCTCATGTTCAAACAGTTTCCTCGGGACCCGGCGAATGTTAATGCATGAAAATATAGGGATCAACCATGGTTTTTCATGCATTAACATTCGCCGGGTCCCGAGGAAGCTGTTTGAACATGAGGCCGCTAGGCCGAATGTTCAAATTTCTTCCGGGGGATCCGGCAAATGTTAATGCAATGAAATGACCATGGATGATCGTTGTTCTTGCCTAACTTACGATTCCGACCGCAAATTTTTACGAAAACGCCCAAAAGGTCCATATAAACTCAAGATAAACTCTTCAAATGCGACCGACAAACCAACATGGCGGCCAGTTCAGAATGTTGTTGACAATGAAGTTGTTACGCAGTTACCATCTGACGTCATCTTAGAACCCTAAAACGCTACGTTCAGGGCGATGACGTTACGTCGCTCAACGTAACGTAAACAAAGCAAGGCCCGCCTTGTGATATCAAAAGCTCAAAATCCATGTTCAAACAGCACACGAATTTCATGATTTGAACATGTTTTTTGCTGTTTGAGCACGGCTTTCGGTGCATTTGACAGTGGCTTCAAACAGCCATGCGAATAGGTATTTATGCAAGAAAACATGGTTGATCCCTATATGAGATTATAAGAATCTTAAATGGTTGTGAGGGGTGGATGGAAACATTCATCCCGGGGGTCATTGTCCGGCATCACGAGGCTTGCCGAGTGATGCCTGACAGTGATCCCGAGGGACGGATTTTTCTATCCACCCTCACGCCCATATTCGATTCTTTTTCTTGCATACCTTCCATTTCTTAGCGCGGATTTTTAATGCTGCACTCACTTCGAGTAGGGCCTACCGACGTCCGCCATATTGTGATGACACTGCAGGAATGTTTAGTGAAGTCACGTAACGTGCTGTGACGTCAACCTTAACGACGACACATACGAGGTCGTAATCAACCAGTGCATTTATCAAACACGTGATTATATTCGATTTTGGGTCGGAAAACCAGGGTCAGAACATAAATTTCTATCCCAGGGTAAAATCACGGATTTCCTTGTCTGGTGGGCAAGAAATCTCGTTCTGAGCCGTCTCATCTACAGTGGATATACATTATTTCCACGAGTATCTTTACTGCTGGGGTCTGCAAAATCTTTTCAGAGAGATTGAGCGTGAAATATTTTCTACGGCCATTATCTCCCTTCCGCTGATTTAAGAAGGGCAGTTGTCAGTTTCTGGCAACAGAATGTGCACAACACTGGTTATCCGCATATGAAAAAATGTGGTTAGTTGAACTGACCGGGTCACTTTAATATGTCTTAAATGGTGTTGACTGTGCCATTAAACACTCAACAAACAAACTGTACATGTATCTGCACATGGCTGCAGGGTGAAAAGGGTTCAACTAAAATAATGAAAAATGATTTGCTTCTGGTACAGTCAACCTTTCCCAGCAGGCACACGTCGCTATGGCAACGTCAAATCAACGTCGGTGCAACGTCACGACGTTGCACCGACGTCGATGTGACGTTGCATAAACGTCATGACGTTGCACCGACGTTGATGTGACGTCATAATTACGTCATGTGCCTGCTGGGTTTAAACCGACGATTCAATATTGACAGAACTCATTGTTTGAGTTGAGGTTTTACCTTCCCGTTAACACTAAATAATTTTGGAGGCGCTGCTTCCGATTTTGTGGGCATTTACCCGACATTGAGATGAATTGAGATGAAATGACATCTCAAGCCCTGTCGCCCAAAGAGACCGCTAGGGTTTATAACTAAGGACTGTCCGGCTCGAATCATTTTGCCCGGGCAGGCCATCTAAACGATTTACCAGTACTAATAATGAGTGCAACGTCACGATGTATATGCAACGTCACATCAACGTCGTTGCATCGACGTTGATTTGACTTTGCCATGTGTGTGTGTGAATTCGGGTTTAACGTCGCTTTCAACAAATTTTCAGTCATATCACGTCGGTGTCTGGTTGCGACAGGGAGCTCAATGCTCACTTTTATAGTGCTGCCTCACTGAAGTATCATGCCCCAGACACATTACATGATACCACACCCGGTCAAATTATCCTAACACTGGGTCGACCAGTCCTAGCTCTACCACGTAAATCTGAGTGCCAAGCGAGGAGCAGCTAGTACCATTTTTAACGACTTTGGTATGTCGCGGCCCGGGATCAAACCCGTGACCTTCCGTTCCCCGGAGCGGACACTCTACCAACTTAGCTATCGGGGCCGGTTTAACTTTGACAAAGCGACGTGTGCCTGCTGGGATGCCTACGTTGTGAACATTTGTAGGGGATTCTAACAAATGCCCTCAACATGTCTTGCTAGAGTAATTAAGGGAAAACGGGATCTTTTATTGCATGTATCTGTTATACTATTACTTCTATGAATTCTATGAATGCTTTTTTAACGGCAACATGTCTCCCCGAACAAATACTGTCGTTGCGAGGGCCCTCTGCCATATCATTCGGCTTGATTGAAATAAGGTGTGTCTCGGTGGTAACTTGGTACAATTCGATGTCATCGCTGCTTGTCAACAATCTCAATTCACTGAATTTATTAAGCACTCAGAGACTTCAATAAACCCTAACTAGTAGTATTATCTTATCATGTACTATGCGAAATGGTAGATAGTCCTTAAAGGGGTCGTTCAATAAATTCAAATCAAGAAATACATGTATAATGGGTCTGAACTCAACTTGAAATCATAGAATTCTCTACAATCATATTCTTCACACCAAGAAGTTTGTTAGTCTAAACAGGTCTTAAGGGGTACAAAACCAAAATAAAACACGGTCTCAATACATGCAGGATCTTACATGAGTGTTCATGCATTATTGAATTTATTAAACGAGTTGAGGAAAAGGCATAAAATGCGAGGTTTTGCCGAGTATTTTATCCCTTTTCCTCAACGAGTTTAATAAATTCAATAATACATGAGCACGAATGCAAGATGCTATTTATCATATGTCATTTAAAACGCATTTTATTCGCTATTGTTTACAAAAATGTCAATATTCCGCCGGTAGTAAACGCGATGTCGTACATGTAACGTTACGGGGCGTATCTAGCTAATTTGCATATTTAATCCACTAGTGGATTATCGAAAATATTAAATGGCGTTATTACACTCTCAAGCGCGACGTCATATGATAAATTCAGTTATCCTCATCATTATACATCATATAAGCAAATCCCTGAGAAAATATGTTTTGGCATTTGCGAGATAAAAAAAGATCAGCCTCCGCATCCGCGCAGTCTGATTGGGTTTGTGCTTTTATTGTCTACGCTCATGGGCATAGACTACCTAAGGTTGATATTTGCCCCAGAAGCATTTTAGAAAAGGTCATGACTAGTCGAATGCTATTTACTTTTGTCTGGTCATCATTGTAATTGTTTTAAAATCTTGGAATGTCCGGAACGCTGCCTTATGTCTGACATTCGTGCTTACAAGATAAACCAAATTTTGGGCTTAAATGATTTTGACATTTTTTGCCTCCATAATACAGAACATCTATTGCTTGTTCGTTTTCAGTTTTTAAAAAGACCGCTAGGGGCTAGCTGAGTTCGGCAGCTAGGGCTAGTTTGTTTCTATCTTTATTTATTTATTTTATTTTTTGCGGGGGGGGTGGGGGGGGGGGGGGGCGGGGGTGAAAGAAAACTTTAACATAGGTAGATGTACATGTATTTATTTTTCGTTAGTATACGAGTCTTTTTTATTGAAAGTAAAAGATTGTTAGGGTGAACATTTAGAAAACAAAATTAAATAGTCCAACTTTAATCTTCTGAATTAGAATCAGTGAATGTTATATTCTTTGTCCTGAATTCTAAAATATGTAAACGTCAAGTTGCTAGTCTGTGTAGCTAATCAGGCTGGTTTGTGTCTGACGTGATTGGAAACCCTGAAGTCAGGGTTCTTTTCATTATATTTACATTTCCAGTGTAAAGTCTAATGTAAACCCATAGAAAACAATTGCGTTCATACTTCCATGAACGCATCGAATCACATGATTTTCAGTGAAGTTAAAATACGTCATTCTAAACCATTGTTCTCTACGGGCGTTGATGACGTCAACGCTGCTCCGCTCTTTGTAGAAAAACAGCGTGTAAATGTTTTTTAGCTTTAAAAGTTTTGCCCTACAAGCATTTTTTCGCCCAGTGATGAGGGGCAAATAATGTAAATATAAAAAATAAACTTAATTTTTCTGCTTTTCATGAAAGTATGAACGACAGTGGGTCGCTAGCAAAGTTTACATGAACCCCCGGTTCATTTATTTTGCACGCGACCCACTGCGTTCATACTTCAATGAACTGCAGAAAAATAAATTTCATTTCTTAAGTGCGTCACTTTATTAGCTAGATAAAACCATGTACTATTACTGTAAGCTTTCAACAGGTATTTAACGACCCCCTCTTGACAGGTGACTTAGTTGTTGGTAGTCCAATTTCACTATCACCGACTATTGTACTGTTATCGTTGAAATTACGTTTCAGGTTTTTATTGCCAAACTAGTACTGCCACTGACTTACAGGAATGTCTTGAAAACGGTAAGAAATAATATATAATATATATCTCAACAGTTTATTATCTGAAACATCTGTTTTTATGGCATTTGTGATTAACAATGATACAGATCAGCTTGCGCATGGGGTTTCGTTTCTTAGTCAGTGCAGCTGACATCACGCTAACAAGTCCGTGACACAAAGACCCTCTAAACCCCACTTTATATAGAGAAAAGTGGGGTTTACGGGGGGAGGGGTATACATTATCTGCCTCATTTTTGTTCAGAAGCATAGATTGTGGGTACTCGTTAGATCCGTCTCATTGAAGCGGTTCTAACGACCAGCCACAATCTATTTTGAAAGCAGAAATAAGAAAGATGACATATTTTTTACCTAAAATTTTTCATTTCTAACACCATGTTGGACGCCATTATTTCACACGAACATGTTTTCCTAAAGGCAGGCAGGTTTTTTTTTTTTTGTCTTACCTGGTAGTAGTAATAATAATAATAATAATAATAATAATAATAATAATAATAATAATAATAATAATAATAATGAAGGCAGGTTTTCTCGTGACGGTGCTCATGAAAGAATGAACAGAAGATCTTACACGAGTGATCATTTCATATGAAATTTATTAAACGAGCTTTGGCGAGTTTCATAAATTTCATATGAGATGACCACTCATGGCGGCGCTCATGAAAGAATTAATAGAGGATCTTACACGAGTGATCATTTCATATGAAATTTATGAAACGAGCTTTGGCGAGTTTCATAAATTTCATATGAGATGACCACTCGTGTAAGATTCTGTTTTTTATATAACAATTTGAAACTTGATTTTTGTTTTGGAATAGAATTTCAATTGAAATCATAGAGCTATCACGGACGTCGTGATGACAATACGCACCAGTATACACGTGTGGTCATATGATTTTGATGGCACAACGTTATCCACTTAAGGGGAATATGAACACCTAGCATATTATCCGCCATTTTTCAAAGGGAGGCTACTTTCGGGACTTCCTGGTCGCTTTTCTATAGGCTCAGTCCTCAGGAGCAAATTCTTTCCTTGAAGAGTTGACCCCTATTGACATGGAAGACAAAAATACATTTGCAGGAGTTGCCTCCCCTGAAGGTGTCACGATTACCCTTAAAACAGCTACGCTTGTTTAAAGTGAATGCATTTGACAAATTTTCTGCAATTTTGTCTTGCGTGATCAACTTTTGTTTTTATCTTTTCTTTTCTGTAAACCTATAGGACTTCTGTACTAAATGGGTGTTAGACCATCAGGAAAAACAAAGAGGATCTTACACGAGTGGTCATTTCATATGGGATTTATGAAACAAGCCTTTGGCGAGTGTCATAAATTTCATATGAAATGATCACGAGTGCAAGATTCTGTTTATCATATGACCATTAAAAATTGGATTTTAGGACCTTGGATTCTGTTAACTGTTCATCAGAAAATGCCTTGTTGACATGGGCGTCGCCATTTTTTTTAAACTCAGCATGACACCGATATATATTAAAATGTGCTCTGTTATATATATATATGTGGAATATTCTATCAATCCATATAAATAAAGCCCCCGCCCATCGGGGCTTGGAGAAATAGATATGGCTGCATGGTGCTTCCACGCAGAGCTGAAGCCGACCGCACATGAGTACTGGTAAACCGCTTAGAAGGTTTAAGCCTACCCAGGCAAAGTGGCTAGGTGCTCCTCGCTTGGCACTCAGATTTACGGGGTAGAGCTAGACTTGTCGACCCAGTGTCAGGATAATGTGACTGGGGGATGGTATCATTTAATGTGTCTGGGACATGATACTTCAGTGAGGCAGCACTATAAAAGTGAGCATTGAGCTCCCTGTCGCAACCAGACACCGTCGTGATATGACTGAAAAATTGTTGAAAGCGACGTTACACCCGAATTCACACACACATACTCATTACGAAAACACGCCTATAAAAATACACTGAATCGAAAGTTTTTCAGATGAAAAATTGTGATATTTTTCTTATTTCTGCTCAAAATATAAATTGTGGGTACCCGATAGAACCGCCTCATCGAGGCGGTTCTAACGAGTACCCACAATCTATATTTTAGAGCAGAAATAAGAAAAAAGGTGTACCCCTGTAAACCCCAGTTTTACTATATTAAAGTGGGGTTCAAGGGGGTCAGAATTATATAGGCGTGTTTTCGTGATGTCAAGTTATTTGGTAATTTGTTATTTAATTTTTCTTTCCCTCCCAATAGGCCTGTGTTATTTATGACGAAGATTTCTCAAGAATTATAAAAAAAAAAAATTAATTCAGGCAGGCATACTTATCCAGTGACAATGCAGATTTTAGACTTCTAATGGTACTATTCAAAACCATGTGATATTTTCTCTAAGTGGCTGTTACGTAAGTAAAATATTACTCCCATGTAATGTGTGGGCAAACATCGGTAATTTTTCAATAGAATCATGTGTTTTTTTTTGTCTGAAAGTGTACAAATGTATAATTATGCAAAAATATATTTGATATATATTAAATACAAAATAAAATTACCCTTTCAGTGGAACTTTAGTTTTTTAAATATTCGCTTTCATAGCGAGTAAACGTCTTGTTCTAAACAGTCATCATATGATTATACATAACTTTATGTTCCAAACTTGAGTAACGAAAATGTAAAATAAAAGTGTATAAAGTGTTCTAGGTTAGACGGAGTAGCAGTTTAGACAACCAATCATGCAAGTATTGTAATATTTTATGATTTGCTCAAAAAACAACAACAAAAAAAACAACAAACAAACAAAAACATGTACACACGTATGAGAGTTTCTAAACAAATAGCCTTTTCATCTGTATACCAGGAATTCCTATCATGAACCGATGACAGGTTTTCTCATAAGTTTGCTGAGAATGGAGACTGTTCATACTGAACAATTTTTGTCCACTTGGGAGAGAAAATCCGTCTTATTTTAGCCTATAAGATTTAACGAGTAGCCACCACACTCAAGAAGGTACAGGGCAACACTCAAATTTTTCTGTAATTTCACTCTTCATTTGTTATATTTTGTGCAGGCTGACCCAAAGGGTCGCATGATAACTGTAGTTCATTTATAGACATGTATATTACTCCATGTAAGCCTGTCGTACCGATCAAAGGACACTGGTACACAGTGTAGCACCAGATCAGACCCTGCAGATAGCGGCGTCCGATCAGGGGCTAAAATGTTTACTTTGCTACATATAAAAGTAGGTTTGTGAAAATTACGTCCCTACAGTTGGAAATGGACCTGTCCAAAAGTTGAGGGTTCTATGTTCTAAATGGGTAAAAGATAATGCTTTATGCAGTGTCATATAAAGTCATGCTTGTGTTTGAGATAGAATTAAAGGGAATGGGAACGACTTCAGAGGAGGCAACTCCTACAAAAGTAGTTTTGCCTCCCATGTCAATAGGGGTCAACTCTTAAAGGAAAGAATTTGCTCCTAGCAAATTCTTTCCTTTAAGATTAGACCCTTTTTTAGTGGGACAGGGCTTATAGAAAAGTGAACGCAGGCAGTCCCGAAAGTTATCTTCATTTGAAAATTTGCGGAAAAATCTGCCAGGTGTTCCCATTCTCCTTAGTTAAATAACTTCAATACATCTGGCCGCATCAAGTGAAAAAGTGTCATCGGATGAATGTGCCCAGCGAAGAATCAGACCTGCCTGAACCACGTCAAGGAAAGTGTCATAGGATGAATGTGCCCAGCGAAGACTCGGATCAGCCTCCGCGCAGTCTGACCAGAATATTTTCTGTTCAGCGCTATATTGATATAACTCAGTGAAATCGTCATAAGCTGGTACGAATTTACACCTTACCAAAGCCTGGCTATACCAAGACCTTTCATTGTCAAGCAAATTTAAGTCTTTATCCTTTTTCTATCGATCTGAAGTGTTATAGACAGTATATCACAAGGGGCAATACAACAATTATAAACACACGGTGTGTCCTACTGTTGCAAGAATAAATGTAAGTTGCAAATGCGGATCCTCATTGAAAAGGAGACGTGTTTGAAATGAGCAACCCACACCCCGTCAGCCACAGTAAAAGTTTACATAAAGATGCAATTTGAAAGAAGTTTTTATCTGGCCAAAGATACTGGTTGGTTGTTATGGAGTTAAACGGTCTAGCGAACACTATTAAGGTCATTTCCAGTCGGAAATGTTACATCACCACACATAAGACTTTAAGAGCGGGTATCCAGGGACCAGGTGTTGAAACTAACGACGTAGTTAGTCAACGAATCGTTAAAACTTTGATCATTTAATATGGCAAAGATACTAATATTTTGCTGAAAAAAAATGCATATGCACAAGCTACTCACATTTTCTGTGAAAATACTAGCATAATGTATACGAGAATATACAGTAAAATTCCGCTATTAAGACCACCTAAAATTAGTTTATAGTAATTTATTTTAGTTCGATTGCGATGAAAGCTTCAAGCTTATTGAATCGCTTTCGAACACTCATTCCGCGCGCGAGAGAGAGACAGTGGCTTTTACACCACTGCTACCCATTTACACCTGGGTGGAGTGGGGCAGTGTCATTACGTGTCTTGCCCAAAGGACACACCTCGATACCGTAGGCCGGATTCGAACTCACAACCTCTCGATCATAAGTCGAACGCACTAACCACTGCGCTATCGAGGCAGATCTAAAATTAAGATTAATTCTGCTTCTAAAATCTTATTGAGAAGGCTTCAGCGATTCTTTCTATTTTGTTTCTTAACCCAGTGTCCTTTAGTAGGAACCACCTTTAGGACTGTTCAAAAGTGGTCTTTAAGACCACTTTTGAACAGTCTTAAAGGTGGTCTTAATACAGGAATTTTACTGTACTTGCGTTTGACCACTAACAAGCTCGTTAAGCTAACGATGTATTGAACAACAGGATCCAGTACGCTATAGTGCATATACAGTTCTTTGGGTAGAACCGTCAACTTACTTGAATCAGTGGATGTGAGGTAATGTCCGTAGAAAATGTTTCATGATCAAGAGTCTAGCGCACCCGGTGGAGATCGAACACGTGACCTCACTATCAGTCGAGTGCGATCTGGCTGAACTACAAGATTGGTATTATTATTGTACTTTTATTTCATTTCAGGGTAAAAATTGTTGATATTTCTTCACGGCGGTACCTGAGAGACATGATTCCCAGAAGTATCCCCATCATATTAAAGGTGGTAATAATCTTCCTCTGTCTCTCGTGTATGTTGCTGTTGTTCCTGAGACAGGAAACCACCATCAAAATTACCAGAAATAGTGCTGTATATATCACGGAAAATCCCCATCTCTTCCGAGATCACGTCACCGCCGACAGCGACAGAGACAACGAAACAGTAAACGACGGAAAGGAAGAGAAAACAGAGGAGCCACCGACAACAACAACGACGCTGCCACCGACGACGACGAAACGCCAACATTTTGTAAGAGGAGAGTCTTTACAGTTTCCTGTGAATCATCCTAAATTATGTGAAGATCCGAAAACCTATTTAATGATCTACATTCATACAGACCCGGAAAACGTCGAGCGACGTCGAACTGTGAGGAGTACATGGGCGTCTAAAGAGATTCTGGTAAAATACAGCGCTAAACTTTTATTCATTACGGGTATGGTTCAAAACGAAAATACACAAGCGGCTATGGAAAACGAAAATGACCTTCATAAAGACATACTTCAGGGAAACTTCACGGATACCTACAGGAATTTGACGTACAAAGCTATTGCTGCTTTGCGTTGGGTTTCAGTTCATTGTTCTAACTCTGTTTTTGTATTGAAAACTGATGACGACATCGTCGTGGACATCCACAGAGTAGTGCGTTTAATGAGATCTTACATTGAACATAAATGGGGAAAAGAAAATCTGTTACTCGGCTATGTCTGGCCACACATGAACGTTGAAAGAAATGTTAGCAGCAAGTGGTACACGTCTGAGGAAGAATATCCAAAAGATTACTTCTTAAAATATTGCTCAGGTTCTGCATTTATTATGACGTCAGATGTGGTGAAAAAGTTCTATAAAACTTCTCTGAAAACTCCCTTTTTCTGGATCGATGATTATTACGTTACGGGCATGCTAGCTCATGGTTCAAACATTTCTACGACTAGTTTAAATGACAGATATCTTTTGGAAAATAAAGCTGATATTATAGGCCATTTAAAGAATGACACCAAAACAAGACTCGTGTTTATACACTCGCCAAATGCAGCCATGTCAAAAACTGTATGGAAAATGTTTTTAGACAGATGGTAACTTCTCCAGTTTCCCATTAATATACATCACGAAAACACACCTATATAATTTTGACCCCCTTGAACCCCACTTTTATGTCGAAAAACTGGGGTTTGCAGGGGTAAACTTGTTTTTCTTATTTCTGCTCCAAAATATAGATTGTGGGTACTCGTTAGAACCTCCTCGATGAGGCGGTTCTAACGAGTACCCACAATCTATATTTTGAGCAGAAATAAGAAAAATGTTAATTTTTCATCTTAAAATTTTCGTTTTCTGGGGGGTTAAGTTCACAATGTATTTGTATAGGCGTGTTTTCGTAATGTGTAACACAGACCACAAACAGCAAAATGGTGATTTCGAGCACATGCGGGCAGTCAAAAGTCAGCCTTATTAACTCTGTAACAAAACAGTATTCTCTGTAAACATTTAATACCCATCAGTATGTATGTGCAGGCCGATCAGTCCTCGCTGGGCACAATACAGTATTCCCTGTCAGCCTGTGTTTTTTTTTTTTTTTTTTTTTGGTTTGTTTTATGTATTTCTTTTTGATTTTGGTTTTACGGCCCTTTAAACATAATTTCACCTATTTGGCGTCGAAAAAGTGGGCGATATTCGGAGTACCTGGAGATAAACCACATAAATGGACCGAAATCTCCCAATAAAGCGCACAGCTGTGCGGATGCTGGGCATAATACTCGAAGACGTCTTTCGCGGTGTAGGCCGGGTTACTTACAACTTTGCGTGTGTGACTGGCGATGATGGCATTTGGTCAATGCCACCCACCGAAACACACATGGGCGTCTTCATTTTGGGCCGATTGTTTATCAACTAATGAGAGTGATAGTACTGTTGTCCACGTGACGGTCACTGACCAATGAAGTTATAGTATTGTTGTCCACGTGACTATCACTGACCAATGAAGTTATAGTGCTGTTGTCCACGTGACTGTCACTGAGCAATGAAGTTAAACCGCGCAAATAGCGCTTGTACGAAATCCAGACAATATACATGTATGTTTTATGGCTACCTTGTTTTTGCCGCTGGGATGTCAGATTGCTGTGTCAAGGATTGTCTGTCAAACATGGCCTGGACGCATGTGCTCGGTTAGGCAGACAGTGTAGACCCTGAGGTCCCAGGTTAGGCAAAGAGTGTTGACCAAGCTCAAATACCACACAGAAAAAGGTGTCTGATCAAGGTCAAAACTGTCTATGTAGAAAAGCAGGCTGGTTTGTGTCTTACCGTGTCACAATCCCCGGAGACAGGTTTTCTTGTGATGGGTTCATATTGTATACTATAAAAATCCTAAACATTCGGACAGCTGGAGGACTTGCTGTAATTCTCCTTACATTTTAACAAACTTGTTTCACGATCCTGCAAGGAGTTTAAAAGGTGCAGACGTAATGGCAAACGTGTAGACCTAGATCAGACTGCAGTCTGATCATGGTCTGCACTCTTTGCTCAGGCGTGTCTGTGCCAATACTTAGGATCATTACGGTAATTCTCTTCCGTGCCATCAGGTAGGTCATTTATATATGAGCCCCGTCAAGCGATTTTGGTACTTATCGCCTATGCGAGCGGCGAAGGTTCAGGCGAGCCTGCGCATCCGCGCAGTCTCGCCAGAACCTTCGCTGCTCGCTCATACAAGCAGTGAATTAAGAGGAACCTTCAGACAGAAAGCCATATCCCTGGCCACTCTGAATGGCTGGGCATGCGCAGTTAAAATTTGTCATGACGGAATGCTCGAAGACACAAATTCGCTTGGCGGGGCTCATATTATTGAGTCACGGCTCGATTACACCTACATTTAGAACTGTACAACCAGTAAAGACTGAGGTTACCCTGTTAATTCACACAACCTGTAGCTTGATGAGGTTTTTGAAGATTCATGCGATCAGAATAATTATATATATTTTTTTTTCACAAACTTAATGATTAAAGCTTTGCACGGAGTCTACACCTTCAGAGCCACACTACATAAACGGAGCCAGACGTGTTCGGAGCAAACTTGGTGATTTCATTCAGAGGCATTGTGGTTGTTTCACACTGGTAAAAGCAAGCGCGCAGGGTAAGGAACAAACACACCGGATAAGGAAATTTTTCCGATCAGGATAAAAAAGAAAATGGCGGAATGGGTATCACATGTGCAGGTTTGTTGTTGTTCTAGATCTCGTGTTATGGTTACTAATCAATACGGCTGCTCACATTAGCTTCACGGAAGACACATATTATTCACAAATTTATATTCGATGGTCCGAATTCGACAGTTACATCCAGTCAAACGGAGAACCGGACACAGTGGAGCTACTCCACCGCGAAATCTCATTATTTTACATGAAACGCTCTTCTGGGAAGATGGCATGCACTTTTTTGTTGGTTGTAGACATACACATGATAACTCGGATTTTTGCAAATACGATTTAAGGAAAATTTGAAATTAGAAGGCCCATAGTGAGAAATCCTAGTTCAATTTTCAATACAACGCCCTTGGGCAAGGAAATGGGTACAACGCATATGATAAGACACAAAATTTTCTGGGGAAAATGGTTGTTGTATGGTCTTAGCACTAGTAAATTTCTATCTCAGATTAGGTTTTCCGATATTAATAATTAGTCCTACATAGTTTAAAGCACCAATTGTGACCTTTAGGAAACGTCCAAAGTTTGTGTGCATTGTATTGGCATGCGCATTGCTGTGGATCTAGCAATATAATCATCCCCTATGGGGGTAGATGGATTGGGTTCATCGCGATCATGATTAGAGGAATGATGTATTTGTCCATGCAGTATTTCTGGTAGAAAATTATATGCTTGTTCTTTTGGCCGAAAATAAGGTAGATAACTTCGCCAAATTCGTGAGACATACCTATCACATGGTCATTAAAGGGCCTGATATAATTTGGCTTCTTTTTGACCCTCACTCAAATCCTCTTCAGTGTTCGACGTTTCACTTGCTAACAGGCTTCTTAATGGAAACATACACAGAAACGAGTTGTTTCGTCTTCAAGTATTTTCAGAATAACTTGACGTTTGATGTGTCTGTATTGAGTTAATAAATTATGACGAAAATAGTAAGAAAAGTGTGATAAAAGTATACCCCTTCAAAAGAAAAAGACAATAGAAAGTACCCTTAGAAACCCGGTTTCAACTGGCGCATTAATATATCAGGAAGCACTGTTCATCGTTTGTACACTAAGTGAGTCGTATCTTGTTACCCCACCCACTTGCGTTATCATGGAGATATACGAAAAATGAAACAGGTATCAAATTATTCCTTGGGTTCTAACTAAGAAAATGAGTAATAACAACATATATTTAGCTTTACTATGAACGGAGTTATGGCAATTTTATGTTGGCATTTCTGATAATGACCAAAAATTAATTTATGAAAAAAAAATAAACACAGAGTTCACCTTTCTTTTTTTTTTATATATTTTCACCACATGTTAACATATCAAAACTTTATCTGTATACAAAATATAAAATATGTACAGGCAAGGCTAGGCTGTTATATTTTGAAAGCCATAAAGGTGACAAATTTTGCAATTTTGGTCAAAATCAGCTGGGGGTAGGGGTAAAGTCATGGTAAAAACAATACCTTATTTGTGAATGACCAAACATTTTATTGATTTGTTTTTCTTTGAAGCTGTATCTTTTCATATAACTTCCTTTGGGGAGGAGGCAGAAATAATTGGAGATCTTAACAGGCCCTTTGTACGCAGTTCGTCGTCAGATACAAGGCAAATATTGTTTGTTTGATTTGAGGTTTAACGTCCCCGTCAAATCAGTAAAGGTCATTTTGGAGACGTTGCTTCCAATTTTGTGGGACTTTTACCCGACACTGAGATGAAACGACATCGCAAGCCCTGCCGCCCAATAAAACCAATAGGGTTTATAAGCATGGGCGGGTCGACTCGCACCGCTTTGCCTGTGCAGGCTTAGATCCTCTAAGCTGTTTACCAGTACCCGTGTGTGGGTCGGTTTCAGCTCTGCGTGGAAGCATCATGCAGTCCATCTATTTCTTGAGCCCCGATGGGCAAGGCATGAAGAATGTGCACTGTACTGGTTAACCGCTTACGTATTAAGCTTGCCCAGGAAAAGTGTGGATAGGTAAACTGACCGGCTCAAAAATGACCTAAAATAGTATTGACAGTGCCATTAAACTCTTAAACAAACAAACAAACCAAGAGGCATTACTGAAAACAAACCCAAAACATTTATATGTCAATTTGCACAGGACATTATATTAGCCTTGCCAAGTTGTCCTAACCAATATTTTTACGGACCACATTCTCCTTGGCCGAATTCTCCTAGGTCAAATCGTCTGGGCCAAATCGTCCTAGATTCATAGTGTATTTGTATGTGTGTGTGGTGGTGGGGGGAGTACATTGCTAGAACCAGAGCAATGCACATGCCAAGACAATGCAAAAAACTCTGAACGTTTCCTAAAGATCACAACTGGTGCTTTAAACTATGTAGGACTAATTATTAATATCGGAAAACCTAATCTGAGATGGAAATTTCCTAGTGCTACGACCATACAACAACCATTTTTCCGGAACATTTTGTGTCTTATCATATGCGTTGTACCCATTCCCTTGCCCGTGGGCGTTGTATTGAAAATTGAACTAGGATTTCTCACTGTGTGCCTTCTAATATCAAATTTTCCTTAAATCGTATTTGTAACAGTCCGATTTATCATGTGTATGTCTACAACCAACAAAAAAGGCATACCATCTTCCCAGAAGAGCGTTTCATGGAAAATAATGAGATTTCGCGGTGGAGTAGCTCCACTGTGTCCGGTTCTCCGTTTGACTGGATGTAACTGTCGAATTCGGACCATCGAAGATAAATTTGTGAATAATATGTGTCTTCCGTGAAGCTAATGTGAGCAGCCGTATTGATTAGTAACCATAACGCGAGATCTAGAACAACAACAAACCTGCACATGTGATACCCATTCCGCCATTTTCTTTTTTATCCTGATCGGAAAAATTTCCTTATCCGGTGTGTTTGTTCCTTACCCTGCGCGCTTGCCTTTACCAGTGTGAATATGGCTACGACACATACCGATTGGTTGCTATTAATAACCGACCTATAAGACTTATGCTGTGAACAAATGACAGCCTCGTTTTGAAATTGGCGAAGAAAACACAAATGTTGTAGTAAATAACTTCAGTCTCAAACGAATCCGCAAAGACAAAACACGATGCGTTCTGTTCCAGGTAGGATTGGAAGGTTTCTGACATGACATGCACGTAATTAATGAAATTAACTGGAATTTCAACGAAAGGGGCCTATGTAATTGGATCGAGGACAACTATAAGTTTCACTATGGCCAGGAACCCCAACTCACTTTTTACAAGGTAACTTCTCACCATGACGGGGAAGGCAATACGAACTACACCAGAAAGCAGATCTACGATACGGTAAAGCACTACTGGAAGCGGCTAAAGCAAAAGCTAAGGAGTGGTCATTGTTATTCCCATCCACAAGAACTCCACCGACGGATAGCGGCGACAAGCCCGCCAGATATAAGCTGAGTACTGGAGAGCTGTATTCGTTACCCACGTCTGGAGAGAAATGTCCCATGAATTTGAAAGAGTTGAGTTTTACGAAAAGTGGTTCAAAGACTTATTCGCTTTTGTAATAGAATATCTAAGATATGAGACCCTTAGTTTAGCTGTATCTGATTAGACGTATTTCCAAATCGAACACTCGGGGAACAGTAGTAGACTCAAACGAGTTAATCGTAGCCACGTAAAATCGATTTAAGCCCCCATCCCCCCCCCCCCCCAGTGGAAATCATTCCACTGACTGTTCCAAGGCGATTCTTATGTGGCGGTTTATTTATGGTGTTGTTTGTTAACTTCTGTGTGTATCACTTGTGTCTTTTTATTTTGGATGCTCATATGGCCATTTTGTGGGAAAGTAACTGTCCTTATGGCCTTCCTTTGTTTAGGTTTCCATTATGGTCTGGTCGCTTAATGTTTGTGTTTCTTTCCCTTTGGTGTCTTTGGTGGGTGGAGTGGGATAATTGTATCGATTCCTGATCTTTGTTTTACTTCTACTTAAGAGGAGAGACACTGAAAGTCTTGACTTCATACAGATATTGGACGACAAATACACTAAAGATTTTTTTTTATCATTTGAATATGCTAGTTTATCCTTATTACACAAAAATGAGATTACTTATTGCACAAAA
Source organism: Lucinisca nassula (assembly GCA_963580285.1). Lineage (NCBI taxonomy): Eukaryota > Metazoa > Mollusca > Bivalvia > Lucinida > Lucinidae > Lucinisca > Lucinisca nassula. The sequence continues at coordinate 164,377,432 of OY757015.1, read as the reverse complement.
TGAGACTCCTTATTGCAAAAATTGCACAAAACGCGATTCCTTATTGCACAAAACGCGATTCCTTAATGCACAAAATGAGATTTCTTATTGCACAAAACGCGATTCCTTATTGCAGAAAACGCGATTCCTTATTGCACAAAATGCGATTCATTATTGCAGAAAACGCGATTCCTTATTGCAGAAAACGCGATTCCTTATTGCACAAAATGCGATGCCTTACTGCAGAAAACGGGATTCCTTATAACACAAAATGAGATTCGTTATTACAAAAAACGAGATTCGTTATTACAAAAAACGAGATTCCTTATTACACAAAACAGTTTCCTTATTACACAAAACGCGATTCCTTATTGCACAAAACGCGATTCCTTATTGCACAAAACGGGATTCATTATTGCACAAAACGCGATCATTATTGCACAAAACGCGATTCCTTATTGCACAAAACGCGATTCTTTATTGCACAAAACGCGATTCCTTAATGCACAAAACGCGATTCCTTATTGCACAAAACGCGATCCCTTATTGCACAAAATGCGATTCATTATTGCAGAAAACGCGATTCCTTATTGCACAAAACGCGATTCCTTATTGCAAAAAATGAGATTCCTTATTGCCAAAAAAAAAAATGATTCCTTATTGCAATAAACGTGATTCCTTATTGCAGAAAATGAGATTCCTTATTGACAAAAACGTGATTCATTGTTGACAAAAACGTCTATTTAAAAACTTCAGCCGCCCCCCCCCCCCCCCCCCCCCCCGCTCATCGGGGCTTGAAGAAATAGATGGAGCTGCACGATGCTTCCACGCTGAAACCGACCGCATACTGGTAAGGTTTTAAGGTTGCCCAGGCAAAGCGGTGCGAGTCGGCCAGTCCACGTTTATACACATGGTTTTCATCGGGCGACAGGGCTTGAGATGTCATTTCATCTCAATGTCGTGTCAGAGTCACAAAAAAATTGGAAGCAACGTCTCCAAAATGACCTTTACAGTGTTGACGGGGACGTTAAACTTCAACGCGCATTTGGGTATGTATGGATGGATAGATGGATGGATGGATGGATGGATGGATGGGTTTATGAATATATAAACTGCTTTATGTTCTCGAATACTTAGCTATACTGTGTAAATAAGTGTTTGATGACAAAAAATTCTGAATAAATAAATGAATGAATGGATGGACGGACGGATGGATGGATGGATGTTATATGCCTTAAATTAGGATTTAAGATACTGTTATTACTTTGACTTTTAACATGTCTTTGAGGGGCCATCTCATTTTAAGAAACGCCAATGTGTGGATATTTCACATTTGCTATGTGGAGCTGTGAAACTTAAGACACCTTAATATTAAGGAAAGCAGGAGGTCATAGGTTCGAATCCTATTCGTGCCAAACATTTTACTTTGATTTTTTTTTCTCAAAATTTTAGGTACTTTTGTACTTTGATTTTTTTTTTTTTTTTTTCAGAAAATTTGAGGTGCCGTTAGTACTTTGATTTTTTCGTAGCAACCCTTATGCGCGATAAGGTAGATTCTCGGTACTGCTATTACTTTGATTTTCTTCGTAGCAAGCCTTGTACACGGTAACGTAGATATTAGGTACTGTTACTACTTTGATTTTTAACATGTCTTTGAGGGACAAACGCCCAGAACTCAGGCGTTATGCGCCGCCTCGCGGAGGCGGAATCCCGAAACCCGTAATTAATGATCCGCCTCAACGCGCATCCACAACGCACCTTTAACGATACGGTTCTGTTGTATGTATGTCTAAGGCGGTGATTATTTAGATGCCCAAACACGCTCCATTGACATCATTTGCGGGGGTGAACGCTAAGAAAAGTACACCGTCCTTCGGATCGGGGCGTTAACTGGAGGTCCCCCTGTGCAGGTAGAGTCATCTCCTGTGCAGTTTAAATACCCCTACCTTTATAAAGTTAGAGAACAATGTGAAAAAAAAAAAAAAAAAAAAAAAACAGCGTATAAATTTATATGCCATTTATGCTTGAAATGGATCTCAGTGCACTGAACGAATGTTTTTCTCGTGGTCTAACCCACAATGGAATCTTCTGCCGAAAATTATGGAGTGTTCCAATAAAAGCGGTGTTAAGTTAGCGATAAGCTGTGCGAGATTAATGAGGTCAAGACATACATGGAACGCCGCGTCTGATCTGGGCCCTCACTGTTTGCAAATGTCCTCCGAAAAGGGTCACTAGGCATATGCGGAAATTGAAAAAAAAAAATATTTTTTATAATACATAAAGGTCATCAAACGGCGTTTAAAGGAACTGACTTAACACCGTTTAAGCCGAATGAGTTCTCCCATCGTAGACGAGTGTAGACATTTCTGTCCGTGTCCGAACACGCGCCATTGGCATCATTTGCTGGTGGGGTGAAAGCCGAAACGTGTACCGTCCGTCGGTTCGGGGCGTTAACTGGAGGCCCTCTATGCAGGAAGAGACATCTCCTGTGCAGGTTAAATGTGTTCTAGGAAGGGTTATCCTTTGGAAGCAAGGAATACACCACAGAACTGGAATATACGGAGTGTACATGTTTTCTGGGCCAGACTAGCTAACTTCGGCCATTTAAGCCTCATCAGCCACCACAAACTGGAAAATATGGAGTTAACCTATTTTCGGGGCCAGACTAGCTAGTTTCGGCAATTTAGGACTCAAGAAGACCCCCTATCGTAATTACACGATTACTGTGTAGGCTGTCAACCCTGCAACCCGGAGTGTATATAATGTACACCTGCGAGTAATGGTTAAATGTGACCGATCGCGGTATAAGAAAGAAAAAAGATACGGAGACGAAATGACATCTCGAGCCCTATCGCTCGATGAAACCGATAGGGTTTATAAGGGCCTCCTCGCACCGCTTTGCCTTGGCAGCCTTAGAACCTTACCAGAATGCGGTCGTTTCAGGTATGCGCAGCCCCATCTATTTCTTCAAGCCCCGATGAGCTCGGGCGGCTGAAGTTTAAAATAGACCATCGAAATTCATAAAAATTAATACCTGGGTAAGTGTTGAAAAAAAAAACAAACAAAACATTAATGCGATCTAATTTTAACGACCCCGTAACGCGGTAAAACTGACATAAACCCACTTAAGTCGAATGAGTTTCTTAGACGAGTGAAGACAATTCAAAGGGCGAAATGGGGCGAATGTTTTTCTCATTAACTTTCATCTACGACTGAGAGAATTTTCCGTCTTGCTGGAGTATTTATACAATGGCGATATATATAAAATAAACTAACCGAAGTTAGGAAAACATAGCGTATTTATCTATATGCCATTTAGGCTTGAAATGGTGTCGAATTTGTAACGCAATAAAAACTGACCAAAGGCCATTTAAGCCGAATGAGTTCTTCCTTCTTAGACGAGTGGAATCGACAGGTAGTCGAAAAATGGCATTTACTGCCACGCCTTTGCAGATATTTTGATAAAACTTTGATAGAAATGTACCATCTACGATGCGATTTTAGGCCTCTTGCCGAGTTTCATGAAAAAGTCATGATTCAAGACATTCCCGTATAATAGCCCGTACCGTTTGCCTAGGGTCGTGTCATCAGGATCTCGTTCCATTTATAGGATGTTAGGCTTGAAATGGCGAGTGCTCGTAATGAGTGCGGAATGGGCGAATGTTTTTCTCATTATAGATCCACATTGGTCTAATCCATGTATACAACAATGGACTCTCCATGACTAATAAGTACGGAGTGTTACAGTTTCCGATAGTTAGTGGTGAAGACCTACACCGGTCTGAAAGGTCATCTAGGGTCAGCTGACGTATTAAACGAAGAGTTTAGCCATTCTGCAATCATTTAGTGACGAGGCAGCAAAGAGAGAAGGCAAAATAATGCGAGTTATTAATTTAATTGTCGTCTGCTAAATATTTTGACATATAATTTAGTCAAAAGAAGAAGAAGGACTCGAGCTTCACCGCTCCTATCCGGTTCCATATGGCTCGGATCGAGGTAAAATGGCTTCAAAACAGGAAGCCTACTCGCTTACGAGAGGGGACCAGAATGAGATTCCGGAGATCTAGAGTGATTGTCGAAGGGCTGGACAGCATGTGGGATACGGAACTGATGGATATGGTGTCTCTGTCTAAACAGTCACCCCGGCGGCCACCTTGGCCTACAAAGGGGACCCCCGCAAGGTCATCCGACTTCGTTTAGAAATTCTACCGATTGATCAGTCCCGATCGGTGTATGTTCGATAATCCGTAAAAAGGGGTTACCCCTCCACCTTGTAGATGAGCCTGTATATATAGAAGAACCCGTGCCCTAGGACGTGACCTATCTTCCCGTGGTCTAGGGCGTTTCTACTAAACGCGTCACCTCATCCTGCTTATGGCGGCCATCTTGGTCTCAAACCCCGCATCGAGAGCGACCCCCGCGAGGTCAACCCAGGTCAAAATGGCGGCCATCTTGTCGACCGGCTTGTGACGTCATTGGGCCCAAAGAGGCGCCTATACTACTCATGCTCAACGGTGCCTATCATTCAACAACAGTACAGCTTGTGGATGCCATGCATTAAGGTCACTCGGACAGTCTGTCTAGAGACATTAACCCCTGATACTCGGCGCAGGTATTGCTGAAGATCTGTTGACGTTAGTCTCCGGTTGCATAACGCCTGATTGACAACAAGGTGGTCATCGCGTCCGTTAGTACTCTTAATGCACCCACTTCTCTGCAAATCTGCTACAGCTCCTTCCTATGATAACGTGCTCATAGTCGACTATCAACTGACTGTGACGTATATATAGTCATAACATAATCTGTCTGCTACTGCGTTCTTCCAGTCTGGAACATGCCAACGGCTCTCCAACGCTGAGCCTCTGTAAGACGAATCATATAAAATTAATCACAATTGTGTAATCGTTTAATACAACTCTTCAACAGTCGATATAGTCTTTTAAAACGAAGTGAGACGTGACTGCACTTTTAATTTTGGACTAGTCTGTGTTTTAGGGTAAGTCGCCTTCAGTTGGGATTTTACATTTGGCGATATGGTTTTACTGAGATTCGTACTGCATCATATTATTCACTTGGCCACGTCTTCTACATAATGGTCGGATTTTGACGAAACTAAACAGGAATGAACATTAGATGGTCCCCTTTCAAAGTTGTTCAAATGGTTCATTGCAAATCCAGGTCACAGGAGCAAAAAAAAAAAAAAAAAAAAAATAGATTTTTTTTAATGAAAACTTAAAAAATCTTCTTGTCTGAAACCACAAGGCCCAAGTCTTTGATATTTGGTATGAAGCTTCGTCTAGAGGACCTCTACCAAGATTGTTCAAATTGTAGGCCTAGGGCCAAAAATGCCCCACGCCGGAGCCCACGGGTTTTACATACTTATATAGGGAAAACTTTTTAAAATCTTGTCTGAAACCGGATTTCCCATGCAAACAATGTGTAAAATAACTAGCAAGAAACAATCAGAGACTGCTGACAGGGCAACGTTGTATGTCTAAACTTTTCACTAACTTGTACCCTCCCCCGCCCCCACCCCTTCAAACATGCTATCGTAAGACCCTGATCACAACTGATGGTTCTAGTTTTGTTTTGTTTTCATCCAGGAAAGATCACTTCCTTACATTACGAAAACACGCCTATACAAATCCATTGTAAATTTTATCACCAAAAACAAAAACACGAAAGTTTTAGGATGAAAATTTGTGATATTTTCCTTATATCTGCTCAAATATAGATTGAGGGTATACGTTGGAACTGCCTCATCGAGGCGGTTCTAACGAGTACCCAGGGCCTATATTTTAGAGCAGAAATTTTAAGGTTTACCCCTGTAAAACCAAGTTTTACTGAATAAAAGTGGGGTTCATGGGTCAGAATTATATAGGCGTGTTTTCGTGATTTGTATGTCCTTCAAAAAGTGCACAGAACCTACATTACGATAACACATCCGTGTGATATAGAACATTTTTCAAACCTCAAAAAATGGCATTTTTTATGATTGTTCTTATTCCTGCTCGAAGACACAGGTTTTGGGTGCTCGTTAGAACCGCATCATTGAGGCGGTTCTAACGAGTACCCATAACCTATGTCTTCGAGCAGGAATAAGGGAAATAATGTTTACCCCCGTAAACCCCAGGTTTCTCGATATAAAGTGGGGTTTAGGGCGGGGTCTTTATTTCACGGACTTGTTCACGGCGCTATAAAAGCTGATTTGTACCGCGCCTCATCGAGGTGGTTCTATAGAGCACTTGTGGTCAGTACGAGAAAAATAATGCAGTGCTCGTATTATACCCTTACGGAGATTTACGCCCCCGCCCATAGGGGCTTGAAGAAATATATGGGCTGCATGATGCTTCCACGCAGAGCTGAATCCGGCCCGCACACTAGTACTGGTAAACCGCTTAGAGGATCTAAGCCTGTCCAGGAACCGCGGTGCGAGACCGTCCATGCTAATAAACCCTATTGGTTTCATTGGGCGACAGGGCTTGAGATGTCATTTCATCTCAATGTCGGGTAAAAGTCCCACAAAATTGGAAGCAACGTCTCCAAAATGACCTTTACAGTGTTGACGGGGACGTTAAACCCCAAATCAAACAAACAAACTTACGGAGATTATATGACCTGGGGCCAGTTTCATCAAAGCATTTGCGACGTATTTTCGTCTTAGAAAGATCGTACGAAGTTCTTACGACAAATACCCTGTTTCATCAAATGCTCAAGATCTGCGATGTTCGTATTTCTGAGATGAATATTTAGACATCGCACATTGAAATTTTCGTCTTCAACCTTGGACATGTCACGGCAATAGCTGAAGAAGATAACGCGCGGCATATAGCTTATCCCTTGAGCAACGTTGATAAAAGTAGGGTACGTAACGTCATTTCGCTTCCCTTCGCAGATCACGTCCATTACTCATACAAGCCCATGCAATGAAGACCTCTAGATATTGGCCCCTTTGTTATAATCTTTAGTTTGGGGGTTTGGGTGAGGGTTTTCTTAGTTCTTAAAATCGAAATTGGGGGTATTCGTTAAAAGCGCCTCGTTGAGGTTGTGCTTAAGAGTACCCACAATCTATATTTCATTGTGAAACCTAGAACCGATGCTCGCTTTCGCCCATCTGGGCTTGGAGAAATAGTGCTTCCGCGACCAAACTTCATCACTGGTTAACCGCTTAGAATGTAAAGCCTGCCCAAGAAAAGTGTTGCGAGTGGGGCCGCTCCTTAAACCCTAATGGTTTCTTTGGTCGGTAGTGTTTAAGGTCGGGTAAAAGCCCACAAAATCGAAAGCAGCGTCCCCAAAATGACATAAATACATGTATCAACGGTTGACGGGGACTTAAAATCTCAATACAAACAAACAAAAGAATAGACGCGTTCAGGAAGTTCTAACGATTACCCATAATCTACGATTAGACTCTTGTTTAAAATGAAGACTCAGTGTACCTCAAATCGACAAATAAAACTAGAATTGCCAATACGACACAGACGCCCCCGCCCAGAAAAAAAGACAACATTGCTCGCCTTGAAAACTCCTTGAGGACATCGGCGTAGTTTGGGGTAATGTCGTTTAAATATTAGAAAATACCAAATATGAACCAAATCCATGAAAAAATAAATAACTAAGTCTTTGATATTGACCTTGATTTTTACAGCCCTTTCAAGATTATTTCTTTTATTTTGAGCCGATCATTAATCAGATATAGGCGGAAACTAAAGGAGTAGCCGAAGAAACGACCTGTATCTTTCATCATACCAAATTCGAAATGAATCCATTCTATGGGTTGGGAAATAAGAGCTCTTATTAAAAACGTTGACATTAAAAAAACTCGCGTCCTTGACCTTGAGGTCATGGGCATGCTCGCGGTAATGCTGAAAATTGTGAGTTCGTGACCTTGGCCTTGAGGTCATGGGCATGAACGCGGGTATACTGAATAAAAATTTTAGATGTGTATCTATCATCGTACCAATATGAACCAAACTGCATTTGAAAATTTACATTTGATTAAAGGGGAAAGTTTCAGCCAGTGCAAAATTTTCATTGGGATGTGCCCATGCTTAGAATCTTTTTTATACTACAGTAAACTTTTTGTATTAAGACCACCTTTAGGATTGTTCCCACTTTTAAACAGTCCCAAAAGTCATGGACACTGGGTATTGACAACACAATGACAGTAAAACAGAATCTTTTGACTATATATAAGGAAGAATTAGGCTTTATTTTACGTGGTCTAAACAGCGGAATTTCACAATATAAACGAGGTTGGTTGGATGAGGTAAATGTATCGCGTATGTGAGGCAAATGTGGGGCTTCCAACTGATATTGTTTGTTTGATTTGAGGTTTACCGTCCCCGTCAACATTGTAAAGGTCATTTTGGAGACGTTGCTTCCAACTGTGTAGGTCTTTTACCCAACATTCAGATGAAATGACATTCCAAGCCCTGTCGCCCAATGAAACCAGTTGGGTTTATAAGCATGGACGGGCCGACTTGCACCGCTTTGCCTGGGCAGGCTTTGATCCTCTAAGCGGTTTACCAGTACTCGTGTGCGGGTCGGTTTTAGAGCTGCGTGGAAGCATCATGCAGCCCATATATTTCTTCAAGCCCCGATGAGCGGGGGCCCGGCTTCCAACTGATGATATTGGCTTTCAGTTGGGCAAAGGCCTTCTGTCCTTGTAGCAGGTTAAGTGTAGAAGGGGAGTGTTGTTATTTCTTCCGTTCATTTCATTCATGTTCTTCTTTCTACCCTGTCCCTCACTTTTATCTTTTTATCTCTCCTCCCTTTCTCCGGGAGGCAACGCGAAATGACCCACAGTTTTGACGTGTCGTTAAACTCCAATTAATAACATTCTCTGTATACACATGTATTGCCCGAGTCATATCTAATGTTTTTTGGATATTTTCATTTTCTCATGTTTCTTGACCCTTGGCCTGCTTAATATTTAAATATGCCACGCCCACAACTGATTGCCAACCAATCAGATTTCTTGATGCAGATCATTGCAAGAATTCTTTAACTGAATGACAAACAATGAAGATCCAGATCAGATGGTTTCTTCATGGATATACATTGTTTGAAAGATAAGACATATCCGGGCTCAGCAGGACAAGGGTTAATATCAAATAAAGTGGTTTCAAGCAATCTGGAAATGGGGTTTGGGCGCGATTACTGGTAAACCGCTTAGAGGATCTAAGCTTGTCCAGGCAAAGCGGTGCGAGTCGGACCGTCCGTGCTTATAAGCCCTATTGGTTTCATTGGGCGACAGGGCTTGAGATGATTTCATCTCAACGTCGGGTAAAAGTCCCACACAATTGGAAGCAACGTCTCCAAAATGACCTTTACAGTGTTGACGGGCACGTTAAACCTCAAATCAAACAAACAAACAAAATCCGTTTTCTGTGTCGTATGCAGTTATCTGACGAAATGCGTTAACCCTTGTCCTGCTAATCCCGGATATGCCTTATCTTTGAAACAATGTAGATCCAGATCAGATGGCTTCTGAAGAAGCCATCTGATCAGGATCTACATTGTTTGCCATTCAGATTGTGAATTTGTTGCAATAATTTGCATCAGATAATCTGATTGGTTGATAATTGGTAGTGGGTGTGGCATATATGAATATTCAGCAGAACAAGGGTTAAGGTCATAGAGCATAATGAATAGTTTCACAACACCAATGTCAGAACAACTTTATTTGAGATGTGCGGCCCCCGCCCATCGGGGCTTGAAGAAATAGATGGTCTGCATGATGTTTCCACGCAGAGCTGAAACCGACCCACACACGAGTACTGGTAAACCGCTTGCCCAAGCAAAGCAGTGCGAGTCGGACCGTCCATGCTTATAAACCCTATTGGTTTCACATGGACGGCAGGGCTTGAGAAGTCATTTCATCTCAATGTCTGGTAAAAGTCCCATAAAATTGGAAGCAACGTCTCCAAAATGACCTTTACAGTGTTGACGGGGACGGTAAACCTCAAGCCAAACAAAAACAAAAATTATTTGAGATGTGGCCTGCAATATACGAGGTTGGTGTATGGATTATATTGGACATGCAAGAAATTGTATCAGTCGTAATACCTTATACAAATAAATGGTATGATTGGTGTTTTACGTATGTTCTGTAAATCGGGATCCCTTAGATCTGAAGGTATGATTTTTTTTTTTTTTTTTTTGGTTTTACGGCCCTTTCAAGATTATTTCACTCATATCGAGCCGATCCTTAATCAGAGGTGGGCGAAAACCGGAGTACCCGGAGAAAAACCACCTGACCTTCCGTTGCAGAACTTGGCGTCTCACATGTCACCCGAGCGAGGCTCGAACCTGAAGGTTTGATACAACGCAAAATGAAATAACAGTTTTTTTTTTTTTTTGTTTTTTTTGAACTTTTTATTTCATGTTGCTGGCTTAGTCGATGCGAAATGAAACAAAATGTAGTTTTTATTTCATTTTGTGTCGATTCTATGAGGTTTTATCAAAATAAAAAAAATCATTTTGCGATGATAAGTGGCATACTTCATTTTATTCCATTTTGCATAGGTCTATTCTACATGAAAATTTGTATTTTGCTTTGACAGATGGCTCATCTTTTCACTCAACTCGAAAACATCTACGTTTAAAACTGTAGGATGGTGCAACCTAGTTTTAGAGCGAAGTGGGGTAGCTCGACGGGTCAGAGAAACTGGCGTTTAAAATAACAAAGTAAAATGGTCCAGAAACTAGAAGGTAAACATATCCTGCTATGTTACATAATGATATGAGCCCCGCCCAGCGAATCTGTGTCTTCGAGCATTCCGTCATGACAAATTTTAACTGCGCATGCCCTGCCATTCAGAGGGGCCAGGGATATGGCTTTCTGTCTGAAGGTTCCTCTTGATTCACTGCTTTTATGAGAGAGCAGCGAAGGTTCTGGCGAGCCTGCGCATCCGCGAAGTCTCGCTAGAACCTTCGCTGCTCGCATAGGCGATCAGTACCAAAATCGAGGGGGCCCATATGATACGAGATAACACCGCCTTGGGGATTGCTACCAGGTAAGACATGAATCTGCTTAGCTATCCACCCAGTTAGCACGAAACATCGGGCCAAAGTCGGGAAAGACGTGAGTGAGTGAGTGAGTGTTTCAGTTTTACGTCCCACCAACAGCTAAGGTCATACGGAGACGAGACCTCGGTTTAAAGACTCATCCGAAAGTCTGGAGAAGCCTGGGATCGAACCTGCGACCCCTGGTTTACAAGGCGAGTAGCGTAACCACTCGACCACGGAGGCTTCTTCGGGAAAGACGTTGTCACGTATCGCTGTCGGCCCGACGATAGCACAACATTCTTTGCTGGCTGGGCAGCCACGCAGAATGGTGCAGGATGACCTTCACATTTGTTACGCGCAAAACGCGCCTTACAGGCGCCACGTAGAATCTTCCCGGCACCACACTATCTTTGGCGGGGTCCATTTCCTATTTGTTTCATTTGTGATTTTCTTTCTAAGACACGAATCGAGAAATGTAATACGTGTTTGCAACGTACGTAGTATCAACGTTGCGTCGACGTTGATGCGACGGTGTGCCGGCTTTTTCACTTCTATTACATTTCTCGTCGAGTCCTATACAGTTTTGACGGGGACGTTAAACCTCAATATTTTAAGATAGCGACGGCGTCTCATACTCCATATTTTTTTTACATGTAGATGATGAGGATGGATACTGTTGTAAGAGGTAACACTCATTCTTGAACAAATACATCACGAAAACACGCTTATATAATTTTGACCCCCTTGAACCCCACTTTTATATAGTAAAACTGGGGTATCCGGGTGTATACTTTATTTTTCTTATTTCTGCTCTAAAATATAGATTGTGTGTACTCGTTTGAACCGTAGCCCCCGCCCATAGGGGATTGAAGAAATATATGGGCTGCATGATGCTTCCACGCAGAGCTGAATCCGGCCCGCATACTAGTACTGGTAAACCGCTTAGAGGATCTAAGCCTGTCCAGGAACCGCGGTGCGAGGCGGACCGTCCATGCTAATAAACCCTATTGGTTTCATTGGGCGAGAGGGCTTGAGATGTCAGGATTATTATATGGTAACACTTTTACAGTGTGCACCGATAATAATCCTTTAACTTATGTGTTATCCTCTGCAAAACTTGATGCTACTGGCCATAGGTGGTTGGCTTCTCTTGGCTCTTATAATTTTCAATTAAAGTATAAGAGTGGTAAGTCCAACGGAGATGCTGACGGTTTGTCAAGAAGACCTCAGCAAACAGTACAATTATTTCCAGAGGCAGTGAATGCTATTTGCCAGTCATACACTGTCCAAAGAAATACATGTCCATATGTTGAAACATTACTTGTTTCACAAGATGACGATGTCTTAGACACACATTCAACCCATTCTCCGGGTTCTTCTCCAGTTTCTTCAGAATTGAAAGACATTAACTGGTCAAGGGAACAGCTTGCGGATCCAAGCACTGCCAGGATAATCAGTTTACTTAAAACTGGTTTTAGTCCCGAGTACAGTGATCTCAAGACAGAAACGCCTACTGTTTTAAAATATCTTCGTGAGTGGAAGAAATTTACACTGGTTGATGGTGTTCTGTACAGAAACACCGTATTAGATGGACAGAATACTCGTCAACTGGTATTGCCTGCTCATTTAAGGGATACTGTAGTGAGACACTTGCACGATGACCTAGGTCACCAAGGGCGTGATCGAACAATGTCCTTGGTTCGCCAGAGGTTCTATTGGCCAGGTCTAGAAAGTTGTGTCGAACAGAAGATAAAGAATTGTGTTCGGTGCATTCAACGAAAGACTGTTCCAAAACCAAGTGCTGAACTTGTGAACATTGTCACTACTCAGCCAATGGAACTGGTTTGTATAGATTTTCTTTCATTGGAGAGGTCAAAGGGCGGTCATGAAAACATTCTAGTGATCACTGACCACTTCACAAGATACGCCCAGGCCTTTCCAACGAGAAACCAGTTAGCAAAGACAGTTGCCAAAGTTCTTTTTGAACAGTTTATTGTTCATTATGGCTTCCCTGCTCGGCTACATAGTGACCAGGGAAGAAATTTTGAATCTTCTGTTATAAGTGAGTTGTGCAGTCTGGCGGGTGTTCAAAAGTCCAGAACCACACCATATCACCCTATGGGGAATGGTATGGTTGAAAGGTTCAATCAGACACTTTTGAACATGCTCGGCACACTGCAGGACAATCAGAAACAGGATTGGAAATCCTACGTGGCTCCGTTGGTCCATTCTTATAATGCTACCAAACATGATTCCACTGGATACTCCCCATTCTTTTTAATGTTTGGTAGACACCCCCGTCTTGCAGTGGATGCATATTTAGGCCTACAAAGCCCAGTTGAGCCAGATTCTTCAAGGGAGCACTATGTCTCCAAATTGAAGAAGCGGCTGAACTTTGCTTATAAGGTCGCTGCAAGGGAAGCTGAAAAGAGTGCCAATCGTAGTAAGACCAATTATGATCTTAAAGTAAGAGAAGCAACTCTAGATGTAGGAGACCATGTTTTAATCAGAAATGTTGGTTTGCGGGGCAAGCACAAATTGGCAGACAAGTGGGATAAACACCCGTATGTTGTTACTGGTATACCCGATAGAAATGTGCCTGTGTATACTGTTCAGAGAGAATCAGGTGATTCAACAGTAAAAACTTTACACAGGAACATGCTGTTACCATTTTCAGTAATACCGGGTATATCAGAGACAAATATAGAGCCAGATCAAAATGTAAGTCCTAAAACTAAGAAAATTACCAGGAAACAAAAAGCTGTACCTATTTCTGACTCTGATCCTGATTCAGATTCAGATCAATCTGACTATGTCCTGAGATACATTCCTCCACATAGGAGGAATGGAAAAACTTCTTTACCTATTGGTGTTTCATCTCGTGAAAGTGCTGAAAGGTCTATCACAATCAATGATTCTTCTTTCCAAGATTCATTTGGTAGTTCAGTCGTTAGACCATCAGCAGCCATAGGTAGAAGTCAGTTAGACACAGCGATTAGTCAGGAGTCTGATCCATTAGTTAGTGGTGGCCATCATTCTTCTCTAGGTAGAACTTTGGATCAGACTGAACAGCAAGTTGTAGGTACAGAGCAGGTAGAGCAAAATGTAGGACCCCGTAGATCAGGTAGAACACGCCAGCCACCAAATAGATACGGCGACTGGCTAATGAACCAGCAATCGGTCCAGGAATGGTTTGTTTAATTTTCTTATACTGACACTGTGTTTTTATCAAGTCATATGTCTTTTAATTTTCAGTACAGGGGAGAATGTCATATAGTAAGTTTCCTCTGTTTTTGTCTCCTTGCTTTGATTATTTAAATCCTGACCAAATTTTAAATGCTGAGTTTCAAATATATGTACATTTTGTTTTGCTGAGTTTCATATAATGTTGTGATACAAGTTAATTGTCTCACTTGCATATGTTTATCTATATAGATATAATTGTCAGTACTGATTTACTGTCAGTAATGAAATTAGTTTCAGTGTTTGCATATAATGCTGTATCTGATTTGGATAGATTTCCAATATCAGCAATCCAGTATTCCGGATGCCATTGATGCATAAGCATGTCTGTGATAGAATATAATTCTGACTTTGTTTGTTGGAGACTCAGCTATAACTCAGCTACCATTATTCTATGTTATACTTTAATGTTTCAAAATGTCAGGAGCCATTTTTTTCAAAGCAGGGGAGAATGTCACAGAGGTTGGTTTTCCGGTGCTTGTTTGTAGTTACGGTATTTCGTACTGGCATTGGAAAATACCCATAATTACCCTTCAACCAATCGGTACGGTTGTTTTAAAATTCTGTATGTAAGACGACGAATGATTGGTGTTCCGATAGCCGATAACCTTTGCTAACCTTTCCTTCACTTTACGCGGTTTTCGACACAAAGAAAATTTCCATCAGCTTCACGCTGAAGATGACAATTTTCTATATATTGTGGTGGTTTTCATAACCACAGTTAATTTATTGATATAGCCAGGTATGCCATTGTATTTCGTGTTGCCCTGTTTATGCCCATTTAACTGAAAACTAGTATCGCCAGTTCTCGACAACACAGATTGACAGCTGTCAAATGTACAATGTTTTTTGTGCCTTTTGTTTACAGTCTGTCGGCACATATGTATGTTGGTATCTACCAAAATAGAACAGCGAAGGCTTGATCATTATAGCAGCTGCTTCGATACTGTCCCTCCTATAATATGTATTTCTATATTTGAAAGGTTATTGCTATTGTCATATAATTTCGTGGTTTTACCATAGTTGATAGTTAACACCTATGCATCCCGGTGTAACATAAGATAATAATATCTTCTACACTCCTTTGTAGAATGATCTGTCTGTATTGTTCGTCCGTCCGTCTGCAACTGTGTCTGTTATCTGTATTGTATGTTATGTGTATTGTTCTGTGATCGGTGTCACATTGTTGTCTTTTGTATGTTGCAGGCACCCTCTATTTTCATCATATATATATATATCATCGAACAACCATCAACATAAACTCATAAACCATATACGGAGTTTATTGTATTTATGACCCCTGTGTCACAGGCAAACCCGATTGGTTTCATTGGGCGACATTGCTTGAGATGTCATTTCATCTCGATGTCGGATAAAAGTCCCACAAAATTGGAAGCAACGTCTCCTACCTATACGCTCGTACAGTGTTGACGGGGACGTAAAACCTCAAATCAAACAATATTTCTATACCGGTCGGATTTAGCACACGTTCTGTACCTTCATATAGTCTTTCAAAACGCAGTGAGACGTGACTGTACTTTAAATTTTGGACTAGTCCGTGTTTTAGGTAAGTCGGCTCTAGTTGGGATTTTACATTGGGAGATATAGTTTTACTGAGATTCATACTGCATCATACTAACCACTTGGCCACGCCTTCTGCATAATGGCATTATCAAAAGACTTATTTATATTTTTTAAATCCTGTGAATAAAGAAATCCGAAACATGCTTCCCCTAAAACATGGAATAGTCTTGCCACGCTTGAACGTTGAACTCGAAAAGGTCGTTGATCAACAAACTATAAAAGAAGTTACACATCGTATACATGATTTATTGGTATTTCTTGTTTAGATCCTACTGCGAAGGTCGGGTATTACGGTTGACTAGAGGCATACTATACATTTGTGTGCAGCAGCCTCTTACACTATGGGGCGCCGTTTTACTATTTAATCCGTATTTATAGATATCCATAATATCCATAAATCACTGCCAAAGGTTTAATGATTTCTCCCTAAGACACGTGATTGTTAATTGTAAAAAATCTTCAATGTCTTCATCCTCGCTGGACAAAAGGGACCTCTCTGCCGTGTAGCCTTTTCAGCCCGTATTAGCCGTAAGGCTCCCAAAGCAACGGACGCCATACGCTGAACGCCCGCCATGAGTACAGTTAAATATCGGAACCAGCCGTATCCGGCCAACACAACCGGTCCCTCTGGAATCACATCTATGAGGACTGCGCACCTAAGGACACTGAAAGGCGGACGTAAGCAGGTAAGATTATAATGATCCAAACAGGCAATCCGTGCATGCTTTCGGGAGAAAAATGCACATGTTCGTTATATATAGTATTAACATATATCCATATAATACTGTACTTGATATTCAGATATATCTCCTGGCCCCCGCACATTTGGGGCTTGGAGAAATAGATTTGGCTGCATGAGCTGAGAGTACTGGTAAACCGTTTTAGAAGGTCTAAGCCTGTCCAAACAAAGTCGTGCGAGTCAATGGTCGACAGGGATCACTGAGAAAAAAAAATAGTCATGCCGACTAAGGAACCTAGTCAATATGATTGTCCAAAAAAGCACTATGCAAAATAGTCGATGTGACTAGGAAGACCTAGTCAAGCATTTTGACTAGAAAAAACTAGTCAACTTGATTAGCTTTACTTAGCCTAGTACATTTGACTAGCTTCATCTAGTCAAAGTTCACTAGTTTAAGCTAGTCATATGTACTAGCTTAATAGTCAAATGTACTGGTGTGACTGTCAAAAGTACTAGCAAGCATGGTCAGGATTACTAGATTCTTAGTACTGATTACTAGTTGCTTTAGTCGTAGATTACTAGATTCTTAGTACTGATTACTAGTACTCAAAACACATATGGAAAAACATGCTGTGTAAAGGCGCCTTTAGGAAGATAAGAGAAGAAATAAAGGAATATTTCTTACCTGCAGTTATATTTTCATATTGCAGGAAAGAAAATCCCCATTATTTATGCTTGGATTCACGGAAATGTCGACTTTAGAGCTTCTGGACGTATATTTGTATCTTGACATTGTTGTTTATCTTGTAAGCATTATAACGCTGCTTATAACCACTAGGTGCTTAAGAAATAAAAGAATATTTCTTACCCGCAGAGTTACAAACAATAAGAACAAAGTGCTCAAGGTGAGTACAACAACCCACTGTATGTTGGGTGAAAATAATATCAGAATCAACCCACTGTATGTTGGAGCATGTTCTCCTAAATGTTAAGATGGCGTCTGGAACGCTTCCTCTACACATTCTGCAAGCTGTCAATCAACATTCGGCGGGAAAACTGTCTAGACACCCTAGTCATACTGACTAGAAAGGGTAGTCATACTGACCAGATGCCCTGTCAACGATTATTGATTTACGCTTACTAGAGAGACTAGTTAAATTGACTAAGAATGCTCAGTCAACCTACAGACGACTAGGTGACCCTCTGTGTTTACTAGGTAAACTAGTCGAATGTACTAGTTATTTTTTTCAGCGATTGAGATGTTCGTTTGTATTTGAGTTTAACGGCCAAGTCAACACTATTTTAGGTCATTTTTGAACCTCCACACTTTTCCTGGGCAGGTCTATACGTAAGCAGTTAACCAGTACAGTGCACATTCTTTCGCCAGAAACTGACAACTGACCATCTTGGATCAGCGGAAGGGAGAGAATGACCGTAGAAACGATTTCATGATCAATCTCCACAAAAGAATGTCGCCGACCCCGGCAGGTATCGAATCCGCGTACTCCTGATCACCATTCAGACGCGCATCGGACTGAGCTACCGAGGCCGGCGGGATTGAGATGTCATTTCATCTCAATGAAGGCTTAATGCCCAACATAATTGGAAGCAACGTCTCCAAAATGACCTAAATAGAATTGAAGGAGACGTTAAACCTCAAATCAAACACAACATCTCTCCCACACCATAGTTCAACACTAAGCCTACTAACGGCCCCCGCCCATAGGGGCTTGAAGAAATATATGGGCTGCATGATGCTTCCACGCAGAGCTGAATCCGGCCCGCACACTAGTACTGGTAAACCGCTAAGAGGATCTAAGCCTGTCCAGGAACCGCGGTGCGAGGCGGACCGTCCATGCTAATAAACCCTATTGGTTTCATTGGGCGACAGGGCTTGAGATGTCATTTCATCTCAATGTCGTGTAAAAGTCCCACAAAATTGGAAGTAACGTCTCCAAAATGACCTTTACAGTTTTGACGGGGACGTTAAGCCTCAAATCAAACAAACAAAAAAACCTAAGCCTACCCTACATTACCTCCACCTCCATCCCGGCTTTTATTACACACCTATATCGGAAACCTGACGCGCATAGTCGATTTTTTTTTGTTTTGCAAAGGGAGCAGTCATTATTCATTAGGTTTATTTGGAGAGGAGAATTATGGATATCCATAATTCGATTTATGGATATCCATAAATCAGCCGAATAATGGATATCCATAATTCGAATTAAGGATATCCATAATTCGATTTATGGATATCCATATTTCGATCTAAATTAATGATATCCATAAATCGATTTATGAATATCCATAATTCGATTTATGGATATCCATAAATCAGCCGAATAATGGACATCCATAATTCGATAAATAATAATGGATATCCGTAATTCGAATTATAGCAGTACAAGTGTGGCCCACCCCACCCCACATACAAAACACGCCGCTTCACGCGAATATCTGGGAGCCCGGTCTACCGTTTTGAACCGCAAGACCGGGCCTCCGTGGCCTAGTGGTTAAGAGCGCTGACTCTTGATCATTAGGTCTCTCACCGCTGTGGTTCGAGCCTCGCTCGGGTCACATGTGAGACGCCAAGTTCTGCTCAGATGGAAAGCGACGAAAATTCGGTCGATTCTGTTATTTTCCCATTAACCCATATGTCTCAGACTCTTTCACCTGATAGTCTTGGAGAAGCCTCCGTAGTGTAGTGGTTTTGCTACGCGCCTCATAAACGAGGGATCGTGGGTTCGATCCTGGGCTTCTCCAGACTTTCAGATGCGTCTTTAAACCGAGGTCCCGTCTCCGCATGACCTTAGCTGTTAGCGGGACGTTACACACACACACACGCACAGACACACACACAAACACACACACATACCTGGTAGTCTTGGATAGGTCCTTTCCTAGCCTCACACCGGTTACCGCGGTACAACGTGACGCGACTGAGTACAACAAACGCTACTGTTTTTCTTTGACGGGAGAAAAGTGTGAGTACAATGTTTCCTTTATTTTGTCGAACATATCACGATTTACGTTTTTCTGTTGGTTTTGCGATGACAACAGATTGTGTTTTTGTTGTCTTTACAAATTTTAAGCTTTGACACGGTCAGAGAAGTGAAATCAAAGCCACAAAGTAGGCCAAAATAGGTAGAAAAACAAAACTTCAAGTTTTAAGGGTCTATCAATCAAAAATAAATGACATATACATGAGCATTCTTGGGTTTTTTATGTCTCTAGGCATCGAAGTAAGTATACTATTTTTAATAATTCATAAAAAATAGTTTAAATCAGAATCGTACCGATTTTTCTTGGCTCACTACCTTGAAACACGGGTACACCTTACCACGGATCATGTGTTGTGTTTGGGTACACTAAACACGGAACAAATGGAACAACAAACACGGATATGGAAAACCGTATTTGGACGTTTTACTCATTATAAGCGCCATTTTTTTTCAAGAAATAGCCAAGAGGAACGATATATATTTGCCCCTTAGTTGAAAAATTACAATATGTACAGTGTACGCTTGGCCATTCCTAAAACAAAGAAGTTTTTTGGGTTGTAAGGTGTGTTTATGACATGGAGACAAGTTTTTACAACAGATGCACAATGCACAGTCGATATAATCCATAAAAATGTCACAAACAAAATAAACTGTTTGTTTGTTTGAATTGAGCTTTGACGTCTCTGTCAATTCTATTAAGGTCATTTTGGAATTGTTTGCAATTCTTTTTATCCGTCATTGAGAATTAACGACATCTCAAACCTACCACCCAAGGAGAATAATAGGGTATATGAAGGAACGATTGGACTCGCACCACTTTGCCTGGAAAGAGTAAGACCTTCTAAGTGGTTAACCAATAGTCCTGGCGACGGGTTTCAGCTCTGTGTGGAAGTATCATGCAGCCCGTTTATTTCCCCAAGCAGCGGTGGATGGGGCCCAAGAATAACCTGTACATAAAAATGTAAACAATATAAAAAACACAGAGGGACCGTTCAAATAGCCAACAATGAGCTATACTGAGTAAACCAACTTCATTGAGACAACACTCACAGTGCAACCACAAGAATCTGCACCGCGGTTCCTGGACAGGCTTAGATCCTATAAGCGGTTTACCAGTACTAGTGTGCGGGTCACTTTCAGCTCTGCGTGGAAGCATCATGCAGCCCATATATTTCTTCAAGCCCCTATGGGCGGGGGCGGCCAAAAATAGACGTAGAAGAAAAAGAAGAGGAAGATGAAGAAAAAAAGAAGCAGAGAGAAGAAGAGGAAGAAGAAAAAAAAGAAGAAAATGATGATGATGAAGAAGAAGAAGAAGAAGAAAAGTTGTATTTGTCTAGGATATACGCAACACTATTTATTAGCTAGCATAGTTTCCTCCTCTGCCACGGGGACCGCACTGACAGGAAAGAATTTGCTCCCTGATGGGAGCAAATTCTTTCCTGTAAGAGTGGTCCCCATTTGGTAAACGGAGCTATTCTTTTTATCATTTTCTTTGGTTTGCGTACAAATGATTTTCTTCCAGATACGCCCCTGATATTGTTACGGCCCACAGCTTCTAATCCTGAATTGTCTTCCTTGGCCTACAGGTTTATCACCAATGACAACTGCGTCATGGGTACGACTCTTTGGCTCAGAGTCGATTACTTTTTTCTTTTAGCTATGCTCCATTCCTTCATTATGGCTGTCATGTCGGAAGATGTTGGCTCGCCGGGATTTGATATTTTTTTTCGCAAAAATGACCTCGCATCAACATACGGACTTGGAAAAAAGGGGCGAGGTGTTACGGCCCAATGCACCTAACCTACATTATACCTCCCTTGGTTGATTATGCGGAAGCAACTGAGGAAGACAGTTAACTCTTTCAGAATCAGAATCAGAATTGTTACTGGTGACACGTCAAATGACATTCATACACCAGGACCTGTGATATGGGAAGTTAGTCCCTAGCTCTAACCAAAGATGTAAACTTAGCTACACAATCCTCAGCACCTTCAGCCGTCAAAATAATAGAATCGGGAAGGGCATTCCAATCTCTAATGGTTCGGGGGAAAAACGATTCTTTATAAATATCCGTTCTTGCAGTAAGGGTCTGAAACGTCATTGAATGGTGTTTTCTACAATGCCTAGCTGGGGGAACAAGGTCATCTGTTGGAATGCTGGCAGCACCCTTTAGACCTTTGTATAAGAGTATGAGCCTACTGTCTCTTCTCCTTTTCTTGAGAGACTCCCATCTTAATTTTCCTAGAATTCCAGTCATGCTCCCAGTTTCAAAGCAATAATTTCCAGTTACAAATCTAGCAGCTCTATTCTGAACTTTTTCAATTTCTTCATTTAGGACCACTCCGCTTGGGTCCCAGATGCAACTACCATATTCCAAGATTGGGCGAACAAGTCCCCTGTATGCTGTTTCTTTCACATCCTGAGGACACTGATGAAGATTTCGCCTCAGGAAACCAAGTGTTCTATTCGCCTTTGTACACATATTGCTAATGTGTGTATTCCATCTCAAATCGTGAGTGATTGTCACACCAAGGTATTTAATGGAATTCACATTTTCGAGAACCGTTCCCTCTAAGGTGTAAGAAGCCTCAACTTTATTAGATCTCTTCCTTGTTATCTGCATAATATTGCATTTAACTGGTTGAAATCTCATGCCCCATTTTCTGGCCCAACATCCTAATCTATCTATGTCAGCCTGAAGTTTCAGTGAGTCATCTGTATCTCTAATTTCCCGGTAACAAACACAGTCATCTGCGAACAGTCTTATTTCTGAGTCAATATCAGTGGGAATATCATTGATGTACAGGGAGAACAGTAGAGGACCAAGAACGGTCCCTTGTGGGACTCCAGACAAAACTGGCGCCCATACTGAAGATTCACCATTAACAACAACACGCTGTTTTCTGTAGCAAAGGAAGGAATCTATCCATTTAAGAGTCTTCCCACCAATTCCATAACCAAATAATTTGGATTTAAGTAGTTCATGAGGAGGGGTGTCAAAAGCCTTCTCAAAGTCCAGAATAAATGTGTCCACCTGCCCCCCTTTGTCCAGGATTTTTGCCCAATCATTAATAACCGTGCTCAACTGAGTTTCGCAACTCTTTGGCTTAGTGCTTAGAGCAGTTGATTTTACCTGATCGTCCCAGGTTCGAGTCTCACCATAGGCGATTATTCCCCCTTTTTTACAACTATCCTTCTCTCCATTGTTACGACATTCATGTCGCAAGAATACCAAAGTAAGAGTCTTATATATTTTATTTCAGAAAGATACATTATGGCTGAGTTTGAGTTTAGCGATGCTGATCATCCAGATGACCCCAACACCATGTATACTATTGCCGAACCTAACAGTGAAACTTAGGATTGGGCTGATATTTTGTCTGCTGTATCACAAGGTGCCGTTTTCGGTCCAGTTGTGTTCTTCGTGGACATTAATGATATTTTTACTGACATTGTGTGACAGGCGACAAAAATGCTACACATCTTTGGCCCGGTCGTGGTTCGAACCCGGGCCGCCGGATTGATAAGCAAATCTACCATGTTGCTATAAAAGCCGGCTTGTATCGAAAGGCAGTACAAGTGTGCTATATACATATACCCTATGCCATTCTCCCCATCCACATTGAGATTCGCCCTCGAATTTCTGGCAGTCCGAAAATCATGTGAAATAATACTCAAGGAGTTCTTATGCACGAACCCTCAATTTTTTTTGTTCTCTGCCTAGTTATCTGCTAAATGTATTGCATTAAACACTCATTCCGGTAACACTCCCGTACGACATAGTGTATTTTTCACATCTCCTAAATGGCTACTTCTCTGGTGAAAATCCATGATATGTTTCTTATTTATACTAAAAACATAGGTTGTGGGTGCTCGTTAGAACCGTCTCAAGGAGCTGGTTCTAACGTGTACCCACGACCTATGTCTTATAGCAGATATAATAAAAAATTATGTATATCCTCTTAAATCCCAGTTTTCTCTATGTAAAGTAAGGGGTGTTCATTTCACAGACTTGTTCGCATGATGTCATGCCACATTTTCATGCCCAGCATTCGAGTCTATCCATTTGGTTCCGAAGTTTACGTAAGTCCTCTGTAATTCTAATGTCCCGGCAGCACACCCAGTCGTCTGCGAACAGTCTTATTTCTGAGTCAATGTCGGTGGAAATATGATTAATATGCAGGGAGTATAACAGTGGACTAAGAACAATCCGATTCGGGACCCAGACAAAACTGGAACACACTCCATATATACTCGCCGTTAACTCATATTGGGTCCATGCCATTTACAAAAACTTACTATTTTCAGTATCAAAGAAAGGAATCTATAAATTCAAGAGTCTCCCCTCCCCACCAATGCCGAAACTAAATACGTTGGGTTTCAGTTGTTCATAAGTAGGGGATGTGGTAAAAACGTTCCGGAAAGCCAGAATAAATGTGTTCAACCGTCCCCTTTGTCCAAGGTTGTTACCCAACCCTTTAAATTCGTACGTGTATAAGTTCGGAGATCATAATGAGAAACAAAAAGGCATTAAAGAGTATGTAACAGCAAAATGGATCGTTTTGAATTAAAAACAGCATCATGTATCATGCCTTCGCTGGCGGATTAAAGAGTTTCATTTGAATTTATTACGCCCCCGCCCACCGGGGCTTGGAGAAATAAATTTGGCTGCATGGTGCTTCCACGAAGAGGTGAATCTGACCACAAACGAGTACTGGTAAACCGCTTAGAAGAACTAAGCCTTGCCGGGCAAAGCGGTGTGAGCCAGATCGTCCAATGTATATAAGCCTTCTGGTTTCATTGGGCGGCAGGGCTTGAGATGTCATTTTATCTCAATGTCGGGTAAAAGTCCCACAAAATTGCAAGCAACGTCTCCAAAATGACCTAAATAGTGTTGACGGGGACATTAAACCCCAATTCAAACAGATATTTCAATTTATGAAGAATATTATCCGTGTTTGTTGCACCTAAATTGTGCTGACTAACCGCGTTATGGTGTATCATAACCCTTGGTAAGGTGTACCCTAACAAAAAATCAACCATTGAACCATCCACGGATTCAGTGGGTATTGACCAGAACTGGGGCTCAAGCAAATGCATCAATGGGAGCTCTGAAATCGCAATAACATATAAATCACAAAATCATGTGCACATAAGATGAGTTACTGTCAAAAAACATTGATCGAAGTATGCTGGGGTTGGTGAAAACACACTAGACGAAAGAAAAATGTTTGTGTTTTCGTTTATAATGAACAGAATTCTCTGCAACTGCATCAGTAAATGGTAATACCATTATTCTGCAGCTATGCAAAATAACCACCCAAAAAGATTAGGATCTGGGCTACAATAAATCTTTTTCTCACCGAAAATACTGCTGTGACGTCGATTTCTGTAGCGTTCGTTGTACTCTGTCGCGTTCGTTGTACTGCGGTAACCGGTGTGAGCCTTGGACAGGTCCATTTCTAATGTAAGGAGTGACTTATTTTTACACTTAGTGCAAAGCTGAACAAACTGTGTCATTAGCAAATATCGAAGACGCTGGTCAGACGCCGCGTCATGTGGTGTCTGATATGGGTCTTCAGGGTTTACCTGTGGGACACCCTATAGGAAAAAAAACAACAAAAAAACGTCCTCTGGGTTGAGATGATAAGTTTCTTCCTTAGAGATTTATTCCGACGCCTTTACTTTGCCTATCGTTTTACTTAATGCTGCATTTTGGGTCGCTTGTTTGTCAATCAACCCAAAGTTACTAAGTATAAAAGCTCTTCGTTGCTAAAGTCCACGTGACTATCACTGACTTGTCGGAATAACGGTAATTTACAAAAAATAGCCGCTGTTGCCATAGACATAGAGAATACCAGGTTTGTGTCTTTTGATATCAAGTTTATCAGGCAAGGCTTCGAGAACGCTTGTAGAATCGCGAGGCTTGCCAAGCGATTCTACATGCGTCAGTCAGTAAATTTCCCTGTACACATCTCCAGTTTGGCTTTTTTCCAGTAGTCCAGTTTATAAAAGTGCAATATCACGTTGACCTGATAAAGCTATATCAGGTCAGTATGTTGCATTGCAATTAATACAGGGGATAACTGATAAAGTTATCTATAGATTCTCGACTGGAATGATGGGTTGAGCTTGGGAAACAATTTGGAATCAGATCAGACGCCGCAGAACACGGAGTCTGATCAGGGTCTACACTGTTTGCTTAAAACTAGACTTTAAGGGTTAAACGAAACAATATAAATATCCCCCCCCCCCCCATTCTACACTCAGAGACAATCGACCCACCAGTACTCTCAGTGTTTTGATGACGTTCATGTTTCCTAAAGGGGCTCTTACACTGTCACGACTTTGACCACGATTGTCCACGACTGTCCACGACCAATTGGGACCATGAAAATCGTGGCAAATCGGGGCATACACGGTTCCGATTTCACTACCCTACGAATACTCACGACATTGCTGCGACACTTCTACGAACAATCACGATTGCTGTACGATAATGGAGCCGATTTACAACGATCCTCTACGATCGACCACGATGTCTTACGATCCTCTAGGATTCTTCTACGACTGCACCACGAGTGCTTCAAGATATCAGACGATCATACACGATTTCTCACGATCCCTGCAAGACTGCTCTACGACCAAGGCACTTTGATCAAAGACTCAGTACGATCATGGAGGATTCGATACGATTTACTCACGATTAACCAAGACTTCTCCCGATTCGTCAGGATTTATAACGATCTGGGTATATAAAAGTGTTCATCAAATGCACAGTGTCATTCAGGGGTAGCCCCTATGTGCCCATGGCGCCCGGTTACCTTAAAAACAACCGTCAGTCAGACAGTGTCATTCAGTTTCAACCATTTCTGTAGAGAGCATCTGACGAAAATGTTTTTGCAGCCAGGTCAAAGGCTTCTGTATCTTCAAAATTTAGTTCAGCTCGAACAAGACACGATAGAAAATGACATTGCAATGGCTGAACAACTGGAGGTGCAGAGGAACAGGAGGGACAGGTGACAGTTGACCATAGTTGCTTGAGTAATTAAATGTACAAAGTTACGTGGAGAAAGTAGTGCGTTCGACGTAGCGTCGGGATAAATCGTGCTAGCGTCGTCATCAATCGTAGTGCATTCCTGGGGAATCTTGCATTGTCGTGAGCAGTCGTCATGATATCGTAGTAGATCGTACGGCAGTCGCAACGGAATCGTAGAGGCATCGTAGATGATCTTGTCTCGTCGTGGCACAATCATGGTAGAATTCAGTCACGATTATTCACGATTGGTCACGATTACCAGGACGACGGCTCACGACTGAGCTACGATTTCTCTACGACCGCTCTACGATTTGAAAAATGATGCCGACTCGTCACGAATGTTTTGAACATGTCCAAAACAGTCGTGGTCACTCCCGAACTATCACGATCAACCACGATTCCTCAAGATTTCTGCCGACTTCTCTACGACGTTGTTCACGATTTACCACGATTTAAAAAATCGTGGTGAGTCGTGGCCAAAATCGTGACAGTGTAAGAGCCCCTTAAAATACAGCAGTGATATAGACGGGCTTCCGTGGCCTTATGGGTAAGAGCGCTTAGTGGATTCGAACCTCACACGAGTCTCATATGAGGCAACAAGTTCGTCAACGAAAGGTCAGTGCTTTTTCTCCGGGTACTTATCTGATTAACGATCGGTTCGACATAAGTGAAATAATCTTGAAAGGGCCATAAAACCAAAGAAAAATAAATTCAGTGATATAAAATGTATCGAAATAAATTGTTGCTTTTTGTTGTCAATTCACAAGATATAGGTACTGGGTGAAAATTTTGTCTTCGTCTGAGACCACTTGTGTATTCATCTTAACACATTGCATTACGATGACACACCCGTGCGTCATAATGCTTTTTTTACGTCTCCAAAACGGTCAATTTTCTGATGAAAAGTTGTGATATTATTCTTATTTATACTCAAAACATAGATTGTGAGTGCTCGTTAGAACCGCCTCATTGAGGCGGTTCTAACGAGTACCCACAACCTATTTCTATGAGCAGAAATAAGGAAAATAATGTGTACCCCCTAAACCCCAGTTTTCTCTATATAAAGTGGGGTGTAAGGGGGTGTTCATTTCACGGACTTGTTAGCGTAATGGTATGAAAGGGATACCTTGGCAAATAGTGCAGGTCCAGATCAGACGTCGCAGAACGCGGAGTCTGATCAGGGCCTACACAATTTGCTGACAGAATTTTCCGTCAAAAAAGAATAGAAACGAACAAAAATAGGCCCGACACCTCTTATCTGACCGTTGGACTTGTCCAACATATGGGTTAAACGCTGCAGAACAGAACAGATCGGGATCAGAGTGTGAGAACAAGCAGACTGATCATTGTCTTCGCTGGCCAGGCTGGTCATTTCATACCCTGCGCAAATATAGGGATCAACCATGGTTTTTCATGCATTAACATTTGCCGGATCCCGAGGAAGCTGTTTGAACATGAGGCCGCTAGGCCGAATGTTCAAATATCTTCCGAGGGACCCGGCAAATGTTAATGCAATGAAATAACCATGGATGATCGTTGTTCTTGCATAACTTACGAATCCGTTAGCAGATTTTGACGAAAACGCCCAAAAGCTCCATATAAATTCCATATAAGCTCTTCAAATGCGATAGGCAAACCAAAATGGCGGCCAGTTCAGAATGTTGTTGACAATGACGTTGTCATGCAGTGACGTCATCATAGAACCCTGAAACGCTACGTTCAGGGCGATAACGTTACGTCGCTCAACATAACGTAAACAAAGCAAGGCCCGTCTTGTGATATCAAAAGCTCAAAATCTATGTTCAAACAGCACGCGAATTTCATGATTTGAACATGGTTTTTGCTGTTTGAGCACGGCTTTCGGTCCATTTGACAATGGCTTCAAACAGCCATGCGCATAGGTATTTATGCAAGAACAACGTTTTCAACATTGTTTCAACGTTTAATCGACGTTCTTGCATAAATATCTATGCGCATAGCTGTTTGAAGCCATTGTCAAATGGACAGAAAGCCGTGCTCAAACAGCAAAAACCATGTTCAAATCATGAAATTCGCGTGCCGTTTGAACATGGATTTTAAGCTTTTGATATCACAAGACGGGCCTTGCTTTGTTTACGTTACGTTGATTGACGTAAGGTTATCGCCCTGAACGTAGCGTTTTAGGATTCTTTGATGACGTCAGAGGGATACTGCATGACAACGTCATTGTAAATAACATTCTGAAATGGCCGCCATTTTGGTTTGCCTGTCGCATTTGAAGAGTTTATATGGAATTTATATGGAGCTTTTGGGCGTTTTCGTCAAAATTTGCGGTCGGATTTGTAAGTTATGCAAGAACAACGATCATCCATGGTTATTTCATTGCATTAACATTTGCCGGATCCCTCGGAAGATATTTGAACATTTGTCCTGGCGGCCTCATGTTCAAACAGCTTCCTCGGGACCCGGCGAATGTTAATGCATGAAAAACCATGGTTGATCCCTATATTGAGTACCTGCTGTCCCTTGTTTATCGCATTTCTTCACTTTTCAGGTATTGTGACATTGGCAAAGAGGAGATATCTACAACTGTTCGTCCTAGCCTTCTGCCTGGTCACAGCGTTTTATATCGCATTTCCTTCACGTCACATGGAGTTTGTTTATAAAGCTGAGCCAGCCAAACTCTCTAATAGACTTATTCACAAACACGAGTATAACGTGCTGCTGAACAACGAGTCGATATGTGAATCTGAGTTATTTATTGTATTTTTGGTTTTGACCGCTCCGCAACATGTTGGGATGCGGGAAACTATTAGACAGACATGGGGGTCGGTGAAAACCTATAATGGTGCTGAACTCAGGCTTGTGTTTCTAGTTGGACAGAGAAAAGTGGCAGAACAAAGTCAGGGAGCTGATTCACAAATGAGTCTTGAAGGCGAGAGTAGAAGGTACCATGACATTGTACAAGGAAACTTTATCGACTCATATTCAAATCTGACCTATAAAACAGTGTTTGGATTGTACTGGGTGAACAGATATTGTACGAAATCTCGTTTTGTTTTCAAAGTAGATGATGACATGATTTTGAATGTCTTTAAGCTTGTCGACTTTTTGCATAGTTTGGAAAGTGACAAAGAACGACTTAACAGGTTCGTTTATTGCATGACAAAGAGAATCGGTACACCAGACAGATACAAATCTTCC
Source organism: Lucinisca nassula (assembly GCA_963580285.1). Lineage (NCBI taxonomy): Eukaryota > Metazoa > Mollusca > Bivalvia > Lucinida > Lucinidae > Lucinisca > Lucinisca nassula. Next base: position 164,347,707 of record OY757015.1, on the reverse strand, counting down.
CCGAGGTACATCTCTTATTCTGAGTATAGCCATTTTTGGTGGCCAACTTACTGTCATGGATCAGGTTATCTCATGTCAACTGATGTTGCCCTTGGTGTGTATGATGCTACAAAACACGTGCCATTTCTCATAACTGAAGATACATTTGTTGGGTTTTGTATGGAGTACCTGGGCATACAGATTACGGATAACCGTTTTGGTTACTTTATAGACCACGGCGGTCTTCCATACAAGCCGCTGGAATTATGTATTCTGAAAGAGACTGGATTAAATAAGGAACTTATGTTAGCATACTGGCAGCGAATAACTTCTTTAACCTCTACCCAGATAATGAAAAGCAAAATATCCTTAATTGTGGTTACTGGAATATTTTGCGTTATTATAATTTTAAGTGCAGGAATATTGTTTTCGAAAATAAAAAACAAATGTACGTTACGAAAAACACGCCTATACAAATATATAGTACACTTATTCGCAAAAACAACGCACAGTTTCAGATGAAAAAATGTGATATCTTTCTAATTTCTGCTTAGATTATAGCGTTAGAACCGCTTCATCGAGGCTGTTCTAACGAGTACCCACAATCTATATTTTAGAGCAGAAATAAGAAAAATAAGGTTTACCCCTGTAAACCCCAGTTTTACTATATAAAAGTGGCACTGAAGGGGGTCAGTATTTTATAGGCGTGTTTTCGTGATGTGCTGTTGGAATTTGGGATCGGTTTTGTTTGTTTGGACTTTGAACGCCCTTTCAACAATATTCGGCCAGTTTACCAAACTACACATTTCCTGACCAAGCTTTTACACATTACAAAAACAAGCCTATTCAAATATATTGACCATTTTACCACAAAAAAAAATATCAGTTAAAGAAATCTGATATTTTCTCATTTCTGCTTAAAACATGTGGGTATTCGTTAGAACCGCCTCGACGAGGCGGCTCTAACGAATACCCACAATCTATGTTTTGGAGCAGAAGTAAGAATCGTGACGATAAGTGGTTAATCAGTACAGTGCACTTTCTTGCGTCAGAAACTTACAATTGCCCTTCTTGAATCAGTGAAAGGGAGAGAAAATTTCATGATCAGTCTCCACGAAAGAATGTTGCCTACCCGGCAGATATCGATCCTGCGACCTGGATAAATAAATAAATAAATAATAATGAGAATGGTTTTGCCTGCTGATTCTATAGGTCACTGTAAACCCATCATTGTTTATATACATGTACCTGAACTTTACTTATGTTACTACAAAGAACTCACCTAGAAGGCGTTTGTTTACAGGAAAGCATACTGGGAATCTCTTAGACACACTGGTAAAGGCAAGCGCGCAGGGTAAGGAACAAACACACTGGATAAGGAAATTTTTCCGATCAGGATAAAAAAGAAAATGGCGGAATGGGTATCACATGTGCAGGTTTGTTGTAGTTCTTGATCTTGTGTTATGGTTACTAATCAATACGGCTGCTCACATTAGCTTCACGGAAGACACATATTATTCACAAATTTATCTTCGATGGTCCGAATTCGACAGTTACATCCAGTCAAACAGAGAACCGGACACAGTGGAGCTACTCCACCGCGAAATCTCATTATTTTACATAAAACGCTCTTCTGGGAAGATGGCATGCACTTTTTTGTTGGTTGTAGACACACACATGATAAATCGGACTATTGCAAATACGATTTAAGGAAAATTTGAAATTAGAAGGCAGTCAGTGAGAAATCCTAGTTCAATTTTCAATACAACGCCCACGGGCATGGAAATGGGTCGTAGCACTAGGAAATTTCCATCTCAGATTAGGTTTTCCGATATTAATAATTAGTCCTACATAGTTTAAAGCACCAATTGTGATCTCTAGGAAACGTTCAAAGTTTTTGTTCATTGTCTTGGCATGTGCACTGCTCTGGTTCTAGCAATGTACCCCCCCCCACCCACATACACATACACTATGAATCTAGGACGATTTGGCCCGGACGATTTGACCTAGGAGAATTCGGCCAAGGAGAATGGGGTCCGTAAAAATATATTGGGTAGGACAACTTGGCAAGGCTAAATAATGTCCTGTGCAAATTGACATTTTGCTTTGGGTTTTGTTTTCAGTAATGCCTCTTGGTTTGTTTGTTTGTTTGTTTGTTTAAGTGTCGGGTAAAATTCCCACAAAATTGGAAGCAACGTCTTCAAAATGGCCTTTACAGTGTTGACGGGGACGTTAAACCTCAAATCAAACAATATTTGCCTTATATCCGACGACGAACTGCGTACAAAGGGCATGTTAAGAGATCCAATTTTATCTGCCCCCCCCCCCCCCCCCCACCCCAGATGTAAATATTGAATATTGTATGGTGATTGATAGCCAAAGGAAGTTATATGAAAAGATACAGCTTCAAAGAAAAACAAATCAATAAAATGTTTGGTCATTCACAAATAAGGTATGTTTTTACCATGACTTTACACCTACCCCCAGCTGATTTTGACCAAAATTGCAAAATTTGTCACCTTTATGGCTTTCAAAATATAATAGCTTAGCCTTGCCTGTACATATTTTATATTGTGTATACAGATGCAGTTTTGATATGTTAACATATGGTGACAATATATAAAAAATGAAATGTGAACTCTGCGTTTATTTTTCATAAATTAATTTTTAGTCATTATCAGAAATGTCAACATAAAATTGTTCATAGTAAAGCTAAATATATGTTGTTATTACTCATTTTCTTAGTTAGAAACCAAGGAAAAATTTGATACCTGTTTCATTTTGATCCTGCAATTTTTCATTTTTTCGTATGGCTCCATGATAACGCAAGTGGGTGGGGTAACAAGATACGACTCAGTGTACAAACGATGAGCAGTGCTACCTGATATATTAATGCGCCAATTGAAACCGGGTTTCTAAGGGCACTTTCTATTGTCTTTTTCTTTCGAAGGGGTATACTTTTATCACACTTTTCTTACTATTTTCGTCACAATGCTCGTATTAACTCAATACAGACACATCAAACGTCAAGTTATTCTGAAAATACTTGAAGACGAAATAACTCGTTTCTGTGTATGTTTCCATTAACGACGCCTGTTAGCAAGTGAAACGTCGCACACTGAAGAGGATTTGAGTGGGGGTCAAAAAGAAGTCAAATCATATCAGGCAATGTAATAGGTATGTCTCACGAATTTGGTGAAGTTATCTACCTTATTTTCAGCCAAAAGAACAAGCATAGAATTTTCTACCAGAAATACTGCATGGACAAATACATCATTTCTTTAATTCATGATCGATGAACCCAATCCATCTATCCCCAATAGGGGATGATTATATTGCTAGAACCACAGCAATGCGCATGCCAAGACAATGCACACAAACTTTGGGCGTTTCCTAAAGGTAACAATTGGTGCTTTAAACTATGTAGGACTAATTATTAATATCGGAAAACCTAATCTGAGATGGAAATTTACTAGTGCTACGACCATACAACAACCATTTTCCCCGGAAAATTTTGTGTCTTATCATATGCGTTGTACCCAACTCCTTGCCCGTGGGCGTTGTATTGAAAATTGAACTAGGATTTCTCACTATGGGCCTTCTAATTTCAAATTTTCCTTAAATCGTATTTGCAACAATCCGAGCTATCATGTGTATGTCTACAACAAACAAAAAAGTGCATGCCATCTTCCCAGAAGAGCGTTTCATGTAAAATAATGAGATTTCGCGGTGGAGTAGCTCCACTGTGTCCGGTTCTCCGTTTGACTGGATGTAACTGTCTAATTCGGACCATCGAATATAAATTTGAGAATAATATGTGTCTTCCGTGAAGCTAATGTGAGCAGCCGTATTGATAAGTAACAATAACATGAGATCTAGAACAACAACAAACCTGCACATGTGATACCCATTCCGCCATTTTCTTTTTTATCCTGAGCGGAACAATTTCCTTATCCGGTGTGTTTGTTCCTTACCCAGCGCGCTTGCCTTTACCAGTGTGGTTTAGTTACCACCAAGACACACTCAAAACTGCAACGTCCGGCAAAACATTAATCTGTTAAGAGAAAAATCAACGGTCCTTTGTCGCTTCCGCAAGTTTGCACAATGCGCATCCACTTGAAGGAAATCGTTTCAAAGACTGCTCAATATCCTTTACGTTTTTCAACGGTAAAAATCATAGCGGTTGAATGGCATTCCTATTATTTATTTATTTATTTATTGTTTTTGATAATACCAATACGTTTCTGTTTCCAATCACCTACCTGTCGATGTTGTTTGCGAGCTGTAACTTCGCCGGAAGTTCCACATAAGATTTTAGGTGCGGAGCCGGTGGCTCCGTTTATGCAGATTACACGACGTGCGTAAGGGAGCGACCATTTGATTTCTATGGTGTGTGTGTGTGTGTGTGGGGGGGGGGGATTTTATGAAAAAAAAAAAAAAAAAAAAATAGCCAGGACACGGTGAAGCAGGAAAACATTCACTAGGATGACCATGCATCTGAAAAAAAGGAGTTTTTTTAAAAAGTTATTATTACACTAGGTCTAATATGATTAAATTAAAAGATTTTCTTTATATAAAAAATAGGTCAACATTCATAAAACTTTCTAAGTTTACCAAAATAATAATGTCTTCGTTTCAATAGATAATAAACTCTATCATACTTCGATTACATGCAATATTTTTATCACTGTTATTATTTGTATGTACGAGGGTAGGCTGAAAAGTTCTGAGCCTGACCAAGATCCAACGGTTTGTCCATGCTGAAAGTGCCTTATTTTTCAACATAGTCTCCCTTCCTGTCCACACACTTCCTCCAGCGATGCTGGAGTCCTTGGATCCCAGTGGTATAGGTCTCATCCTGGTCCCTGAAAAACTTCTCCACAGCAGCTATCACCTCCTCGTCTGACCGATAATGCTGCCCAGCCAAGTGCTTTTTCATGTTTGGAAACAGGAAATGATCTGATGGAGCTAGATCAGGTGAATACGGAGGGTGATCGACCAGTGTGAAGCCACAGTCATGCACAGCAGCCATTCCGACAACAGATTTATGAGCAGGCGCATTGTCTTGATGAAACAAGACCCCTTTTGTCAATTTTCGGGATCGTTTAGCCTTAATTGCTTTTCGCAATTGTTTAAGCAGATCTGCATAATACTCCCCATTAATTGTTCTGCCCTTTTGAAGGTAATCTATGAATATTATACCCTTGGCATGCCATCACCTTCCCTTCTTTGGAGGGGGTGGGTGAGCCAGGGTGCTTCCATTGCATGGATTGTCTTTTGGTCTCTGGCTCAAAGTGATGAACCCAACACTCATCCTGAGTGACAAAACAGTCAAGAAAACCATCTTGGTCTGCTTCAAAAATAGCCAAGTTGGCTTGTGACAGGTTCAGTCTGGTCAACTTTTGGTCAGGCGTCAAAAGCCGTGGCACCCATCTGGCGGAAACCTTCGACATTCCTAATTCACTGTGTAGAATGTTCTCTATTTGTTCACGGGAGATGTCAACAGTGTTAGCTAACTGATTCACAGTTAAACGCCTGTCATCCATCACGGCCCTGTGCACTTGGCTGATGATTTCCTCAGTTGTTGCCGTTGTGGGTCGTCCACACCGGTCACCATCTTCAAGGCTGTCCTTGCCCATCTTAAAATTTGCTGCCCACCTTTTCACGGTTGCATACGAAGATGCATCAACCCCTAATGTAGCAACCATATCGGCACGAATGTCCTTAGGAGCTAACCCCTTTTTAGGGAGGTACTTGAGGACACCACGATGCCAGATTTTGTCCATTTTCTGAAAAAAACGTGCTAGTATCAAAGTCTAGAATTTCTACATTATTGCAGGTAAACTTGAACTCATTTGAGTCAAATCAAGTAATAATGGTTTGGATTTAATGAATACAAAATTTCATGGCTGTTCGATGCCTGCTTCTTGGTCAGGCTCAGAACTTTTCAGCCTACCCTCGTATAATCTTAATACTTAATTTACTTATGTTTTGGGCTCTACTTCTCTCGTTTTTTACAACATTATAGCGAACAACTTTATTTTTTGTGGTTATACTGAAACATTGTCGATATTAATGATATCAACATGTTTACAATCAAATGTACATTCCATGTTTCAGAAATTTCCCCCTTTCTTAAGCCTTTTCCACTTCTCAGAATGTTTTGCGCCAACGGTATAAATGTCAATAATAGTTGCGGGTGACCTTGTAATGTACAACTGATTAATGCACGCCATTGTAGTGAATTTATATGTATGCTTTTTTCTCATATGCCACCTGCGTGTGGCCTGAGATGACGTGGAAAAATAAAGTTCTGTTCTGCTCTTCTGTTCTGTCTGCAAAATGCTTGCTTAAAAATAAAGATCCAAATAAGTACTATTGTTTATATATTGCTGCTACCATGTCCAGTACAGATAGACATACAGGGCTTATTCTAGTTTCTGTATCATTCCATTTCGAAAGCTGTATTAAAAAAAAGAAAACAAGAGGGCCCACAGGGCCCTGGTTTGCTCACCTGTTTGTCACTGCCTCGAATACTTTCTATTTTTAGCTCTGGTGGCCATCTTGTTCATCAGCAGAGTGATTTTAGCTTATTTGGTAGGGAGTCACCTAGGCAACATTCCTGTGAGGTTTGAATCAAATTGGCCTAAGGGTTTAGGAGGAGTTCACGTTTGAATCAAATTTACAATATTGTTCTATTTTCAGCTCCGGTGGCCATTTTGTCAATCGGAGCGGGATCGTTTTAGCCTTTTTGGTAGAGGGTCATCCAAGCAACATTACTTTGAAGTTTGAATGAAATTGGCCCAAGGGTACAGAAGGAATTGTCGTTTGAAGATTTCTTTTATTTTTAGCTCTGGCAGCCATCTTGTTCATTTGAGTGGAATGAGTTTTAACTATTTTGGTAGGGAGTCATCTAGGCAACATTCCGGTGAAGTTTTAAATCCAATTGGCCCAAGGGTTTAGAAGGAGTTCGCATTTGAAGCAAATTTACAATGTTTTTTCTATATTTAGCTCTTGTGACCATTTGTTAATCGTTTATGCTATTTTCCTAGAGGGTCATCTACACAACATGATTCAAAAGTTAAAATAAAATAGGTCAAATGTCAAGGAAAAAGGTCAAAGATCATTTTATGTATGAATAGAAAGCCCTTGTCGCAAGGAACCTACATGCCAAATATGAAGGCTGTATCTCAAATGCTTCAAAAGTTATGAAAAAGTAGGTCAACGGTCAAGGTCATGGGTCAAAAGTTTTGAATGGTTGAGAAAACCTTTTCACAAGGAACATACATGTCCGATATGAAGGCTCTATCTCATATGGTTCAAAAGTTATGATAAAGTAGGTCACGGGTCAAATCTTTATATGAGTGGGAAGCCCTTGTCACAAGGAACCTATATGCCAAATATGAAGGCTCTATCTCAAACGGTTCAAAAGTTATGACAAATTAACCTACCAATCTACTTTTTGATTTGACATGACCCATATTCGAACTTAACTGAGATATTGTCCAGATGATCATTCTGAGCAAGTTTAATGGTGATTTGACTAAAACTGTGGCCTCTTAGTGTTCAAAACGTTTTTCTATGATTTGACCTGCTGGCCTACTTTTTGACCCGACATGACCCATATTCAAACTTGACCCAGATATTGTCAAGACGATAATTCTGAGCAAGTTTGATGATGATCGGACCAAAACTGGGACCTCTAGTGTGTTCACAAGGTTTTTCAACAATCTGACCTACTGACCTACTTATTGACCAGACATGACCCATATTTAAAATTAACCGAGACATGGTCAAATGATCATTTTGAGCAAGTTTGATGATGATCGGACCAAAACTGTGGCCTCAAGTGTGTTCAGAGGGTTTTTCTATGATTTGACATACTGACCTACTTTTGGACCAGACATGACCCATATTCGAACTTGACTGCGATATTGTCAAGATGATCATTCTGGGCAAGTTCGATGATGATCGGACCAAAACTGTGGCCTCTAGTGTGTTCACAAGGTTTTTCAATGGTTTGACCTACTTTATGACCCGACATGACCCGTATTCGAACTTGACCGAGAAATTGTCAAGATGATCATTCTGGGCAAGTTTTATGATGATCGAACATAAACTGTGGCCTCTAGTGTGTTCAGGTTTTTCTATGATTTGACCTACTGACCTACTTTTTGACCAACATGACCCATATTTGAACTTGACCAAGATATTGTCAAGACTATCATTCTGAGCAACTTTGATGATGACCGGACCAAAACTGTGGCCCCTAGTGTGTTCACAAGGTTTTTCTATGATTTGGCCTACCAACCTACTTTATGACCCGACATGACCCGTATTCGAACTTGACCGAGATATTGTCAAGATGATCATTCTGGGCAAGTTTGATGATGATCGTACCAAAACTGTGGCCTCTAGTGTGTTCACAAGGTTTTTCTCTGAATTGACCTACTTTTTAACCCTACATGACCCATATTCGACTTTGACGGAGACATTGTCAAGATGATCATTCTGGGCAAGTTTGATGATGATTGGACCAAAACTGTGGTCTCTAGTGTATTCACAAGGTTTTTCTATGATTTGACCAACTGACCTACTTTGTGACCAGACATGACCCATATTCGAACTTGACCAAGATGATCATTCTGAGCAAGTTTGATGATGATTGGACCAAACCTGTGGCCTCAAGTGTGTGCAGAAGGTTTTTCTATGATTTGACCTACTTGTTGACCTGACAACACCCATATTCGAACTTGACCGAGATATTGTCAAGATAATCATTCTGAGCAAGTTTCATGATGATCGGACCAAACTGTGGCCTCTACTGTGTTCACAAGGTTTTTCTCTGATTTGACCTACTTTTTGACCCGACATCACCCATATTCGAACTTGACTGAGATATTGTAAAGACGATCATTCTGAGCAAGTTTGATGATCGGGCCAAAACTTCGGCCTCTAGATTTGACCTACTTTTTGACCCAACATGACCCATATTCGAACTTGACCGAGGTGTTGTCATGATGATCATTCTGACCAAGTTTGATGATGATTGGCCCAAAACTGTGACCTCTAGTGTATTCACAAGAAAAGTTTACGGACGCACAAAAAGTGATCCCAAAAGCTCACCTTGTCACTATGTGACAGGTGAGCAAAAAAAAAAAAAAAACAGGACAGGACAGGGGTCTCAAAAATAAACAAGAGGGCCATGATGGCCCTGGATTGCTCACCTGATCCATAGGGTATCAAGTGGGTCCCTGAGAGAGCCATTATTGGCACTGGGCTATAATATGATTAATTTTGGTAGTGGTCTAAAAGGTGAAGCTCCATACCAAATATCAAAGAATGGAGACTTCTGGTTTCAGACAAGATTTTTAAACATTTTCCTTATATAAGTCTATATAAACCTTGGGATCCCCGGGCAGGCCATTTTTGCCCCCAGGGCTATAATTTGAACCATCTTGGTAGAAATCCACAAGTCAAAGCTTCATACCAAATATCAAAGACCTTGGCCTTCTGCTTTCAGACAAGAAGATTTTCAAAGGTTTTCATTGCCTTAAATTCTATTTCCTAGGGCTATAATTTGAACAATTTAGATGAAGCTTCACACCAAATATCAAAGACCTGGGTCTTGCAGTTTCAGAGTAGAAGATTTTTTTTTAAATTTCATTTTATAAGTCAATGTAAAAACGAAGGGCCCCAGGGCGGGGGCATTTTTGACCCATGGGCTATGATCAAGGTTGGCAAAAAAGCGGGAAATACTCATATTTCCCTGGAAGGCGGGAAATACAGGGAATTCCCGGGAAATACTGGGAATTCCCGGGAAATATATACTTACATATATGGTACCCATTGAGACTTCTTAATATACCCCAACTACCTAGCATTTTGAAAACAAAATTATTTTCAAGTTCATGCAGGGCTTGAAAATTCCACTCGCCTGCTTGCAATGCCAAAAAAAATTGAAGGACAAGTAAAAAGTTTGTCTAGTCCTTACAACATTTACCAAAGTTTACATGCACTTAGTCATGTAGGACAAGTGAAATTTTGAAGAATTTTCCAGCCTTGTTATATTAATTAACTTGAAAGATCTACATGCATAGTCCCTTGCCTTCACATAGAATGTTTATAATTTCTTTTCAAATGTGATTCTAAAATATTAGTTTTTAACTTTCAGCTCTTTCCTTGACTTGTAAATACATGTAATTTTAATACTTAGGGGAGTATCTGTAGATAATTTAAGAAACCTTTCATGCTTTAATTAACTGTGTTCTTTTAATACCTGTCTCAAACAAACAATTAAATTATCACACCTTTTAGCATTAGGTGTATGATTACTTGACAAACTTGCAAACAAACCTTTTCTAACTAGAGTAAACATCCTTAAAGTTCAAACATCCAAAAAGTTGTTGAAAATCTCAAAATGGCAAACTCTTTTAAAGAAGCTAAGTGATTCTGATCAGGGTCTGCACTATTTGCCCATGCTTGTCTGTCCCAAATATTGGGATCATTATGGTATTTTATCTTCTTAAGCATATGAGTGATTTTAAATAATTCTCTGCACCATACTTAACAACAGATCACTTTATATTTATGCTTATGTTTGGTTGAGTAAAAGCAGATTTATGACATATGTATCGGGAGGCATATTGCAAAATAGCTAACTTCATTATTTCAATTAAAATACACAAATATTAATAGTGTTTTTCTATAAAATAGCTAAACAAAAATCATATTTCCCACTATTTCCCAGTATTTCCCACTTTTGCTGAAATTTGGAGTATTTCCCAGGACGGTAATTACCGGTAAATACCAGTGGGAATTCCTGTCACTGGTATTTACGACCAACCTTGGCTATGATTTGAACAATCTTGGTAGAAGTCCACTAGATGAAGCTACACACCAAATTCAAAGAACTGGGCCATCAGGTTTTGGAAAAGAAGATTTTTAAAGATTTTCCCTGTATAAGCCAATATAAAGCCAAAGGGCCTGCAGGTGGGGGCATTTTTCGCCCTAGGCCTATAATTTGAATAATCTTGCTAGAGGTCCACTAGATGAAGCTTCACATCAAATATCAAAGAACTGGGCCTTGCGGTTTCAGAGAAGATTTTTAAAGATTTTCCCTACATAAGCCTATGTAAAACCAAAGGCCCCTGGGGCGGAGGCATTTTTGGCCCCAGGGCTATAATTTGAACAATCTTGGTAGAGGTCCACTAGATGAAGCTTCATACCAAATATCAAAGACCTGGGCCTTGTGGTTTCAGAGAAAACGATTTTTAAAGATTTTTTCTATATAGGCCTATGTAAAACCAAAGGCCCCTGGGGCGGGGGCATTTTTGGCCCGAAGGCTATAATTTGAACAATCTTAATAGAGGTCCACTAGATGAAGCTTCATACCAAATATCAAAGACCTGGGCCTTGTGGTTTCAGAGAAGAAGATTTTTAAAGATTTTCCCTGTATAAGCCTATGTAAAACCAAAGGCCCTCGGGGCAAGGGCATTTTTGGCCCCAGGATTATAATTTGAACAATCTTGATAGAGGTCCACTAGATGAAGCTTCCCACCAAATATCAAAGACTTGGGCCTTGCGGTAAAAGAGAAGAAGATTTTTAAAGTTTTTTCCCTATATAAGCCTATGTAAAACCAAAGGCCCCCGGGGCGGGGGCATTCTTGGCCCCAGGGCTATAATTTGAACAATCTTGGTAAAGTTGCACTAGATGAAGCATCATACCAAATATCAAAGACCTGGGCCTTGTGGTTTCAGAGAAGAAAATTTTTAAAGATTTTCCCTATATAAGCCTATGTAAAACCAAAGGCCCTCGGGGCAGGGGCATTTTTGGCCCCAGGATTATAATTTGAACAATCTTGATAGAGGTCCACTAGATGAAGCTTCACACCAAATATCAAAGACTTGGGCCTTGCAGTTTCAGAGAAGATTTTTAAAGATTTTCCCTATGTAAGCCTATGTAAAACCAAAGGCCCCTGGGGCGAGGGCTTTTTTGGCCCCAGGGCTATAATTTGAATAATCTTGGTAGAGGTCCACTAGATGAAGCTTCATACCAAATATCAAAGACCTGGGCCTTGTGGTTTCAGAGAAGAATATTTAGATTTTCCCTATATAAGCCTATGTAAAACCAAAGGCCCCTGGGGCGGGGGCATTTTTGGCCCCAAGGCTATAATTTGAACAATCTTAATAGAGGTCCACTAGATGAAGCTTCATACCAAATATCAAAGACCTGGGCCTTGTGGTTTCAGAGAAGAAGATTTTTAAATATTATCCCTATATAAGCCTATGTAAAACCAAAGGCCCTCGGGGAAGGGGCATTTTTGGCCCCAGGATTATAATTTGAACAATCTTGATAGAGGTCCACTAGATGAAGCTTCACACCAAATATTAAAGACTTGGGCCTTGCAGTTTCAGAGAAGAAGATTTTTAAAGATTTCCCCTATATAAGCCTATGTAAAACTAAAGGCCCCCGGGGCGGGGGCATTTTTGGCCCCAGGGCTATAATTTGAACAATCTTGGTAGAGGTCCACTAGATGAAGCTTCATACCAAATATTAAAGACCTTGGCCTTGTGGTTCCAGAGAAGAAGATTTTTAAAGATTTTCCCTATAGAAGCCTATGTAAAACCAAAGGGCCCCGAGCGGGGGCATTTTTGGCCCTAGAGCTATAATTTGAACAATCTTGGTAAAGTTGCACTAGATGAAGCTTCATACCAAATATCAAAGACCTGGGCCTTGTGGTTTCAGAGAAGAAGATTTTTAAAGATTTTCCCTTTATAAGCCTATGTAAAACCAAAGGCCCTCGGGGCAGGGGCATTTTTGGTCCCAGCACTATAATTTGAACAATCTTGAAAGGATCCACTAGATGAAGCTTCACACCAAATATCAAAGACCTGGGCCTTGTGGTTTCAGAGAAGTAGATTTTTTAAAGATTTTCCCTTTATAAGCCTATAGTAAACCAAAGGCCCTCGGGGCAGGGGCATTTTTGGCCCCAGGGCTATAATTTGAACAATCTTGGTAGTGGTCCACTAGATGAAGCTTCATACCAAATATCAAAGACCTGGGCCTTGCGGTTTCAGAGAAGAAGATTTTTAAAGATTTTCAGTAAAAAAATCTATTTTTAGCTCCTGTTCCCTAGATGTGAAACAGACCGGAACCATTTGAACAACTTTGAAAGGGGACCACCTAAGGATCATTCCTGTGAAGTTTGGTCAAAATCCGATCAGTGGTTTAGGAGATGTTTGAAGAAAAAGTTTACGCGAGGACGCACGCACGGACGACGGACAAAAAGTGATCCCAAAAGCTCACCTTGTCACTACGTGACAGGTGAGCTAAAAAGACAGGATCCGTTTCTTGAAGAAAAAAATGCAGGACCGTCACAATCTCTTTTAACCCCTCCCCCCCCCCCCCCCACATTAAAAAACAAATGGTCCCTCCCTAACCTGGCAGTTCTTCATGTATGCGAGCCTCACTTGTATATATATATATGCTATGGCTGGCACATCACCGTAAAACGAAATTTCTGATTGTAAAACTAGCGACAAATGACAATTTTGAATAGAGTTCTTTCTGTTTTTACTTAATTGTTGATATGCTAAAACATGCAGGCTGTACAAACCCTAAATTTTCAACAAGGCATCTATTAACATCATAAAATCAATTCATTTGATCCGCCCCCGCCCATAGGGGCTTATAGAAATATATGGGCTGCACGATGCTTCCTCGCAGAGCTGAATCCTGCCCACACACTAGTACTGGTAAACCCCTTAGAGGATCTAAGCCTGTCCAAGAACCGCGGCGCGAGGCGGACCGTCCATGCTAATAAACCCTATTGGTTTCATTGGGCGACAGGGCTTGAAATGTTTTATTTCATCTCAGTGTCGGGTAAAAGTCCCACAAAATTGGAAGAAACAGTCTCCAAAATGACCGTTAGTGTTGACGGGGACATTAAACCTCATATCAAACAAATTTACTATATAGACTAGTGTGGTTCAAGGGGGTCAAAATTATATAGGTGTGTTTTCGTGATGTATACAACAATGCCTTTAAGGTGTGGGCCGGCGACAGCTGGTCTGGTCCAAGCAACGTTTTTGATGTGAATTGATGTGTGAAGGCGCCCGACGTTATGTCTATTCGATGAGGAGCTTACCAGATACTTACTAACCTGCTCAATAAATTAATTTAGCCACACCTATTGCAGCCAGTCAATTCAATGTATTCGTTCAATTTAAAAACTGCATGAACCTGCTAAGATGACTTCTGGGTCTGCACTCTTAGCAAATGTAGGGGCTGTTGTGTTCAGCGGGATTATGGATAAATGTGTAGTTCGAGGACTGTTCAAATATGAATGCAAGTAGAACATTTTCTCATGCACTAATTCGAAAATCACCTGGAAATAAATATCACAGCGTAGAAAAACATTTTACCTATACATTGATACCAAACTTGTTAAAATCCGTCCACTTTAGCCATGTATATCGTTTGATAAACACTGTCTACTCTTGTATACTAATACAAAACATGGCTGGAAGAAGGTCAGAGTACGCCATTGAAATACGGTCCTATATTAAAAATCGTTGTATTCTTGGTATACGGTGCAAAGACATTTTTGATGAAATATCTTCGGTTTATGGGCATAATGAAATCTTTTCCGACAGTTTTTCGTTGGTGTAAGAAATTCAGCTGTGGGCTAGGCTCAACAGAACATGCACCACATGATCGTCGGCTGAAAAGAGCAACATCTGCCAAGATGGTTGCTATACTAAGAGTGAAAGAAATAGTTGCTACCGATGCACGATACACCACAAGGCAAATAGCTAGTATGGTTGGCATCTCATTAAATTCTCAAACGGGATTTGAAAATGAGAAAGATCTGTGCTAGATGGATTCCCCATCTGTTGACAGATGAGCAGAAAAAGACAAGCGTTCAGTGCACCAAGAAGTTGCTTAAAAAGTTTCCAAATTACAATGCATGGTCTTTCGCTAATGTCGTCACAGGTGACGAGACCTGGGTTCACTTTTTTGAGCCAAAACGAAAGATTCAGAACAAAATATGGGCAACAAAGTATTGCAAAAGACTATGCATTGCAAAGCGGACCATGAGCGTCAAGAAGGTAATGTATGCCATATTCTTTTCAAATCAGGGCCCTGCTATTCAGGTTGCTGTGCCTAAAGGCAAATCTGTAAATGCGAAGTTTTACAAGAATAAAGTTCTTCGAAAATTGAAGAAATATTTCAAAGAACGAAGACCCACAACTGGTTTGACTAATGTCAGATTGCTACATGACAATGTGTCTTTGCACAAGGCGTTCATTGTTCAAGACTATCTGAAGCAGGAAAAGGCTGTTACTCCCTCACTCCCCGTATTCCCCTGTCTTTTTTTTGTTCCCACGGCTGAAAAAATAACTTTCTGGTCAAAAATCTGTACAGCGCAAACACCTCGGTTCTGCAATATTCCAGTGCCTTCATTGTACCTCGAAAAGACTACCAAAATGCATTCAATGATTGGAACAGAAGTCTGAAAATTTGTATATCTGTTAAAGGTGCATTATTGAGCTACCGGGTCTCATTTTTTTCTGGTTTTTATCTTCAATGCATACTCCTTTGTCAGGTGTACTCTTTTGGAGCCAAATACAGCTTCAGAACTTGTGAAAATGGTCGTTTTCATTTGTGTTTACCCTTCGCTTTGAACATGTGTTCGGAATTTCTGTTCTAAAAATAAACACGTCACTTTACACATACATGGCGACAGTATCGTCTCTGAGTGTCTTACCTATGGCATGGTATTCAGGGTCATGTTTGTTTTACCGATTCAGGCATGGCCTAAGCAAACAAGGCCAAAAATGAACATCGCATAACGTCATATATGGGGATTCTATTTTTGTCACGAACTAAAAATAGATCTAACTAGTGTGCGAAACCTAGTTAGGGAATCCCTCTCTTACTCGTTTACCTGTCATCATAATTGTTCGCATTTTTGCATTCATTTGTATTGTTTTAAAGAAAAATACCGGCTATATGCATTTTATTTTTGGAAGCTTTTTTTTTTCAGATAGCTCAATAATGCACCTTTAAATGTGAATACTTTGAGGGGACAAAAATTTTTCATCGAAATCTATCACTATCATTTTTATGTGCTTAGTTGCATTCATATTTGAACAGTCCTCGTAAAGCTCTTATAGTTCTTAAGAAATGGACTCCTACATTAGCATTTTAAGTTCGGGTGGTCGCAATAATTCACAAAGTCAGTGAACCATGAAATGTAGGTCAAGGTCAGATATGGATGCTTGCATTGAAGTTGCTTTATTTAGATGCAAGCTTGTACCAAGTATCATTAATGAAGCACATATCTTGAGAAATACACTTACATAAGTGTGAAAGTTAGGGTGGTCGCAAATGTTGACGGCTTGACGAATGAACGGAAAACTGGACTCCTGTATCACACCGTGCTTGAAGCAGGCCCGAAAAAAAAACAACTGCATTCTTTCAATTCACAGTCATCTGATCTGGATCTACATTGTTTGCAAAGGCAGGGATTGTTGTGTCAAGCAGGATATAATGATTAATACTTTGCTTGCAAAAGCAGGGGGTGATATATATAAGTAACAATTGCATAGTCCTGCAAAACGATGTCTTTATTTTACAGTAAAATTACATCTATTTTCCTCTACATACAATAACATGTACACAATAAGCACTTCACTTGACATGAAATGATGTATATTTTCATATTGGGGCTTAGTTTGTAAGTTATCAATTATCCTTGACATTTTGATTTGTCTTAAATCTGCCATTCAGATGAACTGAATTTTTTTTTTATGTTTTCATACGTACATGAAGTGTTTAGATGCTACTATTTTTTGTGTCATGTTCTTGTACCCGTCAGATACATTTGGCTAACATGCATGACAGCATTCTTCCACGGCTAAAATGACAAAAAATATTAAAGATTACATGAATGCCAAGAATCAGTAAAGGCAAAAGTTCTAAATTGATTTACAGATACAGATTCATATTTCTTACACATGTTTAGATGTTTAAAGAATTGCGAATTCTAAGTCCGTATTCCCTGAAAACCTCTAGTTTTCCTTCACTCTTAAAATGCCAATCACAACAATCATCGTCTGCTCTGATGATTGCTTCTTAGTTCAAGTCACTGTAACAAACAGTATAGACCTAGATCAGACTACTAGAGTAGTCTGATTCGGGTCCACACTGTTTGCCTGTATGCAAAAAAAGGTTTGAAAAAATAGCAACAATATGCAGCAGCCAGCATTTTCAGATGAAGTTTTTCTTGGCAACTGAAGGGTTAGAAGTTTCATTCCAAACATTTAGCTTATCCAGATATTTGCACTCTGCCATTAAGTAACCAAGTGAAGCCCAACAAATGTATAGATTATAGAAAAATGACTATTTACGGTCAATTTCCTGTATAATCTATATGTTTTTGAGTTCCAAATCAAAATCCTGTTATATCCCAAAAGGGTTAAACAGAAGTTGCAGTGTACCAATCTAGCCAGAGTAAAGGAAACCAGAGATACAGGAACAGGCATCACTGACTTCACAATACATTAAAATGAACTCAGCTGAACATTCCATTAACAAAGATTGTTATTTTCAGTACTTTATTTTATGGTTGAACTGTTTGTAAACAATGAGGGCCCCCCATATCATGTGTGCCTGCAGTGTTCAGCAATGACCCTTTTTGGTAATTTTCAGAAAAAAAAAAAAAATGTATTAAAATTTGATAGCTAACTTTGAAACAATGGATTATTCAGTCTTTTGAGCACAGTTTTGTTGTAACTTGGCTCAGCTTTAGAAACTAGAACATTTAAAATTGATGTAGTAATAATATATACATTCAATTTAATTTAAAATGGAAAGGAGCAGGCTAAAAATCTTTTCAGTTTTTCGGTCTTCAGTACCATTATATATAACATTTAAAATGTCACAAAACAATGAATATTTACAGATGAATGATTAATAATGATATGATAAAACTACAGAATGACATGACAGGCACTCCCTTAAAACACACTTTGGTTGTTAGGAATTTGGTTTCAAAGTGTAGTACTGTATTAACTGTAATAAAGGCATAATGCTCTTAGACATTTTCTTCAGACAGTATTCAAACACCAACTCCTTACCATATTTGTTCTAAAATTTGAACAAGAATTAACTTCTCGATGCTGTGTCTAAGAATTGCTGGATGAGCAACAAAAAGTGTAGACCCTGATGGAATGCCACGTTTTGCAGCTCATCTTGGTCTGCTCTATTTGCTCAGGCCTATCTGTCCGAATACATACGGTAAAGAGAGTTGAACATGTCCAAACTATATATAACAAATACAATAAGCTCCTTAATAAACGCAAGTGAGTACTATATGAGCCCCGCCAAGCGAATTTGTGTCTTCGAGCATTCCGTCAGGACAAATTTTAACTGCGCATGCCCAGACATTCAGGGAGGCCAGGGATATGGCTTTCTGTCTGAAGGTTCCTCTTGATTCACTGCTTGTATGAGCGAGCAGCGAAGGTTCTTGCGAGACTGCGCGAATGCGCAGGCTCGCCTGAACCTTTGCTGCTCTCATAGGTGATTAGTACCAAAATCGCTTGACGGGGCCAATATATAAATTTGTCCTGCCATCACAAAAGCACAATTATAGATATTCTAGAGTGATGTTTAGCACTTTCAAAATCTTGCATCTTAACAAGTGTCAAATATATTCATACTTCATAGCTTCAGATAAGGCTCTTTATAATCCGAAAAGTACTGATATTTCGTATTTCTGTATGAAAATGTATGTTGTGGGTACTCAGCAGAAGCGCCTTGCCTCCTTGCCGAGGCAAGGCGCTTCTAGTGAGTACCCACAACATACATTTTCAGGCAGAAATAGGGAAAAACAATATCTGGACACCCCCTTTTATCTGAGGCTAAGTAAACTGTTGAAAAACTTTTGTTGTGCGCTTATAAGAGCAAGTGCATTAATAACGGTGAATACAGTAATTGTTGATGCAACTGTTCAATTCCAAAACTGAGGTATTCATAATGATGATGGGCAAATTGATGATATGCAGTGATGTATGACATAAGATGAGAAGGATGTGATTTAGTCTTCTGACATGCTTGTTAGTTCTGTATACTTGCTCAATTCTCTAACATTCTCATGAAACAGCTTAATAATGGAACACAGGTTGACCCTTGTCCTGCAGCGCTGAATAAATTAGTTTTGTCATGCCCATTCTTACAATCATCTGATCAAATAGCTTGAATTACAAAACTAAATGACAGTGCAATCCTAGCAAGATTTAAGTCGTATCTGATATAAATCTTCACTATAGTCTTAGAGGTTTTTGTGTTGAGCAGGATAAGAGTTCAAAACAGTATGTTCTGAATTTCTTGAACTGAAATGCTAATGGTATGGATAATGATAGAATTATTTGGGCCCCGTCAAGCGATTTTGGTAATTTATCACCTATGCGAGCAGCGAAGGTTCAGGCGAGCCTGCGCATCCGCGCAGTCTCACCAGAACCTTCGCTGCTCACTCGTACAAGCAGTGAATCAAGAGGAACCTTCAGACAGAAAGCCGTATCCCTGGCCCCTTTAAATGGCTGGGCATGCGCAGTTAAAATTTGTCATGACGGAATGCTTGAAGACACAAATTCAATAAGCGGGGCTCATTTCAGATGATTATTATGCACAAGTAGTTAGAACTGTTTTACCAACATTGGTTTAAAGTTTCTGAAGGCCCGAGATCATTGTTCCGAGACAATCATTCACTCAAGAGATAACTATTCAATATTGTCATTTGGGAAGGAGAACCAGCTGTTTTACAGCTGGAAATTTCGTTTTTCAGTGTAATTGGAGCCGTATAACTGAATAAGCAACAGTACAACAAACAATTCACCTCCCCAAACAGCAATACACTTATCCCCATTCTAATGTACTTATTCGGTTTTGTAAATTCGCACAAAATGCCAAGTTCAGCTGCATAAAACCAAATGCTAGCCAATGAAAAGCCAAATTACGCGATGATGCGTTTCACTATTTCGCAGAATACACAGCGGCGCAATTGTTCTACGTTATTCTGAAGCCGCATAAGAATTCCTTTAAACATTGCCATACTAAAATCTACAGTATGATTTGAGCCGACAGCAAAGATTCTAACAGCTTACACAAGTGCTGTAGTAGGATTTGTTTAATGAATGACACAGGCATGTCACCAGTAACAATTCTGATCAACGCCCGAGGTTTGTTGTTGAATTGACATGGTATCCTGATCTACTTGTGCTAAGTAGAAAACCAATGTCTTGAATAGACAATGACAACCAGGATCCTAAACAGCCTGTAAGACGGCTTCTGCTTAAGGATGCTCCGTTAAGAAAGTGTACAGTTAACTTAACATGAGATTTCCTTGCATAATAGTGCAGAGTGAAGCCTTGGACTCCTCACCAGACTGCACAAGGTGAGATGATGCTATGTACAGTTTGACAGATTAAAGTTAAATTATACTCATTGTTTTGTTCATACTCTCCCCAACACTTAAGATGAAATGCAATGACAGGACTGCTATCAGCATCTCTTGCATGGCTAACATGTTCTTCACAATATGAAGTCTAATTATCAGTGCCCTTATCCTGCCGAACACAACAGTTAACCCCTACCAGTGTAGATCCAGATCAGATGCCTTTTGAAGCAATCTGGTCAGGATCTACACTGTCTTACAGGTTGTGAATAGAACAAATATACTGTATCAAGTATATTTGTGGATAGTCAAAAATGGGTGTGGCTTTAAGAATTATTCAGTAGAATAAGGGTTTAAGGGGAATGATATGCATTACATAAAGAAAACTTTTTCAAAAAATTCCTCTATTGAGAGCAAGTTTGGGACTGTTTGATCCACATTTTTTTACAGAAGAATTTTACTATTCTCTATGCTTTAACAAAAAAAAAAAAAAAAAAAAAAAATCAATTTCTTTCACTTTATTAGTTGACTCAGTGTATTTAGTAAGAAAGCCAATACAATCACTTTTGCAAGGCCAATTAATAGCCATTGCTAGCCAAAGAGATGTAGTTAACAGCACCAAATGTGTTTTGTGGTAAGAAAACCTAAGAAGACTTATTCCATGAGTGTAATAAGAAACCTTTCTTGCCTACACAATTAATTCCTGGGACCGGACTAATCAAGCTGGCTTCCAATGTGCAGACTGGTTATCAGCCTACCACTGTACCACTAAATTTGCACTGGCAAACAGACAGGTTCTCATCACACATCTAAACAAAATCAAATGTGAACTCCAGATTCAAGAAGGATAATGAGGGATACTCCAAAGAAACTTGTAGTCAGTCGTTCAAACAACATGCTTCAATGGATAATAATAAACATCCTTTAATGATCCTTCTTCCTCCTCTGAAGCTGTGTAAAATGATTCAATGTCAAATTTATTCATCATCCTCATCATCATCTTCCTCTTCCTCCTCTTCTTCTTCCTCCTCCTCCTCATCATCTTCATCTTCTTCCACTACCTTGGCTTTCTTTGCTGGCGACCGACTAACCTTTGTTGCTGAGGCACCGCCTTTGTTGTAAGCTGCTATTTCCTGAAGTATAGGCAAATTCAAATACTATATTCACACTAAATAGGAAATCTCAACTCCTCACCACACTTACAAGTTTTTGTTTGTTTCGTTTGAGGTTTAACGTCCCCATCAACACTGTAAAAGTTCATTTTAGAAACATTCTTCCAATTTTGTGGGACTTTTACCCGACACTGAGATGAAATGACATCAAGCCCTGCCCCCCAATTAAACCAATAAGATTTATAAGCATAGCCAGTCCAACACACACACCGCTTTGCCTGGGAAGGCTTAGATCCTCTAAAGCGGTTAACCAGTAATTGTGTGTGGGTCGGATTCAGCTCTGCGTGGAAGCATTATGCAGCCCATATATTCGGCTTTTGTTTATTGTTTATCTATAAAGCATATTGCTGCTTGTAACTACATGCTTTAACCCATGCTAGTGGACTCTTCCATTGCTATATGTTGGACAAGTCCATTTGTCATATAAAGTGTGTCAGGCTCTATTTTTCATTCTTATTCTTTTTTGACAAAAAATTCTAATAGCAAGTAGTGTAGGCCCTGATCAGACCCTGGCATCTGATATGGGCGTGCAATGTTTGCCAAGGTACCCCTTTTGGGGTTTCCTGCATACAATGGTTAATAGAACTTGTGCATTACACACGGTACTAAAATCATGCTGCTATATGTGCACATGCGTCAATATGTTACAATTCAAAATCTTTTTGTGCTCCTTATGAACTCCATCAGTGCTGTCATATAGAGGTCATTAAGATTGAATTTTATTTCACCAAATGAACACCAAAACCAGTGTTTTCACGAGTGGTGTAGCAAAGAGTGAAAACACCAGTTTGGGTTTTCATGAGTGAAATAAAATTTGATCTTATATCAGTCACTGTTTGAAATAGCGACAATATTGTTTTCGATTTCACTGAGAAATCTCTATATTTCATTGAAAAGCATGTAAGAAAATCTGTTTCTGTCATTGTTTACTTAGGTCTTCACCATACCTCTTGACACTTTCAATTTAATGTCTGTTATCGATCCCGTATAAATATCTACCCCAGGGTTCGCACTAGCGGTCGCCAAAGTCGCCAAATGCGAAAAGAAAATAAATCTGGCGCAAATCTGTGTCATTTGGCGAAAACTAGTGGCGAAAAAAAAAATATAAAAAAGTAAAAGAATTAAGTCCCATCCCGGTTATTGTCGACTTAAGCCGTTTACTGACACGTGTATTTTTACACCTTTTCTTCCACCTATTTAATAGACGACAGGACTGACAAATCCATTTCCCGGCTGACCGGGCAACTGCACTTTGACCTTATGACGCCCGGTCGGACAAGTGCAAAAAAAATCGTCTATAACTGTCAGTGTTTTTAGTCCTTAAATCCGGTAAAACTATACCAGTAAGTAAATCGCAATAATTGCTGCACTGTCAATTCAAAGACAAACCATTTGTGTATTTATTACGGTTCAAGTATGACACTATTGTTAATCCCTTAAATATAATTGCCACCCTGCGGTGCGTGTCGATAAGGTGTGAAAGTATGGTCAAGTTATGTCAATCATAAAATTTAATCCGCAATCAATGTGAAAATAATTTAATCGCTCCTCCGACAATTAGCTACATCTAACAGTAATAAAAACGGACTTTTCTACGATCTCATGTATGGTTATGTTTTGGCGCCAAATAGCAGACGCTGAGCCGGAAAAGTCAACCGCTGTTGTTGGTTATTGACACGGAGCTTCTGGGGATAATTCGGGAGCTGTGCAAAGCGCTGGTTTTCTATCCACCTCTATTCACAACCGTTTAGCTATCGAGAAAATATTTTTTACCCTGTTCCTAACGTTTTTTTTAATGAAATAGATACACACAATGACATTAAATACGTGTTGGGTGCTGGTGTCGGATGACGTCATTTACCGATCCTGTGCAGCTAAATGGTAGCGGTGGTTTGTGGGCGGCGCTTAATATCAATTCAAAAATCACCGATCGGCTGTTTCCGTATGTCTTGTCTTCGCCGGAAAAAAGCATGCAGTCCATGACCTCGGCTATAAGAAAGGGCCATTTTTGGGGCTCATTTTGGAGGGAAAAATCCTCGTCTTATAGCCGAATTTTTACGGTAATGTGATCATGTGATCAACCAAAATGGCAGCCTCCATGACCTAACAACGCTTACTTGTTGGAATAAAAACAAAAGCATTTAAGCAAGGATTTGTTGCATTTTAGGGAGAGAAGGTAATGCCGCTGGAAGTCGGAAAACTCCAGCTATCTAAATGATTTTGGTCTATGGATTTTGCTAAGCTATCTGTCGGCAAGACAGCAAAGATGACTGGTTTGACGTGTGACCGTGTTGGTTTGATCGAAAAACCTGGGGTCTTTAGGCGCACCTACAGCCCATTACACACGTCCATAAAGGCCACAAAAGGACAGTCAGTCTGTGCATTTAAGCTTCAACCCTTTAAGTGCCAAAGAAAATTGTAGAGCAGATCTTTTTTATCCATGTTCTGCATTTTGCGAAGAAGTTTCTTCAACTGGCTCAGGTTTTAAGATTTTGGCTCAAAAAAAAGTACCCTACTCAGAATCTCATCAAATAGCTCTGCAGTAAATCTCTGACAGCAGAAATGGTAATGATCTACATTCTTTCATGTTGCAGACCTCACATAACTTGACAAATCTTTGTCAGTTTTGGTCTGGTGATCATTTAATATTGAGTCCCCACTGAGCAACTGATTCACTGCAGAGAATGTCCTTCTGACCCTACCAGTTGATGGATTGATTTGAGGTTTAACGTCCCCGTAAACACTGTATAGGTCATTTTGGAGACGTTGCTTCCAATTTTGTGGGACTTTTACCCAATATTGAGACGCAATGACATCTCAAGCCCTGTCGCCCAATGAAGCCAAGAGGGTTTATAAGCATGGATGGTCGCAAATCTCTGCCTGGGGCAAGCTTAGACCCTTTAAGCGGTTTACCAGTACTCATGTGCGGTCAGTTTCAGCCCAATCTATTTCTTCTAGCCCTGATGGCCAAGCGGAGCATGTGTTTGTGAAGATTCCAGGACATTTGCCCCCCAGGACATTTGCCCCCCAATGAATTAATCTAAAAATGGACATTTGCCCCCCAGTTGAAAATGCAACCCGGACATTTGCCCCCCAGAGCTTTTTTCTGGTATGGACATCTGCCCCCCAGTGCTTATTTTACAGCTGGACATTTGCCCCCCACTGCTTATTTCAGAAAGGGACATTTGCCCCCCAGATAGACCAGGGCTAACACAAAGGAGGAAAACAATGTATTGATTGGTTTATTATCATCAGAAATACAAAATGTTAAGCAATAAATTACTGCATCTATATAAATATAAATCCCATAATAACCGGCTGTTATGGACAACCCCTACCTTAGAAAGCAGTATGGATCGTGATCAGATCCGATGGGGATCTATACTGTTTGTCATGCAATTTGTTAAGTTAACAAAAATATACCAAGAATGGGATGGTTAATAGTCAACAATTGGAGACGCTTAATTTATTCAGCAGGATAAGGGTTAAGCAAGTCAGCTAGAGAACCATATATTGAGTTTGTGCCTCACTGAGGGTCCAATGTCAGACGCCTATTTCTGCAATGGACACTCAAGTGGTTTTTACACTGGATCGCTTATGGTTAATTCTTGAAGAAATTGAAATGATCTTGAATGGGCTGTAAAACTTTAACCAAAACGTTATCATGTAAATTATGTAACTATATACAAGTCTGTGTAATGAATATCCTTGTCTAGCCAGGTTGGGGGGCAAATGTCCCTTTCTGAAATAAGTAGTGGGGGGCAATTGTCCACCTGTAAAATAAGCACTGGGGGGCAGATGTCCATACCAAAAATAAGCTCTGGGGGGCAAATGTCCGTGTCCCATTTTCAACTGGGGGGCAAATGTCCATTTTTATATTAAGTCATTGGGGGGCAAACGTCCTGGGGGGCTAACGTCCGGAGACCGTTTGTGAAACATGAACACGTCCCTTGGCAAGGTCATTATTTTTCCTTCAAAGTTATTCACAAGGCAAGATTTTTTTGTCTGAGTGGAAGGCCCTTGTCGCAAGGAAAATACATGCTAAACATGAAGGCTGTATTTCAAACGGTTCAAAAGTTTTGACCAATGGTATTTTTCTTTCTGTGAAGTTTGTCAAGGTCATGATAAAAATCTGTGAAGAAAATGTGTTCTGTTTGTGGTTTAATGTGCCACGTCAAGTTTCAGCTCTGTATGGAAGCATTATGCAGCCCAATCTATTTCTCCAAGCCCTGATTGGCGGGTGCTGTCGGGTTCAAAAGTTTTGACCAATGGTATTTTTCTTTCTGTGAAGTCTGTCAAGGTCATGATAAAAATCTGTGAAGAAAATGTGTTCTGTTTGTGGTTTAATGTGCCACGTCAACGTTATTAAGGTCATTTTGCAGATTTACTTGCTTCCATTTGTGTGACTTAACCTGACATTGAGATGAAATGACATCAAGCCCTGCCGCCAAAGGAAACCAATAGGGCTTATTTGCACTGGACGACCCGACTCACCACTTTGCCATGGCAGGCTTAGTCCATCTAAGCAGTTAAGCAGTACCCATGTGCAGTCAGTTTCAGCTCTGTATGGAAGCATTATGCAGCCCAATCTATTTCTCCAAGCCCTGATTGGCGGGTGCTGTCAAGATGTGTTAACACAAACATGCCTCCAGGCAAGGTCAACGATTTATTCAAAGTTGAGCGCAGGTTACAGGTCAAAATTTTTGAATGGATAGCCCTCATCAGAAGGAGCCTACATGATTAACATCAAGGCTCTATCTCAAGCGGTTCCAAAGTAACGACAAATGACTTTTTTTGAAGTAGGTCTCGAGGTCCGGTCATTTTTTAGTGGAAAACTTTTGGCACATGGAACCTGCATGCCAAATATAAAGGCCCTATCTCAAACAGTTATCATTATGACCAAAAACTAGTATTTTCTTTTGTCAAGTAGGTCACAGACTCATAGGGGACGGTCACAGTCAGTTCAAATTTTTTGTATGGGAGTGAACCCTTGCCACAAGTTTGCCAGTGCTAAAATTGATTCCTGCAAATATTGGAGACCCTGCGGCATATGATGTTCCTGCACAGTTTCCCCGTGTTAATGTTTAGGGATTTCCCGCCTAAAATAGTTTAACAAGGCATGGATTCTTACTGGATTGTTGTTAATACTTGCCTAAGGAACAACTGATCAAACTTGTTTATATTACAAATTAAAATTGTAAGTACATACAGCAGCATATCTCTTCTTGTCAGCAGCAGCTCTCTTCTCAAAGCCGGAGCGGTCACTTACTCCCTCCCACATTCTGCCCAGCTCCTTGGCAACATCAGCCACGGACCATGAGGGGTGGGCAGCTCGTATATTAGGACGTTCATCAGCACAGAAGAAAAAGAAGGCAGACCTGCAAAAATAAACGAAAGAAACTGCCAGACTGAAAGAAAACATCTCCCTACCTTTACCGAGAGCAATGATAGTTGGCATTGCCTTTACAATACATTATCAGCAGAAGTAACTTTAACCCTTATCCTGCTAGTCTAGACAACCCCTAGTATTCCAAACAGTGTAGATCAGAAGAAATCATCTGATCCGGTTATACACCGTCATTCCGTTTGTGAATTTGAACGGAAACATAATTATCATGTTATATGACCGGCTGATAGTCAGAAATGGGTGTGGCTGAATTATTTAGCAGGATAAGGGTGAAATGATCATGGAAAAACATTTACTTATTGCTTTAAATGATTTATATTAAAATAACCAAAACAACACTAAACATCAAAAGTATGAAAAAATAGAAATGCGTACATAGGACATGGATGCCCCCGCCTGAAAATATGTCTATGTTCGTATTAATCCATAGAAAGTTATTGACTGTGTTTTTGTTTTTGACCCCTTTTCACATTTAACCTAAGTATGACCTTGACCTTGGAGGTAAGGGCCTTGGTTTTGTGTGAGGCTGATTGTCTCATGAAGGCCATCCAGAAATAGGAAAGTTATTGACTGTATCAGTTATGGACCCTTTTTTTTTTTGACGTTTGACCTGTAAGTATGACCTTGACTTTGGAGGTAAGGACCTGGGTTTTGCATGTGACGATCGTCTCATAATTGATAACATTTCTACAAAGTAATTTGAAAATCCATCCAGAAATAAGAAAATTATTGACTGTGTTTAAGTTTCGAACCCTTTCTTTTACCTTTGACCTCTAAGTATGACCTTCATCTTGGGAGGTACGGACCTAAATTTTGCACGTGACATCGTCTCATGATGGTTAACATTTCTACAAAGCCATTTCAAAACCCATCCAGAAACAAAGGTATTGACTGCGTTTAAGTTTCGGACACTTTTTTTTGACCTTTGACCTTGGAGGTACGGATCTGGATTTTGCACGTGACACGTCTCATAATGGTAATCATTTCTACAAAGTAATTTCAAAATCCATCCAGAAATGAAGTTATTGACTAAGTTTCGGACCCTTTTTTTGACCTTTGACCTCTAATTATGACCTTGACCATGGAGGTACGGACCAAGGTTTTGCATGTGACACATCGTCTCATGATGGTTAACATTTCTACATAGTAATTTCTAAATCTATCCAGAAATAAGAAAGTTATTGACTGCTTTAAAGTTTCTGATGGACAAAAGAACGGACAGACTGGGGCAACGCTATATGCCCTTCCACCATTCTTTGAATGGTGGGGGCATAAAATACTAAATACGCAGGCAAACACTATAAATTGGAAGCCTCCTCGGTTGTACATGTACATATTTTAGTATAGCGTACTGCTGACAAGCTGAACATGTGTTTAACCTACAACTCTAGCTTATACATAGCCCTTGAGTTGAAACAAGAGGACCATGATGGTCTCAGTAAAACAGGCCTCATACTGACCAAGCATTTCCATGCCTGAAAGACCCGATTTCGCAGCCTCAACCATCATCCTGCTTAACATGACAACCACTACCTTTACAAACAGTGTAGATCCAGATCAGATGGCTTCTGAAGAAGCCATCTGATCAGGATCTACACTGTTTGTAATGCATTTTGTGAATTGAACAAATACATTACATCAAGTAATTTGATTGGTGAAAAGTCTGAAATGGGTGTAGCTAAACAATTTTATTCAGAGGATAAGCCTTAAACAGTCATTTTAAACAGAATATAGGAGGAAAAATGAAAATCTAAAAAGCCTGAAATCAAGAAAAAATCAAGCTCTAAAAGCCGGAAATCCTGCACATGCCTGAAAAATATGAGGCCTGAGTAAAACGGGGTAAATTGTCACAGGAAGATGCAAGGTTGCAAAAATGCCGGCAAATATCATATTTTCCATGCCACTGGCATTTACCGGCATTTATGGCAAATATGGCAAATTCAATTGATGGTCATCAAGTATGTTCCAAAAAAAAACTGGTTTTGTTGTCTTGTTCAACAACAGCAAAGAAGTTCCAGATTGGATCTTTTAGCTTCACCATGGTGACTAGTAGTAGTTTGCTTTAGATGTGTTTAGCTAAATTTCAGGACATTTAATGAACAGTAATGCTCTAACTTCTAGGGTATACATAGCTTAAAGCCATACAATTACTCAGTTCACACCTAAGATACCTCTTTTCAATTCCACCTAGACTAAATATCTAAGTTATATAAACAAATTATGACATCTTCTTGTTTTCATCTTTGCCTCTGGCTATGCTCTACCTACTTTAAATAAACATTTTCTTAAATTTGTTGTTTTAGTAATTCTATCTGTCTAGTGTCTATCCAAAGATTAAGGGTCAATATACCAAGTGTCACTGGCAGAGCTAAATAAACATGCTCTTAATTTTGTTGTTAAGTAATGTCAAATTGACAATTTATGTAAAACTCCTTGCAACTTTGGATAGTGTAAAACTTGCTGGATATTCAATTAAGCCACACCCATTTCTGACTTTGAACCAATCAGTTTACAATTAATTTCTACATATTCATAAACTGAATGTCAAACAGTGTAGATCCTTCAGAAGCCATCTGATCTGGATCTACACTGTTTGCAAAGATAGGGCTTGTCGCCAAGAGCAGGATAAAGGTTAAAGCATGTTGTTGAGAAAGTAAACAGACAAATCAGTCAAGGACCTGATCAGACTGTTCTGATCTGAACAATCTTTAAGAAGCCTGTCTACCGTCTATCCAAAAACTTAGGATCAATATTAGTGTCAATGGCACAGCTAAATGCATACCTGTGATTTTATTTTTACCTGCTTAATATCTCAATTTCTGACTTGGTCGAGATTTCTAAAATATTTTAAGACCAAAATCATATTTGCCATATTTGCCACTTTGGGCATATTTTCCAGGCCGGTAAATACCGGTAAATGCCACTGGTAAATACTGGGGGTGGAATTTGCCACTCAACCTTGGGAAGATGCATCTTTTCTATTGGAGGGATACTATGGGCCCAAAGATTGCGAGATGGTTGTGCCCTCCACTTGTGCCGAAGAGCTTGACATGTACACTAAAGAATGGCCTGTCTGTACGATGGTCAATCCATTTGACTGGTGGAAAGCTACACCTGTGAACACAAAAGCATTCAAACTCCAATGAAGTACCTTTCAATGAATCTCTGCGCCAAGTTAGGTTGACAAACAAATGTCATTCATCAAAGTAATCTAAGTAGAAGTAAAACAAAGATCAGGAATTGACACAATTAACTTCCTCCATCCATAAAAGACACCAAAGGGAAAGAAATACAAACATTAAGCGACCAGACCATAATGGAAACCTAAACAAAGGAAGGCCATATGGACAGTTACTTTCCCACAAAATGGCCATATGGCCATCCAAAATTAAAAGACACAAGTGATACACACAGTAAGTAACAAACAACAACATAAATAAATCGCAACAGAAGAGCCGCCTTGGAACGGTCAGTGGAAGATTTCCACTGGGGGGCTTAAATCGATTTTACGTGGCCACAATCCTCGCCCTTACTTCCGTCGCGATTTAGACAAATAATTTGTTCAGTCCGCATGAAGGCCTCCTAACTCATCAGTGCAACATCTCCGTGAACACAGAAATCAAAGAACCACAGAGGTGAGACAACGGTGAGGACTCGACAGCAAGAAACCACTGAAATGCTGGAGCAAAAGAAAACCAACAGTTAGACTCCGATGAGCCCGACCAGAGACAGAGCATCAGGCACCAACCAACATTATCTCTTTAATTTTCAATAAGCCTTTACGTTGGAGCCGTCATAGAATCTGAGGCCTGACCCACCGGCGTGCAATTAAAGAGGGAAGCAAAGTTGCCAACCGTGATTGGGTTAACTACCATGCATGCAGTCTGTCGTATAATATCCATGTTGTAACCAATCTTTTTATATCGAAGAATGATTTTACGAAATTGGGTGCTGAAGTCATTGCGGTTATATATTTTTCTGAATTTATATACTAAGTCACCATAAAATTCGGGTTCCGATAGACCTTGTTGCAGAAGAGATTTAAGTCCAATATTGAATTTTGAAATTAAATCAGAATGGCGTCTATAAAATTTTGAAAAGGCTTTGCGTAGTTTATGGTACCGATAACCCTGATTAAGGAGTTTAGCCGTTAATAATTTATTACGAGTGTTGAAGTCAGTTACATGACTACACACTCTAGCAAATCGAATTAATTGCGAAATATAAACGCCATAGGATGGCGCACGAGGAACATCACCATCCAAAAAAGGAAAATTTACAATCTCAAAATCAAAGTCATCGCGTTTATCATAAATTTTGCACGAAACAAATCCATCTACAATAGATAGATGTAAATCCAAAAACGGGGCCTCGGTATCAGAAGAATTTGCTTTATTTAACTGAAGTTCTAGGGGGTAAATCTGACTGATCAAACCATCAAAATAGGTATTATCAATATTTAATAAATCATCTAAATATCTAGAAGTAGAGCTAAAAGCTTCAATAATTTCAGATTGATTATCAATGGAAAGCGACAAAATGAAGTCTCTTTCATAACAATACAAGAACAGATCAGCCACAAGAGGTGCGCAATTAGTACCCATCGGAATACCCACAATTTGTCTAAATAACTTAGTACCGAATCTAATATAAATATTGTCAAGTAGAAAGGTGAGGGCATCACACACTTTCTGACATGACCAAAGTGTATAATTCTTATGCTCTTTAGAAGTGAAAAATGCATTTCTGACATTACATGCAAGATAGAGAGAATCTTCTCTGTGAAAAGCCCATTCAATTAAATCATTAAGCTTTTCTTTTATAAGATTATGAGGAAGTGTAGTGTAAAGAGTGGAAAAATCGTAGGTAGACAGACTAGAAGCACGAAACTGTCTAGATTTCAATTTATTTAAAACCTCATTCGATCAAGCAATATATATTGATTGGTCTAATTGTGGCAAGCACTTTTTTCCATTTGTGAATCTGACATTCATGATGTATTCTGATTGGACAGTGCAGTGTCTACAATGAAATATACAACACTTTGTGTTTTGAATTTTTTCCTGTCTTGCAGCTGACTGACAGAATGTTAAGAAATATTGAATGAAACATCAGATCAAAATGAAATGAAGCTCATCAAAATTTGAACGGATTTGTGTTCACAGGTGTAACTCGTTTAACTACCCTTCGCTAAGCTTGCTATAGTCGCTCTACACGTACTTTGCTCTCCTGCTACTTCGGTCCTTGCTGAGACTTTTTTTTTTCAACAGCTGGTGGGACCGTCACTAAATTATGTGCAGCCCTAGACTCAGATTCTGTGGATAAACTTCTTTTTTTGATAAAGAGATTAAAATCCTTGACCGAGTGTTAATCAGCTGATAAAAAAGCCTGTCCGGTCGATGTGAAGGCTGAGCCTGAACACTCAAAAACTGAATTCAGTGTGAAAGTTGAATCCAACACACCTGAGATGCCCCCACATCCCTCTTTACCAAAAGAGTTTCCATAGAGAACTGGCAAAGGGCCTATTACTATGGGGATTTAGTGAAAACTAGCCATTGAAAACAACCTCGTTGAATTAACTTTTAAATTATTTTTGTTGTGTTTTAAAGTGTGACTCTCAACATGTAAATCAGAGATTAAGGGGAGGTAAATAGATTAAACATCTTGAAAATATGTTGCAATTATGAATATAGATATACAATATTAATTTTCAACTAAATAATTTTTGACAGTCATAATTGTCACAAATTTTTAAGTGATGTTTAATGTAGATCTATGTTAAGGGTTTTTCTGGTCTGTCCTTTTTTTGCACCAGGCAATTTGCAAGACTACGTCTGCACTGGGCTGTTTTGATCTGCATCTACTGTTATGTTTGAGACAATGCATCAGCCAAGGGAGTGCCTAGTACCATTTTTATGCCTTTGGTATGGCGCTGCAGGGGAACGAACCCGCGACCTCCCATTCCCGGGGTGGACGCTCTACCACTAAGCTATCAGATACAAAGATGTTGGAAACCACATCAGAAATATTCCTATCTGAGATGGAAATACAGGTAAAGTTCATGTCTTTATTTCATCATTTTTCATTGTAAACTGGAACGTATAAGGGTTCCCTGTAAACAATATTGGCTCGTGTTTGTAATACTGTGTACACGTTTAGAGATTTCTGTAAATTTGACAGGCCTTAGCCTATATATATGGTTTATGGATGGGTCGGGGATCTCAACATTTTCTAGCCTACTATGGTATGCCTTTAATATTCTAGCTACTTCTAAGATCAATTATATCAACAAATGACTCCTCACCCCACACAGCCTGTTGTGGCCAGTTTGGATTCAATGGGCAGGCTTTTATGCATTAAAACCACTAAACATTGTTACATAATATAATAACTATATGCTGTCTTTGGGTCTCATGGTTTCAGAACAGATTTTCAAGTTTAAGTCACTGGGAACGTTTATGATCCATTGGAAAAGGCCAATTTATGGGTCTCTGTGGCCTAGTGGATAAGAGCGCAGACTCCTTAAATTAGGTCTCTCACCGCTGTGGGTTTGAGTCTGGCTCGGGCCACGTGAGACGCCAAGTTCTGTAATTGAAGGTCAGCGGTTTTTCTTCAGGTACTCCAGTTTTCAACCACCTCTAACTACTGATCCAATATGAATGAAATTATCTTGAAAAGATCGTAAAAGACCAAAATAGGCCAATTTGCAACAAATATTCTGCGACATTTGCCCCACCTGATGCTCCTTCACATTACTGGTCAAGATTGGTCATCTGGTAGTAGAAATGTTAATTGACATTGTGGATGGACAACGAAAGACTGAGCATTGACATACTTATAGGCTATAGCGCACTTGCGCCTCCTGCTCAGTTGAGCCAATAGCTCACCTGAACAGGAGGTGCAAGTCGGCTATATTTAAAGCATGTGAATGCTCTGTAGCCTAATATTATATGAAATAACAAAATTCCAAGTCCAACTGGTAGCCAATATCACATGCCCACCCCCTTGAAGCAAGATACACATCACCTTTGTCTCGCCAAACCATCCCAACAAATTGACCAATTGATGTCTCCCCGTACATCAACCATAGTGCAGTTTATATTTTACTTTTGGTCCTTTGAGATCAGCGTGAATATTCTGAGAAATCAGAAATATATTATTGGTTTAGACTCATATTCTAGACAGGTTGTTAATTATTTTGACCCCATTTTGATTTATATCAGCCTTTGAATCGACTGCCTATTGGAAATTCGCAAAATTGCAGTATGTTTCCTCTGGCTTTCTTTGCCGGATCATTACAGGGTCACTGATGAGGCTTTATTAGCCGAAACTACGTAGTATGACCCAGCTTCTTTCTTATGAATGTTTTCATTGCTCTTAAAGGAACTCATTTTTGATTTTTATTCAAGTACAGTCAAACCCCGGTTATTCAAAGTGACAGTGACCGCAAGATTGTCTTCTAATTATCCGGGAGTTTGAATTTTCGAAATGGGTAGTTTTGGTACGGTATATTTGACTACATTTTGTCCATAGGCAAGAACAGACTTTCTACATAAGAGCAAAGTACCTCAACTAAAAGGAAGCAAAATAACAAACTAAAACTATTTAACATCCTGCAACGATTGTGTAATGTTAAACACTAAATCTCTAACAGACAAACTATTGCACCAGTTATGCAGTAAAAAGGCGGGCAGAAATGGCTCATGGGAGTAGTCAGCAAAGATCTAGATCAGAATGCAATAAGCATATTGTTGCTTGAAGTCTGTGCTGGCAAACCACATTTGTTTCCAGTCACTCGTCCACTGCATTTTTATTTTCTATTTTCACTGTCAAGCGTCTTTGAAATTCTCTGAGAAGTGTTTACTTCAGTTTCCCAAAAAGCCCATATGCTCTAATGCTTCGAACAGAAGATCTCGCATTAAAGTCGCTTTATTTAAAACATCAAACAGGATAGCTTCTTAATGATGCCCATTACTAATTAAGAAGCTCAGGATTAACTAGGTGTCAAATTACCTGTATACAAAATAATATAATGCAACTGTGAAATCAGTCGGGTGTGAACAAGCGCAAAGAAAACATGCTCTTCAAACATTAATAATGTGCTTTACATATTTTGACTTCGAATTTGGAGATGGATTTTAATAGGAATTTCTTTGATGGCGACGGACAATTTTATTCGAAAAATCAAATTTTTCGAATAATCGTTAATATTTTTACAAAAAAATAATAGCAAAAAAGATCAGGACCGACACACGTTTGAAAAAGCGCCATTCGAATCACTGAGAGCCTACTGTAAATATTTCCCAGTCACTGAGCCAACACCAAAGTACTGTTCCGTCTTGCTAGAGAGGAGACTTTCCGGTATCTACCTGCAAGATGACATGTGCATCTGTTCTTATCAGGCGGCTGACTAAACTACAATATTGATCCTAAAGTATTGGGGCAGATAGGCCCAAGCAAACAGACCCAGAGCAGTCGTATCATGGTCTACACCGCTTGCCATGCTGTCTGCACTTTTTGGGTTACTTGCTGGATATGATACAAATTTGTTGAAAATTTTCGGAAAATCAAGTCCCCAAGAGTCCAAAGTTAAGGTAAGCCATTTCTGGTCACTTCTTAACTCTTAACATGCTGTTCACGACAACCCCTATATTTGGAATCAGTGTAGATCCAGATCAGATGGTTTCTGAATAGGATCTACACTGACATTCAATTTATGAATTTGAGGAATAAATTACATCAAGTAATCTGGTTGGTTCAAAGTCAGAAATGGGTGTGGCTAATCTGAATATTGAGCTGGAGAAGGGTTAAATGTGACAATCTGATTGAAACCCGATCTAAGCTGAACTATGTACGCCTAGATCTGACACCGACCCATGAAAGGTCACCTTCCATGACCTCGGAATTTCCGTTTTATTCTATTTTAAACGTACCAATCGGTGCACCTTTTACGAAACATTCTCGGTGAGCAGGACAAAATGGCGGTGGAAGCTTTATATCGAAGAATATCGAAAATCCATCAGAAAAATATTTAGATTGCCTTGCCATTCTTTCAACAGTTACAGGAAATCATTATCTTATCAACCATATATTGCTTTGAACGGAGAATTAGACCCAGATGATTGCCACAAAATGTACCGTAAGGCGTTCATCGGATCGGGACGTTACTAGGCCCCCCCCCCCCCCCCCCCCCATCTGACACCTGTGCAGGGAGAACCAACTCTTGTACAGGTTAAAGAGCCCTATCTTACATGATTACTGTGTAGGCTTTCATCCTGCAAACCTGAAGTGTATACAATGTACAATAGTTACAGGTTAGTTGCTGCAGTATAAATAGATAGATACACATGGGAGCAATGGTCACATTTGACCGATTATAGTATCAGAAGCCCAGAAATGGTGACTGACCTGTTTCGGTGACTGTAAGTTCCCTCGCATTATTTTTTAAATAAAGAGTTCCATGACGTCATCACAGCAGGTCATTTCGAGAACAATTAAAGTCCTGTCACTTCTGTCAACAATATTGAAAAATTAAATGACACCAGAACTGAATCCATTTAAATTTCCTTGAATCATTTTATTGTTTTTCCTAATGTCTCGGTTAAAAGACTCAACCAAAAGTCTGGAGAAGCCCGGGCTGTATAGCAGAATGGCATATGCAAACAAAAAATAGAGTAGAACCCTCTTCAGAGGTCCTCATTTGGAAAAAAAAGTAAAAAGATAAACAAAAGGTCATGAAAGTTGTCTCCTTGTTAAATGATGACATTCATTATTGGTTTCCAGTGGGATTTTTAATTTGTAAATTTGATCAGCCTTAACCCAATTTTGTACCAAATGGAATCTTCCTCTTAATGTAAAGCAGGAGGCCATTTCAAAATTTAGGGGAGTCAGGTTGTGCTCTCTTAAAAATCTATTTGGAAACTGGATGAACATTTTGCAAACAGTGTAGGCCCCGGCATCTGACCAGGGCCTGCACTGTTTGCCAATTACCCGTTTTGGGGTACCTAGTACTAAATGGGTTAAGGCAGTCAAGTATCTTTTGTTCTGACACAGTAGTGACTGCTCAAAATACATAAATCAAAAGTGACTTCATTTAAAATACATACAAGTACATGTAGTAAAATATCTTGCTCAGTCTTCCACCTCCCCATCATGAGCAGGGGACAATGGAAGGTATATATTCGCTAATGTAAGTTGTAGAAAATCATTCAGTTTTGCATTGCTGCATGTTATTGGAAAAGGCATTGTATGATATTTTGTATGTATTCATTTACAATTTCATAATGGTGGATTATCCCCAAGAACAGGTGGAGTATTTTTCCCAGTTTTGCAAGAGTAATAATACTTGGGAGTTTAATTCTATCAATAGCAAATCTGTTTTCATTATTGCAATCCATGGAGGCCAGTTGTTGATCTGATCTTGCTTATTTGATTTGATGGCAAGTTTTTTTTTTTCATATTACAAACCCTTATGTGAGATAATGCTATCCACTGTGTCTACAAGAATGACAATTTTCTGTAATTGGTATAATTGTATATATGCTTCAAACATTGTGCTATCAGAATTTAGCCTTATACATAGTGTAGGATAATGCTAATTATTCAGCAGTCCTTTAGATTTAGTCTTTCCATTTTAATTCCATCACTGGAACATTAAGTACTGTTAATCCTGAATGCACCAAAATGAAGCGTCTATATCATAAAAGGGGAGAAAAAAAAAATGACCACCCCAAATTGTGGTGTGAAATTGGAAAATGGCAATATTTGCCTATATACTGCATAATAAAGCCTAAAGGCATCCTAGAAGGATTTATACTAGCAGGTTTTTAATTGCTTGATTCATCAGCCTGTTTATGAAGGAGACCTTAAAAGTCAAAGAAACAGTATTTTCATTTCATGGCAAGATCTATCAGAATTTTGAGTGAAGGCAAACAACACAGATTTTATGAAAATATCTAATATTCACCCTATGTTGTAGCATAGTTCTGATTTCTTGCTTAGCCCTTAAAATCTAGTCTTACAATTAATTTTATTATTTTATTATAATCATAATGGGCAGTTGCCTACTGCTGATGTTGAAGGCATCAAAAACATTCTTCTATATTATAGAGTGACACAACAAATATTGACAACCCCTTAAAATCATGCCTTTACCACATATTCAAATAACCTTGGCATTCAAAACGGTTTGCTTCCGGCAGGTTCTTTTTTATTTGATAGATCAGCTTATTGCCAAAGGTGCCTAAAGAAACTGGGTGAACTAGCATTTCTGCCCATGGGACAGTTTCTCAGAATTTTAAGTAAGCCAAAGCAATGGTTTTATGAAAATGTAAGAATTTAGCCATATACATGGTATAGCGTAATGCTGGTTTCTTGCTACACTTTTAGATTTGGACTTTCAATTGCAGTTCAATTATGGAACAACTGCCTTCTGTTAATGCTGCAGACAACAAAGCCATGCTTTTACATTACAGAAGGGCAGAATATTTTTTTGATCAACCCTTGAAATGGTGCATAAGTTGAAAAATGGTTACTCAAATAATCTTCACATAAAAAAATGATTGATACTAGCAGGTTCTTATTCATTTGATTGATCACATCATAGCCAAAGATGTCTAAAAATATGTATGTACAAGCAAATTCTGCCCATGAGGTGATTTGACAGAAATTTCAGTAAGGCCAAAGCAATGATTTTATGTGATTTTATGGAAATGTCAGAATATATACATGGTGTAGCATAATTCTTGTTTCTGGCTAGCCTTTTAGATTTGGTCTTTCAATTGCAGTTCAATCATTGGATAACTGCCTTCTGTTAATTGTGAACACAACAAAGTCATGCCATTACATTACAAAAGGGTTGAATAAATTTTTGATCAACCCTTGAAATGGTGCATAAGTTGAAAAAAATAGTTATAATTTGCCTATACTGCATACTCGAATAATCTTCACATTCAAAAAGTTTTTCTACTAGCAGGTTCTTATTTATTTGATTAATCAGCTTATCGCCAAAGGTGCCTAAAAAACAGATGAACTAGCATTTTCTGCCCATGCACGATTTGACAGACTTTTGAGTAAGGTAAAAGCAATGGTTTTATGAAAATGTCAGAATTTTAATAGCCATATGCATGGTGTAGCATAATTCTGATTTCTTGCTTCCCTTTTAGATTTGGTCTTTAAATTGCAGTTCAGTTGTGCACAACTGCCTTCTGTTAATGCTGAAGGCAACAAAGTCATGCTATTACATTACAGAAGGGCAGAATAATTTTTTGACCAACCCTTGAAATGGTACATAAGTTAAAAATATGGCTTTTTGCCATTACCTCGTAATCAAATAATCTTCACATTAAAAATGTTTGACACTAGCAGGTTCTTATTCATTTGATTAAATCACCTCATAGTCAAAATTGTCTGAAAATATGTATGTACAAGCAAAGTCTGCCCATGAGGTGATTTGACAGAAATTTCAGTAAGGCCAAAAGCAATGATTTTATTAAAATGTCAGAATTTAGCCCTATACATGGTGTAGCATAATTCTTGTTTCTCGCTAGCCTTTTAGATTGTATCTTTCAATTGCAGTTCAATCATTGAACAACTGCCTTCTGTTGATGTTGAACACAGCAAAGTCATGCTATTACATTACAAAAAGGTTGAATAAGATTTTGACCAACCTTGAAATTGTGCATAAATTGAAAAAATGGTTATTTGTCTGTACCTCATACTCAAATAGAAGGTTTGATACAAGCCGGTGTCTTATTTATTTGATGAAAACACCTTACAGTAAAGGTGTCTGAAAAATGTATGTACCAGCAATTTCTGCTCATGGGACATTTGACAGAATTTTGAGTAAGGCCAAAACAATGATTTTTTGATAATGTCAAAATTTAGCCCTATAAACTGTGCATCATTATTTTGATTTCTTGCTTGCCTTTTATATTTGGTCATTCACTTGTAGTTCAGTCATTGGACAATTGCATACTGTTAATGCTGATAACACAACAAAGTTGACATGCTATATACAATGTATTATAGAAGAGCAGAAAATATTTTTGACCTACCCTTGTTATGGTGCAAAGTTGAAAAATTAGCTATTTGCCTATACCTCATCATACTCAAATAACCTTAACATTCAAATAGGATTGCTACTAGCTGGTTCTTATTTTGATAAATAAGCTTTTATTATAGCCAAAGGGCCTGAAAACAGGCTGCACTGCTATCTTCTATTCATGGTAAGATATGAATTTTGACACCAAGTGGAAATGTTGCTTTCACTGTAAAATCACAACCAATTCTGAATGACAGGGGCATTGAAATCCCAAATTTGATTTAGAAAGTTATATGGGGGTGTTAGTGGTTTGATTTGAGGTTTAACGTCCCCGTCAACACTTTAAAGGTCATTTTGGAGATGTTGCTTCCAATGTTGTGGGATTTTTACCCAACATTGAGATGAAATGACATCTCAAGCCCTGCTGCCCAATGAAACCAATAGGGTTTATAAGCATGTATGGGCTGACTTGCACCACACTGACTGAGCAGGCTTAGATCCTCTGTGATTTACCAGTACTCCTGTGCGGATTGGTTTCAGAGTTGTGTGGAAGCATCATGCAGCCCATCTATTTCTTCAAGCCTATATGGTCAGGGGCTAAGGTGGTGTTAGTGACAGTCATGTTTGATAAAATCTACTATTTCAGTAATCCAACATGAAACTTCATTAGGGCTCTATTTTGAAATTTTACTGCAGTCTTAATGGCATTATTAAATGGGCAAAATTGCCATCGTTAATTTGCAATCATCACAAAAACCTATATAAATTTGACCTATTTGTCCAGACATCATTATTTTAACCTTGTGTGCTCAACGGCCAAGTCCAAGTTGCTTAAACTGCACGTAATACTCCCAAAAGGTTGCTGCAGTATATGAAGATAGCTTACAATATGCCATTCTTGATAATTGCATCATGAAAACATGTCTATATATTTTTTTAGTTTTTACCCCCTGGAACCCAAATTTCATATAGTAAATCTGGGTAACAGGGGTAACCTTAGTTTTCTTATTTCTGCTCTAAATTAAAGGATGTGGGTACACACTAGAACCGCCTCAATGAGGCAGTTCTAATGGTTACCCACAGTCTCCGCCTCAATGAGGCGGTTCTATCGAGTACCCATAGTGTCTATTTTGAGCAGAAATCAGTGCCATAATTAAACTAAAGCTTCCTTTGGTTTGCTGTCATTGTAAAGACCTGTTGGCAAGCCTACTTGTTTAGGTGTTGCCTCTGATGCTACAGGGCCCCGGTTCGATCCCCGTAGGCGGTGATTATTTTGGTGTCCAAACATGCTCCATTTGTATCATTTGCATGGATGAATGCCAAAAAGTGCACCGTCCTGCGGATCGGGACGTTAACTGAAGGCCCCCTGTGCAGGAAGAGTCCTGTCATGTACAGGTTAAAGACCCCTACCGTAATTACATGATTACCGTGTAGGCTTTCAACCCTGCAACCTGGAGTGTATGTAATGTATACCTGCGAGTAATGGTCAAATGTGATCGATCGCAGAAAGGACAGAAAGATTGTTGTTGTTGTGATAGTGGTCTTCCACAGGGGTGGAGTCTGACAGCAGGTGCTTCTCTGACAATGTTGTCAGGTTTTGGATAGGAAATAAACCATCTGGAGCTCACATCAATTCGCCTTATCTCTTCAATGACATTTTAAGTCATTCTTCAACCTTAAACCTAAAATTCCGAAGCTATTTCAAGTCATTCTTCAACGTTGAAATAGCTTCGGAATGTGCCGAGTTATCAACTATTACTAGCGATCTCGGGTTACACGGCTAACTATTAATAGCGATAGCCGTGTTAACCAGTGCTGACCCTCGGCCGAATTTTAACTTCGATTCCAGATGCTTTTTGCAATAAGCTGGCGTCTCTCAGATGTTAATCGTAATTGATTATTATTATTCAGTTGTTGTTTTTAATTTGTGGCCAAGAAAAATCTGAGTGACAAACAAAACCGCTTATAATAAAAGCATCATGCAAAATATAGATTTTGACACGCCGCCATATTTATTATTGTTGTTTACCGTTGCTTAGACTGATATATGGAAAATGACCGAGTAGATCCGAATTTACTTCCAGAATTTTGGAAGCTGATCACCCATTGGTTAAAGTCAAAGGTCACTGAAGGTGACCTCCTACGGGTCGATGTCAGATCTAGCCGCAGCGAGATCGGATTTTAATTACTTGCTGGTTATGATACAAATTTGTTGATAATTTTTGGAAAATCAAGTCCCCAAGAGTCCAAAGTTAAGGTAAGCCATTTCTGGTCACTTCTTAACTCTTAACATGCTGTTCACGACAACCCCTATATTTGGAATCAGTGTAGATCCAGATCAGATGGTTTCTGAATAGGATCTACACTGACATTCAATTTATGAATTTGAGGAATAAATTACATCAAGTAATCTGGTTGGTTCAAAGTCAGAAATGGGTGTGGCTAATCTGAATATTGAGCAGGAGAAGGGTTAAATGTGATAAACTGCCCTTTCCTGATGAGCTAGGAAATTTGGACTACCAACGTACAAGGCTCTTTTGGGAGCATTTGGGTCCTTTGTCCTCTTCTTTCCTCCCTTAGCCCCAGAGGCTCCAGCTGCTGGTGTGTAGCTGGCCATCTCTTTTTGGTAGCGAGCTTTGTCTTTCTCTGCAAGTTCCTCAAAACGCTTCTTCTCTTTTGGGGTCATTTCCTAAAATGCAAAAGATAAATCACTGCATTAAATTAGGGCATCTGATCAGAATCTATCTTTGTCATGGGGTTTGTAAAGCCATACAAAAGAGCGTGACATGTGCTAAATACACAGCCAAACTAATGCAAAATAACGAAGTGGTCAGAAACTATTACGGATGGATGTGCGTTTTATTTACAGACACTCAACCATTAGGAATACATCTATTAGAAATATAACATTTAACACTGATATGTTCATTTAAAACAAATGATTACAGTTAGTGAAAAAGTCTTGATTCCTTTAATTGGTATGTTAATAAAAAA
Organism: Lucinisca nassula; assembly: GCA_963580285.1. Taxonomy (NCBI): domain Eukaryota; kingdom Metazoa; phylum Mollusca; class Bivalvia; order Lucinida; family Lucinidae; genus Lucinisca; species Lucinisca nassula. The sequence continues at coordinate 164,304,651 of OY757015.1, read as the reverse complement.
TCTTTTATAGATCTAACATTAAAATGCTTTCGGCGAATATGATTGAACTCTAGACAGGAAATTTATAAGATGTTTAACTGTAAACGGTTTAGCATGATGCGGCGCCATGCCCCTTTGCTCTAGGCTAGTAGGGACATGCCCTTTTTCAGATGGATTAAATTTTTGGAACAAAAATTGCTGAAATTAACCAACAAGAGGGCCATGATGGCCCTGGATCGCTCACCTGATCCATAGTGTAACAAGTGGGCCCCAGAGAGGGCCATTATTGACCCCAGGGCTTTAATGTGCATAATGTTGAGGGAGGTCTTAAAGGTGAAGCTTCATACCAAACATCAACAAAGGCTATAATTTGAACAATCTTGGCAAAGGTCCACTAGATGAAGCTACACATCAAATATCAAAGACCTGGGCCTTGGTGTTTGAGAGAAGAAGATTTTTTTTAAAGATATTCCCTACATAAGCCTATGCAAAACCAAATGGCCCCGGGGCTATATAAATCTATGTAAAACCAAAGGCCCCGGGGTGGGGGCATTTGCAGCTCCAGGGCTATAATTTGAACAATCTTGGTAGAGGTCCACTAGATGCAGCTTCATACCAAATATCAAAGTCCTGGGCCTTGTGGTTTCAGAGAAGAAGATTTTTATAGATTATCCCTATATAAGCCTATGTAAAACCAAAGGGCCCCGGGGCGGGGCCACTTATGGCCCCAGCACTATAATTTGAATCATCTTGGTAGGGGTCCTTTAGAAGAAGCTTCATACCAAATATAAAAGACCTAGGACTTGTGGTTTCAGAGAAGAAGATTTTTAAAGATTTTCCCTATATAAGCCTTGTAAAACCAAAAGGCCCCGGAGCAGGGGCATTTTTGGCCCAAGGGCTATAATTTGAACAATCTTGGTAGGGGTCCACTAGATGAAGCTTCATACCAAATATCAAAGTCCTGGGCCTTGCGGTTTCAGAGAAGAAGATTTTTAAAGATTTTCCCTATATAAGCCTTGTAAAACCAAAGGGCCCCGGGGCGGGGGCATTTATTGCCCCAGCACTATAATTTGAACAATCTTGGTAGGGGTCCACTAGGTGAAGCTTCATACCAAATACATGTCCTGGGCCTTGCGGTTTCAGAGAAGAAGATTTTTAAAGATTTTCCCTATATAAGCCTATGTAAAACCAAAGGGCCCGGGGCAGGGACATATTTGGCCTCAGCACTATAATTTGAATAATCTTGTTAGGGGTCCTTTAGATGAAGCTTCATACCAAATATAAAAGACCTAGGCCTTGTGGTTTCAGAGAAGAAGATTTTTAAAGATTTTCCCTATATAAGTACGTAAAACCAAAGGGCCCTGAGGCGGGGGCATTTTTGGGGGGGGGGGGGGGGGGGGGGGGCATTTTTGGCCCCAGCACTATAATTTGGACAATCTTGGTAGGGGTCCACTAGATGAAGCTTCATACCAAATATCAAAGTCCTGGGCCTTGTGGTTTCAGAGAAGAAGATTTTTAAAAGATTTTCCCTATATAAGCCTATGTAAAACCAAAGGGCCCCTAGGCGGGGGCATTTTTCGCCCCAGCACTATATCTTGAACAATCTTGGTAGGGGTCCACTAGATGAAGCTTCATACCAAATATCAAAGTCCTGGGCCTTGAGGTTTCAGAGAAGAAGATTTTTAAAGATTTTCCCTATATAAGCCTATGTAAAACCAAAGGGCCCCGGGGGAGGGGCATTTTTGGCCCCAGCACTATAATTTGAACAATCTTGGTAGGGGTCCACTAGATAAAGCGTCACACCAAATATCAAAGACCTGGGCCTTGTGGTTTCAGAGAAGAAGATTTTTAAAGATTTTCCCTATATAAGCCAATGTAAAATCAAAGGGCCCCGTGGCGGGGGCATTATTTGTCCCAGCACTATAATTTGAACAATTTTGGTAGGGGTCCACTAGATGAAGCTTCATACCAAATATCAAAGTCCTGGGCCTTGTGGTTTCAGAGAAGAAGATTTTTAAAGATTTTCCCTATATAAGCCTATGTAAAACCAAAGGGCCCCGGGGCGGGGGCATTTTTGGCCCCAGCACTATAATTTGAACAATCTTGGTAGGGGTCCACTAGATAAAGCGTCACACCAAATATCAAAGACCTGGGCCTTGTGGTTTCAGAGAAGAAGATTTTTAAAGATTTTCCCTATATAAGCCAATGTAAAATCAAAGGGCCCCGTGGCGGGGGCATTATTTGTCCCAGCACTATAATTTGAACAATTTTGGTAGGGGTCCACTAGATGAAGCTTCATACCAAATATCAAAGTCCTGGGCCTTGTGGTTTCAGAGAAGAAGATTTTTAAAGATTTTCCCTATATAAGCCTATGTAAAACCAAAGGGCCCCGGGGCGGGGGCATTTTTGGCCCCAGCACTATAATTTGAACAATCTTGGTAGGGGTCCACTAGATGAAGCTTCATACCAAATATCAAAGACCTGGGCCTTGTGGTTTCAGAGAAGAAGATTTTTTAAGTTTTTGGTGAAAAAAATTTATTTTTGGCTCCTGTGACCTAGATGTGCAACGGACCGGAACCATTTGAACAACTTTGAAAGGGGACCACCCAAGGATCATTCCTGTGAAGTTTGGTCAAAATCCGATCAGTGGTTTAGGAGGAGATGTCGTTTAAAGAAATTGTTTACGCACACACACACGGACGGACGCACGCACGACGGACAAAAAGTGATCCCAAAAGCTCACCTCGTCACTACGTGACGGTGAGCTAAAAAGTAACAAAATTATGTTTGTTTAAATAAGGACTAATTTAGACACCTTCTTGATAGCTATTTAATATTATTTGTCTTCTTTGGTATTTTAACACTGTTTGCCTATGAAAAAATATTTTTTAAAAAGTTTGCTATAAGTTACAACAGACAATATAGACAGATGACATTTTCAGATGCAGTTTTTGTTGGCATCTTAAAGCTGCATTATTGAGCTACCATGTCTTAAATTTTTTTCTGGTTTTTATCTTCAATGCATACTTTGTCATGTGTACACTTTTGGAGTCAAATACAGCTTCAGAACTTTGTGAAAATGGTTGTTTTCATTCGTGTTTACCCTTCGCTCTGAACATGTGTTCGGAATTTCTGTGCTAAAAATAAATCTGTCACTTTACAGATACATGGCGACAGTATCGTCTCTAAGTGTCGTTACTTATGGCATGGTATTCAGCGTCATATTTTTTTTCCGATTCAGGCATGGCCTAAGCAAACAAGGCCAAAATGAATGTCGCATAACATCATATATGGGGATTCTATTTTTGTCACGAACTAAAAATAGATCTAACTAGTGTTCGAAACCTAGTTGGGGAATCCCTCTCAAACTCGTTTACCTGTTATCATAATTGTTCGCATTTTTGCATAAAATGCATTCACTTGTATTGTTTAAAAGAAAAATACCGGCTATAAATAATTTATTTCTGGAAGCATTTTCTCCAGATAGCTCAATAATGCACCTTTAAGGCTTAGAATACAGCTTACTTTCATTCTCTCACACACTGGTACATCTCAAACTAGTGTATTAGTCAAACTCAGTTTTGGCCAACATTTAGTTTTGAAACATTTCCATCCATTTCAACACCTTTTATATCAAAATAATGTTATCATTAGCCCCTAATTCCAGTACCTTAGGGTTTGAGTAGATTATAGTCATTTGATTGTTTCGTTTAGAAAAAAACAACAAAAAAACAGGCTACTTTGTTTTAACCCATTGTATACTGGTGGATTCTTCCATCAACTTGTTCAATTTTTATGGTGACAGTAATGGGTTCAAGTGCTCCAGTATTTTAAGTAATCTTGTTATATGTTCTTCATGAGAACCTTATTGTTCCAACACAAAGCTTCTGCAGTCATAGCTGAATTAAACCTTTTTTTTTTCAACCAGTTGGATTTTACGGACCTTTCCAGATTATTTCACTTATAGATTTGTTAGTTTGTTTGATTTGAGGTTTCACATCCCCATCAACACTGATAGGTCATTTTGGAGAGGTTGCTTCCAATTTTGTGTGACTTTTAACCAACATTGAGATGAAATGACATCTCAAGCCCTGTCACCCAATAGAATCAATATGGTTAATAAGCATGGGTGGTTCGACTTGTACCGCTTGCCTGGACAGGCTTAGATCCTCTAAGCGGTTTACCAGTACTCGTGTGCGGTCGGCTTCAGCTCTGCATGGAAGCATCATGCAGCCCATCTATTTTTCTTCAAGCTTTATTTCTCAAGAACTATAAGAGCTTCATTAATGATACTTGGTACAAACTTGTATCTGTGGATGGCAACTTAAATGCAAGCATCCATATTTGACCTTGACCTACATTTCATGGTTCACAGACATTGTAAAATATTGCGACCAGCGTTCACCCTAAGTTAATTTCTGAAGAATTATTAGCGCTTAATGATACTTAGTACAAGCCTGCATTTATAGTGTTTCATCCAGCCCTAATTAGCATGGCACAGCGCCATGCGCCTTTTCTCTAGCACCATGCCCTTTTCTAGATGAGTAATTGTTGCCCTACATTTTGGTACAAAAATCACTGGGATTGACCAAAAAATAACAAAGTTATGCCTGTTTAAATCAGGACTATTTTAGACACCTTTTAGCAATAAATTGTTGCCTATTTGACTGTCCATCTTTATGTTTACTGCTAATCCCTCTTGTTTATTTTACTTAATTATGTCACTTTAAGAAGTCATAACTATGTATTGATAACAAGTGTGAATGACACCAATTAAACAAATGAAGTGTGAAAGTGTGTCTGACCTGTGTCATGTCAATGTTTGTGGAAGCTGTGGCCCAAACATGTTCCAGGCTTAATCTTGTTTATATCAGAGATCAAGCATGCTTGCAAAACTTAAACTGACACCAATGACTAATGTGACATCTCTTCACTTACTCATTGACTTTTCAATTTTCAGGATAGGAATTTAAACTGGGAGTAAAATACTCATTAGCTGAAAACCATATCTAGAGCTCTGCTTACTGCAGGTTTTTGATGTTTGCTAATATGTTCCTGTTTTTTATGCTTGCTATACTGTTCTGATTTATTTGCTATGTTGCATTACCTTCCATTTTTCAGCACACTTTTTGGTGAATTCAGCAAAAACAACATTTTCCCCTGGGTGTTTTTTCTTGTGCTCCTCTCTGCAGGTCTGGACAAAGAAGGCATATGAGGACATACGACCTCTTGGCTTTCCGTCTTTCTTTCCCATTGCAACTGGAATTGGTAAGTAGTATTATTGCCTGGAACAGAACAAAACATTTAAGTATACACATCCAGCATAACGCCTGTCATGGCATCAGTTTAACAAGTCTGAAATGAAGACCCCCCTAAACCCTACCTTATATATAGCAAAGCCTGCTATACTCTGGTCCAGTCATTTGGAACAATTTGCCGGACAGATTTAAAAGTTCAGACTCACTTGACATCTTTCATAAGAATTGTTATATGGGTGAAAGGTGTGCTTTAATGTTGCTTTTTGTTGTATATAATGTTATTTTATTGTGACTGTACATGTATGTGTATGGGGAGTCTCGGAGAGAGAGCGATCCAGGGCCATCATGGCCCTCTTGTATAGGAATATGTATCGGGCCATGACGAGGTGTCGCATACAAGAATGATGGTTTCCCTTTTTTAGTTTCCAAGTTATGCTCCTTTGTTTATTATTTCTTTTTCAAACATTCTACTACATGTATGCGTCATGACAGATATTTTTATATTGTTGTTGTAAGCTACATGTCTGTTTATATATTGTACATAATGGAGGGCCTCATGGAAGATTAGCTCTGTATGCTAAAGGTGTTACCTTCTGAAAATAAAGACGATTATCATCAAAATTTTATAGTGATAAGTCGGGAAACTGGGTTTACGCAGACTTGCCTACCCTCCAGGGTTCAACATGAACTTTTTAAATAACTGGACAAGGTGGTCCTGTAAATCTTGGGATGCACTGAACCTGAACCAAGTTGAACTGGACTGAATAAATGACAAACTAGAAAAAGTGTCCATAGGACACGGATGCCCCCGCCAAATATAAAAAATATTACAAGTGTACTTCAAATCAATCATAAAATATATGCATCAAGGGCAGATAATCCAAAAACCAACAAGAGCACCGCAAGCGGGTGCCAACGCTCGTCTGCAGTTTCTTTTAGAAAACAAAAGTTTTAAGTCAAATCAAATTGCAAGATGGAGTTATAAAACTTGTAGGGAATGTAGCTCTTGTGATGATGAGTATGTGTATGAAGTTTCATGAAGGTAGGCCAAATACTTTTGGAAATATGGTAAATGTTAAGTTTTTTGGTTAATATTTCGAAAAAATAGGTCAAAGTTCAAAGGTCAAAAAGCGTGGTATGACTGAAAAGGTCTTGTCCCAAGGAACATTCATGTGAAGTTGGAAGGCTCTGTTGTGAATAGTATTGAAATAAGAGACAAAAACAATTAAAAAAAAAACAGAGATAGGGGAGATAATTCAATCAAATTGCAAGATGGAGTTATAAAACTTGTAGGGAATGTAGCTCTTGTGATGGTGAGTATGTGTATGAAGTTTCAAGAAGGTAGGCCAAATACTTTTGGAAATATGGTCAAGGTAAAGGTTTTCGGTTAAATTTTCGAAAAATAGGTCAAAGCTCAAAGGTCAAGGTCACAGATCAAAAAGTGTGGTATCACTGAAAAGGTCTTGTCCCAAGGAACATTCATGTGAAGTTTGAAGGCTCTGTTGTGAATAGTATTAAAATGAGAGCAAAAAATGTGTTTCAGAAAAAAATTGGAAAAGGGGAGATAATTCAGCCAAAATCAACAATGTTGTTATGGTCCTTGGTCAAAATGTAGCTCTTGTGATGATGAGTGTGTGTATGAAGTTTCATGAGGCTAGGTCTAATACTTTTTAAGTTAAAGCCAAGGTTAAGTTTTTTTGGAACGATGCAGGACGACAACTCAGACGCCGGAGTGACGACAATAGCTCGAAGCTTTTAAAAAAAAAAAACAGACGAGCTAAAAATGCAAGAGTTGTCTTTTTTGTTCATGACACATCGTCTCAGTGTGATGAATGCACCTGTGAAGTTTCATGAATATATTCCATCAATTTAGGAGGTATGGCCCGGACACGGTTTACTATATGATACTAAGTCAAGGGCAGATAATTCAAAAACCAAAAATGCAAGAGTCTCCTTCCTTGTTCATGACACATCGTCTCAGTGTGATGAATGCACCTGTGAAGTTCCATGAATAAATTACATATGGTTTAGGAGTTATGGCCCGGACACGATGTCGGGACGGACGAACGAGCGGACATGGGTAAAACCTAATGCCCTGCTAATTCTACAGAATATTTCTATTATTATTTATTTACATATACATGTACATGAAAATACTTTTTTCTCCTATTGCTGCGCCGCTCGCTCACATCTGAGCAGGATTTCCTGGGTTGTAACCAGGACCTTTTAAGCAATGTGGATGAAGTGCATTGCTCAAGGGCACAACACTTTGGTCAGTGTGAGGCTCAAACCTACAACCTCACAATCACAAATATGATGCGTTACAACTGCACCAAAGTGCTCTGCTTTGTCACAAATTTCTTGTCGCAAGAAAGTTTTGAACTTTACATGTCAATTAAATGTTAAAAAGCGAAAAAAAAAAAAAAATTAGGAAATTGTAAATTCGGAGCCAATGAAAAATGGAGTTGAACTCATCACGCAAATAAACTCCTTTTCTTATTTAAGAAAACTGAGTAATCTTATTAGTTGAACAAAACCAAACTGCCCCAAAATGCATATTTCTACGATAATTTCTTTCTTTCTATTTAACTGATCGGTTATATTTTATGAACATATATGTGAAAATCACACTAGGGTAGATCTTTGTCCTCTCAATTTGCAATCTTCAATTATCTTGAAATTCTTGCTGAAAACCGCCATTTTAAACAATATCTGGTTTAAACCAGTTGTAAATCTATCTATCTTCTGATACTGCGTCGGTCACATTTGACCATTACCGCAGGTGTATATTACATACACTCCAGTTTTGCAGGATGAAAGCCTACACAGTATTCATGTAATTACGGTAGGGATCTTTAACCTGCACAGGGGATGATTCTCCCTGCACAGGGGGCCTCCAGTTAACGTCCCGATCCGAAGGACGGTGCACTTAATGACATTCATCCCTGCAAATGATGCCAATGGAGCGTGTTCGGACACCGAAATTTTATCAATAAAAACAATACGATTCAGTAACTACAAAAAATACTGAAGTTTCTATTTCAAATAAAATCATGGTCTGATGCACCCCCTTCAATTCCCATCTTCACAGTGTTTGTCATGCTGGCCCATGTATTGCAATGGGAAAGAACAAAATCCGCCATTACACAAACTAGCAAGGAAGAACGACCTCAAATTTCACCTTCACGAGGTCAAACCACAAACTCATGAATGAAACTCCAGTTAAAAATCATCCCTTATGTGTTATATGTAATTTAAATTCTGAAAAAACTTGGCAGCTTGAACATTTTTCTGATCTGTCGTACCCACTATGTTTCCCCTATGGTATATAGGGTTTGTATAGAGATTCAATGCTGCAATGTAGAAACACCATTGCCGATGCCTTAGTATGGCGGTCTACGGAGTTTTCATTAACAAAGAGCGGTTTTTTAAACCATGCTGAAACCCATGATTTGAAGTTTAAGAGAGTGAAAAAGTATTCATACTGATGGAGAAATCCCTTTTCTTTGCTTTAAAACAAAGGATACACCGTGTTACAATGTTTTGGAATCAAGAAAGCCTGACAAACATTTGCATTTATCCCTTCGTAACACACACAAATACATAGAAAATGGCCGTTCATAATGGAGAGAAACGAAAGGACCCCTCTGTCGAAAAAAATAATATTGCATCCATTTTGAGCCTGCAAATAACCATAAAAGCAAATGTTATATGTTGTATGATAACAACTCTGAATGCAAATACAATTTTTATGTTAGATTACGCATGTCTTCCTAAAGAAATAAATACAAAACGTACCTTAAAATGTCTACCTTTCGTCTTGCCTTGTAATGCAGAGACCCACGCTAGGCTATGTGCGCTTTCAACGAACTACATAGACGACAATGTGACTATTATGATTGGCTTAAAGGAACCTCGGGGTAGAATTCATCCAATGAGATTCGGCTTTCTTGCCCTGACGTCATGAATAATTAAGCGATCTGCATGTGCGGCCACGCGGCTGCGTGTCACGTGGCCTCAAAGCGGGAATGACAAAGAGTTTGAACTGTATAACGCTAAAAAAGAAATAAATTTCCCTTTTCTACATTTTTTCTGTCCACTGAACATTTGTATGTTGTATTAACTACATTAAATGTCCCTACCTTATTTTTTTCCCGGAAAAAAAAAATCAAATAGAAAAAATAGCGATGAAAACATTCTTTTTAGAAATGTGTGGGCGGAGTCAAATTTCCATATCGGGCATGATTACATCATTTGACCTTTGACTTATTGGTAGCCGCCATTTGTATTAGCCGAAAAACGTCAACACAAAAGAAACAGTTGAAGAAAAAATTGAAAATACTATCCCCATGTGTTTTCAAATCTTTGGTAAATATTGATTAATGTCAGATTTAACTCAAGCGATTGCAAGAATCTTTTAAGATCCCAATTATTCCAGCTGTGCGAAAGAAAAAAACGTGTTTTATTGGGTTTGCCTTCATTGTTTACATGTGACATCAATATATTTGCCTAATCGAAAATTTTAAAGCTCACTCGTTGGTTTGATTTGAGGTTTGACGTCCCCGTCAACACTCTAAAGGTCATTTTGGAGACGTTGCTGCCAATTTTGTGGGACTTTTAATCAAACATTGAGATGAAATGACATCTCAAGCCCTGCCACCCAATGAAACCACAGGGACCAGTTTCAAGCTTTTAGAGAGGAAAGATACTATTGGCGGAGACTTGAATTGTGGTGACATTGAATGGAGCAACATGCAGGTGCCCCATGGGGTGCCTAAAAGGCAGACACAGCAACAACTTTTGGCCATAATTAAAGAACACTGCCTGGCCCAATGTGTTAGCATTCACCTTATTTGCATTATCTGCTGGTTCCTAGTCTGAAGGTTATCAGTATTGGAAAAACAGGCTACCAGACCCCCCTGACCTTTCAAGGTCAGGGGGGTTTGGTTACCTGTTTTTCTAATAGTGACAATGTGCAAGCTGGGAGCCATCAAATAATGCAGATATGGTGAATACCCACCCGACAAGACCCTTGATTTATTGTTTACAAATTCTCAATCCCCAGTAAGCCGAGTTAAGGGGATGCCCCCGATTGGTAAAGCTGATCATAACATAGTCCTTGTTGAGTATGACATAAAAGCTAAACGAATCAGACAAGTCCCGCGTAAAGTTTTTCTCTACAAACGTGCGGATATGGATGGTCTGCGAGACCATATGGCGCCATTTAAAGATTCGTTCCTCTCCTCTGACCTCTCGCACATGTCAGTTAATGACTTGTGGGTCAGTTTTAAGTCCGAATTAACCACGGCAATGGAAAGGATTATACCAACGAAAATGACCAAAACAAAATATAGGGCACCATGAATCGATAACACAAACATCTCATCAGAAGACGCAAATAATGCAGATATGGTGAATACCCACCCGACAAGACCCTTGATTTATTTTTTACAAATTCTCCATCCCCAGTAAGCCGAGTTAAGGGAATGCCCCCGATTGGCAAAGCTGATCATAACATAGTCCTTGTTGAGTATGACATAAAAAGCTAAACGAATCAGACAAGTCCCGCGTAAAGTTTTTCTCTACAAACGTGTGGATATGGATGGTCTGCGAGACCATATGGCGCAATTTAAAGATTCGTTCCTTTCCTCTGACCTCTCGCACATGTCAGTTAATGACTTGTGGGTCAGTTTTAAGTCCGAATTAACTAGGCAATGGAAAGGATTATTCCAATGAAAATGACCAAAAAAAAATATAGGGCATCATGGATCGATAACACGATCAAACATCTCATCAGAAGACGCAATAGAATGTATTTTCGTGCTCGCAAGTCTAGCAGCCCTGACGTTAAGAACCATTACAAACGGTTCAGAGCACATGTGCAAAAGGTTCTAAGAGATGCATATGGGAAGCATGTTTCCAGCATCTTTACCTTTGATCCAGATACCCCCAAAAGAATGGTAAAGTTAAAAAGTTTTGGTCATTCGTAAAGTCCCTGAAAAAGGATGCGTTTGGGATCACTTCGCTAAGGGAAAATGGAATTCTAAAAACAGATGCACGCGATAAGGCTAATATTTGCAATAAACAGTTTCAGTCAGCATTTACGCCTGAAACTGATGGTGAGCTACCATCTAAAGGTGCAAGTCCGTTCCCCTCTATGAGGGATATAACAGTTGACCCCAATGGGGTCGCTAAACTGTTAGGTAAGCCAAAGATACATAAGGCATCTAGGCCCGATGACCTGAATGCCAGGGTACTTAAGGAATGTAGTGCTGAAATATCTCCTGTGTTGGCCATTATCTTCAATGAATCACTTGCCCAGGGCACTGTACCAGATGACTGACGACAAGCATATGTTACCCTGGTCTATAAAAAAGGGGAAAAATACGATGCAGCAAATTATAGACCAGTGTCGCTAACATGCATCTGTTGCAAAACCATGGAGCATATATTAGTAAGCAACATCAACAAGCACTTAGCCTTTGAGAGCATTCTTGCTGACTGTCAACATGGTTTCTGGAGTCAAAGGTCTTGCGAAACACAGCTTGTTCAATTTTACCATGACACTGTGAGCAATCTGGATGGGGCCATAAACCATGGCCACAAACAGACTGACTTGATCATCATGGACTTCGCTAAGGCGTTTGACAAGGTACCTCACAGAAGGCTATTACATAAACTGGAGTACATGTACTATGGGATAAGAGGATCCACACATAGGTGGATTAGCTCATGGCTCTCTGGGCGCTCACAAAAAGTTGTACTTGATAGCCAAGCGTCTGATCCAGTCCCTGTTTTATCTGGAGTCCCCTAAGGTTCGGTCCTTGGACCGGTCCTTTTCTTGGTTTTCATTTATGATCTCCCCGATAATATCAGGTCATCGGTCCGTTTATTTGCTGATGATTGTGTCCTGTATAGGAACATATATTCTCCTTCTGACTGTCTTATTTTACAAGATGACCTGGATCCACTTGCACAGTGGGAGGCCGATTGGCAAATGAAGTTCAATGTGGCCAAATGTCACTCAATGAGGGTGTCACGACACCCTCCGGACAAGCAAATTAAGTTTGACTATACACTTCACCAGCAAATTTTGGAGCATGTTCAATCCGCCAAATATCATGGTATCACCATCACTGACGATCTTGATTGGGATCAACATATCTCTGAGATTACATCTAAAGCAACTAGGACTCCTTAGACGGAACTTGGCTTTTGCACCTAGGCAGACAAAGGATGTTGCATATAAAACATTGGTTCACCCTCAACTTGAATATGCATCACCCATTTGGCATCCCTATGTTAAAACTCAGACTCAGCAGGTGGAGAAGGTGCAGAGGACAGCTGCTCGATGGACCTGTAGGCGAAATAGAAGTAGCGTCAGTGACGCGCTTAATGAGCTAGAGTGGCCGTCCCTGGAGGCCCGTCGTGAGCAGTCCTCTTTTATCTTCTTCTACAAGATACACTCTGATTCAGTGTCTATTAATAAAGATAGGTACTTGACCCCTGTAACAGTGTCGACCCAAACAAGGGCATCAAAAGTAAACGACTCACAATATCGTAGATACCAGTCCTATAGTGATGCCCTGAAGAACTCGTTATTTCCTAGAACTATTCCCCAATGGAATAGTCTTCCCTCCTCTGCGGTGAATGCCAAGTCCGCAGAAGAGTTTAAAGCCCGTACAGTGTAAGATTGAGACACAGAGGTATGCGTTTTAGGATACCTCTTTTATGCAGATTGTACATAGTTTTTAAGGACGCATCAAGTGCGTCTCTTTTTTTTTTCCAGCTAAATTCTAAATTTAGCCACCCAATCAACTGAGGTAATGGCCAAATATGAACGACTCAGTATAATAAGATAGATAGATAGATATTTCTATAATAATAATATAGACTATATTATTACAGAATAGTATATCTTTCCTCGCTAAAAGCTTGAAACTGGTCCTTGTGAATGAAACCAACATTCAGAGGAAATGACTGAATCTGGGAAGACAGTCTAGTCTGATGATCTGACATTACCAAGTGGCATTTTCTGTCAAGGGTATTTAACCCTTGTCCTGCTGAATATTCATATATGCCACACCCACTACCGATTATCAACCAATCAGATTACTTGATGCAAATTATTGCAACAAATTCACAATCTGAATGGCAAACAATGTAGATCCTGATCAGATGGCTTCGTCAGAAGCCATCTGATCTGGATCTACATTGTTTCAAAGATAAGGCATATCCGGGATTAGCAGGACAAGGGTTAAAGTCTTCTGCGACAGGGTGGCACACCTCTGTCTGGGCCTTGAAGTTCTAGCCGAAAATAGCCCAAATCATCTATCCTTTACAGATCTAGCTTTGTCATATTTTAATCATATACAACATCTCCAATGTCAAAATAGCCCAAATTGACTATCCAATAGAATATATACATGTATTTTTTGTGGGTTTTACAGCCCTTTCAAGATTATATAGTATGGAGCCGATCGTTAATCAGCTGGGGCAAAAACAGATATACCCGTAGAAAAACCATCTGGCCTTTAGTTGCAGAACTTGGCATCTCAAATGTGACCTGAGCAAGACTCGAACCCACTGGCCACAGTGGTGAGAGACCTGATGTTTAAGAGACAGCGCTCGAATCCACTAGGCCACGGAGGCCCGTCACTATCCTACATAGCTTTGCCAAAGGTGATGTGAAGTTCTGTCAGAATTACATAGGTCAAGATATCCCAAATCGACTATCCATTCCTATATAGCTTTGCCAAAGGTGACGTGAAGTCCTTTCAGAAATACATGGTAATATATTTTCTGTCAGAACTTCAAGTTCCTGTGGCCTTGTCATCACTAAAACATGCCTATATAAATTTGACCCCCTTAACCCCCACTTTTATATAGTAAACAGGTAAAACTGGGGTTTGCAGGGGTATACATTATTTTTCTTAATCTGCTCGAAAACATAGATTGTGAGTTCTCGTTAGAACCGCCTCCTCGAGTCGGCTCAAATGAGTATCCAGAATCTATGTTTTGAGCAGAAATAAGAAAAATATCACAATTTTAACTCATTTACGATAAAATGTTTCTGTTTTCAGTTTGTTGATGTAGTTTAACGTTTGTTGCTGTAGTTTTACTATGTAAATAGTTAGTAATAATAATAGAAATAATCTGATGACTGTAGAACTAATGTATCAGTTTAGTATGATTTTCATCATTTCTTCGGTCCAGTTAAACTTAGATCAGGTCCAGTGCATCCTGACATTTACAGGACACATTGTCCATTTATAGCCGCACTCGGTAGCTCAGTCGGATGCACATCTGACTGGTGATCAGGAGGACACTGGTTCGATTCCTGCCGGGGTCGGCAACATTTTTTTGTGGAGATTGATCATGAAATCTTTTCTACTGTCATTCTCTCCCTTCGGCTGATTCAAGAAGGACAGTTGTCAGTTTCTGGTGAAAGAATGTGCACTGTACTGGTTAACCGCTTACCTATAAGCCTGCTCAGGAAAAGCGTGGATAGGTAAACTGACCGGCTCAAAATGACCGAAAATAGTGTTGACTGGGCCGTTAAACTCCCAAAACAAACAAACAAATTGTCCATTTATTTCAAAAGTTAATGTTGAACCCTGTTTGGTACACAGCTTCATCTAGTGGACCTCTACAGACTACCTAGATTTTTCAAATTTAAGCGCTGGGGCCAAAAATTGACCACATGTTTTACGTAAACCTATAAAGGGAAAACCTATCTTCCTGTTAGAAACCAGAAGGCTCAGGCCCTTGATATTTTGTACACAGCTTTATCTAGTGGACTGCTGCCAAGATTGTTCAAACTATAGCCCTCAGGACCAAAAGTGTTCCCGCCCAGGAGTCCACATATTTTCAGTAGGCTAATATTCTTAAACCAGAAAGCCCAGGCCTTTTATACTGGTACACACCATTATCTAGTGGACTTCTGCCAAGATTTTTCAAATAATAGCCTTGGATCAAAAGTGGCCAGCACCTGGGCCCACTTGTTTAATACAGACCCATGAAGGGAAAACTATAAAAAATATTCTAGCCTGAAAGCAGAAGGCCCAGACCTTTGATATGTGGTACACAGCTTCATCTAGTGGACCTCTGCCAAGATTGTTTAAATTGTAGCCCTGGGGCCAAAAGTTGCTCCGCCCAGGAGTCCACATGTTTTCCATACACTTAGTGACTTACACCTGAATTGTGAAACCAGAAGGCCCAAACCTATGATATTTGGTACAAACCTCTGCAGAGATTGGGTCAAAAATGGCCCCAACCAGGAGCTCTACATGTTTTACATAGACTTATAAAGGGAAAACCTTTTAACCCTTATCTTGCTGAATATTCATTTAAGCCACACCCATTTCTGTCTATCAACCAATCAAGTTACTTGATGTAATTTATTGCTAGAAATTCATAAATTGAATGTCAAACAGTGTAGATCCTGATTCAGAAGCCATCTGATCTGGATCTACACTGTTTCCAAAGATAGGGGTTGTCGCGAACAGCATGATAAGAGTTAATCAAAGTACTGAAAGTACTAATAGAAGGTGATGGTAGAAAACTGGGTCATTTCATTTCATTATCTTTTTTTTTAATTTTTAAAACAGTCATTGGCTATGTATGATTGTAAAACCAGTGGGTCCCGCCCCGGGGCCATTTTCGATGGCTGTAATTCGAACAATCTTGGTAGAGGTTCACCAGACGAATCTTCACACCAAATATCAAATACCTTGGCCTTTTGGTTTCAGACAAGAAGATTTTTAAAGGTTTTCCCTATATAACTCTATGTAAAACCTTTGGGCCCCGCCCCGTGGCCATTTTGGCCCCGGTACTATAACTTAAACATTAAACAATCTTGGTAGAGGTCCACTTCATGAAGCTTCATACCAAATATCAAAGACCTGGGCCTTTTGGTTTCAGACAAGAAGATTTTTAAAGGTTTTACCTATATAACCCTATGTAAAACCAGTGCCCCCACCCCCGGGGCCATTTTTGCCCCAGGGCTATAATTTGAACGACCTTGGTAGAGGTCCACTAGATGAAGCTTCATACCGAATATCAATGATCTGGGCCTTCTGGTTTCATACAAGAAAGATTTTTAAAGGATTTCTCCTATTTTCCCTTTTTGTTGCCATGCCAACCAGAGTTCTGCATGGAATTGAATTCTTTGAACAGTTTTGAGAGAGGACCACCTAAGGATTATTTCTGCCAAGTTGTGTCCAAATCTGTTCAGTGGTTTAGGAGGAGATGTTGTTAAAGAAATTGTGAACGGACGACGACGACGACGACGAAGACGGACGGTGACCGATCACAATAGCTCAACCTGAACCTTTTGCTCAGGTGAGCTAAAAAGGGAAATATTCAGATACAGATACAGAGGAAACAATATCTGATATTTTCTGACCTCGGCTCAAAAAAACAAACAAAAAAAAAAAAAAACAAGCACCCACCGCCCGGAATAAATATGTATTATCCCGTACTAAAAAAACGTTAAGATTTAGGCGTTTAAGTTATACATATAGAGGATATTTGATTTTTTCAGTGTAAGATCGATTTTTATTTCACCGAATGAACATCAAAAGTAGTATTTTCACGAGTGGCGTAGCCACGAGTGAAAATTCAACTTTTGGTGTTCATGAGTGAAATAAAAATTGATCTTACACTAAAAAAATAAAATTTTCTGTTTCTTTCATGCTTTAAACTGTAATTTGTATTGCATTTTCAAAGCAACAGCCATCATCACTGAGATTAAACTTTTTCCAGGGCGATTTCGCGTTGATTTAGAGGTGTTCAGCGTGTTAACTGGGTATAATATTGGGTGTAAACTGAAAGTTTGCACCTAAAAAACAGCTTACACTGTTACTTTTTCAAATGGTTTGTTTGAAATTTGCTTTCAAATAATTTCCGCAGTTGCTACGCTCGTCTGGCGTCGCGTGCTTTATTTACGTTGCGTAGGTGCTAAAAGTGACGTCATCAACGTCCGAATGACGTGAAAACGTGCGTGACGTAATTTCTGACACTATTTATAACGTTTAGTTAATTGACATCTAACATCCAAAGAAATAATGTATAATGTTACGAAGAAACATCGAATTCACAAACAGTGAAAATAAAAATCGTATTGTCACTGTTTGAAAATATTGATTTCGATTTCACTGAGAAATCTCTATATTTCACTGAAAAGCATGTAAGAAAAAGTCATATTTTCCTGATGGTTCACATAAATATATCCATGCAACAGTGAATCGGCCCCCGCCAATCGATGCTTCAACGCAGAGCTGAATCCGACCCGCACACGAGTACTGGTAAACCGCTAGGAGGATCTAAGCCTACCCAAGCAAAGCGGTGCGCACGAGTACGAGTCGGACCGTCCATGCTTATAAACCCTATTGGTTGTATTGGGCGAAAGGGCTGGAGATGTCATTTCATCTCAATGTCGAGTAAAAGTCCCACAAAATTGGAAGCAACGCCTCCAAAATGACCTTTACAGTGTTGACGGGGACGTTAAACCTCAAATCAAACAAATGCAACAGTGAAAGTAGCTTCGCTCTATCCGCCCCCGCCCATAGGGGCTTGTAGAAATATTTGGGCTGTATGATGCTTCCACGCAGAGCTGAATTCGGCCCGCACACTAGTACTGGTAGACCGCTTGGAGGATCTAAGCCTGTCCTGGAACCGCGGTGCGAGGCGGACCGTCCATGCTAATAAACCCTATTGGTTTCATTGGACGACAGGGCTTGAGATGTCATTTCATTTCAATGTCGGGTAAAAGTCCCACAAAATTGGAAGCAACGTATCCAAAATGACCTTTACAGTGCTTACGGGGACGTTAAATATGTTCTATAAAAGGGTTATCCTTTGGATGCAAGGAATACACCAAAGGACTGAAAAATATGGGGTGTATATGTTTTCTGGGCCAGACTAGCTAGTTTCGGCCAATTAGGCCTCATCAGTGACCCTCAGATATACTGAAAAATATGGGGTGTATTTGTTTTCTGGGCCAGACTAGCTAGTTAAACCTCAAATTAAACAAACAAACAAAACTTCGCTCTACGAGGACTGTTCAAATATGAATGCAAGTAGAACGTTTTCTCATGCACTAATGCGAAAATCACCTGGAAATAAATATCACAGCGTAGAAAAACATTTTACCTATACATTGATAAAGATCCACTGTTAAAATCTGTGTATATCGTTCGATAAACACTGTTTACTCTTGTATCTAATACAAAACACGGTTGGAAGAAGGTCAGAGTACGCCGTTGAAATACGGTCCTATATTAAGAATCGTTGTATTCTTGGTATACGGTGCAAAGACATTTTTGATGACATATGTTCGGTTTATGGGCATAATGAAATGTCTTTTCCGACAGTTTTTCGTTGGTGTAAGAAATTCAGCTGTGGGCTAGGCTCAACAGAAGATGCACTACATGATCGTCGGCCGAAAAGAGCAACATCTGCCAAGATGGTTGCTAGAGTAAAAGAAATAGTTGCTACCGATGCACGATACACCACTAGGCAAATAGCTAGTATGGTTGGCATCTCATTAGGAGCAGCTCATACAATTCTGAAACGGGATTTGAAAATGAGAAAGATCTGTGCTAGATGGATTCCCCATCTGTTGACAGATGAGCAGAAAAAGTCACGCGTTCAGTGCGCCAAGAAGTTGCTTAAAAAGTTTCCAAATTACAATGCACGGTCTTTCGCTAATGTCGTCGCAGGTGACGAGACATGGGTTCACTTTTTTGAGCCAAAACGAAAGATTCAGAACAAAATATGGGCAACAAAGTATTGCAAAAGACCATGCATTGGAAAGCGGACCATGAGCGTCAAGAAGGTAATGTATGCCATATTCTTTTCAAATCAGGGCCCTGCTATTCAGGTTGCTGTGCCTAAAGGCAAATCTGTAAATGCGAAGTTTTACAACAATACAGTTCTTCGAAAATTGAAGAAATATTTCAAAGACAGGTTTGGCCAATGTCAGATTGCTACATGACAATGCGTCATCGCACAAGGCGTTCATTGTGCAAGATTATCTGAAGCAGGAAAATGTTGTTGAACTCCCTCACCCCCCGTATTCCCCCGACCTTGCCCCGTGCGACGTTTTTTTTTTTTTTTTTTTGTTCCCGCGGCTGAAAAATACCTTTCTGGTCGAAAATTTGTACAGCGCAAACACCTCGGTTCTGCAATATTCCAGTGCCTTCATAGTATACCTCGAAAAGACTACCAAAATGCATTCAATGATTGGATCAGAAGACTGAAAGTTTGTATATCTGTTAAAGGGGAATACTTTGAGGGGACAAAGTAAATTTTTCATCGAAATCTATCACGGAATCATTTTTATGTGCTTAGTTGCATTCATATTTGAACAGTCCTCGTATCTGTAGTAGGCCTATAGCAAGTCGTAGTATTCCATTCATACTGTCAAAACTCATTCATTGAATTATTAATCCGCGATCTAGATTTTGAGCGAGTTCAGTTGACGTACTAGAGTTAACAAGAGTTGACTTGCTCCAAAACGCGCCGTGTAGGAATGTTGCGACTGCCAGAGTTAGCTTGGTATGAGAGTTGGAAGCCTTGCATAGTAACAACGAATACGGTGGAAGGTGGAAAATTGTAAGTTAAATGCAATCCGAAAATCGTTTATTTCCAACTATTTGAAATTTTGGCCAAATGTTGGAAAAATCACGTCCAACTTGAAAACATGTTTATACTTTCGATTTACTCGAGGGCAAACGATGACATTTTCTTGACGTCAGTAGAGTTTTGAATCTGAATCTGAATCGTTACTGGTGATGCATCAAATGACATTTGATGCTTCCTGTCGTTTCTAATTGGGGGATCGTGAATTGGGGCGGGGGTGGTGGGGGTGGGGTTGGGGGTGGGGATAAAGTCTTTGTACAACTTTGTACAAGAGTAAGCCTACTGTCTCCCCTACTTTTCTTGAGTTAACTTAAGTTGGTCAACTGAACTCGCTCAAAACAAACTAGGTCATGACAAAGCTGCGAATCGAGACCAATTTGAACCTCAGGGTTAATTATTTTATGGCATTTTACTCTGAAGTTAGTTGTTTGTGTAATTGGCTTCCTCAGTTTGACAATCTGCACAGCCCCCGCCCAAGAAATATATGGGCTGCATAATGCTTCCACGCAGAGGTGAATCCGACCCACACACGAGTACTTGTAAAACGCTTAGAGGATCTAAGCCTGTCCAGGAACCGCGGTGTGACTGTCGGACTGTCGATGCTTATAAACTCTATTGGTTTCATTGGGCGACAGGGCTTGAGAAGTCATTTCATACCAATGTCGGGTAAAAGTCCCACAAAATTGGAAGCAACGTCTCCAAAATGACTTTTACAGTGTTGACGGGGACGTTAAATCTCAAATCAAACAAACAAATTGACAATCTGCTTATCATTTTCACTTATCAAATGATACATGCGTGTCTATTGATAAATATATGGAGGCTTATTTTTCTTGAAGCATAGGAGTGATTCGTCATCGAGTGGCTCCTAAGAAGGTGATACCTGAAAGCTCATCACCTTCTAATAAGTTTATATTCATTTCTTAATTAACCTAAGATTATCCACCTGCCGTTGTGTTCTTGCTCCACAGAACTCTTTTAACTTCCAAAGCAAGCTTGATTGAACTCAAGTTAACTCTAATAGTGCGGCACGAGCCATAACCCGCGTGTTTGGTGTAACTATAGTTAACTCTAGAAAGTCAATCGAACTCGCTCTTAATAACTAGGCCAGGTCAGCTGCGAAACGAGACCAATTTCAAACCTAAATCCATTTTATGACATTTAACTCCGAAATTCATTGCTTGTGTATTTTGCATCCACAGTTTCTTTTTTCAATCTGCCTATTATTATCACATATCAAATGATACAGGCGCTTCTCTTCACTGATTTATGTGGACCTATTTTTCTTGAAACAGAGGAGTGATGCGGTATCAAGGGAATTCTTTGGAGTGTTGCCATAAGAAGGTGAGACCTGAAAGGTCATCACCTTCTAAAAATCTTCTTGACCTAAACCAGAAAACCCAGGTCTTTGATATTTGGTACACAGCTTCATCTAGTGGACCTTTGCCAAGATTGTACAAATTATAGCCCTCAGGGTCAAAAGTGGCCCCATCCACGAGTCTATGTTTTCCATAGGCTTATATTTTGAAACTAGAAGGCTCTGGCCTTTTTTGGCTCTTTTATATTTGATACACATCGTTATCTTACAATCTAGTGGACTTCTGCCAAAATTGTTCAAATTATAGCGCAAGGACAAAAAACGACTCCGCCGCAGGGCCCATTATGTTTTACATGTACATACAGTTATATAGGAAAAACTTTTAAAAATCTTCTTGTCTAAAACTAGAAGTCCCAGGTCTTTGATATTTGGTATCTAGCTTCTTCGAGTGGACTTCTACCAAGATTGTTTAAATTATAGCCCTGGGACCAAATCTGGCCATTATGGTATCCATTTGTTTTGCATATACTTGTGCAGAAGACAACATTTTGATATATTTTTCCCAGAAAACAGCATTTGACCTCAAGTGCAAATTGTCTCCTTTCCTATCGAGACAATTTTCTTGAGATGTCAAGTCCTGTTTTTAGCTCATCGGAGCACAAAGTGGTCATAGTGAGCTTTTGTAATCAGTCAATGTCCGCTGTGTGTCGTTTGGCGTCAACAATTTGCTTTAAATGCGAACTCCTCCTAAACCGTTGACGGCCCCCGCCCCATCGAAATAGATCGGTTGCATGGTGCTTCCACACAGAGCTGAAACCGATCGCACACTAGTACTGGTAAATTGCTTAGATGATCTAAGCCTGCCCTGCTGCCCAGGCAAAGTAGAGCCTGACAAATCCATTGCCCAGCTGCCTGGGACAAGTCCAAATTTTGGCTGGGCAAGTGATTTTTTATTTCACTTGCCCAGAAAAATGTATAGAATATATAGGGAATATTGTAATTCCGAGGCATTTTCAAGATGTTTTGGAATGACCTATACAGTGTTGAAAGGAACGTTTAACCTCAAATCAACCAAAAATCCTAAACCCTTGTGCCAATTACAACAGTTGCCCCCGCCCATCATGGCTTGAAGAAATAGATTGGCTGCCTGATTCATCCACGCAGAGCCGAAACCGACACATGCACAAGTACTTGTAAACCGCTTAGAGGATCTAAGCCTGCCCAGGCAAAGCGGTGTGTGTCGGACCGTCCATGTTTATAAACCCTCTTGGTTTTATTGGGCAGCAAGGATCGAGATGTCATTTCATCTCAGTGTCGGGTAAAAGTCCCACAAAATTGGAAGCAACGTCTCCAAAATGACCTTTACAGTGTTGACAGGGATGTTAAAGGTGCATTATTGAGCTATCTGGAAAAAATGCTTCCAAAAATAAAATACATATAGCCGGTATTTTTCTTCGAACAATACAAGTGAATGCATTTTATGCAAAAATGCAAACAATTATGATGGCAGGTAAACGGGTTTGAGAGGGATTTCCTAACTAGGTTTCGAACACTAGTTAGATCTATTTTTAGTTCGTGACAAAAATAGAATCCCCATATATATGACGTTATGCGACGTTCATTTTTGGCCTTGTTTGCTTAGGCCATGCCTGAATCGGAAAAAAATATGACACTGAATACCATGCCATAAGTAACGACACTCAGAAACGATACTGTCACCATGTATGTGTAAAGTGACAGATTTATTTTTAGAACAGAAATTCGGAACACATGTTCAGAGCGAAGGGTAAACATGAATGAAAACGACCATTTTCACAGTTCTGAAGCTGTATTTGGCTCCAAAAGTGTACACATGACAACGGAGTATGCATTGAAGATAAAAAACAGAAGAAAAAAAATTGAGTCCCTGTAGCTCAATAATGCACCTTTAAACCTCAAATCAAGCAAACAAAACCAATTATAACAAAACTGCATAGAAATGTTGCTTACGTGACCCTCTTCCAAAATAGGTAGAATTGTTCTCTCCAATGAACAAGATGGCCACCAAAACTAAAAATAGAAAAATATTTAAATGACAACTCCTCCTTTACCTTTGAGCCAATGTCATTCAAACTGCACAGGAACCCTCTGTTAAAATAGTTAAAATGATTCTGCTCCAATGAACAAAATGGTCACCAGAGGTAAAAATAGAAAAATGTCAATAATTTCCGTTAAATGCCAACTCCTCCTAAACCCTTGGGCCATTTTTAATCAAACTTCTTAGGAATGTTGCTCAGGTGACACTATCAAAATAGCTAAAATCTTTCCGCGCTGATGAACAAGAATAATCCTTAAATGACAACTTCTCCTGCACTCCTATACTTGAGTCAAATTTCATAGGAATGTTGCTGAGTTGACCCTCTGCTAAAGGGCTAAAATCATTCTGCTGCGATGAACAAGATGGCCGCCAGAGCTGAAAATAGAAAAAATCTTTAAATGACAACTTCCCAGAAGCTTGGGCCAATTTCATTCAAACTTTTTAGGAACTCTGTTTAGGTGACCCTCTACAAAAATAGCTAAAACGGTTCTGCTCTGATGAACAAAATGACTGCCAGAGCTAAAACTCGAAAAACATGTATTTGCTTTAAATGCCAACTCCTCCTAAATCATTTTTCCAATCAAAGTTCATAGGATTGCTGCTTAGGTTACCCTCTATCAAAATAGCTAAAATTGTTCCGCTCCGATGAACAAGATGGCCACAAGAGCTAAAAAAAAAACATTTAAACGACAACTCCTCCTATACCCTTTGGCCAATTTCAGTCAAACTTCATAGGAATGTTGCTTAGGTTACCCATCTGCCAAATTAGTTTAAATGGTTCTGCTCTGACCAACATGATGGCTGCCAGGGCTCAAAATAGAAAAATCTTTAAACAACAACTCCTTCTAAACTCTTTGGCCAATTTCATTCAAACTTCATACGAATGTTGTCTAGGTGACCCTCTTCCAAAATAGCTAATACTGTTCCGCTCCAATGAGAAAAATGGCTGCCAGAGCTAAAAATAGAAAAAGTCAATTTGCTTTAAATGCCAACCTTGTAATCCCTTTGACCGATTTCAATCAAACTTCATAGGAATGTTGCTTAGCTGGCCTTCTTATAAAATAGCTAAAATCTTTATGCACTGATGAACAAGATGACCACCAGAGCTAAAAATAGAAAAATCTTAAAACGACAACTCCTCCTATACCCATGGGCCAATTCCAGTCAAACTTCATAGTAATGTTGTGTAGGTGACCCTCTACCAAAATAGTTATCTTGCAAAAGAATGTGCACTGTACTGGTTAACTGCTTACCGGGGTATGTACAAGATGCCCAGGAAAAGTGTGGATAGGTCAACTGATCGGCTAAAAATGACCTAAATAGTGTTGACTGGGCCGTTAAACTCCATTTCAAACAAACAAACAAAAATCTACCAAAATAGCCAAAACAGTTCCACTCCGATGATAAAATGGCCACCAGAGCTGAAAATAGAAAAATCTTTAAATGAAAACACCTCCTAAACCATTGGCCCAATTTCATTCAAACTTCATAGGATTGTTGCTTAGGTGACCCTCTACCAAAATAGCTAAAACAGTTCAGCTCTGTTGAAGAAAATAGCCACTATCTAGCTAAAGATAGAAAATGTCAACAGTTTGCTATATATGCCAACTCTCAACCCTTGGGCCAATTTCAATCAGTCGTCATAGGAATGTTGCTTAGGAGACCCACTACAATATACATGTATAAGTCATCATTATTGCAGCTCCGAATTAGCTAAAATTGTTATGCTCTGATGAACAAGATGGCCACCAGAACTTTCAGAAGCTATTTAAATGACATCTTTGAAATCAGTAGAGCGATTCAAGGTCATCTTGACCCTCTTGTCTGGGATAGGAGACTGCATGAAATGTCAAATCCTGTTTTCTGGGAAAAATAAGAAAAATATCAACAATTTGTTGTCTGCTGAATTCACCAGGCACAGATAAAGATTTTGCTCCCGGAAACCAAGTGTTTTGTGGCTAATACATGTATGTGTATTCTATCTCATGTTGTGTGATTGTCATGCCAAGGTAGAAGCCTCTGTGATCTACATGTAGTCGTTCAGCTGCTCACCTCATAAACCAGGGGCCACACGTTTGACTCCTGGCTTCTCCAGACTTTCAGCTGTGTCTTTAAACACAGATCCAGTCTCCTTAATATGACTTAAGTTATTGGTGGGATGTGTTACTTAAAACAGTGTTACTCAAAACAATCATATACATGTATGGGAACATGCCATTAGGTATTTGATGGAATCCACATTTTTGTGGGATGTTTCCCATTACGATAAAACATGCCTATACAAATACATTGTAAACTTTACCGCTGAAAAAAGAAAATTTTAAGATGAAAAAATGTGACATTTTTCTTATTTCTACTCAAAATATAGATTGTGGGTGCTAGTTGGAACTGCCAGTTCGAGACGTTTCTAAAGAGTACCCACAATCTATATTTTAGAGCAGAAATTAGAAAAGTAAGGTTTAACCCTGTAAACACCAGATGGGGTTCAAGGGGGGTCAAAGTTATATTGGCGCGTTTTCCTGATGCTCTAAGAGTGTAAGAAGCCCCAATTTTCTTGAATCTATGAAGACAATTCAGTTATCACTGCTGCACAGACTTAAGCATAAAATGTTTAATGTTTGTAACATATAGCATGTCGTAACTTGTGATGGTGTGACAGGCCTTTTATCTTAACCCTTGTCCTGCTGAGCCCGGATATTTCTCGCCTTTCAAACAATGCAGATCCAGATCAGATGGCTTCTGAAGAAGCCATCTGATCAGGATCTTCATTGTTTGTCACTCACTTTATGAATTTTTGTAATAATTTGCATCAAGTAATCTGATTAGTTGATAATCAGTAGTGGGTGTGGCATATATAAATATTCAGCAGGTCAAGGGTTAAGATTTTACTCGCCAAATTCTATACCTAATGAACAGGCAGATGAACTGTTTGTGAACTCAGGACTACATGTACACAATTTCAACACTTAATCGACGAACTTGCAGGGTGGCTATGAATGGTTTCAGTACAGAGGAGGACAGCCATAGTGGAGGTCACGACCAGGTGTGTTGTCTGACAGACTCGAACCGCAGGTGTGTTAGGCCCGCCGGCAACGCTAGCTACAGTAAAAGGATACAAAAGACAGTTCATCAGAGGAACCTGAGATTGGCAAGGGACGACAGTGTAAGCTTTTTCTCTAAACCCTTTTTGTACCAAATGGAATCTTCCTCCTTATATACATGTATATAGCAGAAGTCCATTTCAAAATTAAGGGGTGTCAGGTAGTGTTTTCATCAAAATTTATTTGGTAAAATGACTGAACTTCTAGCAAACAGTGGAGGCCCTGATCAGACGTTCTGCGGCATCTGATCAGGGCCTGCACTGTTTGCCTGAGGGTACCCATTTTGGGGGTTCTGGTACTCAATGGATTAAAGGTTAGGGATAAACAATTCAAGTTTATCAAAAAAAAAAAAAAAAGAAAGAAACCAGAAGGTCCTTGTCTTTGATATTTTGCAACTTCATCCAGTTGACCTTTACAATGTTGGTTCAAATTATTGCAATGGTGTCAGAATTGGCCTCATCCAATTGTTCACATGTTTTTACATAGATCTATAAAGCATAGCAACAGATAAGGTCCCTAATTTGTGGTACCGTAATTGAAGGATAGATTTTGTCACTTCTCCATATAAGCCTGAGAAACAAGGAAAACTAGCTTTCAATTATCACAAAATACCAACAATATCGGTTGCTATGCCGTAAAGGGAAACTTTAAAAATTTTCTTGTCTGAAATCAAAATGGCTTAGGTCTAAAATGATATTTGACACATAGATTTATCTTGTGGACCTCTTCCAAGACATCAGATTATGGCCCAAAGGCCTGAATTGTCCCTGACCCTGTTTTACAAGGACCTGAATGGTAAAAACTTTTTAGCTCACCAGAGCAGAAGGCTCCAAGGGAGCTTAAAGGATAGGCAGTTGTCCGTCGTCGTCGCCTGTCGTCAACACTTTCAGACGACATCTCCTCTGAAGCCATTGGGCGGATTGGGCCCAAATTTTATCTGTAGCATATTTGGGCTGGGGGATTGAAAGTTTGTGTTTTCTATAAAAACCAGCTTATTAGTTTGGTTACTATGGCAACTTGTTTTGTTTGTTTGATTTGAGGTTTAACTTCCCCGTCAACACTGTAAAGGTCATTTTGGAGACGTTGCTTCCAATTTTGTGGGACTTTTACCCGACATTGAGATGAAATGACATCTCAAGCCCTGTCGCCCCATGAAACCAATAGGGTTTATTAGCATGGACGGTCCACCTCGCACCGCGGTTCCTGGACAGGCTTAGATCCTCTAAGCGGTTTACCAGTACTAGTGTGCGGGCCGGATTCAGCTCTGCGTGGAAGCATCATGCAGCCCATATATTTGTTCAAGCCCCTATGGGCGGGGGCTGAATGGCAACTTGTAGTTTCCATAGACTTTTTTTTTTTTTGGTTTGGGTTTTACAGCCCTTTCAAGATTATTTCACTCATATCGAGCCGATCGTTAATCAGAGGTGGGCGAAAACCGGAGTACCCGGAGAAAAACCACCTGGCCTTCCGTTGCAGAACTTGGCGTCTCACACGTGGCCCGAGCGAGGCTCGAACCTACGGCGGTGAGAGACCTAATGACTAAGAGTCAGCGCTCTTATCCACTAGGCCACGGAGGCCCGTATTCCATAGACTTATATTGGGGTTGAAAAATGACATTAACTGCCAAACCTTTGGAGATATTTTGACAAAACTTGTATAGAAATATTCCTTGTGTAAAATCTTTTTAGCCATATGCTTTTATGCCAACCTGTGAGTCCCCCAGGGTGTGCCGGGGCCATGCCCCACCCCCTCCAGTGCATAAAAGGCCATATATCTCAGAAACCATTGAGATCCCCACCCCGAAAGTATATAATATTCTTGTTTGGTATGATAAGACGCATTCAGTGACACCAATCTGGGGTTCCCCTGGGGTGTTCCGGGGCCATGCCCCACTCCCATCACTTTGTTAAAGGCCCAATATCTCAGAAACTGTTCAGATTCCCACCCCAAAACCATATATATTCTTGTTCCACATGATAAGACGCATTCAGTGACACCAACCTGGGGGTCCCCTGGGATGTGCCTGGGCCATGCCCCTACCCTTACACTTTTAAAAGGCCCAATATCTCAGAAAACATTCAGATCCCCACTCCTTAACCATTTATATTCTCGTTCCTTATAATAAACGCCCCCGCCCATAGGGGCTTGAAGAAATATATGGGCTGCATGATGCTTCCACGCAGAGCTGAATCCGGCCCGCACACTAGTACTGGTAAACCGCTTGGAGGATCTAAGCCTGTCCAGGAACTGCAGTGTGAGGCGGACCGTCCATGCTAATAAACCCTATTGGTTTCATTGGGCGACAGGGCTTGAGATGTCATTTCGCCTCATTGTCGGGTAAAAGTCCCACAAAATTGGAAGCAGCGTCTCCAAAATGACCTTTACAGTGTTGACGGGGACGTTAAACCTCAAATCAATCAAAAATCCTTATAATAAGGCGCATTCAGTGATACCAACCTTGGGGTCTCCCGGGGTGCACTTGGGCCATGCCCCACCCTTCCACTTCATAAAATGCCATATATCTCAGAAACCATTCAAATCCCCGCCCCTAAACTATATATATTCTTGTTTCTTAAGATAAGAGGCATTCAGTGACACCAATCTGGGGGTCCCCTAGGATGTGCCGGGGCCATGCCCCACCCCCTCCACTATGTAAAAGGCCCAATATCTCAGAAACCGTTCAGATCCCCACCCCTAAACCATATAAATTCTTGTTCTTTATGATAATAACCAATCGATGATACCAACCTAAGAATCTCCCGGGGCGCACTGGGGCCATGCCCCACCCTGCCACTTCATAAAATGCGATGTATCTCAGAAATCATTCAGATCCCCACCCCAAAACCATATATATTCTTGTTTCTTATGATAAGACGTATTCATTGACATCAACCTTGGGGTCCCCTCGGACATGTCCGGACAATGCCCAACCCCCTCCACTTTGTAGAAGGTCCAATATCTCAGAAACCATTCAGATCCCCACCTCTAAACCATATACATTCTTGTTCCTTATGATAAGACACATTCAGTGATACCAACCTTGGAGTCTCTCGGGGGTGTGCTGGGGCCATGCCCCACCCTTCCACTTCATAAAATGGCATACCCGGTACATCTCAGAAACCATTCAGATCGCCACCCCTAAACTACATATATATTCTTATTTCTTCTGATAAGACGCATTCAGTGGCACCAATCTGGGGGTCCCCAAGGATGTGCTTGGGCCATGCCCCACCCCCTCCACTTCGTAAAAGGCCCAATATCTCCGAAACCGTTCAGATCCCCACCCCTAAACCAAAAAATTCTTGTTCTTATGATAAGACCTATTCAGTGATACCAACCTAAGGGTGTCCTGGGCCGCGCTGGGGCCATGCCCCACCCCTCCACTTCATAAAGGGCGATATATCTCGGAAACCATTCAGATCCCCATCCCAAAACCATATATATATTCTTGTTTCTTACGATAAGACACATTCATTGACACTGACTCGGGGCGTCCCCTGGGATGTGCCCGGGTCATGCCCAACCCTCTCCACTTTGTAAAAGGCCAAATATCTCAGAAACCATATAGATCCGACATCCCTTTACCATATATATTCTTGTTCCTTATGATAAGACACATTCAAGTGATACCAACCTAGGGGTCTCAGGGGGTGTGCTTGGGCCATGCCCCACCTTTCCACTTCATAAAATGCCATATATCTCAGAAACTGTTCAGATCCCCACCCCTAACACATGTATATTTGTGTTCCCTGTAATAAGACTCATTCACTCATATCAACCTGGGGTCTCTTTGCGCTAGGGCAATGCCCCGATGCCATGGCCCGCCCCTCCACTTAATAAAAGGCCTTATATCTCAGACAGCATTAAGATCCCCACCTCATAATCATAAACACTATGGTTATCTCATACTACGAACTTTTTAATCCGGTTCCATGAGGTTTGAGATAACGAGCGTCGGCTGTATATTCTTGTTCCTTATGATTAGACACATCCAGTCAAACCAACTGGGTGGTCCACAGAGGCCATTCCTTTCCTCTTCATTTCATAAAAGGGCCTCATATCTCGGAAACTGTCCAGATCCCCACCCCTAAACAATATATTTATACCCCCGGCATACGAAGTATGCAATGGGGGTATATAGTTTTTGTCTTTTCCGTCTGTCTGTGTGTCCGTAAACAATTATTTTGTGTCAAAGATATCTCAGGAACTGCTTCACATAGAAACTTGAAATTTTGCACACATGATCAGTATGACTACTTGTATTGTGGGAAAGAAAATGAGGGCCAAGGGGTCAGGCCTTTTAGAGTTATTTCCCTTTGTAGTTCTTGCTGTTTAATAGTGTATATTTTTATTTTGTGTCAAAGATTTCTCAATAACTACTGTACATAGAAACTTGAAATTTTGCAAACATGATCAGTATGACTAGTTGTATTGTGGGAAAGAAAATAAGGGCCAAGGGGTGAGGCCTTTTAGAGTTATTATACCCCCGCAAACGAAGTTTGAAGGGGGTATATAGGAGTCAGCTTGTCGTCTGTCGTCTGTCGTCGGTCCGTTACAACTGTCGTCTGTCGTCGGTCCGTTACAAAAAACTTTAACATTGCTCATAACTTCCTTATTCTTTGTCCGATTTCTTTAATATTCACACACCACACACCTTGCCACTAGTACTTAAGATTGATATACACAAACCTGACCTTGACCTTTACGTTGACCTTCCTCAAGGTCAAATACTTGTAAAAATTTGTCTGACAACGCATGCGGGGGTGTTATTGGCGCCCGTTAGGCGGCAGCTCTAGTTTCCCTTTGTAGTTCTTGTTATACCCCCGACATACGAAGTATGTCAGGGGGTATATAGTTTTCGTCTTTCCGTCCGTTCGTCCGTTCGTTCGTTAGTTTGTTCGTTCGTTCGTTCGTACTTCCGTCTGTCCCGCCGTTCGTCAACCTTTACGTCAAAGTTTTGTGGTAAACCTTTTTGATTGCTCATATCTCTGTAACCACATGTTAGATTCTCTTCATATTTGGTAAAGGATATCTCTATAGCATTACCTTTCATATGGAATATCTAAGCCCCTGGGTCAAGCCCCTGGGTGGGCTATCCGTCCGTTTGTCAACTTTTACATCAAAGTTTTGTGTTAAACCTTTTTGATTGCTCATATCTCTGTCACCACATGTTGGATTCTCTTCATATTTGGAACAGGACATCTCTATAGCATTACCTTTCATATAGAATATCTAAGCCCCTGGGTCAAGCCCCTGGGTGGGCTGTCCGTCTGTTTGTCAACTTTTACGTCAAAGTTTTGTGTTAAACCTTTTTGATTGCTCATATCTCTGTCACCACATGTTGGATTCTCTTCATATTTGGAACAGTATATCTCTATAGCATTACCTTTCATATGGAATATCTAAGCCCCTGGGTCAAGCCCCTGGGTGGGCTGTCCGTCCGTTTGTCAACTTTTACATCAAAGTTTTGTGTTAAACCTTTTTGATTGCTCATAACTCTGTCACCACATGTTATATTCTCTTCATATTTAGTACAGGATATCTCTATAGCATTACCTTTCATTTAGAATATCTAAGCCCCCTCGGTCAAGCCCCTGGGTGGGCTGTCCGTCCGTTTGTCAACTTTTACGTCAAAGTTTTGTGTTAAACCTTTTTGATTGCTCATATCTCTGTTACCACATGTTATATTCTCTTCATATTTGTTACAGGATATCTCTATAGCATTACCTTTCATTTGGAATATCTAAGCTCGCGGGTCAAGCCTCTGGGTGGGCTGTCCACCCTTCAGTCCGTTCATCAACATTTACGTCAATGTTTTGTGTTAAACCTTTTTGATTGCTCATACCTCTGTCACCACATGTTACATTCTCTTCATATTTGGTACAGGATATCTCTATAGCATTACCTTTCATTTGGAATATCTAAGCTCGCGGGTCAAGCCTCTGGGTGGACTGTCCACCCGTCAGTCCGTTCATCAACATTTACGTCAATGTTTTGTGTTAAACCTTTCTGATTGCTCATATCTCTGTAACTACATGTTAGATTCTCTTCATATTTGGTAAAGGATATCTCTTTAGCATAACCTTTCATATGGAATGTCTAAGCCCCTGGGTCAAGCCCCTGGGTGGGCTGTCTGTCAGTTTGTCAACTTTTACGTCAAAGTTTTGTGTTAAACCTTTTTCATTGCTTATATCTCTGTAACCTCATGTTAGATTCTCTTCATATTTGGTACAGAATTAAGCTATAGTGTAATCGTTCATATGGAATA
The DNA here is from genome assembly GCA_963580285.1 of Lucinisca nassula. Lineage (NCBI taxonomy): Eukaryota > Metazoa > Mollusca > Bivalvia > Lucinida > Lucinidae > Lucinisca > Lucinisca nassula. The sequence goes on along the minus strand of OY757015.1, from coordinate 164,272,004 downwards.
TCTAAGCTCCTGGGTCAAGCCCCTGGGTGGGGCTAGGGCCTAGGGGTCAATAATTAGGACTTACACATTTTGATTACGTCCAAGTTTTGTGTTAACTGTTTTGGTTTAAACAATATTTATTAGAATAAATTCACATGTATACATCGCATGATAGTATATGGTACAGGATTTGATAACTTTTCATTATACTGTTTGCATACAAAGTATATCAAAGGTTATAGTTTTTGTCTTTCCATTTATTCATTATTAGTTAGTTTGTTCTTTCTTTATGCTGTGACCCTTGTCAGATTTGTCAGCTTATATATTGGTCCTCGTGATCTTAGAAACTACAGCGACTAGAACTGTTAAATTTTGCATAATGTTTTCTCTTGAAATGCAGGCAATAATAAATGCAAGTAATAATAAAAAATGCATTGCTTTATTGTGTCATTATACAGCTACTTTAATTCAGCAAATGTTCTATGACAGCCTATTCTATGTTTGTTGTTTCTAGGTAAAATTGATCCAAATTGCAACAAACTTTGAATTTTTATTATTCAGCAAAGACAAGCAGTTTCATGTTTGCATATGATAAATTATACTATATTTGTTGAAATGCAATAGTTATTCTCAGTGGACTAAATGGAAAGTTTATATGTTTGTTTGTAATGGAGTTTAACGGCCCAGTCAACACTATTTAGGTCATTTTTGAGCCGGTCAGTTTACCTGTCCACACTTTCCTGGGCAGGCTTATACGTAAGCGGTTAACCAGTACAGTGCACATTCTTTCGCCAGAAACTGACAACCGCCCTTCTTGAATCAGCGGAAGGGAGAGAATGACCGTAGAAAAGATTTCATGATCAATCTCCACGAAAGAATGTTGCCGACCCCGGCGGGAGTCGAACCCGCGTCCTCCTGATCACCAGTCAGACGCGCATCCGACTAAGCCAACGAGGCCGGCGAAAGTTTATATGGAAAGGTTCAATGCCACAAACAAATTTTCATTTCCACTAAATGAGGATGGCACTGGTCGGGGGTATACGTGCCCCACTGGGCACTTTCTCTAGTTTCAGCTGAGGTGATGGCACTGGCCGGGGGTATACATGCCCCACTGGGCACTTTTGTCTAGTTTCTTGGTCCTTATGATAAGACACATTCAGCGGCAACAATCTTGGCTTTCCTGGGGTCTGCCAGGGCCATGCTCCACCCCTCCACAGCTTAAAAGACATATCTCAAGACCTCTACACATCCCCACCCCTTAACCATATATATTCTTGTTCCTTATGATAAGACGCATTCAGCGATACCAACTTGGGCTCTGTTGGATCCATGCCCCATCCCTCCTCTTCATAAAGGCCTAATTTTTCAGATACAGAGTCCACATGGGTGCTTATTTGGAAATGGGGGTTTGTTTGGGAGACTTTATAATCAATAACTTAAAACCTGAAACCATACATGGCTGCCAGCAGGCAGGCTGAGCTCTGGTGAGCATAGTGGCCCATGGGTCTCTTGTTTAAATCTCATTCTCTAAGACCAGAAGGCTCAGGCCTTTTGAGATTTGATACATGTATCTGTTCCAGAACTGCCTATCCTATAAGCACCCCCCCCCCCCCCCCCCCCCCCACAAAGCCTTCAGCTCTGGTGAGGTAAGTTGGAGGGTATACTTGTTTACATCTGTTATTCAGTCCATTCATCCATCCATGTATAACTATAAATTTTGCCAAAGATTTCTCAAGATCCATAGAAGCTTAAAACCTCAAACTTGACATACCATGCATTCATGATGACTTGTATTGTGTAAGAGGCAATGTGCATTATTCACTTACTTGTTTAGATGTTGCCAGTGTCTAAGAAGCTAGTTGTAAAAAGAAAGAATAAGTTTACAGATTTTCTCTGGAAACAAACATCCTTATCTTTCATTTGTGTGTTTTGAGCTTTTACGTCCCACCAACAGCTGAGGTCATATGGAGCTGGGACCTCAGTTTAAAGACTCATCTGAAAGTCTTGAGAAGCCCTGGAATCCATTATTTTTTGTTTTGCCTGCTGTTAGCATGGCGGGATATAGGCGCCCGGTTTTCCCTCCGTTCGTCTGTTTATCAAGGCGTCAACATTTGCCACCACCCTAGCGTTCACACTAATGGTCAAGTTTATTTCTCAAGAACTATAAGAGCTTCATTAATAATGATACTTGGTACAAACTTGTAGCTGGGGATGGCAACTTAAATGCAAGCATCCCTATTTGACCTTGACCTACATTTTATGGTTCACTGACTTTGTAAAATATTGGGACCACCCTAGCGTTCACCCTAATGGTCAAGTTTATTTCTCAAGAACTATAAGAGCTTCATTAATGATACTTGGTACAAATTTCTATCTTGGGATGGCAACTTAAATGCAAGCATCCCTATTTGACCTTGACCTACATTTCATGGTTCACCGACTTTGTAAAATATTGCGACCACCCTAGCATTAACCCTATTGGTCAAGTTAATTTCTCAAGAACTATAAGAGCTTCATTAATAATAATTGGTGCAAACTTGAATCTGGGGATGGCAAGTTAAATGCAAGCATCCATATTTGACTTGACCAACATTTTATGGTTCACTGACTTCGTAAAATATTGCGACCACCCTAGTGTTCACCCAATGGTCAAGTTAATTCTCAACAACTATAAGAGCTTCATTAATGATACTTGGTACAAACTTGTATCTGGAGATAGAAAGTTAAATGCAAGCATCCATATTTGACCTTGACCTAAATTTCATGGTTCACTGACTTTGTAAAATATTGTAACCACCCTAGCATTCACCCTAATGGTTAAGTTCATTTCTCAAGAAATGTTACAGCTTAATTAATGATACTTAGTACAAGCTTGCATTTAAGAATGGCAACTTTTATGCAAGCCGCTATGTTTGACCTTGGCCTAGATCATAGATGTCATGGTTCGCTGACTTTGAGCCCCCACAGGCGTGACATAGCCTTCTTGTCATTAGAAATACATCTTTTGGGTTCTTAGAATTGTCCGTCAAGGTGATTCTAACAAGTAATCTCAACATACATGTACTGCATCCTATGTATTGGGAAAGATTGGCCTAAAGAAACAGTGCAGACCCAGATCACACTGCTCCTAAGGGAGCAGTCTGATCAGGGTCTACACTGTTTGCCATTCAGTCTGCATCTTTTGGACTCCTTGCTGTATCGTGGAACAAATTTGTTAATATTTTCGGAGAATTGCAGCAAGTCCTCAAGGTGTCCTAACTTTTCGAATTTTTATTGTATGTTTTAGTTCCAAAATTATCCTCTTAACCCTTCTCTTGCTGAATATTCATTTAAGCCACACCCATTTCTGTCTATCAACCAATCAAATTACTTGATGCAATTTATTGCTACAAATTCATAAACCGAATGCCAAACAGGGTAGATCCTGATCAGATGGCTTCTTCAGAAGCCATCTGATCTGGATCTACACTGTTTCCAAAGATAGGGGTTGTCGTGAACAGCATGATAAGAGTTAACTTCCCCTTATAGATCTAGATCTAATGTAAAAATTCTAAATATACAGACACCTTTCTTATAATTCACCTAAATTTTAACAAATTTGTGTCATGTTTTTGCATGCAGACGGAATCATGGCAACAGTGTAGATCCTGATGATCTTGGTTTGCACTGTTTGCTTAGGCCCCTCTTTCCCAATAATTAGGATCTTTAGGGTATGTTACTGGTTGGAGTTGACTGTTGACATTTTTTTTTAAACAAGACTAAATTACTTTTGCTCCACCAGGTCAATCACATCTATATCTGTGACTACCATAAGAATATGATACAAAGTGCAAGAATGAAGCGTAAACGCCGAGACAGTGATGACGGAGATGGGTCTCTTGATGGGGAGGAAGATTTGCCAGAGGTTTGTATGAAGTAAACTGCTACAGTCAACCCTTTTTTAGCTCACCTGTCACGTAGGGATAAGGTGAGCTTTTGAGATCACTTTTTGTCCGTTGTCCGTTGTGCGTGCATCCGTCTGTGTGTGCGTAAACCTTTTCTTCAAACTATATCTCCTCCTAAACCACTGATCGGATTTTGACCAAACTTCACAGGAATGATCCTTAGGTGGTACCCTTTCAAAGTTGTTCAAATGGTTTTGGCCCGTTGCACATCCCGGTCAAAGGAACTAATAATAGATTATTTTACTGAAAATCTTCAAAAATCTTCTTCTCTGAAACCGCGAGGCCCATGTTTTTGATATTTGGTTTGAAGCTTCATCTAGTTGACCTGTATCAAGATGTTCAAATTATAGCCCTGGGGCCAAAATGCCCCCACCCCGGAGGCCTTTGGCTTTACATAGGCTTATATATTATATAGGGAAAATCTTTTATTTTACTGAAAACTTAAAAGTCTTCTTCTCTGAAACTGCAGGGCCCAGGTCTTTGATATTTGGTGTGAAGCTTCATCTAGTGGACCGCTATCAAGATTGTTCAAATTATAGCCCCAGGACCAACAAAAATGTCCCCGCCCCGGGGGCCTTTGGTTTTACATAGACTTATATAGGGAAAATCTTTAAAAATCTTCTTCTCTGAAACCACAAGGCCCAGGTCTTTGATATTTGGTGTTAATCTTCATCTAGTGTAGCTCTATCAAGATTGTTCAAATTATAGCCCTAGGGCCAAAAATTCCCCAGCCCCGGGACCCTTCGGCTTTTCATAAGCTTATACATGTATAGGGAAAATCTTTAAAAATCTTCTTCTCCGAAACCACAAGGCCCGGGTCTTTAATATTTGGTATGACACTTCATCTAGTGAACCCCTACCAAGATTGTTCAAATTATAGTCCTGAGGCCAGAAATATGCTCCCGCCCCGGGGCTCTTTGGTTTTACATAGACTTATATAGGGAAAATCTACTTCTCTGAAACGGCACGACCCAGATCTTTGATATTTGGTATGAAGCTTCATCTAGAGGACCTCTACCAAGATTGTTTAAATTATTGCCCTTGGCCCAAAAATGCCCCCGCCCAAGGGCCTTTGGTTTTACATAGGCTTATATAGTGACATTCTTTAAAAATCTTCTCTTAAACTACAAGGTCCAGGTCTTTGATATTTGGTATGAAGCTTGATCTAGTGAACCTCTACCGAGATTGTTCAAATTATAGCCCTGCGGTCAAAAATCCCCCCCCCCCCCCCACCACCTGGGGCCCTTTGGTTTTACAAAAACTTATATAGGGAAAATCTTAAAAAATCTCCTTCTCTGAAACTGCAAGGCCCAGGTCTTTGATATTTGTTGTGAAGTTTCATCTAGTGGACCTCTATCAAGACTGTTCAAAGTATAGCCCTTGGGCCAAAAATGCCCCCGTCCCGGGCCCTTTGTTTTTTCATAGGCTTATATAGGGAAAATCTTAAAAAATCTTCTTCTCTTAAACCACAAGGCCCATGTCTTTGATATTTGGTGTGAAGCTTCATCTAGTGAATCTCTATCAAGATTGTTCAAATTATAGCCCTGGGGCCAAACTGCCCCCACCCCGGGGGCCTTTGGTTTTTCATAGGCTTATATATAGGGAAAATCTTTTATTTTACTGAAAACTTAAAAAATCTTCTTCTCCGAAACCGCAGAGCCCAGGTCTTATATAGGGAAAATTTTTAAAAGTCTACTTCTCTGAAACGGCAAGGTCCAGATCTTTGACATTTGGTATGAAGCTTCATCTAGTGGACCTCTACCAAGATTGTTTAAATTATAGCCCTCTGGCCATCTTGAAATTCTTCAAACAACATCCATCTGAACCAAAGGTTGGATTGAGCTGAAATGATGGGAGACATCGGGATGACATGAACATTCAGATTTTCTAAAATTGTTCTGTTCCGACCTCCAAGATGGTCATCATTGTGGCCATCTTGAAATTCTTCAAAGGACATCTCCCAAACCAAAGGTCTAATTAAGCTGAAGCTTGATGGGAGATTCAGATTTGCTAAAATTGTTCTGTTTTGATATCCAAGATGGCCACCATGGCGACCATCTCGAAATTCTTTAAATGACATCATTCTCCTCTCGAACCAAAGGTGGAATTGACCTGGAACTTGATAGGAGGAATTCGAGTGACATGGAATGGATATTCAGATTTGCTAAAATTGTTCCGTTCTGATGTCGGCCATCTTGAAATTCTTAAAACAACATCTCCTCCCAAACGAGAGGTTTGATCAAGTTGAAACTTCATGGAAGGTATCACGGCAACATGGAGATTCAGATTTGCTAAAATTGTTCTGTTGCGATTTCAAAGATGACCGCTATGGCATCCATCTTGAAATTTTTTCAAATGACATGTCTTCCCGAACAATAAGGTGGGATTGAGCTGAAACTTGATGGGAGGCATGGGGGCAACATGACGATTCAGATTTGCTAAAATTGTTCTGTTCAGATATCCAAGATGGCTGCCATAAAGGCCATCTTGAAATTCTTCAAACAACATCTCTGAACCAGAGGTCAGATATAGCTGAAACTTGATGGGAGGCATTGGGGCGACATTGAAATTCGGATTTGCTAAAATCGTTCTATTCCGATATACAAGTTGGTCACCATGATTCTTCAAACTACATCTCCTCCTGACCAAAGGCCAGATGGAGCTGAAAGTCTGGAGGCATTGGGACGACATAGAGATCCAGAATTGCTGAAATTATTCAGTTCTGTTTATTAAGATGGCTTCCATGTTGGCCATCTTGAAAATCTTCAAACCACACCAAGTTCAATTGAGCCGAAACTTGTTGGGAGGCATTGGGGTGACATGGGAATTCAGACTTCCTAGAACCATTCTGTTCTGATATCCCACATGATTGCCACGTTGGCTGTCTTGAAATTCTTCAAACCATATTCTGCTACCGGATGGTCTGTTGTTTACAGTTAGGGGCACCTCAGGTATTGTCAGTATATATGCCAGATATGCTGAGTCCACAAGAAGATTTGGCATTGGGCTTTTTTGCCTGGGGCCATATACACCATAGCTTTGTTTGTGTTGCAGTTGTGAATCAGGATTGGTTGACTTTTTTGATAACAGAATGTGCAAAAGGCAGTTGCAAACGATAGCTCTGCGTTGCCAAACTATACACTTCCACTCTGTATCAACATCATCTCTTCCTGAATCCTAAATCAGACTAAGCTTTTCAGAAACAATATCAGAAGCATCCAGACAACATGCACATTTATATTTGCTAAAAGCATTGCAATCTGATTTATACTGCAATCAGGCATTCTAGTAACCTATTAAGGGGGTCGAATAACTGCACGCTATAATCGGTAGTGACCTATAATACCTTCTACTGACCTATAATACGTTTAGTGACTGTTTATAGACCGGACCTACTTTTCAGGTCACTTATTTACAACTGTAAACAATAACATGCAACCTTTTGTACATGGGAAAACATCGAAACTACAAATTAAAATCTTTGCAATATTTATTTGAACAGATTTTTAGAAATTTCAGCTCAATTCTTACCTTCTCAGCCTTTCCTGGTTTGAATGGCCCGTTGGAATAACTGCACACTGCTATTGTAGTTGCGTCTCAACCTCGAAAATAATTTCTAAAGCTAAAACTAACTATTTATTTGCAGATTTTCATACAGAATGTAAAGCGCTGAGAAACTTTAATTCGAGCATCCATGTTGTTTCCTACGTCTTTGTGGCGTGATGACGTCAGAAACTTTGCACTAGTTGACGTCACGTTATACTGTGCGGGCCATGCACCAAATGTCGTTTAACATGTCTCACTGTCTGCTGTCTTTTTTGCTTAAAGGAGCAGTCTCTATAAGGCTGTTTTCATGGCCACAACCGATTTCCTCTAAACTTTGTAGCTTCAAATTGGTACATATTGACTGTCTAATGGTGAATTTTTAGACTCTTTGGTCCACTGGTTTTTGCTGTATACACTTTTAAAGTGGGTGGGGTAATGTCACCCCATCAAGGGTATACCAACAAAAATGCTATTATTTTTGTTCAAAGTGCATGACTGGAGGCGAAGTTTGCCGTATGCTTACTACCCTTTTAGGCATAACAGCCGGTGATAACAGTCTTATAAATATCAAACACGAGAAGAGTTTATACCCGCTTGTAAGTTGTACCCAAATATTAGTAATTTTTATTCCCCAAATTTACGAAAAACCACAACACCTTTACAGTTTTCAACTTATTTCAAAGATCTTTCATAAATATAATGCTGATGTAATAGTCATTCTAGGTATATGTCAGAATTATTGTTAGTTCATAAAACTTAAAGAGTTACCTGCCCCTGAAATAGGATTTACCCATTTTTTTTAATCGAAGTGCATTTATCCGTTTGTAGTACTCACAACTTCATTTGAAAGTGAATAAACTGATTCCATGCAAATATTATTAAATAGATGTGGACAAGGAAGTCATTTGATTTAATAGTGCATGCTAGTATTTCCTTTTTTTGGTTATTTATGAACTCTTAATTTCCAGGTGCAAATGGAAAATTTGTCAACTGTCAAACATTTTTGACCACCAAAGCAGGCTTTGCTCATGTTGTGGAACCTCATTTTAGACTGATACTGTGCTTAAATATAAGCCTGTATGGTCTCACGACATGTTTAAGAATTTGTTAATTTACTGATCTTCCTCTGAATCGCTAGATGTACTCCATGTGTCAACAGCAGCATCATAAACAAAATCAATATGTTCCCGGCTTGGTTTTGCTTCACTATTTTCTGTTTTGTTCCGGTAAAATCCCAAATACCAGAGAACAGAAGCCACATGTGCGCAACATCCCACGGTACGAGCTCCACTTCTGCACCCACAATACCATCCAGTGATTGAGTTCAGTCCTTGTGTATATTCAACCCACATGTTATATGTTTTATTAGACGTGTGGCGAGAATGTATCTGTGCTTTAAGAACACCATCTTCTTCTTTGTGTGCCATTATCTCATATGATCCATTGTCGTCAAAATGTTCATCTGTGTAGGATTTGGCTTGTTTCAGCTGGTAAATACCCAGTTTCAAATCCCTGAGTTCATCCTCAGTCATATCTGGGAAATTTTCAAGTTTCTCATCATTGATCTTTTTCCAAATAACCCGTTTTTTATCCCAGCCATTTTTTGTCGCGCCTGATATTAGCATGGCGCGATATAGGCGCCCGGTTTTCCGTCCATTCGTTCGTCCATTCATCAAAGCGTCATCATTTGCGACCACCCTAGCGTTCACCCTAATGGTCAAGTTTATTTTTCAAGAACTATAAGAGCTTCATTAATGATACTTGGTACAAACTTGTATCTGGGGATGACAACTTACATGCAAGCGTCCATATTTGACCTTGACCTACATTTCATGGTTCGCTGACTTTGTAAAATATTGCAACCACCCTAGCGTTCACCCAAATGGCAGGTTATTTCTCAAGAACTATAAGTGCTTCATTAATGATATGTGGTACAAACTTGTATCTGTGGATGGCAACTTGAATGCAAGCATCCATGTTTGACCTTGACCTACATTTTATGGTTCACTGACTTTGTAAAATATTGCGACCACCCTAGCGTTCACCCTAATGGTCAAGTTTATTTCTCAAGAACTATAAGAGCTTTATTAATGATACTTTGACAAACTTGTATCTGTGGATGGTAACTTAAATGCAAGCATCCATATTTAACCTTGACCTATATTTCATGGTTCACTGACTTTGTAAAATATTGCGACCACCCTAGGGTTCACCCTAATGGTCAAGTTTATTTCTCAAGATTTATAAGAGCTTCATTAATGATATTTGGTGCAAACTTGAATCTGGGGATGACAACTTAAATGCAAGCATCCATATTTGACCTTGACCTAAATTTCATGGTTCACTGACTTTGTAAAATATTGTGACCACCCTAGCGTTCACCCTAATGGTTAAGTTCATTTCTCAAGAATTATTAGAGCTTCATTAATGATACTTAGTACAAGCTTGCATTTGAGAATGGGTACTTTTGAACAACCATCTATGTTTGACCTTGACTTACATATCATGGTTCGATGACTTTGCACCCCCACAGGCGCGACATAGCCTTTGGCTGAATTCTTGTCACAACCTTTTCCTGCAGCTTATTTGGAGTTTTTGCTAGGGCCATCATTCTTCTAGCAATTACTTTGCCTGAATCTTTGCTTGTTACCAAAGGTAGTCTAAATGCATTGCACAATGAGCAAACAATCCTTACATAGTTGCCAACATATGGTATTTGACTATTGGGCATTGTGTTGCTAAGGGCTTTCCACTTTTTAATTCTCCCATTAGCTGATTCGACAACCCGTCTCTTCTTTGTAACTAGCCTTGACTCATTCGCCTCATGAGTCGTATGTTGCTTTTGAGATTTGTTTAGAAAGTGAGGCATATGAGAATTGATTCCAAAATCCTTTAGTATATCTATGGCATCCCTGAAGCCGCGGTCTACAACGAGAACATCATCTTCTTCAAACCAGTCAGTAATATTTTCTGCATTAGTCTTTAACATGTGTTTGGTAATCATAGCATCTGTGTTTTTCCCATCTGCAAGTTATGGTCCCATCACAGTCAAAATGTAACCATCAGTGGCCACAAGCATCATAGGTTTCAGCAAAGGCTTTCCTTTATGTATGGAATAAGATCTTCTCTGAAATGAGTAGTTTCCACTCTTCTCAATATGTATGTACGTTCCATCAGCCACTGCGATTGCAACATCAGAATTTGAATCCCCAAATAGAACATTTGCAAAAGTTGATGTATGATTCAGGGATGTTAGAGATATACTAAAGGGTTATGAAATCAATTCTCATATGCTTCACTTCCTAACCAAATCTCAGAAGCAATATAAGACTGAAGAGGCGAATGATTCAAGGCTAGGTACAAAGTGAGATAGGTTGTCGAATCGGATAATGGGAGAATTACAAAGTGGAAGGCCTTAGCAACAAAATACCCAATAGTAAAATACCATATGTTGGCGACTATGTAAGAATTGTTTGCTCGTTTTGCAATGTGTTTAGACCACAAGGACTGAACCCAATCACTGGATGGTACTGTTGGTGAAGAAGTGGTGCTCGTACCGTGGGATGTTGTGCTCATGAGCTTGCTAGCATGCATTATTAAATCAAATGACTTCGTTGTCCACCTCTATTTAATTATACATGCATGGAATCGGTTTATTCACTTCCAAATGAAGTTGTGAGTACTACAAACGGATAAATGCACTCTGGTTTAAAAAAATGGGTAAAATCCAATTTCAGGGGCAGGTAACTCTTTAAGTTTTATGAACTAACAATAATTCTGACATATACCTAGAATGACTATTACATCAGCATTATATTTATGAAAGATCTTTGAAATAAGTTGAAAACGGGAAAGGTGTTGTGGTTTTTCGTAAAGTTGGGGAATAAAAATTACTACTATTTGGGTACAACTTACAAGCGCGTATAAACTCTTCTCTTGTTTGATATTTATAAGACTGTTATCACTGGCTGTTATGCCTAAAAGGGTAGTAAGCATACGGCAAACATCGCCTCCAGTCATGCACTTTGAACAAAAATAATAGCATTTTTGTTGGTATACTCTTGATGGGGTGACATTACCCCACCCACTTTAATAGTGCATACAGCAAAAACCACTAGACCAAAGAGTCTAAAAATTCACCATTAGACAGTCAATATGTAACAATTTGAAGCTACAAAGTTTAAAGGAAATCGGTTGTGGCCATGAAAATAGCCTTATAGAGACTGCTCCTTTGCTAAGTTATTGCAAAACCCCTTGGTTGTAATGAATTGCGGTATAAACTAAATACATGATTAGTGTCTTTAATAATAAAATATAATCAGTTCGCTGCGACAATTTTATATTTATAAATTGTCTAAGGCTCACTGATTATATTTTATTATTAAAAACACTAACCATGTATTTATTATAGAGAAGATTGCCACCAAGCTAGAATGTAATATATGATCAGCCTCATCCATGTTAGTGATTTCTGGTCCACTTAGGCCTCTAGTTATACATTCGTTTGGTGGAGTAATTAAGGTAAAAGAACTCTTAATATTTATTCTGATGCTACACTTTTTGAATTCTTTATAACAGCAGATTCCTTGTAATGATCAATATTTAGGAAAGGAATACTGTCATGATAAAGAGGGTCCTCTATAATATTCAATCCGGATATATATTAACTCTTGTCCTGCTGCATAAACTAAGTTTGCCACACCCATTTCATTTTCTGACTGTCATCCAATCATATTAATTGAGTGTATGTATTTGTTGAAATTCGTTATCCAAATGACACTGACAGTATAGATCCTGATGAGATAGCTTCGTCAGAAGTTACCTGATCTTGATCTAAGCTTTTTGCAAAGTTAGGGCATATGGTATCCAGTAGGATAATGGTTAACCACGAACTGGAAAGGAAAGTAAGTTTGTATGAGAAGTACAAAAAAGTTACTCCCCTTCCTTATCCCTTACCCCACTGAACATGTCAAGCCCTATCATAGCAAACAGAGTAGATCCAGATCAAACAGCTCTCTGCTCTTACAAGGAAGAACGATCCCTGCTGACAGCAGGGATCGTTCTTCCTTGTAAGAGCAGAGTCTGCTGTATCGGAGAACCTCATCTGATGGACTCTACTTGCTTTCTTCTGAGTGTGATAAGTTGCTCAAATTGGACTAATCTTTTGGGTGATTAAATGCACCTACAACACGCTGAAGGTTAAAGCTAGTGATGCTATAAAAATGATTTGCTAGGGAAGTTTTAGTTTTGAAAACGCTGTGCTAGAGATGATTTAAACCTTTAAAACTAGCAATGCTTTGAAAATGTTCAGCTACATTGTGGAGATGCTTTGAACATGTTAAGTTTGTGATGCCTTGAACATGTAAAGCTGGTGAGGCTTTGAACATGTGAAGCTAGTGATGCTCTGAACATGTTAAGTTAGTGATGCTTTGAACATGTGTGGCTAGTGATGCTTTGAACATGTTTAGTGAGGCTTTGAACATGTGTGGCTAGTGATGCTTTGAACATGTTAAGTTAGTGAGGCTTTGAACATGCGACGCTAGTGATGCTCTGAACATGTTAAGCTAGTGATGCTTTGAACATGTGTGGCTAGTGATGCTTTGAACATGTGTGGCTAGTGATGCTTTGAACATGTTAAGTTAGTGAGGCTTTAAACATGTGAAGCTAGTGATTCTCTGAACATGTTAAGCTAATGATGCTTTGAACATGTGTGGCTAGTGATGCTTTGAACATATCAAGCTGATGATGCCTCAAAACATGTTAAACTAGCAATGCTTTAAACATGTTTTGCCAGCAATGCTTTGAACGACAGGAACCAGGACAGGGTGATAAGAAGAAACATGGATTTATAATTACACATAATGTCTAAAATATGGTTACTTATAAACATTGATATTGATAAAAGTGTTAGTTAAACATGTAGATGTGTGGCACATTTTCCTGATTACTGCAAACACATTTTTAGCTCACCTGTCACGTAGTGACAAGGTGAGCTTTTGTGATCACTTTTTGTCTGTCGTGCGTCCATGCGTGCGTCCGTAAACAATTTCAAATAAGTATATCTCTAATACCCCATGGACAATCTTGATCAAATTTCATGAGAAGCATCATCAGGTAGAGGGAAAGGCTGCATAAGGTTTTTTGGGCTGATCAGATTGGAATTCTGGTTGCTATGGCAACATATAGCTCCCATAGACTTACAATGGGAAAAAATAAAAATATCTTCTTCTCTGAAACCACAGGGCCCAGAGCTTAGATATTTAGCATGTAGCAACGGCCAGTGGTCACCTACATAATTCCTGCCAATCATGCCCCTGGGGTCCACATTGGCCACGCCCTGGGGCCCCTTCTCTCCCATAGACTCATAATGGAACAAAAAGCTTCAAAAATCTTCTTCTCTGAAACCACAGGGCCCAAGGCTTAGATATTTAGCATATTGCAACGGCAAGTGGTCACCTACATAATTCCTGCCAATCATGCCCCTGGGTTCCAAGCGGGCCACGCCCTGGGGCCCTTTAGCTCCTATAGACTCATAATGGAAAAAAGCTTCAAAAATCTTCTTCTCTGAAACCACAGGGCCCAGAGCTGAGATATTTTGCATGTAGCAAGGGCAATTGGTCACCTACATAAACCACAGGGCCCAGAGCTAAGATATTTGGCTTGTAGCAACAGCAAGTGGTCACCTACATAATTCCTGCTAATCATGCCCCTGGGGTCCAAATTGGCCACACCCCGGGGCCCCTTAGCTCCCAAAGACTCATAATGGAAAAAAAGCTTCAAAAATCTTCTTCTCTGAAACCACAGGGCCCAGAGCTTAGATATTTAGCATGTAGTAACGGCCAGTGGTCACCTACATAATTCCTGCCAATCATGCCCCTGGGTTCCAAACGGGCCACGCCCCGGGGCCCTTTAGCTCCTGTAGACTTATAATGGAAAAAAGCTTAAAAAATCTTCTTCTCTGAAACCACAGGGCCCAGATTTGATATATTCGGCATGTAGCAATGGCAAGTGGTCTCCTACATACTTCCTGCTAATCATGCCCCTGGGGTCCAAATGGGCCACGCCCCGGGGCCCCTTAGCTCCCATAGACTCATAATGGAAAAAAGCTTCAAAAATCTTCTTCTCAGAAGCTGTGAAGCACAGAACTTAGATATTTAGTGTCTAGCAACATAAAATAGCCAGCTACATAAATCCTGCTAACCCTGCCCTTGGGGTCAAAATTGGCCAAGCCCCGGCTCATCACCTCCAATAGACATATAATGGAAAAAAAAAAAAAAAAATCTTCTTCTATGAAACCATAAGGCCCAGAGCTTAGATTTTTAGTATGTAGCAATGTCAAGTGGCCACCTACATAAATCCTGCCATTTATGCCCCTGGGATCCAAATTGGCCACACCCCAGGGCTCTTTAGCTTCCATAGACTTACAATTGGAGAAACTTCAAAAATCTTATTCTCTGAAACCACAGGGCCCTTATAATGAAAAAAAAACACACAAAAAAAAAAATTAAAATGGGGAAAAAAATCTTCAAAAATCTTCTCTGAAACCATAAGTCCCAGAGCTTAGGTATTTAGCATGTAGCAATGTCGAGTGGTCGCCTACATGAATCCTGCCAATCATGCCCTTTGGGTCCAAATCCTGTGGCCCTTTAACTCCAACAAACTTATAATAGAAAAAAGCTTCAAACATCTTCTTTGAAACCATGAAGTACAGACCTTAGATATTTAGTATATAGCAACACAAAATGGTCGCCTACATAAATCCTGCCAACCGTGCCCTTTGGGTCAAAATTGGCCAAGCCCCAGGGCTCATTAGCTCCTATAGACTTATACTGGAATAAACTCAAAAAAATCTTTTTCTCCAAAACCAAAAGGCACAGATTTTGTTTGATTTGAGGTTTTACATCCCCTTCAACACTGTATAGGTCATTTTGGAGATGTCTCTTCCAATTTTGTGGGATTTTTACCCGACATTGAATTAGTATATAGCAATGTCAAGTGTTTTCGTACACTAATGATTTTCTGGTACACAGGTGAGCGATATAGGGCCATTGGGCCCTCTTGTTAGAGGAATAGAATCTCACTGTATATAGTGGGAGGAGTCCATTTTACAATTTAAGTGGGTTGGGTTGAGGTACATGTATGCTGAAATTTATTTAGAAAATAACCAAAGCTTTTCCCATCGGTGAAGGCTCTGATCAGACACCACAGTCTGTTGTATCTGATCTTGGTCTACACTTTTGGCCATTCTCCCATCTTGGGGTTTCCCATCTTAACCCATCACATGGGGGAAACCCCTAAAGGTGTACTTTGGCAAACAGTGCAGGCCCAGATCAGACGCCACAGAACTCAGCGTCTGATTGAGACCTGCACTGTTTGCTGACAGAATTTTCCGTCAATAAAAGAATAAAAATGAAAAAAATAGGCCTGCCAACCCTTATATGACAAATGGACTTGTCCAACATATAGCAATGGAAGAGTCCACTAGCATACAATGGGTTAGATGAGTTTCCACATCAGTAACCTTGTAGTCTGCTTGGTGTGACAATAAGTCAACTTAATCATATTTTACTGAGTCGACTTTGACCAACATAGCCCCAGATAAGTAGGAATCATGAGAAAAATTACCACAAAATTCCTAAAAAGCCCGACACCTTGAGGACTTGCTATAATTCTCCTAAAATTTTAACAAATCTGTTTCGTGATCCAGCAAGGAGTGCAAAAGGTGCAGATGGAATGCCAAACAGTGTAGATTCTGATCAGACTGCTCAGTCATCTAGGTCTGCACTGTTTGCTTAGGCCTGTCCCAATACTTAGGATTATTACGGTAAGTGATAATTTCCCTTATGTCTGGATGAAAACATATGTTGTGGGTACTTTCAGGATTTGACTCGATGAGGTGAGTCCAACAAATGCCCACATGTTTTTATTGAGAATTAAGAAAAATTGTCCCAAAGTTATCCTCATTAGCTATCAGGAGCTATGGATCTGCTATACAGCTAGCCAGTACACTATGCATTATTACAGCTAACCAATACACTATGCATTATACTGGATTTGACATGTCCTTCCATCATTCCATGATTCTGTCATTCCGTGAATCCATGAGTCTGTGATTCCGTGACTGCAAAATTTGAATGCATTTTGCTTATTATGTTTGCGGTCCAACTTTGATGAAACTTACATGTAGACTACACCTGGGCCCAGTTGTTCAAAGCATCGTTAGCTTAACGAGCTCGTTAGTGGTCAGAAACCTCTGTGGTGCAGTGGTTACGCTACTCTCCTTGTAAACCAGGGATCGCAGGATCGATCCCGGGCTTCTCCAGACTTTCGGATGAGTCTTTAAACCGAGGTCCCGTCTCCGTATGACCTTAGCTGTTGGTGGGACGTTAAACTAAAACTCACTCACTCACTCACTCGTTAGTGGTCATATTGTTAACTGTTCTAGCAAGTTTAATCTATAAATTTTTGGTATTTTTGCTGAAAAAATGTGAGCAGCTTTTGCTTCCGCAAAAGCTGCTCACATTTTTTCAGCAAAAATATTAGCATAATTGCCATAACAAATGATCAAAGTTTTAACGATACGTTAACTAACGACATCGTTAGTTTTGAACAACTGGCCCCAGGTCTCTAAGATAAGGAAGGTGTAGTAGCAGAATAACTACCAAGGGCCCATAACTCTTGGTGTTATGTTCCTTGATAGGTTTTCAAATTTTAGAATGCATTTTGTTTAATAACTTTTATGTTTGCAGTCTTACTTCAATGAATCTTATACTGCATTTGGTCTCTTAAGGTGCAGCGGCAGATTAGTGACCAAGGGCCCATAACTCTTGGAGTTATGTCCCATGTTAGGTGTTCAAATTTTGTCGTTCACAGGAACTTTTGTGACAGATATCTCAGGAACTATGAAGACAGCTGAAAGTTTGTATAAACATGAACAATGACTGGATGTATTGTGTATATAAGAATAGGGGTCATGGTTCCATAATCCTTTTTGATATGTTCCTTGATAGATTCTCAAATCTTGCCATTCTTGATTTTTTTTCCTTATCAGACTTCTCAGGAAATATGAAAGCTAGAAACCTGAAAATTTGTATAAACATAGACAATGGCTAGCAGTGTCATTTGTACCTTAATAGGGACCAAGTGTCCATAACGGTAGGTTTTCAAAAAATTCAAATACATTTTGTTCAATAACTTTGATGTTTGTGGTCCTACCTCAGTGACACTTATACCACACTTGGTCTCTTAAATAAGGAAGATGTAATGGCAGAACAGTTGTGAAGGGCCCATGACTCATGGAGTTACCCAATTTATGTAGGTTTTCAAATTTTGCTATTCTTGAAAATTTTCATGACAGATTTCTTAGGAGCCATGAAAGTTCATAAACATGGAGAATGACTGGATGTATTGCAAAAACTCTTGGACTTCTGTCCTTTGGTAGGTTTCGAAAAAAATTGAAGTGCATTTTGCTTCATAACTTTAATGTTTGTTGTCCCATCCGATGAAGCTTTTTCCTTTTCTCAAGAAATGTAAGGGTTACAAGCAATTAGGATTTATGGCCCAGAACTCATGAAGTTAAATCTCTTGATAAGTTTTATGTTGCCATGTACCATGTTTTACAGTGATGTTTTCTGGTAAGCATGAATTAAAAATATTTCAACACAAAAAGGTTTTCTCTTCTAATGGTGCTGCAGTGGGGCTATAGTCAGTTCCTCTGACAGCTCTAGATCTGCCAGTGGCAGACAACAGCCTATCTTGATTCAGTGGAAGGGTGAGAATCATCGTAGAAAATATTTCATGTTCAGTCGCCACAAAAAGAAAGTGCTAGACATGAGTACGAGGACTGTTCAAATATGAATGCAAGTAGAACATTTTTCATGCACTAATGCGAAAATCACCTGGAAATAAATATCACAGTGTAGAAAAACATTTTACCTATACATTGATACCAAACCTGTTAAAATCCGTCCACTTTAGCCATGTATATCGTTCGATAAACACTGTCTACTCTTGTATACTAATACAAAACATGGTTGGAAGAAGGTCAGAGTACGCTGTTGAAATACGGTCCTATATTAAGAATCGTTGTATTCTTGGTATACGGTGCAAAGACATTTTTGATGAAATATGTTCGGTTTATGGGCATAATGAAATGTCTTTTCCGACAGTTTTTCGTTGGTGTAAGAAATTCAGCTGTGGACTAGGCTCAACAGAAGATGCACCACATGATCGTCGGCCGAAAAGAGCAACATCTGCCAAGATGGTTGCTAGAGTGAAAGAAATAGTTGCTACCGATGCACGATACATCACTAGGCAAATAGCTAGTATGGTTGGCATCTCACTAGGAGCAGCTCATACAATTTTGAAACGGGATTTGAAAATGAGAAAGATCTGTGCTAGATGGATTCCCCATCTGTTGACAGATGAGCAGAAAAAGACACGCGTTCAGTGCGCCAAGAAGTTGCTTAAAAAGTTTCCAAATTACATTGCACGGTCTTTCACTAATGTCGTCACAGGTGACGAGACATGGGTTCTCTTTTTTTGAGCCAAAATGAAAGATTCAGAACAAAATATGGGCAACAAAGTATTGCAAAAGACCATGCATTGCAAAGCGGACCATGAGCGTCAAGAAGGTAATGTATGCCATATTCTTTTCAAATCAGGGCTCGCTATTCAGGTTGCTGTGCCTAAAGGCAAATCTGTAAATGCGAAGTTTTACAAGAATAAAGTTCTTCGAAAATTGAAGAAATATTTCAAAGAACGAAGACCAGCAACTGGTTTGGCCAAAGTCAGATTGCTACATGACAATGCGTCATTGCACAAGGCGTTCATTGTGCAAGGCTATCTGAAGCAGGAAAAGGTTGTTGAACTCCCTCAGCCCCCGTATTCCCCAGACCTTGCCCCGTGTGACTTTTTAGCTCACCAGAGCCGAAGGCTCCGGGGGAGCTTTTAGGATAGGCAGTTGTCCGTCGTCGTCGGCGTCGTCGTCGTCTGCGTCGTCAACACTTTCAAACGACATCTCCTCTGAAGCCACTGTGCCGATTGAGTCCAAATTTCATCTGTAGCATCCTTGGGTTGGGGGATTGAAAGTTTGTGTTTTTTATGAAATTCGGCTCATTGGTTTGGTTGCTATGGCAATTTAGAGTTTCCATAGACTTATAATGGGGAAAATTGCAGATATTTTGACAAAACTTTCATAGAAATATTCCTTAGGCAATCTACTATCTGCCATATGATTTTAGGCCTACTGCTCATTTGTATTGGTTGCCATGGAAACCAAAATGAAAAAATAGAAAAAAAAAATACTTAAAAAATCATCTCCTCAGAAACCGTATGCTCTATGAGGCTGAAAGTTTATGGAAATATTCACCATATTTGCCTTTACAGGTTTTGTGTTTTTTATGAAATTCGGCTCATTAGTTTGGTTGCTATGGCAACTTAGATTTTCCATAGACTTATAATGGGGAAAATTGAAAAATGGCATTAACTACAAAGCCTTTGCAGATATTTTGACAAAACTTTCATAGAAATGTTCCTTTAGTAAACTTCTCTCAGCCATATGCTTTTATGTCAACCTGGGGGTCCAGTAGGTTGTGCCGGGGCCATACCCCGCCCCCAGTACTTCATAAAATGACTTATATCTCAGAAACCTTACAGATCCCCACCCCTAAACCATATATATTCTTGTTCCTATTGATAAGACGCATTCAGTGACACCAACCTGGAGGTCCTCCGGGATGTGCCGAGGCCATGCCCCACCCCCTCCACTTCATAAAAGGTCCAATATCTCGGAAACCATTCAGATCCCCACCGGTGAACCCTATATACTCTTGTTCCTATTGATAAGACGCATTCAGTGACATCAAACTGGGGGTCCCCCGGGATGCGCCGGGGCCATGTCCCGCCCCTCCATTTCATAAAAGGCCCAATATCTCGGAAACCTTACAAATCCCCACCCCTAAACCATATATATTCTTGCTCCTTATGATAAGACGCATTCATTGACCCCAAATTGGGGGTCTTCCGGGGTGCGCCGGAGCCATGCCCCACCCCTTCACTTCACAAAAGGCCATATATCTCAGAAACTGTTCAGATCCCCACCCCTAAACCATATATGTTCTTGTTCATTATGATGAGACACATTCAGTGACACCAACCTGGGGGTCCCCAGGGATGTGCTGGGGCCATGCCCCACCCCCTCCATTTCATAATATCACAATATCTCGGAAACCTTACAGATCCCCACCCCAAAACCATATATATTCTTGTACCTTATGATAAGACACTTTCATTGACACCAACCTGGGGGTCTCCCTGGGCCTTGCCCCACCCCTGCACTTCACAAAAGGCCTTATATCTCAGAAACTGTTCAGAGCCCCACCCCTAAACCATATATATTCATCTTCCTTATGATAAGGCACATTCATTGACACCAGCTTGTGAGTCCCCGGGGCATGCCCGGGCCTTGCTCCACCGCTTGACTTCATTAAAAGCCACATATCTCAGAAATAGTTCAGATCCCCACCCCTAAACCATATATATTCTTGTTCCTTATGATAAGACTCATTCAGTCACACCAACTTGGGGGTCTCTTTGTGCTGAGGCAATGTGCCCCGCCCTTCCACTTCATAAAAGGCCATATATTTCAGAAACCATCCAAATCCCCACCCCATATTCATATATGTTCTTGTTCCTTATTATTAGCACACCTACTGTAGGGGTGTCCGCAGGGGCCAGTCCTCTCCTTTCCACTTCATGAAAGGATATCTTGGAAACCGTTCAGATTCCCACCCCTAAACCATATATATATACTTGGTCCTTTCCTGGGAACGACAGGGCATGCTCCAATCCCTCCACTTATATCTCCAGCCATGCAGATCCCCACTGCTAAACCATATATATTCTTGTTCTTTGTGATAAGACACATTTAGTGATACCAACCAGGGCTCCATTGGGTCCATGCCCCACCCCCTCTACTTCATAAAAGGCCTAATGTTTCATATACTGAGTCCACATGGATGCTCATTTGGATATGGGGGTTCATTTGGCAGATTAAAATGATATCATGTTAAAATACATGGCTGCAATTTGGCAGTGCCCACCTGAGCTCTGGTGAGCATAGTGGCCCATGGGCCTCTGGTTTTCTGTTCCCGCGGCTGAAAAATACCTTTCTGGTCGAAAATTTGTACAGCGCAAACACCTAGGTTCTGCAATATTCCAGTGTCTTCATAGTATACCTCGGAAAGACTTCCAAAATGCATTCAATGATTGGATCAGAAGACTGAAAGTTTGTATATCTGTTAAAGGGGAATACTTTGAGGGGACAAAATAAATTTTTCATCGAAATCTATCACGGAATCATTTTTTTGTGCTTAGTTGCATTCATATTTGAACAGTCCTCGTACTAACCTATGTATGACCTGAATGCTCATTAGTATAACTGAGCTTCTTAGGCTCAGCTAGGTACAGTTCAGAAGTTACATGAATCTTGTTT
The DNA here is from genome assembly GCA_963580285.1 of Lucinisca nassula. Classification (NCBI taxonomy): domain Eukaryota; kingdom Metazoa; phylum Mollusca; class Bivalvia; order Lucinida; family Lucinidae; genus Lucinisca; species Lucinisca nassula. The sequence continues at coordinate 164,250,041 of OY757015.1, read as the reverse complement.
TTCTTTTCAGATTGATTTTTTCCAGATGCCAGTCAACACATTACGCCGTTACAAGCGTCATTACAAGCTGCCAGCAAGACCTGGAATGAACAAAGCCCAGCTTTCAGATGTAAGCATAAATGCATATTATTTACCGTATATCCACCATCAAAGGGGAGGGAGTGGAAAATATTGTTTTTGGTGCGGACCCGTCGGTGTATGCATATGAGTATGCGTTGGCATGGCACTTTCTTGTGTGCAAGATATCGCATGAACTACTGGGTGGATTTTAATCAGATTTGCATAGATATAACTATGGGACAGGATGAAGAACTGATTAGAGTTTGGTGACTTTGACCTTATTTTCATGGTTACAGTCATGCTCTATAGGTCAGATTTAGGCCAAATTTAGTTTGTATGCAGTATATGGCATGAACTACTTGGTGGATTTTATTCAAATTTGCATGGATATAACATTTGGTCAGGATGAAGATCTGATATGGTTTTCATGACCTTGACCTTATTTTCAAGGTCACAATGGTGCTGTTGAATTAAGCTTGTTTTGAAAGGGGCATGTGATGGGGGGGGGGGGGGACATCTGTTTTCTCAGAAAATTAGTCTAGTTTAATCTATGTTTTAAAAGAGCTCTCCTCATGGGTTATCTTCTTATAAATTCTGAAATTGCCTGAGCAAAAAGTGTAGATCCAGATCAGACTGCTCTTGAATTGGATGTAACCTGTTTATCATTCTGTCTTAATCATAGTCTGGTAAGCTTGCTGAAATTACAGGATACTTATGGCAATGATGTGACAGAGGCAAAGTCAAGATCATAGACTTAACCCTTATCTTGCTGTTCACGACTACCGCTATATTTTGCAAACAGTGTAGATCCAGATCAGATGGCTTCTGTAGAAGTCTTATCTTGCTGTTCACGACAACCCCTATATTTTGCAAACAGTGTAGATCCTGATCAGATGGCTTCTTCAGAAGATGGCTTCTGTTTGGCATTCACTTAATGAATTTGTAGCAATAAATTACATCAAGTAATTTGATTGGTTGATACACAGAAATGGGTGTGGCTTAAATGAATATTCAGCAAGATAAGAGTTAAAATGTCAATGTTACTCATCAATCTATGAACTTGTGGCATACAACAGGTTGGGATCATACAGAAAATATGACAAGTTAAAGGTGCTAATGGACTATTGGACGGACTGACATAAAGACCTATAAAAAAAATGATCAATACAATCATGCTCTCGGCAGTTTATATATACATGTAACACCCATAGAGACATTGTCACTGTCCGACTTATCTGCAAATTCCATAAAGAATTGATCAAAACTAAAGAATTCGGTGAACAATCAGCCAATTCAGCAGTCGACGGCACATAACTCTAAAGCTACTGATCTAGTCAGTTTTTGAACTTGTTTAAGCTTCTGTCCATTTCCATCTTTTCTTTCAAGTTTCAGGATGACCTGGTCCAAGTTATGCTAATGAAAAGGCGAAATCTAAGATTTCACATATTAAAGCTATGATTAGCTTGTTATCTGATCTGTTGTGTCATTTGTGTATGTTTTTGTTGTACATATTAATATACTTAATAAACTATTGTTTAAACCAACCCCTAAAGGGGTACCTTGGCAAACAGTGCAGGCCCAGATCAGACGAAGGGCCTACACTGTTTGTTAAGCCATTTCCGGAATAAAATTTGAAGAAAACACAAACTGACACCCCTACATTTTGAAATGGACTCCTGCCATATATAAAGTGGAAGATTCCATTTGGTACAAAAAGGGTTAAGCAACCAAAGGGACACAACTATGACTAATAGACTGTCCTAGCCAGTTTTCAAACTCATCCCAGCAAACCCCAGCCTACTTAAATACATGTACAAGTTTCAAAACTGAAAATAGGCGTTCTCTGAAATGAAGGGGACATAACTCTGTCATTAACAGTCAAGGTCACCCATGCCAGTTTTCAAACTCTTCCAAGCTTTTATCCCCATCCTATTAATATGTAAGTTTCAGAAAAGTGCTGATCAATAGTGAAGGAGTTATGTTGATGTCAAGGTCGAAAACAGGCATTTTCACCAACCAAGGGGACCCAACTCCATGATTAATAGGCTGACCTAGCCAGTAACTGTTATCAAACTTTTCTCAGCTTCCACACCCAGTCTACTTGTATGTAAGTTTCATGAAGATTCAAATAAAACTGAGATTATACTGGTGACAAGGCCAAAAATAGTCATTTTCAGCAACAAAGGCAATATAACTTAAAAACGAATAAGCTGACCTTGCCAGATTTTTCAGCGCTTTTATGCCCAGCCTACTTATACATGTATATAAGTTTTAGGAAGCTCTGAAAGTATCAGGAAGATTGATCAATACTTATGGGACTTATGCTGCTGATATTGTCAAAAATATCCGTTTTCAGCAATGAAGGAGAAATAACTTGATGATCAGAAGGTCAGCCATGCATGCAAGTTTTCAAACTCATCTGAGTCTTTATTGCCCAGCCTACTTATGTGTAAGCCCATCAAACTGAATTATGTTGATAACAAAGTCAAAAATGGGCATTTTTAGCAATCAAAGGGATGTAACTCTGTGATTACCTCTTAGGACGACCTAACCAGTCTTTGAAATCAATCACACTTATATGCAAGTTTCAGGATGATCCAATTAAAATTGCAGTTCCAATGTTGATGACAAGGTCAAAAATAGTCCTTTTTCACAACCAAGGGGACAACTGGCTGGCCTCGCCTGTTTACAAACTCATCCAAGCGTTATCAGTAGTCTACAAACATTTAACCCTTGTCCTGCTGAATATTTATATATGCCACACCCACTACTGATTATCAGCCAATCAGATTACTTGATGCAAATTATTGCAACAAATTCATGAACTGAATGACAAACAATGAAGATCCAGATCAGATGGCTTCTTCAGAAGCCATCTGATCTGGATCTTCATTGTTTGAAAGATAAGACATATCCGGGCTCAGCAGGACAAGGGATAATGTTCAGAAAGATCTGATCAAAACTGAAGGGGCTAGTGTGATGACAAGGTCCACAACACTGAATAGGCATTTTCAGTAATTAACCTATTCTGTACCAGAAACCCCAAAAGGGGTAATTCAAATTATTGGGAAACAGTGCAGACCCAGATCAGATGCCGCAGAACGCAGCGTCTGATCAGGGCCTACACTGTGCACAAAACGTTCAGCCAATTTCCAAATAAATTTTGAAGAAAACACACCCTGACACCCCAAAATTTCGAAATGGACTCCTGTCATTTTTAGGAGGAAAATTCCATTTTGTACAAAAAAGGTTAAGGGGACATAGCTCAATGACATAATAAAAGTTCATACCGGGTAACTTGTGTTCAAAAAGCACAACTTTCTTGATTTGAACATGAGTTTTGTTATTTGAATACGGCTTCTTGGCTTAAAACAGTTCATTGGGGTATATGCAAGAATAGTCCAATTTATACAGTAGTCTCTGTGTGGTATGTTGTCAAAACCTGTTTGGTACCACGTCCAAGACACAGACGTCTGAGCTATGCTAAGGCAGTTTTGTTAAGTACCTGAAAAATTCTTATCACAAAAAACACACCTATATAAGTCTGGCCTCCTCGAACCCCACTTTTATATAGTAAAACTGGGGTTTACAGTGGTAAACCTTATATTTCTTATTTCCGCTCTAAAATATTGATTGCGATGAGGCCATTCTAACGTGTACCCACAATCTATATTTTGAGCCGAAATAAGAAAATTGTCACAATTTTTCATCAATTTTTACAATGTATTTGTATAGGCATGTTTTCGTAATGAGTTACAAAAGAGAAATACAAACCAATTCCTTATGGTAAGTGAAACACAAGAAGAAATAACTCTTTTAAAAGAATTTTATCCTCTGAGAATAGGGATCTACTCATAAAGGAAAGAATTTGCTCCTTTGGAGCAAATTCTTTCCTTCAAGAGCAGACCCATTTTAGGAAAGGCCATGTTATAAGAAAGAAAATAAAAACAGGAAGTTGTTAAAGGTGTCTTTGTTGTACACATAATATAAAGAATGCATACAATTTATTTTCAGACTGTGGCACGTCATTTCAAGTCCATTCCTGTGGTGGAAAAAGAAGCTCTCACATACTTCATTTACATGGCGAAAAACTTTAAAAGTCGCTTTGATCAAAAGCATTTGGAGTCCATGAATACTTGAGAAACTTCAATGTGATAACTATTTATTAATATATACTGTCTTTTTTGTCAGTACCTTTGTTTAGAATCATGTGATCCCAAGATTTTGCTTCTAATTCAGATTTCCTCTCCAAAGTTCCACAAAAAGGAAAAAAGAGATGTAACATTCTGCCTACCTATTCTGCCTACCTTTTGCCTACTGGTATGGAGTAAGAGCACATGTACCATAAAAATCCCAAAAATATGGACACCTTGAGGCCTTGCTGTAATACTCTTAAAATTTTAACACATTTATTTCATGATCCAGCAAGGAGTACAAAAGATGCAGACGGAATGGCAAACGGTGTAGACCCTGATCAGGAGCAGTCTGATCTGGGTCTGCACTGTTTGCTTAGGCCTGTCTGTCCCAATACTTAGGATCATTACGGGGTCTTAGTTCTTTCTAAAACCATATGATGTGGGTACTTGCTAGAACAACCTCATTGAGGCGATTCTAACAAGAACCGACATCATATATTTTAAACAAGAACTAGGGAAAATAATCCCTTAATTATTCTTGTTACTCCTCCTGATCTGGGGTTTTCATTCGAAAGGGCCAGCAAAAGGTATTTATAAAAGAACAAATGAGAAAAATTTAATATCAATGGATGGCCAAGTGGATAGAGTGCTTGGCTATGTCGCTGAAGTGTGCTGGTATGAATCTGAAATGGTGCAGTGACTGATATGTTTGTTTTTGTTTGAGTTGAGATTTTACGTCCCCGTCAACACTTAAGGTCATTTTGGAGATGTTGCTTCGATTTTGTGGGACTTTTACATTGAGATGAAATGACATCTCAAGCCCTATCGCCATAGAAACCGCTAGGGTTTAAGGAGCGGTCCGACTCGCATCACTTTTCCTGGGCAGGCTTAGGCCTAAGCTGTTGACCAGTACTCAAGTTTGGTCGGTTTTAGCTCTGCGCGGAAGCACCGTGCAGCCCAATCTATTTGTCCAGGCCCCAATGGGCAGGGGCACAAAAAATACTCAAGTCATTGAGAAGTAATCGAGTACCTTATTCATGATGAGGCACTTTTAAGGCAGCAAAAGGTGATGATTGGACGCAGTGTATCATGCACACTGGCTCTCTCTCTCACTACCCACACAAAATAGGAGCAAGATAGCCTGGTTGCAAGATAAACTCAGACACCCATAAGCAGCTTTTCATTCACTGTGTTTGAAACATATATGCCAATGGGACACCATTACTTTATAATTATGTGAAACGTGTCTTGGATAAGCATTTATTTTTATGGCTTTGACTATCAGTGCTATGTTTTGTATACTTGAACTTAAATTATTTTGTAACTGTCAGAGCAAACTATGCAGTTTAAAGACATGAAACAAAACTGCATCTAAAAAAATAGTCTGTTTATGTTGTCTACTGCATCTTCTTGCAAACTTTTTAAAAATATTCAAGTATATATGCAATCAGTATGACCCTAGATCAGACTGCTCCTAGAAGGCGCAAAGAAAAACTGCATCTGAAAATATCTGTTAATGTGACTTATGTCATCTGCAGCATCTCCTTTGCAAACTTTTCAAACTTATTTTTGAATACAGGCAAATAGTGTGGACCCAGATCAGACTAATCCAACAGTGTGGACTCTGATCAAATTGCTCCTATAGGAGCAATCTGATCATTGTCCACAGTAGTTCACAGAAGCAATCTGATCTGGGGCCACACTGTTTGCCTGCATCCAATAAGTAAGTTTGCAAGGATAAGCATTTGTTGTAAGTATCATTTGCTTAACCCATTGTAGGTGGGAAACCCCCTAAAAGGGTAGTCTGGCAAACAGCACAGGTCCAGATCAGACGCTGCGGAATGCAACCTCTGATCAGTGTCTGCACTGTTTGCTAACAGGATTTTCTGTACAAATAGAATAAAATTGAACAAAATAGGCCTGACACCCCTTATAAGACAAATGGACTTGTCAAACATATAGCAATGGAATAGGCCACTAGTATACATTGGGTTAATTAACTTGTTCAGTGGTGAAAAAGCTGACATACTGTCAAGAACTTATATCTTTTTATGAAAAAAAAATGCATTTATGTTTGCCAAATTAAATGATAAAAACAATGTTATTTTAACTTGTAATGCACCATGAAAAAGAGCCGACAACAGTCTTTTTCATTTTTCAGAGCAAATAAAGCTTGACATTTCATGTGAATTGTCTGCCCTGCACAGGATCCATGCATAGTGTCAATCCTTATTTGCTCAGAAAAAAATGAAAAAAATTACCTCTAAGTACAACTAGGGCTCGAGAAAATGTCGGTTCTCCAGTTCTGAACCGATTTTGCGTTTACTGAACCAATTTTAACTGAAAAAGAAATTTAAAAAATCGGTCCATAATTCAATAAAATTTAAAAAAAATCGGTTCAAAAATTTTCGCTAAATCATCGTTGTAAAAACGAGCTGACCGTTTGCCACTGATAATCCAAGCATATATACAAAAATAGCCGACAGCACAAGGTGTTAGACTGGTTCATTATCTAACTAGGTGAAAACCGGACAAGTCCACGTCGGGTTCTTTTGATCTTATGGCAGCGAAATTTGACCTGTGTGTTAAAATTATTCAACCGTGAACAATGGCCTCAGGCGTTATCGGCATGCTAGCAGGGTGAGAAAATTAGGTTAATCAATGCAGGACATACGCTAGTTTGTTTACACAAGTCATTAATTTATGGCTTACTATAGAACCGGTATTTAAATATATAATTTTTTTTTTTTTTTTCACTGGGCGCAATTTTCAATACACACCTGTCATGTCTGTTAAGACTTCCAGATAAAAAGGCCTTTATTTTCACCCTTTCTTAACGATATTTCTATTTAAGAAATACACTCCATTGAAACCAATAACATAAACCACGTGTGTATTATGCCCTTGAATGAATAAAAATGATACCGCATGACGTCGTTTTCCGATCACGTGCCATCAATATCGGTCGCCGTTTGTAGACAAAGCGATTTCTTTCAGGCTTGTGTGATCGTGAAATATGTATTTATATTCTTTAGAACTCGGTTCGGCCACGTAAGATTTTCAATGACTCTCGTTCGGCCATGTTTTGGTTTGAGAGTAAAGAAATGTTTTTCGATTTTTTAACCCGTTCAAAACGATTTTCTTTTAGAAATCCGCTCTATTAAAATCAGTGACATAAAACTGGTGTGTGTGTGTTACGTCCGTGACTGCATTAATGTGTATTGTGTAAAAGAAAACGGTATGACGTCATTTTCCGACCACGTGGCTGCAATCGGTCGCCATTTGTAAACAAAGCAACTTGGGCAAAATAAAGATGCGTGAAATAAGAGAAATATTTTAAAGGTTTTAAAAAAGGGCAAAAAATATAGTGACCATCGAGCTGATCTTTGACTGCACAACGCCAGCGGTCTTCAGGTGCTGAGTGACCCGGATATTGGGAAAATGAAAGTAGATGAAATCTGGCGTAGAAAATGAAAGTAGATGAAATCTGAACTATGTGAGCAATAATTGCTGTTTATAATCGAGATACTGGTGCTTATAATCGTTCGCAAGTGAAAGAGCAATATTGGTTTGTCATTCGTTACGCTAATAATACATTTTGAAATTGCAAATCACCAAGGATGTTTACGGAAATTACTGAAACCGATCGGCAATTTCCGTAATGTTTTGGCGAAATCTGGCTGGACCGATTTGGATTCTTCAGTTTCTCGAGCCCTGAGTACGACCTTTACCTTGTAGGTAGGGACCTGGATTTTGTGCGTGACAAATAGTCTCATGATGGTTAACATTTCAGTCTGCAAGTAATTTCCACATCCAGCCAGAAATAAGAAAGTTATTAACCACATGCACAAACGGAAAGACAAAAGGACAGGGGCAACTCTATATGCCCTTCCACCATTCTTCAAATGGTGGGGGCATAAAAATACTCATAGCCCCAGATAAGGGGTTATCCATATAATATGAAAAAAATAGGTGTTACCTATAAACGAGCATAGCAAACTACACAAGGAAGCTGATGGATATCTAAACCAAAATGTCTGTATATTATTGATATGCAAAAGTTGGCAACCTCAAGTCAACTGCCGAATACTTAGTTCTGACTGGAAAATTATTTGCACATTGCCTTGTCTTTTACAAGTGATGCAACTTAAAGTAGTTAGTACATGTCTAATAACCAAATGTTTTATCTTGAGTGCCAATAGCACCATTGGACTAGCAAAGTTGCTCAGAGTGCATCACTGGGTCTGTTCGCTTACCACGGGAACCACTGGCTGCAAACGGTATTTACCATTTGCAGCATACTTTGGAGACGCGTTAGAGCGTGGGCAAAAAGAACCGCACGGGAAATTTTTGTCGAGATGGAGAGCATGAAATATTTAACAGCTGAAGTCAGTGCGATAACAACTGTTTTCCCATGACCATAACTAACAATTATTTCTTTCCATGACCGAGGAGACACTGAAATATATTTCAGACAGTGAGTTGACATATAGTTCTTTTTCCCCCTTGTTGGTTTCTTGTCCGCTTGCACTACTTGACGAAAATGTGCTGCAATGTTTTGGAATCCAGCTGTAACTTTCTATGTCTACAACTACCACTATCTGGAGTATACTTGAACAGAAGCTATTTACATGTGTGAAGTCCTGTACATCTAAAACTGTTTAAAAAACGCACCTAAGCTCCAGATCACTAACCTTTAAACTCTGATGGAAACTGTTGAGCCTTGTCAGGTATACAAAAAAAAACAAACAACAAAAAAACAGGGGACCAGTGGTTCTGGGCCGCTCACCTGAGTGCTGAGAGCTTATGGAGCCATTTTATTTCTGAGAAGATTTTAAAAGGTGTTTTTTTACCATGGCAGACTCTTGGACATTTGACCTGATAATGGGCCTATTGGTTCCGGAGAAGATTTCTTAAGGGTTTTTACCTTATACGCCTGTGGACACAAACGGTTCAAGTTCGTATGAAGTACCTCCCAATGAATCTCTTTGCATCAAGTATGTTTGACAAAGATTTCTAAAATTAGATCAAGCAATTGATTGTTCTCATTATGGCAAACACTTTCTGGTTGACATTTGAGATGTATTTTGAGTGGACAGTGTAGGAGTCAGCAATGGCATGTGCATATGTACACCACCTTGTGTTTTGAACTTATTTCTGTCCGGCAGTTGACTGGCAGGATGTTGGGATATATTGAATGATGTTCAAGTCAAGATGAAATGAAGCCCATCGAAGTTTGAACGGATCTGTGTTCACAGGTATATGGGCACGGTGAACATATTGTTCATGCGACCAAACTCATATTAAACAAGAGGCCCATGGGCCACTATGCTCACCAGAGCTCAGGGGGCACTGCCGACTGGCAGCAAAGTATTTTAATTAACCATGGAAGCCCTGCTACAGATAAAATTTGGACCCGATCAGCCTAGTGGCTTCAGGTCTGATGTCGCTTGAATGTGTTGTTGCAGGACAACAGATGACAACTGACAATTTCCCATCTGTGGCAACCAATAGGCCTAAAAGAACATTATTAAAGGAACATTTCTATGTAAGTTTGACAAAATATTTTGAAAGGCATAAATGTCATTTTTCAATTTTCCCCATTATAAGTCAATGGAAACTCTTAACTTGCCATATAGCAAACAAACCAAAGAGCCAAATTTCATAACCCGGAGCTCAGATGGGCACTGCCCAATGGCAGACATGTATTTTAACATGGTATGATTTTAATCTACCAATTATAAAGTCTCCCAAACAAACCCCATTCCCAAATGAACACTCATGTGGACTGTATCTGAAATATTAGGTGTGTTATATAGTAGAGAGGGTGGGGCATGAACCAATGGAGCCCTGGTTGGTGTCACTAAATGTGTCTTATGAAAAGGAACAGAGACATATATGGTTTAGCGGTGGGATATGTATGGCTCCTGAGATGTAAGGCCTTTTAAGCAGAAGAGGGATTCGGTCATGGTGGATTCCAGAAAAGCCCAAGATTGTTGCAACCTAATGCTGAACAGTTTCTGAGATATGAGGCCCTTTTATGAAGTGGATGGGAAAGAAATGGCCCCTGCAGACCGCACAAGATGGGGTGACTGAATGTGGCTAATAACAATGAACAAGAATATATGTGATTATGTGGTGGGGATTTGAATAGTTTCTGAGATATATGGTCTATTATGAAGTGGGATCTTATCATAAGGAACAAGAATATATATGGTTAAGGGGTGGGGATCTGACCGGTTTCTGAGATATATGGCTTTTAATGAAGTAAAGGGGTGGGGCATGGCCCGTGGCACCACAGGCGGGTGGGGGGAACCCTATGTTGGTGTCACTGAATGTGTCTAATCACAAGGAAAAAGAATATATATGGTTTAGGGGTGGAGATCTGAATTGTTTCTGAGATAAATGGCGTTTTATAAAGTGGAGGGGGTGGGGCATGTCCCCAGCACATCTTGGGGGACCCCCAGGTTGGTGTCACTTAATGCTTCTTATCATAAGGAACAAGAATATATATGGTTTAGGGGTGGGGATGTGTAAGGTTTTTGAATATTTGGCCTTTTATGAAGTTTTGTTTGTTTGTTTGTTTGATTTGAGGTTAAACATCCCCGTCAACACTGTAAAGGTCATTTTGGAGACGTTGCTTCCAATTTTGTGGACTTTTTACCCGACATTGAGATGAAATGACTTCTCAAGCCCTGCCGCCCAATGAAACCAATAGGGTTTATTAGCATGGACGGTCCGCCTCACACTGCGGTTCCTGGACAAGCTTAGATCTTCTAAGCGGTTTACCAGTACTAGTGTGCAGGCCGGATTCAGCTCTGTGTGGAAGCATCATGCAGCCCATGTTTCTTCAAGCCCCTATGGGCGGGGGCCAACCTTTTACGAGGTGGAGGGGGTTGGGCATGTCTCCGGCACATCCCAGGTGTCCCCCAGGTTGGTGTCACTGAATGCAACTTATCATAAGGAACAAAAATATATTTCGTTTAGGGGTTGGGATCTGTTAGGTTTCTGGAATATTGGGCCTGTTGTGAAATGGAGGGGTTGGGTATGGCCCAGGCACATCCCAGGGGACCCCCAGGTTGGTGTCACTGAGTGCATCTTATCATAAGAGACAAGAATATATACGGTTTACGGTGGGGATCTGAATGGTTTCTGAGATAAATGGCTTTTTATGAAGTGGAGGAGGTGGGGCATGTCCCCGGCACATCCGGGGGATCCCCAGGTTGGTGTCACTTATTGCACCTTATCATAAGGAACAAGAATATATACGGTTTAGGGGTGGGGATCTGTAAGGTTTCTGAGATGTAAGGCATTTTATGAAGTACTGGGGGCGGGGCATGGCCGGGCACAACCTACTGGACCCCCAGGTTGACACAAAAGCAAATGGCTGAGAGAAGTTCACTAAAGAACCATTTCTATGAAAGTTTTGTCAAAATATCTGCAAAGGCTTTGTAGTTAATGCAATTTTTCAATTTTCCCCATTATAAGTCTATGGAAAATCTAAGTTGCCATAGCAATCAAACTAAAGAGCCGAATTTCATAAAAAACAAAAAATCTGTAAAGGCAAAAATGGTGAATATTTTCATAAACTCTCAGCCTCATAGAGCATACAGTTTCTGAGGAGATGATTTTTTATTTTTTTTTTTATTTTTTTTTTCATTTTGGTTTCCATGGCAACCAATACAAATGAGCAGTAGGCCTAAAAGCATATGGCAGATAGTAGATTGTATTTTTTCAGTCAAAGCAATCAGAAATGGAGCAATTTCTGACTGAACCATTCACCAGCTATGTCGAAAAAATGGCCCAAGACGGTACCTTTGTGGACCATGTTTGCATACAATCCCTTGCAAACATGCTACAAGTGAAGCTACACATCACTCATGCTGAGGAGCCCGATCTTCTGATAGCACCTTCTGAGCCTGGTCATTATGGTCTTCTTCGCCTGGGATACCTACCTGACCTTCCCCACTATGTTAGCCTAGCTCAACGGTGAGTAAATGGAATGTTAGCGCTAAATAGAGGAGTTAATACAAACTAGTATTTCTATACTAGCCGGAACCCCCAGGTTGCATGATGCTTGCAGAGCCTGGTTAAATGGTTAATATGGTAGTGCATCAGTCAAACCACTCACCTTACTTTGTGTTACTAATGCCAGCTAGCACTAAGCAGAGGGTGATTAATAACCAAAGGGTGCATATATAGAAAGCAAGCAGTGCTATAAAAGACAGACTTTGTAAACAGTGTGTGTTACTAAAGCAAGCAATTCAAAATAAGTAGTGTTAAAGCATTTATATGCTAAAGGCTACATGCATGCAGGAACAATCTATATCAGTTGCTTTTACAGCTTATTATTCAACATTTCAGCTATAAGGAGGGGGACTTTGTAGCTGTACGACTTTCCAGCAAGACCAGGTCAACAGTCCACAAGATGTTCATAGCAAAGGTATGGTGAAATATTTTACCAGTATTAATAGAATATAAAAAAAAATGCATTCTAAAATACCTTTCAATTAAAAACGTATTTCCCTTACTACTATATTTTCACTTTCACACATCAGCTTCAATTATTAATGATCAAATTATAGTCTAGATACCAGCCTACTTGTTGATGCATTTTAATAAGACACTATTTCTTTATCGAACTTTATTGATACTTTTTATTGTATAGGTGTTGAAGTTTGACAGTGAAGTCACACTACGGTTTATGAAAGAAGTTTCACCCACTGTCTATACCATGCCGAGCCAAAATGATGTCTCCACCAACCGACATTCCGATTTAATACAGAGGCTTTCACCGCCGAGTCTACTCCCTGTGCGAGGAATCAAGCTCAAATTTATACCTCGTGAGATTCAACAATCAAGAAATAATCGGTAGAAAAATGAAGAGTACTGAGACAGATATTCCAAAAGGATTGATTTAACAAAACTTGCTTGAAGGTGTCAGTATCAAGATTTATTGACGTGTAACAAAATGTATATATTATATTGGCCTTTGCTTCATATAACCCAATATGGGTCACTGATTAATAAATCTTGATAATGAGGCCTTCAAAAGAGCAATTATGATTAGTTAAGAGGCCTTCAAAAGAGCAATTATGATTAGTTAAGTCAAATGAATTCAGTGTACACTTCAGAGACTATGTTAATCATATTTTAAAACTTTAAGATCAGGAGATCAAATGAAACCAGTATTTAAGCTAAATTTGTCACAAGTGTAACATTAAAGTGACATTCAGTTTTTACACTCCAGATTTGTATTAATATTTTGAACTCAAAATGAACTATTTTAAATGATAAGACAACAGATTTACATTGACACAATAATGTACTTCAACACTGATAGAATGAAATCTGAAAACAATCTAGTCTATGTTGGATTATACTGTTTTATTATATTTGTTTCTTGTTCAAAAGTTACTTTAAAGTGGAAGAATTAATTTTACTATCCAGTCTAGTCATCTTATTTGCCAAAATATACATGAGTGCCATACTGTTTTGTCCAGGAAATTGAGCTTGAGACTTTAAAAGTTTGAAACTAACATTGTCACAAGTGTAACGATTTAAGTTACTTTCGAATTAAGCCTCATGAATGTAGCTAAAGCTTTGATCTTAAAACAAATTGTTTATAAAATGATGGTATAAAGGATAAATGATGGTAAAACAAAATATTTCAATAGTTTCAAAATGATATATATCTGAAAAAAATACAATATGCAGAGGACAACAATTTTATTGTATTGTTTGTTTACAAGTTCTGTTTACAAGTTCTGTTAAAAGTTCATTAAATACTTGATCATATGATCTCTAGTCTTTGTTCAATCCAAAAATTATTATGTATGTCACAGCTTTTTTCCTCAGATTAAAATTGTAGCCATTTAACTTCAATGATGAAATGTGTCACAAGTGTAACATTTTGTACCTGTTAAATTTAGCCTGCAGATTGTACCCAAGACTTTAAGTTTCAAATAAACTGTATCAAAATTGTCATAGCATAGATAAATATTGGTAAGATAATATACTCAAATACTTTATATGTGAAATACTGGAAAAAAATATTTCTTCTGTACATAGGGATAGTCTGTTCTATAATTTTTAATTCAAAAGTACTGTTGAAGTTGGAGACTTACTTTCTGAGACACATCTTTGTTTCCTTTCATTACCAAAATATGTAAAATGTAACACTTATTTGATCAGAAATGAAAAATTTAGGCATTATACAGCAGTGCTGAAACTGTCACAAGTGTAACATTTTTATAGAAAATATACATGTTTTTGAAAGCCACCTAAAATCATAAATATTTATCACAATCAAATGAAATTTTACATTTGTTTTTGAAATGCCTCTAATATTGCTAAGAATAAGATTTTTCTTAAATATCTTGCCTACTTTTCTTGTGAAAAAAACTTTATTAGGTGTGTTTTGAAAAAATATGGGTCTAATATTGCAAAAAATCCCTAAAAAAATATTCAAGTGGAACTAAGTGAGAAAAAATTTGCCAGTATGGTGGATATGTGTACCCACTAAAAGTTACAGAAGAAAAAAATGACATTTTCTTTCAAATCTTGGTGAAGTATCACGTCTAATGTTTACTGAGGAATTGCAAAAATGTAATGAAAAAATGGTGAAAATAATAATTAAAAAAAAAAAAAAAAAAAACTCATGGGTTTTGCCCTTTAAACACTATAAAATTCTTAAAATTTGATGTTCACTGGTCCAAAAAATGATAAAACCATCATGATATATCTGGTTTGAAATTTGACCCCCATTGTCACACTTTTGCTGCATTTTTCTTTTAAGTTGCCCATATCTATAAGGCATTTTACCGCTGCCTATGATCTCCTTTTACGCAAAAGATCTCCAGACAGGAGATTTGCCTTATATACATGTACAAATGTAAGTCTTTATAATGCACTAGTCTAGTCATTTGTAACCACCCCCCACCACCACCTATGGGATAGGCGGGGGAAAGCGGGGCTCATGTGCGGGATAGTTACCCCCCATGTTCCCCTGCAGTGCCGGGTTAGTGAGGGGGTTTTGATATTATGCAAATATACCCCCAGTGGAATGAACTACATGTATTGTGACCTTTTACAGGTCCCCCCCACCCACCGTGTAGGGCTGTGAAAAGGGAAAAGTTATTGTTTCCCGCTATCCCTGTAGGTGGGATGGGGGCAGTGGTTACAAATGACTGTTGCATAAAACCAAAGGGCCTCAGGGCGAGGACAATTTGGGCCTCAGGGCGAGGACAATTTGGGCCTCAGGGCGAGGACAATTTTAGCCTCAGGGCTATAACTTGAACAATCTTGGTAGAGGTTCTCTAGATGAAGCTTTATACCAAATATCAAATACCTGGGCCTTGTGGTTTCAGAGAAGATTTTTAATTTAAATATTTTTCCCTATATAACCGGATGATAAACCAAAGGGCCCTAGGGTGGGGGCTTTTTTGGCCCTAGGGCAATCATTAACAATCTTGATAGAGATCCACTAGATGAAGCTTCACAGCAAATATGAAAGACCTGCACCTAGCGGTTTCAGAGACAAAGATTTTCCCTATATAAGCCTATGTAAAACCAAAGGCTCCCGGGATGGGGGCATTTTTGGTCCCAGGGCTATAATTTGAACAATCTTGGTAGAGGTTCACTAGATGAAGCTTCATACCAAATATCGAAGACCTGGGTTTAAGTTTTAAGTAAAAAAATATATATATTTAGCTCTTGTGGCTGGAACCGTTTGAACAACTTTGAAACCGGACTATCTAAGAATCATTCCTGTGAGGTTCGGTCAAAATCTGATCAGTGGTTTAGGAGATGTCGTTTGAAGCAAAAGTTTACGCATGGACGACGGACAAAAAGTGATCCCAAAAGCTCACCTTGTCACCGTTGGTGGTAGTTGCTGCCAATTCCTGGTGTTCAGTGTTCACTCCACATATTGAGGATACATGTTTGGAAAAGCACATCACTTGCCAGAGTACATATCAAAGCAAAACATTATCATTGCAGCTGCACCACAAAAAACTGTCTGGGGTTTATCGACTAGAAAAATCAAATTTGTTTGCATTTGCTGAAGTCCTCAGTTCCATTTATAAAGGATAACTAGACCCCCCATCCCCCCACCCCAACATCCATCTGAAACCGACTGCACAGGAGTACTTGTAAACTGCTTAGAGGGTTCAATAAGTCTGCTCAGGCAAAGTGGTGCTAGTCAGACCATCCATGCATATAAACCTTATTGGTTTAATTGGGCAGCAGGGTTTGAGGTGTCATCTCATCTCAATGTCGGGTAAAATTCCCACCAAAACTGGAAGCAACGTCTCCAAAATGACCTTAATAGTGTTTGTGAGGATGTTTAACCTTAAATCAAACAAACAAAGGATAACTAGATGGTCTGTGCAGACAGCAATAAGAAAATTTATGTATACCCCTGTAAACCCCAGTTTTACTAAGCCTTAGTAAGGCTGACACCAATAATCGATTAATCGATCAATAGATTCCCTAAACTGATTATCATATTTAGTAGTAATCGATTGTTCGATAAGTATAATTTACAACCCAATTTATATCTAAAATGGCTGGATAAGTGGCAAACAGTGCAGACCCTGAAGAGACAATGCATTCTGGGTCTACACTGTTTGATCAGGCCTGTCTGTCCTAATTCACACGGTAATGTATAACACATGATAAGAAAGATGTTATGGCAAGAGGTAAAAATATGACCAAATCTCTAGTATGTTCAGTGATTACTAATTGATTATCAATCACAATGACAGCACTGATGATCATTTGATTGCTATTAAAGCTTACTGGATGTTATCATGCGTGTACAGAATTATATATACATGTTTTTGTGATGTTCGTTGATCACAATACTCATATAGGCTGTTATGATAGAATGAGAATTTTATAACCAACAAGAGCCGTCACTATAAGTGAGCAATGCCCCCTTGGGAGCCAATTTGAGGGGAAAACAAGGGACATAACTCCAAAATGCTTCATCCGTGCAGAATGAATTTTCTGTTAGGCACATCTACATATCATTGCAAATGCATATGCAACAATTTAACAAAATTGACGAAGAAATGTGGAAGTAGTTCGTGACACAAGGTTTAATAATGCGTTTTTCAGAAAATAAAGGGCCTTAACTCCTTAGCTGATGATAGAATCGACGTGAAAATTGTGTTAGGTACCCCTTTACCTCACAAGGAATACATGTCCAATGTTTCAGCTCCATTGGTGAAGGAATGTGGAAGTTGTTCGCATCACAAGGTTTTCGAACGCATTTTTTCAGAAAATCAAGGGCCATAACTTTGTTGCATGTGAAAGGATCAACTTGAAAATTGCGTTAGGCACCACTTCACCTCACAAGGTAAGTATGTGCAAAGTTTCAGCTCAATCGGTGAAGAAATGTGGAGGTAGTTTGTGCCACAATATTTTTAGTGCATTTTTTAGAAAATCAAGGGCCATAACTCCAAAACGCTTCATCCGAGCAGAATGAATTTTGTGTTAGGGAAATCTATATATCATTGCAAATGCATAAGCAAAAATCTAACAAAATAGTCAAATGTGGAAGTAGTTTGAACCACAAGGCTTAAGAACGCGGTTTTCAGAAAATTAAGGGCCGTTACTCCTCCGAAGATGATAGGATCAACTTGAAAATTGTGTTAAGCATCCCTTTACCTCACAAGGAATGCATGTGCAAAGTTTCAGCTCAAACGGTGAAGAAATGTGGAAGTAGTTGCGTCACAAGTAGGGTTGGCTAATCGGAGCTGAAAAGATAATCGATTATCAGCCCTGTCATTGCGATCGATAATCGATTAGTAATCGCTAATGTTTTTGTCATTATTTTACCTGTCTGGCTTTCTGTCTGAGCATGACTCTTACCATATGTCGCACTTTGCCATATGTATATTTGAACAGACAGGCCTGAGCAAACAGTGTAGACCCAGACGTGGCATACAGTGCAGACCCTGATGAGACGCCGCATTATGCGGCGTCTCATCAGGGTCTGCACTGTATGCCACTCATTCAGCTATTTTAGGCATAACTTTGGGTAGTAAATTGTACCTATCAAGTAATCGATTAAAACAAATCAGAAATGATATTCATTTTTGTGGAATTTATCGATCGATTAATCGATTATAATATTAATCGTGTCAGCCTTAGTCACAAGGTTTTCAAACGCGTTTTTTTAGAAAATCAAGGGCCGTAACTCCATCACAGATGATAGGATCAACGTGAAAATTGTGTTAGGCACCCCTTCACCTCACAAGGAAAGCATGTGCAAAGTTTCAACTGAATCAGTGAAGAAATGTTGAAGTAGTTTGCATCACAAGGTTAATAGCACATTTTTTAGAAAATAAACGGCCGTAACTAACTCCTTCGCAGGTGATAGGATAGTGAATGCAGTGATAGGCAGTTAATTACACAGCCTTTCTTCCTTGAGTTATCTTTAATATGTACATGTTCATGTATTAGTGGCGATGACTGTATGGCACACTGTGATACTTACAAAATGTACATGTAGTAAGAGCACTGGCTTCAAATTTTATAAATATAAATAAATGAAATAATGTGTGTGTGTGTGTGGGGGGGGGGGGGGGGGGGGGGGGAATCACAAGCTCCTATCTCATGAGAGTGTTTTCAATGAGTTCTACATAGTTGTATATAAATCATATGAGTAACAAACACAATGACTTCGCTTCTAACTTGAACCCCAGGTGTGTGTGTGTCGCTTTCAACAATTTTTCAGTCATATCACGATGGTGTCTGGTTGCGACAGGGAGCTCAATGCTCACTTTTATAGTGCTGCCTCACTGAAGTTTCATATCCCAGACACATTACAAGATACCACACCCACTCACATTATCCTAACACTGGGTCAACCAGTCCTAGCTCTACCCCGTAAATCTGAGTACCAAGCGAGGAGCAGCTAGTACAATTTTTAACGACTTTGGTATGTCGCGGCCCGCAATCGAACCCGTGACCTCCCGTTCCCCGGCGCGGTCACTCTACCAACTGAGCTACCAGGGCTGGTTTGAACCCGCAGGTCCTTCTGTAATAAGGTTGTCTGGCTAATGGCTTATATGGGCATATATACATATACCACTCAGTCCCTACAGCTACAGTATGTTACAATAAGCATTTTGAGAGGGCATTTCAAAGCCAGAAGGTGCATAAACAGACACTACTATGGTAGGTCCTGATGGTGTATAGGTGATGGGTTTGATCCTTGGCAGGGCTATTAATTTCAATATCCGAACATGTTTCACAGGCATCAGTTGAGGAATGAATGCCACTTTTACTGGAAATCCCCTGTGTACGACCCATATCAAAGATCTCTACAGTAATCTATTACATGATCACTCTATAGGCATCATCCACATTGCTGCAAATCTGGAGTGTATGTAATGCACAGCTGCAGATGCCACATAACTAGAGTGATATACAATTCCCAGGGTATCCTGTCAGGTTCTGGTGGCATTCTGGTATTGGGTCAGTTCTATCAGAATCAGAATTGTTACTGGTGACATGTCAAATGATACGATTCATTAAGCAGGATATGCTGACAACCACCTAAAGTATTGTTGAAAGAAAGTTTTAATCTGCATAACAGAGGTGGTGCTGTTAGCATACTCAGGCCTCATACTGACCAAGCTTTTCCATGCCTGAAAGAACCGACCCTCATCCTGCTGAACATGACAACTGCATTAACTTTGCAAACAGTGAAGATCCAGATCAGATGGCTTCTGGAGAAGCCATCTGATCAGGATCTACCCTGTTTGTAATGGCATTTGTGTATTGAACAAATACATTATATCAAGTAATTTGGTTGGTGAATATTCAGAAATGGGTGCAGCTAAATTATTTTATGCTGCAGGATAAGCGTTAAATTGTCATTTTAAACAGAATATAGGAGGAACAAGAAATATCTTTAAAAAAGATATGCGGCGTAGATTTAATTGGAAGGTTGTTTAGAAATATGAGCTACAATAGTGACAGCAACAGTTGTCTACTTATGAACTGGTTTACTGTATTCAAACAATTCAGCTGTTAAAATAGGTAAAATAGCTTTGCAGAGGGCGGTGTCCCGCCTGTTTGAGCTAAGGTCAATGTAAAAGGTCAAGGTTAAAAACATGACCTCATTTCATTTATGATCTCAAGTATATGCACAACAAATAAGAAAAAATTATCATTTACTGTTTTTGAACACAAATTCTAGGGTTAACATTTAGGGTTGTCGCCATGGTGAACGTAAACGCATAGACGGACGAACAAACGGACGAGCAGACAAACGGACGGAAACTTGATCTTATGTGCACCTAACTAAAACTCAAATTACACTTATTCCTTTTCAGAATTGATATAACATTAATGATATTCGAAAATGTCCATTTTGTGTTAAAATGGAGGACATAAAGTATGCTGAAGACAAATGATACACTGCAACTTTTATTGGGCATATATCGTAAATTAAACATCTGTCAATTTGTAATGCGATTATTACATTTTTTGTCATGCAATATCTCTTTATTGGTTTCATTGGGCAACAGGGCTTGAGGTGTCATTTTATCTCAATGTCGGGTAAAAGTTCCACAAACTTGGAAGCAACGTCTCCAAAATTACCTACACAGTGTTGATGGGAACATTAAACCTCAAATCAAACAAACAATTCCTTTCGCAGAAAATTCTTCCTTTCGCGAAAGGAACCTTCCTTTCGCGAAATGGTTCCTTTCGCAATATAGACCAACCACTTGAAATTAGGTCAAAATAGCTATTCACCGCAGCAGTTTCAGAATTCACTAGAAACACAATTATACATATGACGTATGGTCATCAAAGGACAAGACGGTGAGCAAGCCGAAACTGTATATATTTTTCATTCATGTCTCACATAAAAAAATGAAACATTTCCTAGTTTAAAACTTCGGTAAACTGTCGTGTTTTTAGTAGATTTATTTATGCAAATCATTGACCAATGAAATGGTCATCTCCTGGGACATGTGGTTTTATTGACAAATGGAATAACGAAAAATGTAGGACAAAAGCAAAAACATAACGGCTACGCCGTAAAAATCAAAATCTAAAAGGCCTGAAATCAAGAAAAAATTCAACCTCTATAAGCCTGAAATCCTGCAAATGCCTGAAAAATATGAGGCATGCATACTATGCACTGCTACCCAATCCCACATTGGATAACTCAGGAGCTTGTCATGTGGTAATTTTAGCAACAGTGCATGTGCCCAACAAACCATAACTTGTATAGTCCCCAACAGTCCATGAACCAAAATGTTAATATTTGGTAAATGTATAGCGAAAGAGCAAAAAAGTTTTGTTTCTTTGATTTGAGGTTCTAAATCCCCTTCAACACTGAATACATGTAGGTCATTTTGGATTTTGTGGGACTTTTACCCGACATTGAGATGAAACGACAGCTCCTCTCGCCCAATCAGCCAATGAAACCAACAGAGTTTCAATGCAAAGTTGTAAGTACACTGCAGATTCATGTCAATATACCTGTGAGAACACGGGGACAAATGATTTTACACCTGTTGGAACTCCAAGGTAACATTGGGATACCCCTTGATTGGTATGTACATTATACAGCTGCAATTGTAATTTTAACTATTACCTGCACAACCATGCTGTCTAGTTGTTTAGGCTGGTCGCGTTTCCAAGCAAGACCCGTGCTATATCCAACTGTAAGCCATTGCAACAGCACAAGGTACACACTGTGTGTTCCCTGAGTGCATCTTATTTAACATACACGGAATTCAATCTCATACCTTATAATGCTGAAGAATTGGGTGATTACTCTTCTTCCACAAGTTTGATGCGTATCCACGCCGGTAGTCACAAATATTTATCTTTTTCATCATCGCCCCATCAACCCGAGGTTATGCGGGTTTAAAAAAATAACGAAAGGTGTACTCCATGATCTTGGGTGTTCATTTAACCCTTTCCCACCCAGATATGTGTTTTTACGTGTCTGCACCCCCCCCCCCCCCATTTTAAGCCCCAGAAGCACCTAAAAACTGCATTTCTACCCCTGGATAGTTATGTTTTGCTTTAGGATTTGTGGGGCAAAAAAGTGATCTGTTTTTTCGCGCGAATCCCCACTGAAAATATTCTTGTGGGGGGGGGGGGGGGGGGGGGGGGGGATTGAAGGGGGGCTAGGCCCCCTCACATCCCAAAAATGTTTTGGGTGTATGGCCCAACCGGCCAGTAAAATTTATATCTGAGGATATCTGGGGTCAAAAATGCCTGAAAATTGATGCTGATAAAACATGCTGCAAACAGTGAAAATGGCCAGTGCCAAACACCTTAACTGTGTTGCCTTGACAGCTGTGTGAAGATGAAAATGTGGTCAAAAATTCATGTGAAAACACACTTTTTGCCAACTTTGAGATGCCCCCTCTTTACCATGACAACAATGATCGAGTCATGAAAGGTTGCATTTAAAACGCCACTGCCCAATGAACATTCATACTGAGTTTGGTGTAAAACAAACCATCCATTATGAAACAATGGCTAATTGAAGTTGCTGTCAGGTGCAACCCTGTGAAAATCAGCGAAATTCACTAAATCCCTGAGTGGTAAAGGGTTAAGTGGCTGTCTAGTTGTTTAGGCTGGTCGCGTTTCCAACTGTAAGCCATTGCAACGGCACAAGGTACACACTGTGCGTCCACTGAGTGCATCTTATTTAACATACGCGAAATTCAATCTTATACCTTATAATGCTGAGGAATTGTGTGATTACCCTTCTTCCACAAGTTCGGTGCGTATCCACGCCGGTAGTCACAAATGTTTATCTTTTTCACCATCGCCCCATCAACGCGAGGTTGTGCGGGTTAAAAAAATAACGGAAGGTGTACTCCATGATCTTTTAAACATTGTTCTCTACAGGCGTTGATGACGTCAACGCTGCTCCGCTCTTTGTAGAAAAACAGCGTGTAAATGTTTTTTATCTTTAAACGTTTGCCCTACAAGCATTTTTTCACTCAGTGATGAGGGGAAAATAATGGAAATATAAAAAAAAAAGCTTTATTTTTCTGCTTTTCATGAAAGTATGAACAACAGTGGGTCGCTAGCAAAGTTTACATGAACCCCTTCGGGGTTCATTTACTTTGCCGGACCCACTGCGTTCATACTTCCATGAACCGCAGAAAAATAAATTGCATTTTTTAATTTACCCCCCCTCCACCCCCACCCCCAACACAGAGTTGCATGCAATGGTTAAAAAATTGCAGCAGTTGTATTGTAATTAGGTCATTTTTAGCCAGTCAGTGCTTTCATTCTTTCTTCCAATACGTCTTAACCCCTCCGAGAGGGACAAAAGAGGGTTTCTGGCAAACCAAGTGTTGAAGGGTGTAGGAGTTGATGAAATGGGTTTATAAGTACAGTGTGCAAAGAGAAGGTTAGTATATTTAAAAGCTAAAAACAGAAATTGGTCTTTTAACCCATATTGTATCGGAAACCCCAAAACGGGTAGTTGCCAAACAATATTATACAGCCTGTCAGGCCTAGGTCAGAGGCAGCAGAACACAGTGTCTCATCAGGGCCCCATCCATCGGGGCTTGAAGTAGATGGGCTGTATGATGCTTCCACGCAGAGCTGAAACCGACCCGAACACAAGTACTGGTAAACCGCTTAGAGGATCTAAGCCTGCCCAGGCAAAGTGGTGAGAGTCCATGCTTATAAACTCTATTGGTTTCATTGGGCTGCAGATATCATAACCAGCTTAATGTCGGGTAAAAGTCCCACAAAATTAGAAGCAATGTCTCCAAAATGACCTTTACAGTGTTGATGGGGACTTTAAACCTCAAATCAAACAAACAAAAAAACTCGTCAGGGCCTACATTGTTTGCAAACCATTCAGGCAGTTCCAAATTAGATTTTTAAGAAAACACCTGATACCCCTAAACTTTGAAATAGACTCGTTCTATGTATAAGGAGGAAGATTCCATTTGGTACAAAATGTGTTGACTTGGCAGTTAAACTCCATTGCAAACAAAAGGGGCTTGAAGAAATATATGGGCTGCATGATGCTTCCACGCAGAGCTGAATCCGGCCCACACACTAGTACGGGTAAACCCCTTAGAGGATCTTGGTTCGTTGATTTGAGATTTAACGTCCCTGTCAACACTGTAAAGGTCATTTTGGAGACTTTACTTCCAATTTTGTGTGACTTTTACCCAACATTGAGATGAAATGACATCTCAAGCCCTGTCGCCCAATGAAACCAATAGGGTTTATTAGCATGGACAGTCCGCCTCGCACCGCGGTTCCTAGACAGGCTTAGATCCTCTTAGCGGTTTACCAGTACTAGTGTGAGGGCCGGATTCAGCTCTGCGTGGAAGCATCATGCAGCCCATATATTTCTTCAAGCCCCTGTGGGCGGGGGCGACCCTTAGAGGATCTAAGCCTGTCCTGGAACCGAGGTGTGAGGCGGACCGTCCATGCTAATAAACCCTATCAGTTTCATTGGGCGACATTTGAGATGTCATTTCATCCCAATGTCGGGTAAAAGTCCCACAAAATTGGAAGCAACGTCTCCAAAATGACCTTTACAGTGTTGACGGGTATGTTAAACCTCAAATTAAACAAACAAACAAAATTTACCTGCACGACAGTCCTCTTAACGGGGTTGCTGCAGTATATAAAGATAGATAGACATTAACTTAAGATAAAATGACATCTCAAGCCCTACCAATCATTTTTCCTGGGAGTGGTCTCCAGTTATGGCAGTATTCAAGTTCACTCGGTTTCAGTTCTGGTTTATGAATGTTATTTGACGTGTCACCAGTAACAATTCTGATTCTGAGTTCCGCCTGATGGGAGCACCGCGCTCCCTGATGGGCGGGACGAAATGACCAAGGATTATTGGTGTTCTTGTTGTTTGTCAAGGACATGGGGTCGAGATGTCCTACAATGAGCTTGAACTTCCCAAGTTGTTGCATGGGCCGAGTTCGCAAGGTCAATATATAGAAAAAAATCATACACCTGAGCCTGAAAATCACCTACGTGTAGATTGCCCGATTTAATCATCAGATTCATTGTTTTTCGAGTGCTTCCAATACATAACCGATAACGACAGTCAAATAAATATGGCGGCGTAGAGAATTCCCAAGGTCATGACTCGATCTCGTGACGTCACTTTAATTTATTCATAAATGATAACAACAAAAATAAATACAAAATGTACAAATTTATGCCAACAAATAAATAAGAAAAATATATTAATTGACTGATATGCCAATGTTGATTTTTTAGCTATTACAACAAACCGAATCACCAATCAGCCTTGCGACACACTATTCATCCGGTGACGAATACGGGTTACATAAGATTTTTGAGGCTCTGGTTCCCGACTTCATACATGGTGTGAAATGGAATACATGGAAACCTGAAAACCGGTTTAAGCCAGTTCTTGGGCGCAAGCAAACTTTCTTGCATAGATTGTGTCTTGTGATGATACGCGTTACCTAGATACGAGCTCGCTCGACGCCCGCCTTCGGCGGACGTCGACGGCTGCCTTCGGCAGCCGCCGCTATGCTCGTTATTAATTGTCTTATTTTTGCACCAGGTGCTTCAAATGACACATGCAGTTTTGTGCCAAAATAAGAATGATATCTGTACTTTTCGAATTGAAGAGAAAAAAGAGCCCTATCTGGAGCTATGAATTACTTCGTAAATGCTGACTTCAATATATGATTGGTGCTTTCACCCATTTTGTACCAATGTAATCTTCCTCCTTAAATATATCAGGAGTCCATTTCAAAATTTAAGGGAGACCGGTTGTGTTATCTTAGAAATTTATTTGGAAAAATGGCTGAACCTTTTGCAAACAGTGTAGGCCCTGATCAGATGCTGCACTCGGCAGTGTCTGATCTGGGCCAGCACTGTTTGCAAATATCCCATTGTAAGGTTTCTAATACAAAATGGGTTCAAGGTTAATACTGTTATGATCCTAAGTATTGGGACAGATAAGCCTTAGTAAACAGTGTAGACTCAGATCAGACTGCTCCTGAAGGAGCAGTCTAATCAGGGTCAACACTGTTTGCCATTCTACAGTAGAACTTCGATGGCTCGAACTCGCCGGGACCGCCGAAAAAAGTTCGAGCCATCGGTAGTTCGAGCCATTGGAGTCCAACTCGGCAAGATCCATCTTTGTGTACAGACTTTCGGATGAGTCTTTAAACCGAGGTCCTGTCTCCGTATGACCTTAGCTGTTGGTGGGACGTAAAACTAAAATCACTCACTCCATCTTTGTGTACTATGATTTTTAGCTCACCTGAGCACAAAGTGCTCAAGGTGAGCTTTTGGGATCGGTCTTTGTCCGTCGTCCGTGCGTCCGTCGTCAACTTTTGCTTTAAACAACTTCTTCTCCAAAACTGCCGGACAGATTTTGATCTAATTTCACAGGAATGCTCCTTGGGTGATCCTCTACCAAAATTGCTCAAACTGTTCCGCTCGGGTGAACAAGATAGCCGCCAGAGCTAAAAATAGAAAAACCTTTAAACGACTTCTCCTGCTTAACCAGTGGATGGATTTTGAAATTATTTCTCAGGAGTGTTCCTTGGATGACCTTCTACCAAAATTGCTCAAACCGTTCCGCTCGGGTGAACAAAATGGCCGCCAGAGCTAAAAATAGGAAAACCTTTAAAGGACTTCTTCTCCTTAACCAGTGGATGGATTTTGAAATTATTGCACAGGAATGTTCCTTGGGTGACCCTCTACCAAAATTGCTCAAACCGTTCCGCTCGGATGAACAAGATGGCCGACAGAGCTAAAAATAGAAAAACCTTTAAACGACTTCTCCTGCTTAACCAGTGGATGGATTTTGAAATTATTCCACAGGAATGTTCCTTGGATGACCTTCTACCAAAATTGCTCAAACCGTTCCGCTCGGATGAACAAAATGGCCGCCGGAGCTAAAAATAGAAAAACCTTTAAACGACTTCTTTTCCTTAACCAGTGGATGGATTTTGAAATTAATTTACAGGAATGTTCCTTTGGTGCCCCTCTACTAAAATTGCTCAAACCGTTCCGCTTGGGTGAACAAAATGGCCGCCAGAGCTAAAAATAGGAAAACCTTTAAAGGACTTATTCTCCTTAACCAGTGGATGGATTTCTAAATTACTTCACAGGAATGTTCCTTGGGTGACCCTCTACCAAAATTGCTCAAACCATTCCGCTCGAGTGAACAAGATGGCCGCCAGAGCTAAAAATAGAAAATCCTTTAAACGACTTCTTCTCCTTAACTAGTGGATGGATTTTGATATTACTTCACAGGAATGTTCCTTGGGTGACCCTCTATCAGAATTGCTCAAACCGTTCCGCTCAGGTGAACAAGATGGCCGCCGGAGCTAAAAATAGAAAAACCTTTAAACGACTTTTTCTCCTTAACCAGTGGATGGATTTTGAAATTATTTCATTGGAATGTTCCTTGGGTGACCCTCTACCAAAATTGCTCAAACCGTTCCGCTCGGTTGAACAAAATGGCCGCCAGAGCTAAAAATAGAAAAACCATTAAACGAATTCGTCTCCTTAACCAGTGGTTGGATTTTGAAATTATTTCACTGGAATGTTCCTTTTGTGACCCTCTACCAAAATTGCTTAAACCGTTACACTCAGGTGAACAAAATGGCCGCCAGAGCTAAAAATAGAAAAACCTTTAAACGACTTCTCCTTAACCAGTGGATGGATTTTGAAATTATTTCACAGGAATGTTGCTTTGGTGAATCTCTACCAAAACTGCTTGTACCGTTCTGCTCGGGTGAACAAAATGGCCGCCAGAGCTAAAAATAGAAAAACCTTTAAACGATTTCTTCTCTTTAACAAGTGGATGGATTTTGAAATTAATTCACAGGAATGTTCGTTTGGTGTCCCTCTACCAAAATTGCTCATACTGTTCCGCTCGGGTGAACAAAATGGTCACCAGAGCTTCTCCTGCTTAACCAGTGGATTGATTAATAGCCCTGGGGCCAAAAATGGCCCCGCCCCGGGGCCCACTGGTTTTACATAGGCTTATATAGGGAAAACCTTTAAAAATCTTCTTGTCTGAAACCAGAAGGCCCAGGTCTTTGATATTTGGTATGTAGCTTCGTCTAGTGGACCGCTACCAAGATTGTTCAAATTATAGCCCTGGTGCCAAAAACAGCCCCGCCCCGGGGCCCACTGGTTTTACGTAGGCTTATATAGGGAAAACCTTTAAAATTCTTCTTGTCTGAAACCAGAAGGCCCAGCTCTTTGATATTTGGTATGAAGCTTCATCTAGTGGACCTCTACCAAGACTGTTCAAATTATAGCCCTGGGCCCAAAACCGGCCCTGCCCCGGGGCCCACTGGTTTTACATAGGCTTATATTGGGAAAACCTTTGAAAATCTTCTTGTCTGAAACAAGAAGGCCCATGTCTTTGATATTTGGTAAGTAGCTTCGTCAAGTGGACCGCTACCAAGTTTGTTCAAATTATAGCCCTGGGGCCAAAAATGCCCCCCGCACCAGGGCCCACTGGTTTTATATAGGCTTATATAGGGAAAACCTTTAAAAATCTTCTCGTCTGAAACCAGAAGGCCCAGGTCTTTGATATTTGGTATGAAGCGTCATCTAGTGACTCTCTACCAAGATGGTTCAAATTATAGCCCTGGGGCCAAAAATGTCATCGCCCAGAGACCCTTTGGTTTTACATAGACTTATAAAGGGAAATTTTTAAAAATCTTCTTCTCTGAAACTGCAAGGCCCAGGTCTTTGATATTTGGTATGGAGCTTCATCTACTAGACCTCTACCAAGATTGTTCAAATTATAGCCCTGGGGCCACAAATGCTCCCCACCCCGGGGCCCTTTGGTTTTACATAGACTTATATAGCCCTGATGCATAGGCTTATGTAGGGAATATCTTTATAAAAATCTTCTTCTCTGAAACAGCAAGGCCCAGGTCTTTGATATTTGGTGTGTAGCTTCATCTAGTGGACCTTTGCCAAGATTGTACAAATTATAGCCTTTGTTTTTGTTTGGTATGAAGCTTCACCTTTAAGACCTCCCTCAACATTATGCACATTAAAGCCCTTGGGCCAATAATGGCCCTCCCTGGGGCCCACTTGTTACACTATGGATCAGGTGAGCGATCCAGGGCCATCATGGCCCTCTTGTTATCATAGCTGCGGCTTTTTTGGTGACTTCCGGTACATTTATCGGTCATAATTTAAGGGTGAATGATAAGCCGTATTTTTGGTCCCTATTATGATACTGATCACGCGCCTGCGTGACTTGATCGATAAAATTGGAATTTTTAAAAAGGTAATTAGTGCGAGCCATCGGTGGGATTTTACATAGAAAATGCACTCTAGGGACCAGGCTTAGAGTTCGAGGGTTCGAGCCATCGTGGTTCGAGCCAAGGGTGGCATGTTTAGTTAAAATGAATAGGGATTTTGCCGGGACTGAAAAGTCAGTTCGACCGAAACGTGGTGTTCGAGCCTACCGAGTTAGACCCATCGAAGTTCGACTGTATCTGCACCTTCTGGACTCCTTGCTGGATTGTTAAATAAATTTGTCAGAATTTAAGGGAATTAACAGCAAGTCCTCAAGTTGTCCAAATTTTTAGGATTTTTACAAACAATGCCCTGTATAAATTTGAACAATTGTGCCCAGGAGCACTGGTAGTGATTTAGAGCGGTATATGTAGCTGAAACTGCAGATGGCGTTGTCGGGCTCCCTCGGGTTGTGTAGAATGTTCATGCAAGACAGTAATGAGTCTTGTCAGACTGCCTAGACATATGTAGATAGCTTTTTCAGGTTTCAGAGACCATTTTGTTTGATTTTCTAACACGTTGATAATATTAATTATGTTGGTTGAGAAATATAATTTTGTTAAAGGTAACTTGATGTCCCTGAGAACAGTTTTTTTAGCGCTTACAAAGTCGTCGGTTAAAACTTCAGCCATTCAGTAATGCACAAATCTAAAATTTTTGTTGAAAAAAAAAGGTGAGTGACTTTTGCATCGAAAAGCTAATCATTTTTTTTTTCAGCAAAACTCTATTTGTATGTTTGTAGTCTTAATTTCTCAATAAACAAGACACAAGCAAGCTTATTATGCATGCAAATGTAGTTTATGTTCAAGTTGATATAAGTTATATTTTTGGTATCTGAAAAACATTTATGATACAAATTAACCCATTCTTTCTTTGAAATACAATGTAGATGCCTCTGTGGTATAGTGGATAAGCTAATCACCTCGCAAACCAGGGGTTGTGAGATGGATTCCGGGCTCCGGTAGACTTTTGGACGAGTCTTTAAACGGAGATCCTGTCTCCACAAAGTCTTAGTTGCTGGTGGGATGTAAACTTAAACAAACACAACTTGCCTAGAAACCCCTAAAAGGCACATAGGCAAACAGTGCAGAGCCTCATCCTGCACTGTCTGATCCGGGTCTATACTGTTTGCCAACAGGATTTTCCGTCAAAAAATAGAAAAACTGTAGACGTAAATGACAAATGGACTTGTCCAACATTCACAATGGTAGAGTCCACAAGTATACAGTGGGTTAAAGAAATCATTTTAATCCCTTTAGCCAGAAGGCCAAGGTCTTTGATATTTGGCATGAAGCTTCATCTAATGGACCTATACCAAGATTGTTCAAATTATAGCCCTGGGGCCAATAATGCCCCCACGCCGGGGCCCACTGGTTTTACATAGGCTGATATAGGGAAAACCTTTAAAAATCTTTTTGTCTGCAACCAGAAGGCCCAAATCTTTGATATTTGGTGTGAAGCTTCATCTAGTGGACCTCTACCAAGTTTGTTCAAATTATAGCCCTGGGGCCAAAAACGCCCTCACACCGGGGCCCACTGGTTTTACATAGGCTAATATAGGAAAACATTTAAAAATCTTCTTCTCTGAAATCAGAAAGCCCAGATCTTTGATATTTGGTATGAAGCTTCATCTAGTGAACTTCTGTTCAAATTATAGCCCTGGGGCAAAAAATGGGGCCCCACTGGTTTTACATAGGCTTATATGGGGAAAACCTTTAAAAATCTTCTTGTCTGAAACCGGAAGGCCCAGGTCTTTGATATTTGGTACGAAGCTTCATGTAGTGGACCTTTACCAAGATTCTGATTGTTCAAATTATAGCCCTGGGGCCAAAAATGGCCCCGCCCCATGGCCCACTGGTTTTACATAGGCTTATATGGGGAAAACCTTTAAAAATCTTCTTGTCTGAAACCAGAAGGCCCAGGTCTTTGATGTTTGGTATGAAGTTTCAACTGATGGACCTCTACCAAGATTGTTCCAATTATAGCCCTGGGGCCAAAAATGGCACTGTCCCAGGTTTTACGTAGGCAAATATAGGGAATACCTTTAAAAGCATTCTTGTCTGAAATCAAAAGGCCTAGATCTTGGATATTTGGTATGACGCTTGCTGTTTCATCTAGTGGACCCCTTCCAAGATGGTTCAAATTCTAGCCTAGGGGCCAAAAATGCCCCCCCCCCCCACAGGGCCTGCATCTTTTACATAGGCTTATATAAGGAAAACCTTAAAGAATTTTTTTATCTGAAACCAGAAGGCTCAGGCTTATGATATTTGATATTAAGCTTCATTTAGTGGACCTCTACCAAGATTGTTCAAATTGTAGCACTGAGGCCAAAAATTGTCCCACCCAAGGATCCGCATGTAAATCTCTTAGCTCAGGTGTTATAGGAGCCTCATGGTACTCTTGTCAAAATTACAGTGTAGGCCCATATATGGAGGAGTAATGAGTTTCGGATAATGTTGGTTATTCCTGCATCAAGTAATGTATACCCTGTTGGTTAAGGAATAGATCTGGTCTAACAGTGATTCATTGAGTGATATATCACTGTTTGGAGGTCAGTTATAAAGAAGATCAAATCATGAGCACATAGCGCGAGTAATTTATCTACTTACAACTGACCGACAAACAGTGTTATATCATTCAATAAATCATGGCACTAGAGCTGATCTCTTTCGATTCTAACACACTAAACATCGATGAAAATGCTATTTATTCCTTCAGTTTCTCCGTCTGCCGCCATTGCTGAAAGGAATCCCGCCAATATGTTTTCATATCATATCTGATAAAAGAAAATGACGTTTCATCATCTAACATCAAGGTAACAATGATTGACATCATGTAATGAGATAAAAAGGCGGCTCTTCACGTCATGCTCTTCTGCGCAGTGATTTATCGCTCCATATATCACGAGATTGGTATATTGGCTATATAGGCGACCAGTGTTAGAATACTTGTTAGAACCGCCTCACTGAGGCCCCAAAAAAGAAGTAACGAAAACAATAACTCTTTCATCCCCACTATTCCTTATCAAATATAATGGTACACGGAGCTAATACTCTAGACTAGGTGCGGGTGTCAGCATCGGCATCACTCTCACAAAACATACATGTTGTTGGCACTTGTCAGAATTCCCTCAATGAGGTGATTCTAGCAAGTACCCATACCGTAATGATCTTGAGTATAGGGACAGATAGGCCTGAGCAAACACTGCAGGCCCAGATCAGACAGATCGTGGTCTACACTGTTTGCCTTTAGGAGTCCTTGCTGGGTCTTGAAACAGAGTTGTCAAAAATTTAGAAGTACAGCAAGTCCTTAAGGTTGTCTGATCAGGGCCTATACTGTTTGCCTTTTTGACTCCTTGCTGGATCGTGAAATAAATTTGTCAAAAATTAAGGAGAATCGCAGCAAATCCTAAAGCTTGTCTGATTAGGGTCTACACTGAATTTCTTTAGCTCGGCTGTTTTCGAAGAAAACAACGAGGTATTGTCATAGCTCTGGCGTCGTCTGCGTAGTCGTGCAAAAACTTGGACATTTTGTAATATCTCTGTCATTACTGAACATATTTACTTGAAACTCGGACTAGTTGTTCATTATGAAAAGGGGAACTCATATCAATAGGTGAGGTAACCCTCAAAATATTTTGGCACAGTTATGCCCCTTTTTCGACTTAGAATTAGAATTTTTGCAGCCGAGCATTGGCACCCGCATGCGGTGCTCTTGTTTTGAATTTTAGAGTAATACATGTATATGTTTCCAACAATTAGGAAACTGATCCCTATTAATTCCTTATCCGGAGCTATGGCGCAATGAGCCAGTGCTCTTAACCTGGTGTAGCTGTCAGTATCCACATGACACTCACATTCAAGTTTTAACCCTTTTTGTACCAAACGGCAACATCTGCCTTATGTATGGCAGGAGTCCATTTAAAAATTTAGGGGTGTCAGGTTGTGTTTTCTTCAAAATTTATTTGGAAATTGGCTGAACCTTTTGCAAACAGTGTAGGCGCTGATCAGACGCCGCATTATGCACTGTTTGCCAGGGTACCTGTTTTGGGGTTTCCGGTACAAAATGGGTTAAACATATATGTATATCTCAGTAATCACAAGCCAGATTCTTTTCTTATAAGGCATGATGATTGATCGATGCTGATCCATAGTTTTGTTCAGCTCTGTCCCAACTCCATGCATGACAATGAGGCCAAGGACACGGTCTGGTGTTATCTTCCTGTTGAAAGGGCAGGTCTGAACTGACGAGCTGCCATGAGTTGCAAAATGGTTTGTCGTGTTAAACTTAAAGTCTATATTTCACGGTCAGCTATATGAATAGAGTCCAGCAGATATGCGTCTATATATATATATAGATGAGCATGCGCTCTTAGTAAAGATTCACGTCAGTATTCCCCAAGCAAGCAGCCTTGCATCAAAGGATGACCCTTGTTATAACGTCTGTATTTGTTACCTAACTTTAATCCAAATAAGGAGTAGTGAAAGTGGTAAAAAGGCCTTTTTCCCTTAAATTCTCCAAGGAACAAACATTGTGGATATTTGTTGATTCTAACAAATATCACAACATTTGTTTCTAGGGGTATTAAATGCAATATTTTTTAATATGTCCATTAACCCTTGTCCTGCTGAGCCCGGATATGTCTTACCTTTCAAACAATGAAGATCTAGATCAGATGGCTTCTGCAGAAGCCATCTGATCAGGATCTTCATTGTTTGTCATTCAGCTCATGAATTTGTTGCAATAATTTGCATCAAGTAATCTGATTGGTTGATAATCAGTAGTGGGTGTGGTATATATAAATATTCAGCAGGTCAAGGGTTAATCCATCTCCTCAGAACTATGGATACTGTAGTTATGAGCTTTGTTGTTATTTCCAATGTCACTACAAAGAGGTTTGACAATATTTTGTGCACATTGATGACTAACCATACTAGGTGCAGTCTGATCTGAATCTTCTCTGTATGCATGCCTCAAGACTCATTTTCATTTGCTGTAGCTAAAAACGCACCATAAAATTCAGACACCTTGAGGACGTTCTGTAATTCTTAAATTTTTACAAATTTGTTTCATGATCCAGCAAGGCGACATAATGGCAAACAGTGTCTGCCCAGATCAGACTGCAGTCTGATCTGGGTCTGCACTGTTTGGTAAGGCCTGTCTGTCCCAATACTTGGGATCATTAAGGTCATGTACATTCAAGTTACTGGGACAAGAATTTCATATTGAACTTGAAATCAAAGCAAGATTATGTAACAAATATGACATGATGATGAATTTTATGGTTCCTAAATATAAATAAACAAATTTTGTTGTTCTATTTCTGTCTTTATGAATTAAGCTCACCTTCTTGGAAGCAATTTAGAGATTCGCCAATATAAAATGTTTTTATTTTTTATTATGCCTGCCAATCGCATGGTGCAACACCGAAGTTTGTTTTTCCATCCATTTGGTTGGTTGCTTTTTTGGTCCAACAATGAACTCAAAAAACACAGATGTATTGTGTATTTGTTAGGCTGAAAGGCTGTGGCAGTCATTGATTACATTTCAGCTGAATAAATTTACTTAGGCACCCTTAACACCCATATCTGACCACCAACCGATCAAATTACTTTATATTTTAATGTATTAGTTCAATTCACAAATTGCAAGACCAACAATAAACTACACTGTTTGCAAAGATAGGGGTTCATGGAGGCCTTCATGCGGACTGGACAAATTATTTGTCTAAATCGCGACGGACGTAAGGGCGAGGATTGTGGCCACATAAAATAGATTTAAGTCCCCCCGTGGAATTTGTTTCCGCTGGCCGTTTCAGGGCGGTTATTCTGTCGCGGTTTATTTATGTTATGGTTTGTCTTTGGTTGTTTGCTTCGCTTGTGTTATTTTATTTTGGATGGCCTATTGGCCATTTTGTGGGAAAGTGACTGTCCTTTTAGCTTTCCGCTGTTGGTTTTTCCATTAGGGTCTGTTGTTTCATGTTTGCGTGTCTTTCCCTTTGGTGTCTGATGGGAGCTTAGGGTTGATTGTATCGATTCCTGATCATTGCCTCCACTTCTGTTTTGTCAGGTTTAGCAGGCTAAGGGTTAATAATACGAGGGTAGGCTGAAAAGTTCTGAGCCTGACCAAGATCCAATGGTTTGTCCATGCTGAAAGTGCCTTATTTTTCAACATAGTCTCCCTTCCTGTCCACACACATCCTCCAGCGATGCTGGAGTCCTTGGCTCCCAATGGTTTAGAAGGTCTTATCTTGGTCCCTGAAAAACTCCTCCACAGCAGCTATCACCTCGCCTGACCGATAATGCTGGCCAGCCAAGTACTTTTTCATGTTTGGAAACAGGAAATAATCTGATGGAGCTAGATCAGTCGAATACGGAGGGTGATCGACAATTGTGAAGCCACAGTCATGCACAGCAGCCATTGCGACAACCGATTTATGAGCAGGGTATTGTCCTGATGGAACAAGACCCCTTTTGTCAATTTTCCGGGTCGTTTAGCCTTAATTGCTTTTCGCAGTTGTTTTAGCAGTTCTGCATAATACTCCCCATTAATTGTTCTGCCCTTTTGAAGGTAATTTATGAATATTATACCCTTGGCATCCCAGAACACTGATGCCATCACCTTCCCTGCAGAAGAGACGACCTTTGCCTTCTCTGGAGGGGGTGAGCCAGGGTGCTTCCATTGCATGGATTGTCTTTTGGTCTCTGGCTCAAAGTGATGAACCCAACACTCACCCTGAGTGACAAAACGGTAAAAAAAAAAACAACTTGGTCTGCTTCAAAACTAGCCAAGTTGGCTTGTGACAGGTTCAGTCTGGTCAACTTTTGGTCAGGCGTCAAAAGCCATGGCAACCATCTGGCGGAAACCTTCGACATTCCTAATTCACTGTGTAGAATGTTCTCTACTCATTCACGGGAGATGCCAACAGTATTAGCTAACTGATTCACAGTTAAATGCCTGTCATCCATCACGGCCCTGTGCACTTGGCTGATGGTTTCCTCCGTTGTGGGCCGTCCACATAGGTCATCATCTTCAAGGCTGTCCTTGCCCATCTTAAAATTTGCTGCCCACCTTTTCACGGTTGCATACGAAGAAGCATCATCCCCTTATGTAGCAACCATATCGGCATGAATGTCCTTAGGAGCTAACCCCTTTTTATAGAGGTACTTGATGACACCACGATGCCAGATTTTGTCCATTTTCTCAACAACGTGCTAGTATCAATTTTCAAAGTCTAGAATTTCTACGTTATTGCAGGTAAACCTGAACTCATTTGAGTCAAATCAAGTAATAAAGGTTTGGATTTAATGAATACAAAATTTCATGGCTGTTCGATGCCTGCTTCTTGGTCAGGCTCAGAACTTTGAGTCTGGTGTAGAGTCCATCAATGCACCGAAATTAGGTAGGCCAAAATCTGCATCTCATGAAGAAATCGTTTTCAAAATAAAGAAAATCATTGAAGGAGATGCCAGATTTACAATTCGTGATATTGCACATCTGTCACATCTGTGACTGATGAGCAAAAGAGGCAACAGGTTAAAGTGGCCAAAAACCTGCTTCAAACGTTTCCAAAATATAACCAAATGCAGTTTGCCAATGTCGTCACAGGTGATGAAACCTGGGTCCATTATTTTTGCCCGCCAGAAAGGTTAGCAATAGGATCTAGGCCACTAAACACAGCCAACGCGCAATAATTGCCAAACGTTCCTCGAGTATAAAGGTTTTACATGCATTATTCTCGGTGAAGGAGTCACAATAAAAGTGCCATCGAAAAAGGGCAAGACGTAGTACTGAAGAAACAGAAAAAAGTATTATCAGAAACGACGCCCTGCCACTGGTTTTAAACATGTCCGTCTTCTACATGACAATGCCTCTGCTCATACCTCCGCTCATACCTCCGCAATAGTTACAGCGTTTTTGAAGAAAAAAAATAACTGTTTTGCCTCATCCCCCATATTCCCCAGACCTTGCCCTATGTGATTTTTTTTTTTGATTCCGAAATTGAAATCATTCCAATACCAGTCCCGACAAGCACTTGGATCTGCCATTTATCAGTACCCTTTTACTGTGCCAAAATCAGCATACCGTGACACCTTCAAGAAGTTGATACATCGGCTGAAACTTTGCATTTCTAGCCACAGTGAGTACTTCGAGGGCATGAAATAAGCACTTTTGGGCTAACTTGAAGTTTGAAGTCTCCAGATAGAAATAAGCAATTCATTTCGAACATCCCTCGTATATCTGAAATTGACTTGTATTTTATGCTCGCTGACATTGTGGTATACTGTCAACACTAATGTTCAAGTCTGTTTCTCAAGAAATGTAAAACCTATATTGATGATACTTCGTACTATTAGTAGTCTCCTTGGTGTAGTGAAGCTTCTCGCCTCGTAAGCCAGGGGTCACGGGTTCGATTCAGAATTTTTTAAAACATTGAAGGCCCTGCAAGACTTGCTAGTGTCCGGTGAGGCTTGGTGTCAAAATGAAAGGATAAGAGTCACCAAACAGGGTAAACACAGTAGCAGCTGAAGGAGAACAGGGACACATCTGACCATGATCTATGGCATGGTTTGTAATACTCCCGCATGCCAACTTGCCAAGTATGTGGGTTATACTGTTTTTACGTCTGTATGACCGTCCATCCATCTGTCTGTCATTTCCTCTCAATACTTTGAAAACAGATTGATGGATTTTAATCAGATTTGGCATATTTTGATATACTGCAGATTTGATTAGTTTGGTTTGGTTTGAGGTTTAACATCCCCATCATCATTGTAAAGGTCATTTTGGAGACGTTGCTTCCAATTTAGTGGGACTTTTACCCGACATTGAGATGAAATGACATCTCAAGCCCTGCCGCCCAACGAAACCAATAGGGTTTATAAGCATGGACGGTCCGGCTTGCACTGCTTTGCCTGGGCAGGCTTAGATCCTCTAAGCTGTTTACCAGTACTTGTGTGCGGGTCGGCTTCAGCTCTGTGTGGAAGCATCATGCAGCCCAACTATTTCTTCAAGCCCTGATGGGCGGGATTGGAACAGGTTTGATTCGATTTTGGGGACCTTGACCTGAATTTCCAGGGCACAGCTCTTCAAAGACTCTGAATTTGGGCTTTTCTGCATCCTATCTCATTAACGAATAGATGAAATTGGATCAAACTTGGTACAATATATCATTCAACCTAGCAAAGCTTTGATTAGATTTTGGTGACCTTGACCTTATTTTCAAAGGTACATGCCCCCGAAGACCATGAATTTTTGATTGTCTGCACCCTATCTCACGAAGCAATGGATGCAATCTGGTCAAACTTGGAACAGTATATCCTTGCATTCTACCCTTGCTTTGTTTAGATGTTGGTGACCTTGTCGTAATTTTCAAGCCCCACCCCCACCCCCAAAACTGTCAATTTTGGCTTGTCTGCACCCTATCTGATGATCAAATTCGTAAAATTTGGTCAAATGGTACAATATATGATGGCAACCTACCAAACATTTGATTAGATTTTGATGACCTTGACCATATTTTCAAGGACACAGGCCCCCTAAAACTGTCAATTTTTGCTTATCTGCATCCGATTTAATGAATCATCAACTGATTTTTATTAACGTGCAGGTATAGGGCAACATCCACATAAGTGGGCATCCTTCCAGGCAGCTGGCTTTCTGCACGCATGGCAGATCTTACACCAGATCTCCAGGAAAGTAACTGTCCTTATGGCCTTCCTTTGTTTAGGTTTCAATTATGGTCTGGTCGCTTAATGTTTGTGTTCTTTCCCTTTGGTGTCTTTTATGGGTGGAGTAAGTTAATTGTATCGATTCCTGATCTTTGTTTTACTTCTACTTTGTCTATCATGAGAGCTTCCATTCTCTGCAATCTCTTTCTGTCAGCTGCTTCCAGGTCATCTTGGGCCTTCCAGGCCCCCGCTTTCCACCTTATTGTATATCACAGGCAGTCTTGACCGCACCGTTGGAGCGTTCCACATATCCATATCAGCGGAGCCTTCTCTCTTTCAGGATGAGGTCCAGGTCCTCAATGCCAAGACGCTCAAGTAGCTCACTGGACCTGATGGTTACAGTATCCTGTGGCTTGACATTGCAGATCTGTCTGATCATTGCCGTGTCATTCCGCTGAAGACGTTGGAGGTTTTGCTTTGTCAATGGTCATGTCTCACTGGCATGGAGCATTGGGCTCCGCACACAAGAGCTGTACACACGGCCACGTGTCTTGAACGAGAGGTGGCGGGAAGAGAGAACTGGTAGCTCCTTCAATTTCTTCCAGGCTGTTTTCACACTCCATTTCTTCTTTCAAAGTTAAGAGCCTCCTGACACATTCCTCAAGGGATTCAGCTGTGATAAGAAGGTCATCAGCATACAGGTCCTCCTAGGGGACTCCAGAGCGGAACTTGCATGACAAGGCTTCAAGCACAATGATGAAAAGCAGTGGGCTGCGAACAGAGCCTTGATGAACACCCACCTACACTTCGAATTCTTCACTGTAACCATCACCAACACAGACACGGCTCTGAGCATTAGCATACATGCCTTGGACCAGTTGCACAATCCACTCGTTCACTCCAAGTTTTCTTAGTGCCCACCAGATGACATTCCGAGGCACTCGATCAAATGTCTTCTCCAGGTCTACAAAAGCCATGTAGAGTCTCTTGTTGGCCGCCAGATACCTCTCTTGCAGCTGCCGTACAAAAAAATGCGTCTGTTGTGCCTCTTCCTGGGACGACACTTATTCCATTACTAAATGGAATATATGGATGAAAGTTCACAGATATGTAGACCACTATAGGAAGAATGTTTAGTGTTGTTAATTGGCAAACTACGTTAACATATTCGACAATTATGGTCGTGTACAAGTCCCATTAAATGCATTATGGGCTCTTATTCCTTAACTTAATGGAGTATATGGATGAAACTTCACATATATGTACTATTAAAGGAAGCATGTTTGGGATTGTTAATTGGCAAAATACGTTAACATCTTTGTCAGAGTTATGGCAGTTAACAATTCTCATTAAATGAGTTTTTTTTTGTTCTTTTACTTAATGGATTATTTGGATATAATTTCATAGATATATAGACCATTTATAGAAGCATGGTTTTGATGGTTAGAGGGCAAAATGAGTTAACATTTGGCAGAGTTACAGCTTTTAACAATTTCCATTAAATATGTTCTAGAAAGGGATATCCTTTGGAAGCAAGGAATACACTACAAAACTGGAAAACATGGAGTGTGCAGGTTTTCTGGGCCAGAGTAGCAAGTTTCGGCCAATTAGGCCTCCTCAGTGACCCTCAAATAATTTCAAAATTTCATAATGGAATCAGTGATCCCAAATGACACGAAAATTTTAACTACACTATGATTAAATAGTTTTTAGACTTTTATTCAGGTATTTATTTTGTATGTAAGAAATGTTTTTTGGCCCATAGCTGCTTCACTATATGGAATACATTGATAAAATTTTACAGATACATAGAAAGCTTAAGGAAGCCTATTGTGGTCATGTATCGAACCATATTGGCCTGCAGTGGTGGGGTATCATGCAGTGTTAGCGACGCTTTTATTTTAGAATTCATAGCACGTGGGAGGTTTAACCTAGTCCATGCTGATTCGATAACTGTGGCCTTATGTTCTGTCCATGAACAAGTGTTCTAATATGTAATCCTGATATGTTTGCGAATAGAAGAATCAGAAATGACTGTGTCATTCATTAAAATTGCGGATGTAAAACAGGATTACGTTTAAAGATATTAAAACAGACATTGTTTTCTTTGCACGGACATCAACCAACCAATCAAGTGCCCATTGCGATATGGTGCCCATATCGATATTCATAATAATAAGACTAAGATGTTTTCTAAGACTTAGACTTCCTTTTTGGAACCAGGACCTCTTCTACGATACGGACATCTTATTCTTGGACTTGTTCTTGCACTTGGACCTCTTCCATGATTGGATCTCTTCATAGATTGAAACCGTTTCGGACACTTGGATCTCTTCTTAGACTTGGACGTTATCTTAGACTTATTGTAGATGGGTTTGTTTCCTGCAAATTTTATGAAAACGCGATGATTTTGATTCTGAGATTGTAAATTTTCCTTTCCTTGATGGTGATGTTCCTCGTGCAGCATCCTATGGCGTTTATGTTTCGCATTTAATTCGATTTGTCAGAGTGTCTAGTCATGTGACTGACTTCAACACTCGTAATAAATTGTTAACTGCTAAACTTCTTAATCAGGGTTATAGATATCATAAACTACGCAAAGCCTTTTCTAAATTTTATAGACGCTTGTTGGACTTAAATCTCTTCTGCAACAACGTCCATCGGAACCCGAATTTTATGGTGACTTAGTATATAAATTCAGAAAAAAAATATATTTGAAATGAATTCAGCACCCAATTTCGTAAACTCCTTCGATATAAAAAGATTGGGTACAGCATAAATGTTATATGACAGACTGCATGAATGGTAGTTAACCTAATCACGATTGACAACTTTGCTTCTCTCTTTTATTGCATGCTGGGCCAGACCTCAGATTCTATGACGGTTCCAGCGTAAATGCTAACTGAGAATTAAAAATTAATTTTATGTAATATTGGCTGGTGCCTGGTGGTCTGTCTCTGGTCGGGCCCATCTGAGTCTGACTGTTGGTTTTCTTTTCCTCCAGCATTTCAGTGTTTTCTTGCTGTCGAGCCCTCACTGTTGTTTCATCTCTGTGCTTGTTTGATTTTTGTGTTCTCGGAGATGTTGCACTGATGCGTAAGGAGGCCTTCATGTGGACAGAACAAATTATTTGTCTAAATCACGACGGAAGCAAGGGCGAGGATTGCTGCCGCCAGGCCCCCTAGGGGAACAAGTAAAAACTTTAAAAACCTATACATGTATTTTAAAACCTTAAATTTGTCTGAAAAACCTATAAAAATCTTTAATTTGATGATAAAAACTTTATTTTGACAACTTTCAAGAACCATAAAAGATAACCCTCAAACTTAGCATACTTTGCAATCATGATGACTTTTATTGTGTAAGAGGCAACGCGCATTATTTGCTTATTTGTTCATCTGTTCTTTCATTCTTCTTTCTCTCCATATTAAGGCCAGTGCTAAAACGTTTTGTCAAAGATGTTGGTATACTATGCAATGATGATGACATGTATTGTGTAAGAGACAATGGGCTTTCTTGGCTTATTTGTTCATATGTTCTCATTCTTCTTTCTGTCCATATAGGCCAGTGTTAAAATTTTCGTCAAAGATTTCACAGGAGCCATAAGAGCCTCAACACTCAAACTTGGTTTGCAATGAGATAAAAATGACTTCTGCAGCTGGTGTTGTGCCGTGTGGCGGCCGTAAAACGTCTCCCCGTACATCAACCATAGTGTAGTTTATATTTTACTTTTGGTCCTTTGATTTCAGCGTGAATATTCTGAGAAATCAGAAATATATTATTGGTTTAGACTCATATTCTAGACAGGTTTTTAATTTTTTGGACCGCAATTTGATTTATATCAGTCTTTGTATCGACTGCCTATTCGAAATTTGTAAAATTGCAGTATGTTTCCTCTGGCTTTCTTTGCCGGATCATTGCAGGGTCACTGATGAGGCTTTATTAGCCGAAACTACGTAGTATGGCCCATCCTCTTTCTTATGAATGTTTTCATTGCTCTTAAAGGAACTCATTTTTGATTTTTATTTGCCTTCACTGCAGCTGATGTTGTGCCGTGTGGCGGCCGTAAAACGTCTCCCCGTACATCAACCATAGTGTAGTTTATATTTTACTTTTGGTCCTTTGAGATCAGCGTGAATATTCTGAGAAATCAGAAATAAATTATTGGTTTAGACTCATATTCTAGACAGGTTTTTAATTTTTTGGACCCCAATTTGATTTATATCAGTCTTTGTATCGACTGCCTATTCGAAATTTGTAAAATTGCAGTATGTTTCCTCTGGCTTTCTTTGCCGGATCATTACAGGGTCACTGATGAGGCTTTATTAGCCGAAACTACGTAGTATGGCCCATCCTCTTTCTTATGAATGTTTTCATTGCTCTTAAAGGAACTCATTTTCGATTTTTATTCTGTTGTGTAAGAGACAATGGGCGTCCTTGGCTTATTGTTCATTTGTTCTTCCATTCTTCTTTCTCCCCATATAGGCCAATATTAAAATTTTCATCAATGCAATGCAATAATGAAGACTTGTATGGTGTAAGAGACAACTTGTAATCCATCCAAGCAATTAAATTACTTGATTTATGTTGCCTATCTGTGCAAATGTGCAAACTGAATGACAAACCGTGCAGATCTGATCAGATGGCTTCTTCTTCAGAAGCCATCTGATCTGGCTCTAACGTGTTTGCAAATTTATTGAGTATCGTGTTCAGTGGGAAAAGGGCTAACAGCTGTAAATAAGTCCTGAAAACTTTAATTTTGCTTTAATCCGAGAATTTGATTATTTGCTTATTAAAGAGTTACGAATAAAAAAAAACGATTAAGAAATCAGCCTATGGTGAATATTTGAAAGTAAATGGCATTATCATCGCAAAGAAACCGACGTTGTCAAAAATGCGACAAAAAGGAAAATCATTCGCAGTATATGTTTTGTTTGATTATTGCACAGCTTGGCTGTTCAGCGAACATGACACTTTAATTTGACAGCATTCAGATTTCTTACACACATGCTAGTCGTTTCTCTGTAACGCACATTATTCACACGGCGTTTCCCTGTGCTACCCCTTTTTTCATCACTGTTAGCTTTTCTGACTCTGACTGTGGCTCCTTCAACACTACAGAAGGCCATACAACAAAATCAACACTTTCTCCACGTTTGCTGTAAGGACTGTACAGGGTAGTGTCAAACTTATCTCCGTGTCGAGGCAGTGGCGCTATTGACATCGGCGGCGTTTGGATACACATCATCCATGCTACGTAGACACATTTCTTGATGTATGGCTTTAACGCCCTGACACACGATTTACTCCATCTTGGCTTCAGGTAGGCCTGGAAATAAATTAAAATGACAAACAATACTGTTCAAACTATTCTTGACACAAGTGTTACATGGGAGTCAACTATAAACAAACAGGGTGCTAACTTCCAGTAACTGCTTAGTCAACTGTTATTTATTAAAAAGTTGAATATAGTTGACCCCTCGTTTACCTGTAGTTAACTTTCACTTCTAGACATAGTTTGTTCCTAGTCGACTTCTAGTTAACTAGGTGTAAAGAATAGTGTGAACAGTACTTTATTCGTGGGTGGGATGAAGAGCCAAATT
The DNA here is from genome assembly GCA_963580285.1 of Lucinisca nassula. Classification (NCBI taxonomy): domain Eukaryota; kingdom Metazoa; phylum Mollusca; class Bivalvia; order Lucinida; family Lucinidae; genus Lucinisca; species Lucinisca nassula. The sequence continues at coordinate 164,205,266 of OY757015.1, read as the reverse complement.
TCATACCAACAAAACTGATTGCACATTATTTTCTAGATCTTTGCTCAAAGCCATGGGCTGTGGGTAGTCATAGAATCGCCTTATTGAGTCTAACGACCACCCATAAACTATGTATGAAGCTGAGACAAGAAAAATATCATAAAGGTTGTCAGATATGTCATTGTTCAGCCAATGGCGTAATTCCCTGTACCACCCGTGTCTGTTTTCCTGAGTGAATGTAGAGATTATCGTATGAACTTTTTCGTATCATTCCTCATATCAGCTCGAAAATCCAAAGAATTGTGGGCATAGGAAATTGACATTTCATAATCTATTTGACGTTTTTCTATATATCTATACTGGTTTGTATGGTTTCATTTTGAACATTTGTTTTTTACGTAGCCAACTAAAAGGCAGCACAGCTAGCCTTGTGGCAAGTATATTTCTGTCGTTATGATATTCAATGGACCAGAAGAACAAGCAACAAGGAATAGAAGCTTGACTCCCTGTTGGGCGAAGATTACTCCATACTTGTTAGTTTATTATTTTGTAGGAGTCTCTGCATTAAACTTTGGAGCGGGGAGTTGATTATTCGTGAATTCAGGAGTTGAAACTTCCAGCCCCAGTGTTTCGTAGGCAATCGATTCTTTGTAGTTTCTTATGTGTTTATTGGAGTTGTCCTTGTGTTTTTGTATGTGCCTTCACGACATAATCGCTTTCTTCTAGAAATTGTAATCCTACCAAGGTTATCCAACCCCAGAATAGGATAAAAATCGAGAATTTTCAGGTAATTCATGTGTAGTGGTTAAATAGGACGTCGCGTAAGCCGTTTCTAAGTTTGACGTCACTGCACGTACAATGACGTCTAAAACGCCGCATATTTGTCATCAAAATATGGCTGACGTCGACAATCGATATAACTGTATTATTAAAATCCCCTCTCAGAAATAAAAGGTATGCCAGAAAAAGAATCGTTCTCGGGCGTGAGGGGTAGATAGTTTTTAGACATCGAGGAGAATATAAGAATCTTATATGGGGGTAAGGGGTGGATGGAAAAATCCGTCCCGAGGGACACTGTCCGGCATCATGAGGCTTGCCGAGTGATGCCGGACAGTGATCCCGAGGGACGGATTTTTCTATCCACCCCTCACACCCATATTGGATTTTTTTCTTGCATACCTTCCATTTCTTAAAGCGGATACTGCAGTCACTTCGGTTTCCAACGTCCGCCGTATTGTGTTGACACTGCAGGAATGTTTAGTGACGTTGCTGTGACGTCAACCTTTACGACGGCGCATACGAGGTCGTAATCAACCAGTGCATTTATCAAACGCGCGATTATATTCGATTTTGGGTCGGAACACCAGGGTCAGAACATAAATTTCTATCCCAGGGTAAAAACTTGTGATGTAAAGAGAATAATAAAGATGTGGATCGTAGTGACGTAAAATCCATGTTATATGGTATCACTTCTGTCTTTGTCCACGGAATTAAGACACATTCATTTGTTTTGTGACTTAAGTCTTATAAGGCAACGCCCCTTGACTCTTTGCTTCCTTGCTTCCACGGTAGGATGTACTTGCCATTCACAACTCCAATTTATTTTCTGCAATACCGGCATGTGGGTATTGGTTTGGTTTGGCATGCATTCACTGGACCATGTATTCAAATTCTAGGTCCTGATACTAGACTTCTGTTGTAAGGCGTACTTATTTTCATTCATTAATTTCTCGAGCCGAAATATATCCATTTAGAAGCTCCCTTAATTTATGGACAGCCAGTTTACCTTTGGCTCATTTTGTATTTCTAGTTGTATAAAGAAATCCCATAGAATATTTGAGATTACACTAGAACTGAAGACAACCGATCCTCAACTGCTACATCAGGCGACAACCGATCCTCACCTGCACAGTTTGGATCTGTCCTATTTACGCGTTTCCAGGTAATGATATATTTATTCTAATAATCTAATAACTGGGTTTTCTTCAACAATGGTAGTTGGTTACCTTTGTGACAATTGGTATTAAAGCAACGCCGATATTCTTTCTTGTTTTCTTAAGTTCCCCGTCGAGTTGAGTCCATACGTCTTGAAGATTCTGTTTATAATAGAAAGTGTATCTAAAACTAAGTGAGATATTTAAACAAATGGGGTGTGTAAACCGACGAGCCCCCGCCCATCGGGGCTTGGAGAAATAGATTGGGCTGCATGGTGCTTCCAGGTAGAGCTGAAACCGACGCACATGAGTATTGGTAAACAGCATCGAAGTACTAAGCCAGCCCTGGCAAAGTTGTGCGAAGCTGACCGTCCGTTAATATAAACCTATTGGTTTTACGGGAGATAGGACTTGAGTTGTGATTTTGTGTCAATGTCGGAAAAAGTCCCACACAATAGGAAGCTACCTGCATAGTGTTGACGGGGACTTTCAACCTCAATTCTAACAAATGTAAAGTAGAAGTAAAACAAAGATCAGGAATCGATACAATTAACTAACTCCAACCACCAAAGACACCAAAGGGAAAGAAACACAAACTGGTAGCGACCAGACCATATTGGAAACATAAAAAAAGGATGGTCATAAAGAGAGTTACTTTCCCACAAAATGGCCAAACGGCCATCCAAACTAAAAAAGACACAAGTGATACACACAGTAAAGTAGAAGTAAAACAAAGATCAGGAATCGATACAATTAACTTACTCCACCCATCAAAGACACCAAAGGGAAAGAAACACAAACATGAAGCGACCAGACCATAATGTAAACCTAAACAAAGGAAGACCATAAGGACAGTTACTTTCCCACAAAATGGCCAAATGACCATCCAAAGTAAAAAGGCACAAGCGATACACACAGTAAGTAACGAACAACAACATAAATAAACCGCCACAGAAGAACCGCCTTGGAATGGTCAGTAAAAAGAATTCCACGGAGGGGGGGGGGGGCTTAAATCGATTTTACATGGACATAATCCTCGCCCTTACCTCTGTCGCGGTATACACTAATTTTGTTTAGTCCGCATGAAGGCTTCCTAACTCATCAGTGTAACATCTCCGAGAACATACAAATCAAAAACTACAGAGATGAAACAAGGTTGAGGACTGGACAGCATACAACAACAGAATTGCTGGAGCAAAAGAAAACCCACAGTTAGACTCCGATGGGCTCGACCAAAGACGGAGCATCAGGCGCCAACCAACATAAAGAATACTAAAATGAAATAAAATTCCATTTATGCTTTTACGCTGGAACCGTCATATAATCTTAAGCCCGACCCACCGGTGTGCAATCAAAGAGGAAAGCAAAGTTGCCAACCGTGATTGGGTTAACCACCATGCATGCAGTCTGTATTATAACATTTATGTTGTACCCGATCTTTATATATCGACGAATGATTTTACGAAATTGGGTACCAAAGTCATTACAGGCATGTATTTTAAGTAACAAACAACAACATAAATAAACCGCCACAGAAGAACTGCCTTGGAACGGTCAGTGGAAAGAATTCCACTAGGGGGCTTAAATCGATTTTACATGGCCATAATCCTCGCCCTTACCTCTGTCGCGGTATACACTAATTTTGTTTAGTCCGCATGAAGGCTTCCTAACTCATCAGTGTAACATCTCCGAGAACATACAAATAAAAAAACTACAGAGATGAAACAAAGTTGAGGACTTGACAGCACACAACAACAGAATTGCTGGAGCAAATGAAAACCAACAGTTAGATTTCGAGGGGCCCGACCAAAGACGGAGCATCAGGCGCCAACCAACATAAAGAATACTAAAGTAAAATAAAATTCCATTTATGTTTTTAAGCTGTAACCGTCATACAATCTTAAGCCCGACCCACCGATGTGCAATCAAAGAGGGAAGCCAAGTTGCCAACCGTGATTGGGTTAACCACCATGCATGCAGTCTGTTTTATAACATTGATGTTGTACCCAATCTTTATATATCGACGAACGATTTTACGAAATTGGGTACTAAAGTCATTACAGGCATGTATTTTTCTAAATTTATATACTAAGTTACCATAGAATTCGGGTTCCGATAGGCCTTGTAGCAGAAGTGTTTTAAGTCCAACATTGAATTTTGAAACCAAATCAGAATGACGTCTATAAAACTTAGAAAAGGCTTTACGTAGTTTATGATACCGATACCCCTGATTAAGAAGTTTAACGGTTAATAATTTATTACGAGTGTTGAAGTCTGATACATGACTAGACACTCTAGTGAATCGAATTAACTGCGAAATATAACCCCGTACGATGTCGCACGAGGAACATCACCGTCCAATAAAGGAAAAGTTACATGTTCTTGTATTGTTATGAAAGAGACTTCATTTTGTCGCTTTCCATTGATAACCAATCTGAACTTATTGAAGCTTTTAGCTCTACTTCTAGATATTTAGATGATTTATTAAATATTGATAATACCTATTTTGATGGTTTGATCAGTCAGATTTACCCCCTAGAACTTCAGTTAAATAAAGCAAATTCTTCTGATACCGAGGCCCGTTTTTGGATTAACACCTATCTATTGTAGATGGATTTGTTTCGTAAAATCATTCTTCGATATAAAAAGATTGGGTACAACATGGATATTATACGACAGACTACATGCATGGTAGTTAACCCAATCACGGTTGGCAACTTTGCTTCCCTCTTTAATTGCACGCCGGTGGGTCAGGCCTCAGATTCTATGACGGCTCCAACGTAAAGGCTTATTGAGAATTAGAGAGATAATGCTGGTTGGTGCCTGATGCTCTGTCTCTGGTCAGGCTCATCGGAGTCTAACTGTTGGTTTTCTTTTGCTCCAGCATTTCAGTGGTTTCTTGCTGTCGAGTCCTCACCGTTGTCTCACCTCTGTGGTTCTTTGATTTTTGTGTTCACGGAGATGTTGCACTGATGAGTTAGGAGGCCTTCATGCGGACTGAACAAATTATTTGTCTAAATCCCGACAGAAGTAAGGGCGAGGATTGTGGCCACGTAAAATCGATTTAAGCCCCCCAGTGGAAATCTTCCACTGACCGTTCCAAGGCGGCTCTTCTGTGGCGATTTATTTATGTTCTTGTTTGTTACTTACTGTGTGTATCACTTGTGTCTTTTAATTTTGGATGGCCATATGGCCATTTTGTGGGAAAGTAACTGTCCTTATGGCCTTCCTTTGTTTAGGTTTTCATTATGGTCTGGTCGCTTAATGTTTGTATTTCTTTCCCTTTGGTGCCTTTTATGGGTGGTGTAAGTTAATTGTATCAATTCCTGATCTTTGTTTTACTTCTACTTTACAATCTCGAAATCAAAATCTTCACGTTTATCATAAATTTTGCAAGAAACAAATCCATCTACAATAGATAAATGTAAATCCAAAAAGGGGGCCTCGGTATCAGAGGAATTTGCCTTGTTTAACTGAAGTTCTAGGGGATAAATCTGACTGATCAAACCATCAAAGTAAGTATTGTCAATATTTAATAACTAATCAAAATATCTAGAAGTAGAACTAAAAGCTTCAATAATTTCAGATTGGTTATCAATGGAAAGCGACAACATGAATAAAAATCAAAAATGAGTTCCTTTAAGAGCAATGAAAACATTCATAAGAAAGAAGATGGCTCTTTCATAACAATACAAGAACAGATCAGCCACAAGAGGTATGCAAATCGTACCCATCGGAATACCCACAATTTGTCTAAATAACTTAGTACCGAATCTAATATAAATATTGTCAAGTAGAAAGGTGAGGGCATCACACACTTTCTGACATGACCAAAGTGTATAATTCTTATGCTCTTCAGAAGTGAAAAATGCATTTCTGATATTACATTTAAGATAGAGAGAATCTTCTCTGTGAAAAGTCCATTCATTAAAACATTAAGCTTTTCTTTTATAAGATTATGAGGAAGTGCAGTGTAAAGAGTGAAAAAGTCGTAAGTAGACAGACTCAACCCTGTTTCATCTCTGTAGTTTTTTTATTTGTATGTTCTCGGAGATGTTACACTGATGAGTTAGAAGCCTTCATGCGGACTAAACAAAATTAGTGTATACCGCGACAGAGGTAAGGGCCAGGATTATGGCCATGTAAAATCGATTGAAGTCCCCCAGTGGAATTCTTTCCACTGACCGTTCCAAGGTGGTTCTTCTGTGGCGGTTTATTTATGTTGTTGTTTGTTACTTACTGTGTGTATCACTTGTGTCTTTTTATTTTGGATGGCCATTTGGCAATTTTGTGGGAAAATAACTGTCCTTATGGCCTTCCTTTGTTTAGGTTTCCATGTCAGAAAGTGTGTGATGCCCTCACCTTTCTACTTGACAATATTTATATTAGATTCGGTACTAAGTTATTTAGACAAATTGTGGGTATTCCGATGGGTACTAATTGCGCACCTCTTGTGGCTGATCTGTTCTTGTATTGTTATGAAAGAGACTTCATTTTGTCGCTTTCCATTGATAACCAAACTGAAATTATTGAAGCTTTTAGCTCTACTTCTAGATATTTAGATGATTTATTAAATATTGATAATACCTATTTTGATGTTTTGATCAGTCAGATTTACCCCCTAGAACTTCAGTTAAATAAAGCAAATTCTTCTGATACCGAGGCCCCGTTTTTGGATTTACATCTATCTATTGTAGATGGATTTGTTTCGTGCAAAATTTATGATAAACGCGATGACTTTGATTTTGAGATTGTAAATTTTCCTTTTTTGGATGGTGATGTTCCTCGTGCGCCATCCTATGGCGTTTATATTTCGCAATTAATTCGATTTGCTAGAGTGTGTAGTCATGTAACTGACTTCAACACTCGTAATAAATTATTAACGGCTAAACTCCTTAATCAGGGTTATCGGTACCATAAACTACGCAAAGCCTTTTCAAAATTTTATAGACGCCATTCTGATTTAATATCAAAATTCAATATTGGACTTAAATCTCTTCTGCAACAAGGTCTATCGGAACCCGAATTTTATGGTGACTTAGTATATAAATTCAGAAAAATATATAACCGCAATGACTTCAGCACCCGATTTCGTAAAATCATTCTTCGATATAAAACGATTGGGTACAACATGGATATTATACGACAGACTGCATGCATGGTAGTTAACCCAATCACGGTTGGCAACTTTGCTTGCCTCTTTAATTGCACGCCGGTGGGTCAGGCCTCAGATTCTATGACGGCTCCAACGTAAAGGCTTATTGAAAATTAGAGAGATAATGTCGGTTGGTGCCTGATGCTCTGTCTCTGGTCGGGCTCATCGGAGTCTAACTGTTGGTTTTCTTTTGCTCCAGCAGTTCAGTGGTTTCTTGCTGCCGAGTCCTCACCGTTGTCTCACCTCTGTGGTTCTTTGATTTTTGTGTTCACGGAGATGTTGCACTGATGAGTTAGGAGGCCTTCATGCGGACTGAACAAATTATTTGTCTAAATCGCGACGGAAGTTTGTTTGATTTGAGGTTTAACGTCACCGTCAACACTGTAAAGGTCATTTTGGAGACGTTGCTTCCAATTTTGTGGGACTTTTACCCGACATTGAGATGAAATGACATCTCAAGCCCTGTCGCCCAATGAAAACAATAGGGTTGATTAGCATGGGCGGTCCCGCCTCGCACCGCGGTTCCTGGACAGGCTTAGATCCTCTAAGCGGTTTACCGGTACTAGTGTGCGGGCCCGCGACGGAAGTAAGGGCGAGGATTGTGGCCACGTAAAATCGATTTAAGCCCCCCAGTGGAAATCTTCCACTGACCGTTCCAAGGCGGCTCTTCTGTGGCGATTTATTTATGTTGTTGTTTGTTACTTGCTGTGTGTATCACTTTTGTCTTTTGGTTTTGGATGGCCATATGGCCATTTTGTGGGAAAGTAACTGTCCTTATGGCCTTCCTTTGTTTGGGTTTCCATTATGGTCTGGTCGCTTAATGTTTGTATTTCTTTCCCTTTGGTGTCTTTTGTGGGTGGAGTAAGTTAATTGTATCAATTCCTGATCTTTGTTTTACTTCTACTTTCCATTATGGTCTGGTCGCTTTATCTTTGTGTTTCTGTCCCGTTGGTGTCTTTGATGGGTGGAGAAAGTTAATTGTATCGATTCCTGATCTTTGTTTTACTTCTACTTTGAAGCACGAAAACGTCTGGATTTCAATTTATTTAAATAAAAATCAAAAATGAGTTCCTTTAAGAGCAATGAAAACATTCATAAGAAAGAAGAATGGCCATACTACCTAGTTTCGGCTAATAAAGCCTCATCAGTGACCCTGTAACGATCCGGCAAAGAAAGCCAGAGGAAACATACTGCAATTTCGCGAACCCCGAACAGGCAGCCGACCCAAAGACTGATATAAATCAAAATGGGGTCCAAATAATTAAAAACCTGTCTAGAATACCAGTCTAAACCAATAATCCACCTCTGATTTCTCAGAATATTCACGCTGATCTCAAAGGACCAAAAGTAAAATATAAACTGCACTATGGTTGATGTACGGGGAAAACCCCATTCGAATTTTTTATAGACCAACACAGATTTCTTCCTGATCTTTCAAAGACTTTATCACAATATTTAATCACATGCGTTTTAATAGCAGTAAGACAGGAACTTAATAATTTAGAAAGTTCAGTGGTAGTGCAAGAGCTAGAATGTGCAATTAACCGTGCTTTGTAAGGTCTTTTATGAAGTTTTGGTAACCAGTATAGCGTAGGAAGCTTGTCTTGGCCTTCTGTAACACACACAGCAAACTTGGTGGCTGAATGACAAATATGTTTGTTCATCTACTATAGCTCTCTCTTCAGCTAAATGCTGAAGTTCATAGGCCTTAGTACCACCAAGCTCCTGCTTAAGCGTGTTTACATAGTGGAGCCGTCACACAACGACGACGTTGTTAGCGGCCTTGCCTGCAGGGGCCAAAACAAACTTCTTATGAATTTCTTGAATACCTAGGAGGTAACAAGTTAGTATTTTGAGAATAGAAAGAAATGCTTTTATTCACTAGTTTTAAATGCTAAGTTTCCAGTCCCACTATTTAAAAAATATGGCCATTTGCAAATTTTGACGACTGCGAAGAACTAGACGGTCGCGGCCGACATGTCTAGCCCGCGCCTTTTTGCTTCAAGTTTTCATCTTCGACTGTAGCTTTCGCAGTATCATATTTCTACTATCACATAATTTACGCAGTGATACCATGTTATCAAGAAACTTAGAGATTTAACAGACTGAATGCCTGAAATCTACGACATAGATCTATTTTCATGCATGTTTCCAATCGTTTAGTCCACTGTCATCATCAAGAGGGCTCGGATCTGCCACATTCTTTTGTAAACGTGATCATGAAAAATTTCCTTCGGTCATTCTCTCCCTCCTGCTGATTCAAGAAGGGTAATTGTCACTTTTTGACGAAAGAATATGCACTATAATGGTTACGTGCTGCACAAGAAAAGACTTGTAAGATAAACCTACCGACTCTTGCTTATTTATTTTCAGTAACTATACTACTACTGAGGTTATCCTGAGAGTTTAGTTGACCAAAGTTTAAGCTGTATACAGTCATCTGGCTATGTTTTGAATAAGCAGATCTTTCCGCCATTTTTAAAGCAAAGGGAGACAATTTTCGGGAACTTCCTGTTCGCTTTTCTAAAAGCCCTGTCCCATTGAAGAAGGGGTCTACTCCTAAAGGAAAGAATTTGCTCCTTAGGGGCAAATTCTTACCTTTAAGAGTTGACCCCTATTGACATGGGAGACAAAAATACTTTTGCATGAGTTGCCTCCTTTGAAGGAGTTCCCATTCCGCTTAAAATGGTCTTAATTGTCTGCAACTCTCCCAACCCATGCTTGCTTCAAGAAAAAGTATTAACCCAATCACGGTTGATATCTTTGCTTACCTCTTTCGGGCCTCAGTCTCTATGGTGGCTATGTTGTTGTTTATTATTTGGGCCCCGTCAAGCGATTTTGGTACTTATCGCCTATGCGAGCAGCGAAGGTTCAGGCGAGCCTGCGCATCCGCGCAGTCTCGCCAGAACCTTCGCTGCTCGCTCATACAAGCAGTGAATCAAGAGGAACCTTCAGACAGAAAGCCATATCCCTGGCACGTCTGAATGGCTGGGCATGCGCAGTTAAAATTTGTTATTACGGAATGCTCGAAGACACAAATTCGCTTGGCGGGGCCCATTTATCTTTGCCTGTATGCATTGCTAATGTCTTTTTATTTTGAATTGCCGTTTGGCCATATTGTGGAAAAGTAGCTGTCCTTTTGGCTTACCGCTTGTGACATTTTCATTGTGGTGAAGTTGCTTAATGACCTAAATAGTGCTGACTGGGCCGTTAAACTCCATTGCATACAAACAACTGATGAATTATCCTTGTCCCTCTTCTTTGTCTAGAGCTGTGATTACCTTGGTATATATCAGACTTACCGTGAAACCTCCGCTTTGTTCCAATTCAGTTTCCGTCTCTGTATTTTGCCAGTCCATGAAGACGACAGTCCAGCCTTTGAAGCTTTGTTCTCGAGCAATATCTGCCTTTTCCTGTACGTAAAACAAGAACAACCATTATGGAACGACATTAGAGAATCACAAGCAATGAGACAAGTGACATTTCAGCAGCGCTGTATCAAAGTCGCTACAACATTGCCTTCATGTTGCTTGCCTGCTACGCATCCTCCACCCATATATATAGTGAAAAAGTTTATGGATGGATCGGATTTTTGTGCAGGGACAGTGCATGGTATGGGACCCGTAAAAACCTGGTTAAACCCCTCCCCACCCCAGGTCATTGCACCTGGCCGTCCAAAAGCGTTACTTTCGTTGCGGTTTCATTTATTGTAAATTCGTTGCTGTTCATTAAAAAAAATATCATTTTAATACTTCTGTGTGTCCAAATTATTTAGTACAGTAAAGGTACCTGGTACCTGATGCCACCTATTTGGGGAAAAGCTGCCAACTTGGATTGTTGCCTGAGATTTTGTGGTTTCTTTAGTTATGTTTGTCCTTCTTGTTTTCAGTTCTGTGTTGTTCAAAGTCCTTAATTCCAAAAGATTACAGCTTATACAGAACATTTTCCCTTTGATGCTTGGGCTCTGATTCTATCAGTTCCTAAAGTATCTTCACTGATTTCATTTGTAAAGGGACATAATGTTTTCAGTCACGGAATCAGGCAGTAGGGCTGACTAATCGGAGCTGAAATGATAATCGATTATCAGTCATGCTATAGTGATCGATGATCGATTAGTAATCGCTGAAGATTTATTCATATTTTTACCTTTCTGGCTGTGCCTCTTACTATATGCTATGCAATATCATATGTATTTTGACAGACGGGCCTAAGCAAACAGTATTGACCCTGATGAGACGCCGCGTTTTGCGGCGTCTCATGAGGGTCTGTACTGTTTGCCACACATCCAGCTATTTTAGACACAACTTTTGGTAGTAAATTATACTTATCAAATAATCGATTATTAGCAAATCAGTAACGATAATCAGTTTAGTAGAACTTATCGACTGATTAATCGATTATCTGATTAATCGTGCCAGCCTTATCAGGCAGGGCATCTAAAATCGAAATAGATGAACATTAACTTAGACTTTGGTCACACATATCGAAGTTATATCCATAATTTCCCTGAAGTCTGGACTTGTGAATTTTTCTTGGTAAGAAGGTGACCTACGAGGGGCGTTTGTTTGTTTGATTTGAGGTTTAACGTCCCCGTCTACACTGTAAAGGTCATTTTGGAGACATTGCTTCTAATTTTGTGGGACTTTTACCCGACATTGAGATGAAATGACATCTCAAGCCCTGTCGCCCAATGAAACCAATAAGGTTTATAAGCATGGACGGTCCAACTCGTGCGCACCGCTTTGCCTGGACAGGCTTAGATCCTCTAAGCAGTTTACCAGTACTCGTGTGCCGGTCGGATTCAGCTCTGCGTGGAAGCATCATGTATTTCTTCAAGCCCCGATGGGCGGGGGCCGCTATGAGGGGTGTTCATTTAATGTTATGATTGGGGTTCTAGATGGCGCCTTATTATTCCCATTCACGTTTCGTTTACTTCAACATAGCATTCTCCCTTGACGGAGACACATTTTTCAAGTCTCAAAATCCATTCTGTAAAGGTCTTTTTCGTATACCGTGATGACACTGGCTCTACCAAGTGCACTTCGGGATTCATAACTACGACCAGAAAGTGTTTTAGTAAAGGAAACAGGAAAAAAAAGTCACATGGACTAAGGTCTGGCAAATGAGGTGGATGAGAGAGCTGAACTACTTTTTCCTCTTTCAAGAAGTCTTGGACAAGAAGGTGCAAGCGTTGTCATGGTTAACAAACATACCACTTAAACCAATTGCAGGTGTACGTTTACCACAGTTTCGACCGAAATTTCATCCTAATATAGGAAATCCCCCTCCCCCAACACCCGAGAAATCAACGCAGTTTCCACTTGCTCCTTACAGCCACGCGGTATGTTGGGTCGTTAGTGGAAAAATTAACATTCTCTGTTTTAGTTTCTCTGCATAATTATCTTTTGGACTGTGCATATACAATAGAATTGAAAGCAAAAACGTATTCTGTCCAAATTTCTGACGCTGTTTCGCATTTCTCGATAAATGTTACTTTAAGAGGAATAGATTTCACATTCACGGGGATGTTCATGGGGAGGCAACTCTAACAGAAATATTTTATCTTGTTTTCAAACCGGGTTCTACTTTTAACTCTTATCATGCTGTTCACAACAACCCCTATCTTTGGAAACAGTGCAGATCCAGATCAGATGGCTTCTGAAGAAGCCATCTGATCAGGATCTACACTGTTTGACATTCAATTTATGAATTTGTAGGAATAGATAACATCAAGTAATCTGATTGGTTCTAAGTCATAAATGGGTGTGGCTAATCTGAATATTCAGCAAGAGAAGGGTTAAACGGGAAAGAATTTGCTCCAGTACGGGAAAGAATCCCATAACCACTAGTAATTTTACTGACCGTTCCAAGTCTGTGCTTCTGCTGTGGTTCCTTCCTGTTTAATGTTTGTTGTATTGGTGATTCTGATTCTTTCCCCCATTACGTATATTGCTCGTTTTTAGTCACGTTTTGATTATCAGAGTCACTACTTGTTTGGGAAAGAGCTTCTGACTCAGTTTACGGCTGTCAATTTTGTCTACCGTCGTACAAGTCCATATCTCGATTTCTTTCCCTTGTGATATTGTTGTGGGGTTGGGGGCGAATTTGGGATCAGATTGTATCAATTCCTGGTCGTTTCCCTTTTCAATTTACTTGCTGTATAGAGCGGGGCGACTGTAACAGGATTAAATCGATTTAAGGGGAATGGGAACACCTGGCATATTTTTCCGCCATTTTTCAAAGGGAGACAACTTTCGGGACTTCCTGTTCGCCTTTCTGTAAGCCCTGTCCCACTGAAAAAGGGGTCAACTCTTAAAGGAAAGAATTTGCTCCTCTGGAGCAAATTCTTTCCTTTAAGAGTTGACCCCAATTGACATGGGAGACAAAAATACTTTTGCAGGAGTTGCCTCCCCTAAAGGTGTACCCATTCCCCTTAAGTCCCACCGCAATAACGTTCTCACTGACCGTTCCAAGGCGGTACTTCTCTTGTGGTTTATTACTGTGATTGTTTGTCCTGTCATTATTTTCTTTTATTTTGGATAGCCGTTTAGTCAGTTTGTGGGAAAGAACCTGTCTCTTTACCTTTCTATTACTGTGACGTTGCTTTATGTTGATGCTTCTTAACCTTTCTTGTCTGATTCCTGATCATTGTCTTCACTTAGGGGATAACTGTATTCAAAATTGTGATGGGGGGGGGGGGGGGGGGGGCTTAAATTGGAGGTTTTGCGGTTGGAAATTTCGTTTTACGGCGACGCGTCAGCGGACATTCCCTTCTCGGCATTTACACCTTTTCTTCGTTCGGGTCGATGGGCATGGTGGACGAAGCTTGCTTACCAAGTAATCGTTCCTATCCGCGGACGCCTGATTACACTCTTCTGGAGTCCATGTCTGTTGATCTGAACATTGATATTTGCCATTTTGTCTATGGACTAATGATTTTGGATTAACGCTTTGGTACTACGAACTAAATTACTTGCGACCGTAAAACCGACGATTTACCTCCCCAAATCAAATTTTGCAATACAGTTATCCCCATTCTAATGCAGTTCTACGGTTGTTTTGTTAAAAACTGTGTTATTTTGCATAAAAGGGCTACACAAACAAAACAGCTACGTAAAACCAAATGCTAGCCAATGAAAAGCGACGTTACGTGATGACGTCGGGTTTCCGACAGTATATCGCAGAATATACTGTCGCAAATTTTTGACGTTATCCAATCAGACGTCGCGTTACATACGTTAGTGCATTAGAATTCTTATATACGGTATTTCACTGCATGGACGCGGGTTATCTTGATGAACAACTCCTTAAGGCATTGAAACACCTCTCCCAGATAAAACATAAATATTACACGATGTTATTCTATACTACAATGTACGCGCATTGTATATATGTGGATTGTTATCTTGATATTATTTTGCTTGTGCCGAGGTGTTATGTCTCCGTCAACACGGTTTACCTCATTTTTGAGACGTTGCTTCCAATTGTGCGGGACTCTTACCCGATATTGAGATGAAATGACTTCTCAAGCCCTAGCACCAAAAGAAACTGCTAGGAGCGGTCCGACCTGCAACACTTCGCCTGGACAGGATTGATCTTCTTAGCGGTATACGAGTAGTCATGTTCGGTCGGTTTCAGGTCTGCGGTAAAGCACCGTGCAGCCCAAACATTTTCTCCAAGCCCCAATGGGCGGTGGTGTTATCCTGATATGATTGTTATTATATTTGCATGTATGTCGGTGGCTCATATCGATATGCGTTTGACTTCTAATCACGGTGTCGCGGCCTGAATCCCAACTGGGTCTGGCGATAATCTTCATGAAATATTTTCTACGGTCATTCTTTCCCCTTTTCTGATTGGGGAGGGGACATTGTCAGTTTATGGCGAAAAATAAGCACTGTAATTGTTAACTGCTTATGTATAGGCCCGACAAGGAAAAGCCCAGGAAATCTTCCGGCTCGACATGACATTTATAATGTTGATTAGGCCATTGAACTCCAAACCAAACAAAACGCACCTTAATGTGCTGTAAAGGCTTTTTAGCATTAATAAAGTATCGAATCGTACCTTGTACTGTATCATGGCGTATCATATAGATTTTGGCCAAGACCAACATAAGCCAAAAAGATACAGGTTTATTCCAAAACAGCAGCTGAATTTGAAGCCTCCGTAGTGTAGTGGATAAGCTACTCGCCTCGCAAAACTGGGTCGTGGGATCCTGTCCGGGCTTCTCCAAACTTTCGGATGAGTCCTTTAACCGAGTTCCCGTCTTCATATAACCTTAGTTGTTGGTAAGACGTAAAACTCAAACAAGCACACATCTTACCAGTTGAATGCTCTGTGATACAAATACAGTAAGTCTCTATATCTCATGATTTATTTACCTTTACGTTTCGATGAAGAAGTGTTGCGCTTTTGTTTTTTGTCATGCTATCCTGAAACAGACAAACACGTGCTTATAAGGAATGGATCATACTTCGGTGAAGCTGAGGTCGCAACTGCCCTCTCCCCCGACCCAACAATCCCACCTCCCCAACCCCACCCCTCAAAAAAAGGAATGCTTATTTTTTATTTCAGATACAAGAAATTAATATAGGAATTTCATCGCAAGCAGTTATATTCTCATATATTGTATATTGCATAAAAATCTGCAAACAAGAGGTTTTTGTTTTTGTTTTTACGACCCTTTCAAAATTGTGTCACTCGTTAATCAGAGTGGGCTGCCGACAAGAGCTACCCAGTATCTATATATCTGAGGTCAGAAAATGTCTAGGCTCATAATGTGGAAAAAGTGACAAGAATTGATCCAACAAATATATCTAAAGCACGTGCAGACCTTCGTAAAGAAAACACATGCCAAGTTTGTAAATGATTGGTACAATACATTACGAAGAACTGCGCTCACAAGAGGTATCCACTGGCAATATATTGGCGGTGAAAAATAAAATGACTAAGTTCAGAATGTGGAAAAAGGGACCATTAAACCTTTTTGTACAAAATGGAATCTTCCTCTTTATATACAGCAGGAGTCCATTTCAAAATTTAGGGGTGTCAGCATGTGTTTTCTTCAAAATTTATTCGAGAAATGGCTTAACTTTTTGCAAACAGTATAGGCCCTGTTCTGCGACGTCTGATCTGGGCCTGCACTGTTTGCCAAGGTGCCCCTTTAGGGGTTTCTGGTACTGAATGGGTTAAAAAGAGAAACGATCAGAAACTGATACAATCAGATCCCAAATTCTTCCCACAATATCACTAGGGAAAGATGACGAAACATGGTGTGACGACAGTAAACTAAACGGACAACAGGTAAACCGAATCAGCAGCTCTTTCCCAAACAGGTGGCGACTCAGAATACCCTAACCTAAATAAAAAGGAGCAATATACAGAATAGGGGAAAGAATCTGACGAACATTAAAATGGAAGGACATACGTAACTAAAAATGAGCAACCAAAAAGGGGAAGAATCAGAATCATCAACGTTACAACATGTATAACTAGGGAAAGAATCAGAACGACAAACACAAAACATGAAGGAACCCCACAAAACTGATCCTGACATTTATAGCCAAGCTAAAAACAGGAGCATTCCCATACTACGAAGAAAAACGCGTGCAAAGTTTTAAAACCATTGGTACAAAACTGTAAAAGTCGTTGCCCTCATAAGCGGTACCTAGGGTCAATATACCTGAGGTCAGAAAATTACTAAGTTCATAATGTTGGAAAAGTGATATGGAATGATCTATCAACTATACCCAAAGCACAACATTACGAAAACATGCCTATACATACATGTATACATTATTAATTTTACCGCCGAAAAAAAAAAGAAAATTTTACTATGAAAAAGTGTGATATTTTCTTATTTCTGCTCAAAATATAGTTTGTGGGTACACGTTAGAACCGCCTCATCGAGGCGGTTCCAACGAGTACCCACAATCTGTATTTCTGCTCCAGGACATAGGTTGTGCAACACCCGCAACCTATGTTTGCAGCATAAATAAGAAAAATATATCGGATTTTCATCATAAAAGTAACTATTTTGAAGAGGTGAAAAATGCACTATGTCGCACGTGTGTTTTCGTAATGTCTGAATACAATGACCTATGCCACGTTTAGAAGCTTCCGTGGTGTAGTGGTTATGCTATTCGCCTTGTAAACCAAGTGTCGCAGGATCGATCCCGGGCTTCTCCAGACTTTTGGTTGAGTCTTTAAACCGAGATCTCGTCTCCGTATGACCTTTGCTGTTGGTGAGACGTAAAACTCAAACTTACTCACTCACTCACCTATGCCACATCAAATGCTCATTTAGTGACGTAAAACATGGTTCTCTCCAATAAGATTGGACGCTGACAGCGACACTATTCGGCTGCTACTAGGAAAACTGTGCGCCATTGTATGCAATTGGTTTCTAGCATAAATTTTAGCACTCAACCCAGACGTCTTTGTCAAATGATGGATGAAAAATACTAAAAATATCAGCAATAATTTTACGAAGTGGCTATTGACAGTTAACTGGCAATAACCCTTTCCATAATTTAATCGTATATGAACAGCATAGGGTTAGTACAAAAGAAAGCGAACCGATCTTGTTTGTTTGTTTGGGCCCAGTCAACACTATTTAGTTCATTTTTGAGCCGGTCAGTTTACCTACCCACACTTTCCTGGGCTGGCTTATACGTAAGCGGTTAACCAGTACAGTACACAATCTTTCGCTAGAGACCGACAACTGCCCTTCTTGAATCAGCGGAAGGGAGAGAATGACCGAAGACAAGATTTCATGATCAATCTCCACGAAAGAATGCTGCCTAGCCCGGCAGGTATCGAACCCGCGTCCTCCTACTCTATTGGTTTCATTAAGCGGCATGGATTAAAATCATGTCATTTCATCTCAATGCCGGGTCAAAGTCCCACAAAATTGGAAGCAATGTCTCCAAAGTTACCTAAATAGTGTTGAAGGGGGTGATTAACAACAAATCAAGCCAACAAACCGCAGTTGTTTAGTAGCTGTTTGGTAGTTATTTGGTAGTTTCTTCCTAAATATGTACCAACATTAAACTACTCAAGACTTTGAAAACTTGATTGATTTATTTATTTAACTCTTAATGTTATATAGTAAAATTCCTATATAAAGACCACCTTTGGTGCTGTTAAAAAGTGGTCTTAAAGACCACTTTCGAACAGTCCCAAAGGTGATCCTTGACCAGAGGACACTGTGGGCAGAAAACAAAAGAAAGATTAAGTGCACCCTTGAAAATAAAATTTTAAAAGCAGAATAAGACTTAATTTTAGGTGGTCTTAATAGCGGAATTTTACTGTATATGAAACACATCAGTGTACCACAAGACTGTGTAACAGTAATCATAGTAATGGCTGAACTTGATGGTTACCTTTTCATTTACTGTACTGTTGAAGTCTTGAAACAACTCTTTGGCACTCTTTTCTGCCAGTGTCACCAAGCTGGTGCTTTTTGATTTGCAGAAACTGAAAACGTCCTGTATGCAAACAGATGCAATTAAGCTATAGTGCGCTAATAAGGATATAAATTTTCAATTTCAGAGGTCAAAAATTTGAGTTACAAAGCTAGGAATGTCAAAGTCTACGAAGACAAAGTCTATTAGCAGATAGATACTGTCGAACTTCGATACCTTGAACACCTTTGGGCCCATGAAAATCTGTTCAAAAAAGGAATTCTTCGAACTTCTGACTTTTAACCCTTTTTGTACCAAATGGAATCTTCCACCATAGACATGACAGGAATCCATTTCGAAAGGGGTGACAGGCTGTGTTATCAGAATATAGCTGGACGTTTAGCAAACAGTGTAGGCCCTGATCAGACGCCGCGCTCTGCGGCGTCTGATCTGGGCTTGCACTGTTTGCCAGGGTACCCGGTTTTGGGTTTCCGATACAAAATGGGTTACTCATAGTTTCAGGCCATAAATCCTAATGGGAATCAACTAACCATCTTCAATTGAATAAAGGTATATTGTATGCGATTCTAATGAGTCAAATTTCACCCAAAAGTTGCCAATAACGACTCACGGCAAATCGTCTGCCGGTTACTTTAAAAATTCATGTTTGCAAACTGTATGGACCCAGATCAGATTGCTCCTCTAGTAGCACTCTGATCTGGGTCCACAGTTTGCCTGTATGAAAATATGTTTTTAAAAAGTTTGCTTGAAAATTCAGCAGACGACATTAGCAGACGACATTTTAAGATACATTTTTTACTCGGCAGCTTCCCTGCTAGCATTCTACATAAATCTACAGCGGGCCGTTAGCGGCCCGTCAGCTACCCTGACGGGCCGCTAACGGCCCGCTGTAGATTTATGTAGAATGCTTACTGGGTAAAAGGGTTAAATATATCTGGAGGTACTGGAAGAGTTCTACAGGGAGTAATGGACGAGTTCGAGGTAAAGGAGCTGTCTGGGTCCGAGGTTTCTAAGTTACATTGTACACAATTTAAATCTGACTCAGCATCTAATATCCATCCCCGAAACACACTGAAAAATTCAAATCCTGCCATGTACGATCTTAAAAACGGACTTTTCCTGTATATAGTTACCAAAAACGGCAAGGGAAATTTTTTCATCAAAATGGCATAGAATGACAGATAATAATCACCCGACACTGCAGTACACTCTGTATATAGGGGTTTATTTGATATTACTTGGTATTTGCCTTGAGACATAATCAGGGAAAATAAATACAAGCGTCTGCTGTGATTCGAACCCACACTTTTTTGTCTCCAATGTGGTAATAAAGGCAAAAAGTCGCGCCCAGTGCTGATGGAATAAACTGCATCTGAAAATCTCGTCTGCTTATGTCGTCTGCTGAAACGTCTTGCAAACTTTGCATACAAGCAAACAGAGTGGACTCTGACCAGACTCCTCCTAGAAGAGCAGTCTGTTCTCTGTCCGCAATGCTTGTAGAAATGCCTTTCAAAGAGTCCAGCAGACAAGAAAGCAGATGACAACTGTTGTGACTGACATTTGAAAGGTTAATTAGGTTCATTTATCATATGGCGTCACGTCTGAGAGTACAATAAGGCCATGTAATATTTTTGCTAATCCACTAGTGAATTTTGCATTCGTGCTCATGTATTATTGAATTTATTAAAGGGATAAAATGATCGGCAAAGCCTCGCATTTTATCCCTTTTCCTCAACTCGTTTGATAAATTTAATAATACATGAACACTGATGTAAGATCCTCTATTTATTAATATTTACCAGGAAAGTGTCCAGAAGTATTTTGATGATCTTCTCATCATTCTTGCAAGGTTGAAGAGCGATAAAAGCTTCGGTCCATTCATTGTCATAAAGTTCGGACATCATATCAACCAGCTTAGTTGGTCGGTGAGGGTCGCTGAGATCAGCGATGTTTGGATTGTCCGCTGTAAGTTTGTCTCCACTCAGTTTACTGAGCCTAGTATAATAATCACAATAATAATAATAATAATAATAATAATAATAATAATAATCAAAACTGCCACTGTATACAGAGCAATGTGTGTATGATTCTTTTTTACGAAATAATGTCGTTAGAACCACCACAAAGAGGCGGATTGGACTAGTGCATATACTTATCTTTGCAGCAGAAATAAAACAACATAGCACATCCTTTCAAAGGAAAAATGTCAGTTCTGTCTCTGGTCGGGCCCACTGGAGTCTAACTGTTTGTTTTCTTTTGCTCCATCATTTCAGTTATGTTTGGTTTTTTTCCCTTTGGTGTCTTGGATGGGAGATATGAGGTATTTATATAGATTCACTTTATTTTTGAGAAGCCTCCGTGGTGTAGTGGATAACTAACTACTTGCCTCATAAACCAGGGGTCGTGGGTTCGATCCCGGGCTTCTCCAGACTTTTGGATGAGTCTTCAAACCGAGGTCCCGTCTCCGTATGACCTTATGTGTTGGTGGGACGTAAAACTCAAAGACACTCATTCACTTCTATTTGTGGAAGTCAGGGAAGAATGTATTGTCGTATGTCTCTTAGTGGGAGGGCATTCATCAGTATGATCATGCAAAATCCCTGTGTACTGGAATCTTAGACTTTCCAAAACATGGGCGCTTTGCAAGCACTACCTGTCTCAGTAGGTTATTAGCAAGCACTTTCAATAAGACCGATCAAATATGACAATGTAATAGAATGACCAAATGCTATTTCTGTTTTAACTCTTAGTTTTCAATAAATTTGTTTGTTTGATTTGAGGTTTAACGTCCCCGTCAACACTGTAAAGGTCATTTTGGAGACGTTGCTTCCAATTTTGTGGGACTTTTATCCGACATTGAGATAAAATGACATCTCAAGCCCTGTCGCCCAATGAAACCAATAGGGTTTATTAGTATGGACGGTCCGCCTCGCACTGCGGTTCCTGGACAGGCTTAGATCCTCTAAGCGGTTTACCAGTACTAGTGTGCGGGCCGGATAGTTTTCAATAAAACTTGTTCATCAACAAATCAATGCCAGAAAGGTCGGTAAAACGAAATAAAAAAATAGTGTGCATGATAAAAGCCATCTGATCAGGATCTACCTTGTCGGAGAATTAAGTTTTATAATCCAAATGAATAGTAAGGATAAATCCAGTAATTTGATTGGTTAATAGTCAGAAATAGATGTGGCAAACTTAATCATTCGACAGGTTAAAATGCCAGGACTCTTGCCTTGCCAGTATGTGTAGCTGAGCAGGTTGATTTGCGTGCCACATGGTCCGAAGCCCCGACGGCAGGGTTTAATTCTTAAGACGGGGCTCTTATGTGATTTAGTAGGGTCTAGAAAAGATAAATAACCCTTATCCTGATGAATAAATTAATTTAGCCACACCCATCCTGACTAGCAAGCAACCAAATTAGTTGACATAATGTATTTGTTCAATTTACAAACTGCACGACAAACAGTGTAGTTCCTGATCAGATGGCTTCTTAAGAAGCCATCTGATTTGGATCTACACTGTTTACTAAGGTAGGGTTGTGGTGTTCAGCGAGATAAAGATTAACTTGTCTTACCTCAAGCAAAGTTCCCGTTTCTCAGCCATCAATCTTTCAAGTTCTGATTGCAGTTTTACAGATTCTGTCTTGTTCTTCTGATTCAGCTTGGACAAATCGTCAATAATTTTCTTGTTTGTTTCATTTTGGTCAGTGAGTTGTTCAACCTGTTTTTGAATTTCGGCATTTGTTGAGGTTAGCATTGCAAGTTGGTCATGTGTAGCCGTGTTCTCATACCAAGTCGTTTGAGAGCTGTGTGGGTTGTCTTGGTCCAGTCTAGGATATTGGTCCTGTCCTTTTCTTTTCTGAGGCGCAGGTCTGCCAATGCTAGACTAACAAAGAATGAAACAAATGAGCCAGCGCATGACAAACCCTACAATACGACGTGCGCCCAACGAAGACTCAGATCAGCCTGCGCATCCGCGCAGTCTGATCAGAGTCTTCGTTGTGAGCTCTTCGGACAGCTAAGGGCCCAATGCTCCTTCTTGTAGCAAAAAAGTCTCTGGTTAGAAGGTATGGCTGCGCAGGGTGATCTGATTCTTCGCTGGGCGCATATGTAAGTTGTAGGAAACGTTGTGCCCCGGCTCAAATGGAAAAAAAAATCATCTTTCAAATGCAGTCAAACTTCAATGTTGCATAATGGGAATGATTTAGGGGTTTAGATTATCTTTGAATACTCGGTCTGCTGCTGACCGATTCTAGGCTGTAGGCCAGACTTCAGACTCTATGGCGGTCCAATCCTAAATCTTCTGGATGCAAAAGGGATGGAGCCTGATGTTTCCAGGGATCAACCCTCTGTGATCTAACTGGTAGTTTTCTTCTGCTCTGACGTCGGATTGTTACCGAGTCCTCAACCCCGATTCATGATACATGATGATTATCGTTTTTCTGTGTATTTTATTATGACAAACTGTTGAACTAGGAAGCCTCCATGCGGATCAATTTTTCATTATTATTCGTCTGGTGTTTTTGTGTGTGCTCCATGTCTCTTACTTTCTTTAGGTGGCTTGAGATGGCTGCGTTCTTTGGTTGTGAACTTTTCTGAGTGACCTTTCCATGCTAGTTATCGTTGGCCTTTTCTGAGTGACCTTTTCTTACTAGTTATCTCTGGCCTTTTCTGAGTGACCTTTTCTTACTAGTTATCGTTGGCCTTTTCTGAGTGACCTTTTCTTACTAGTTATCTTTGGCCTTTTCTGAGTGACCTTTTCTTACTACTGTAGTTATCTCTGGCCTTTTGTGAGTGACCTTTTCTTACTAGTTATCTTTGGCCTTTTCTGAGTGACCTTTTCTTACTAGTTATCTTTGGCCTTTTCTGAGTGACCTTTTCTTACTAGTTATCTTTGGCCTTTTCTAAGTGACCTTTTCTTACTAGTTATCTCTGGCCTTTTGTGAGTGACCTTTTCTTACTAGTTATCTTTGGCCTTTTCTGATTGACCGTTTCTTACTAGTTATCTTTGGCCTTTTCTGAGTGACCTTTTCTTACTAGTTATCTTTGGCCTTTTCTGAGTGACCTTTTCTTACAAGTTATCTTTGGCCTTTTCTGAGTGACCTTTTCTTACTAGTTATCTTTGGCCTTTTCTGAGTGACCTTTTCTGACTACTGTAGTTATCTCTGGCCTTTTGTGAGTGACCTTTTCTTACTAGTTATCGTTGGCCTTTTCTTAGTGACCTTTTCATACTAGTTATCTTTGGCCTTTTCTGAGTGACCTTTTCATACTAGTTATCTTTGGCCTTTTCTGAGTGACCTTTTCTTACTAGTTATCTTTGGCCTTTTCTAAGTGACCTTTTCTTACTAGTTATCTTTGGCCTTTTCTGAGTGACCTTTTCATACTAGTTATCTTTGGCCTTTTCTGAGTGACCTTTTCTTATTAGTTATCTTTGGCCTTTTCTGATTGACCGTTTCTTATTAGTTATCGTTTGCCTTTCTGGGTGACCTTTTCTGAGTGACCTTTTCTTATTAGTTATCTTGAGGTTATCAATGGTGGTGGTACTTACCTCTAACGCTAATGGTCACGTGTTCGATCCCCCACCCCGACAGCGTTTATAGAAAACCACGAAGTGCACAGTCCTTCGGATGGGATCGTTGACTCTCTCTCTCTCTCTCTCTCTCTCTCTCTCTCTCTCTCTCTCTCTCTCTCTCTCTCTCTCTCTCTCTCTCTCTCTCTCTCTCTCTCTCTTCCCCCCCCCTCGCCACCCCTCTGTGCGGAGAATCAGTTCCTGTGCCGGTTAAAGACCCTTACCGCAATGACATAATTACTGTTTTGTTTGTTTGTTTGGTTTGAGGTTAAACGTTCCTGTCAACACTGTATAGGTCATTTTGGAGACGTTGCTTCCAATTGTGTGGGACTTTTACTCGACATTAAGATGAACCCTTTCGCCCAATGAAACTAATAGGGTTATAAACGTCTCCCGTAAAATGTCTCCCCGTACATCAACCACAGTGCAGTTTATATTTTACTTTTGGTCCTTTGAGATCAGCGTGAATATTCTGAGAAATCGGAAATAAATTATTGGTTTAGACTCATATTCTAAACATGTTTTTAATTATTTGGACTCCATTTTGATTTATATCAGTCTTTGAATCGACTGCCTATTCGAAATTTGCAAAATCGCAGTATGTTTCCTCTGGCTTTCTTTACCGGATCATTACAGGGTCACTGATGAGGCTTTATTAGCCGAAACTACGTAGTATGACCCATCTTCTTTCTTATGCATGTTTTCATTGCTCTTAAAGGATTTCTTTTTTTCTTTTTTGATTTTTATTATAAGCATCGTCTGCACCGCTTTGCCTGGGCAGGCTTAGATCCTCTTAGCGGGTTACCAGTACTCGTGTGAGGTCAGTTTCAGCTCTGCGTAGAAGCATCACGCAACCCATCTATTTCTTCAAGCCCCGATGGGTGGGGCCGTGATTACTGTGCAGGCTCTCATCAAACAAGTCGGAAGTGAATATAATGTAGACATAAGAGAAGTGGTCAAATATGACCTTAACGCAGCCTTCTCGATTCGTAAGGTCTGATGAAATTGCGCATTGTTTCTGCGGTTGCTTTCATTCATTTTATATACGAGGGCTGATTGATATCACACAGGGATGTTCTTTTTTAAGTCCTACTATTCTCTGACTATATAGGGCCGTGTACCCAAGGACTGGTCTCATTTGGTCAGTTTATATCTTTTAATGGCACAACAATGCTTCCCTTGGGGGCAATTTATTTCTTTTCGCCAACATTCGGGTATGACCCTAGAGAATCTAAGTATCCTATGGAAACTTCTCTCACTTATTATTGTCGGATTTGTGACGTTACTTCACTGTTTGTCATGCTGTTTGTGAATCGAATGCATACCTTATATCAAGTGATTGGTGAGTCAATAATAGGTGTGACTAGAAGGATAAGGGATAAAGCCGGCGCTAGGGGGCGTATGCAGCCTTACAAACTACATTGCTGTTTATGAAGAGACTCAATAAAACCCGGTCTCCGAATTTCGTTCTTTTATGTGTTCTTTGTTTCCAAAGGTAACCTTTTAGCGTTTTATTTTACCTCACTGCAGCTGGTGTTAAGTGTCGTGTGGCGGCTGTAAAAAGTCTTCCCGTGCTCCATCATAGTGCTGAATATATTTTCTTTTCCTTTGGGATCACTGAGCCCATCCTGGTTACACTGCTGAAAATCGAATACCGCTTAAGCCGGCGCTAGGGGGCGTATGCAGCCTTGCAAACTGCATTGCTGTATATGAAGAGACTCATTAAAACCGAGTCTCCAATTTTCGTTCTTTTATGTGTTCTCTGTTTCCAAAGGCAACCTTTTAGCTTTTTATTAAATGTAAGAACTGGAGACGCATAAAAAGATGTGCATGTGTCATTGGGTCGGCCTGCTTAACTGTAAAAAGGAATAGAATTTTTCCAGCAAATAGCTTTGGATAGGTCCATTTCAGTTTTAGGGGTGTCTGCTTTTGTTTATTCATTGCGTTACTGAATTTACAACACAGAAGACACTGGTCATTTCGGAGTGTCATCTAGATCTTCACTAAGTATACATATGCAGGGTTATTTACTTTGAGATGTTGAAGCTCTTCTTCAGCACTTTCTAAAACAGACAAAAGATATGGTCGAGCGACGTTGTCATCCAGTGGTCGTGTTTTCATATTAGATATTGTGTCCTGGAGGTCTTTGACTTTCTGCGATATTCGCATTAGAAGCTGTTGAGTTGTCATGATGCCTCTAGCTTTCCCTGTACTACGCTGGTCCACACCGCTTGACACATTGCCACCCATGCTCGCTCTGAAATTGAATGAATACATATAATTGACTGATTTTTCGTCATATTTCAAAAAGGAACATTTTCTATGACTTGGCGTTTGCTGTCCTTTTAACACAGCAGTTGATAAGAAGTCCTTTTTATTATTTCTTTGCATTTCGATAACACGTCCGTGACCTAAACATGGCGTCTTTCGTACTTTTTAAGATATTTTGTTTTTCAAATTTCTACCCCAATAATAGATTGTGGGTATTCGATAAGACCGCCTTATCGAAAAGATTTTATCATGTACCATAATCTATGATTCTGAATAAAACAAAGAATAAATTGTAACCTGTAAACCCGACTGAGTAGAGTTCAGCGTGCGCACGTGCGTGTGTGTATAAGTATGTGTCGGGGAGGGGGCATGGTCATTACATGGGACTTGTTACCCTGATGGTTTTGTTTTAGTTTCGTCTTTAATATCTTAATATCGTGTGCGCACAAGATATGCTGTGCGAACAAGATATTATGTTGTCTGTACAAGATAATATCTTGTGCGCACAACATATTATTTTGTGTGCACAAAATAATAACTTGTCCGCACAAGATATCATGTAAAAAATAATTCATGTCCCTTCCCGGGTTCCGTAGTTATCAGTTATTTCTATTCTTCTTCTTCTTCTTCTTCTTCTTCTTCTTCTTTGAGGTCTCCTTGACAAGCGGGTATGGTATTTTGTCCCCAGCTCCATGAACTATTTGGTCAAACACCCCCCCCCCCCCAAAGTTCTCCAAATTGACTCCCACAGTTATTATGCATCCTGCTCCCTGAAAACGTGTTTGTTGCCTGTCCTTTGAAACAATTCCCAAGATCCACGAAATCTCCAAGACCATGGAATCGCTGATTCCCATGCTCAAAGGACCATAACTCCAAAAATAGTATATTAAGAATTCTGATTCGTGTCTTACTTCTGCACGTCGTCTCATGGTGTTTTTGATTTCTGAAAAGTTTCCTGAGACTATCTCAGATGGTTTCAAATTTACGAAGCAAACAGGAAAACGTGGCGCAAAGACAGCAGACCTGTGACAAAACAATGTCTTCCGACCCATCGGGGGTTGGGATAGTGGAGACATAATCACAAATTGATATCTGGCACTGAAAAGGAACCGACATATTTTGATCTTTTCAAAATACAGTCGAACTTCAATGGTTCGAACACCTTTGGGACCTCGAAAATCTGTTCGAGACAGGGGTAGTTCGAGCCACTGAGGTTACTGTCAGGAGGCATAACGAGATACTTTTAGACATTTTTTCGGTGTTCTATAATGAATATGTATGCTGTGTGTACTCATTAGAATCGCCTCATCGAGGCGATTCTAATGAGTACACACAGCATACATTTGCAGGATAAAAGACTAAAATCTCCTTAATTATCCCCCACTATTTCTTATGTAGAGGATTTCGCTAGGGGCTCAAGAATGGATTCGACACATCCATGGTAAACGAGCCATCGGTGTTCGAGCCATCGAAGTTCCACTGTAGCTTAACACTACTCGATATCTCGTGATCCGCATCTGGGGTCTAACGTGGTCTCATATACCGCAATCCTGAAAGTCAGCCGAATGGAACTAGGAATAAGAATTTCGCCGAAGTCTATGTCGCGCCCGTGGGGCGCAAAATTACCGAACCATACAATCTAGGTCAAGGTCAAATATTTATGCTTCCATAAAATTTGCTATTCCTAGATGCAAGCTTGTACCAAGTATCATTAATGAAGCTCTAATAGTTCTTGAGAAATGAACTTAAAATTGTATGAGTACTTGCAATATATCTATCCACGTAAACTTGAAACTAAGGAAACAACAACTGTAAAACTGCAACCTCCTCCTCATACTTGGATTGTTATCTCTATATTGACAATGGGAAGCTTACTACTAGGCTGTACGATCAACGAGATGACTTCAATTTTCCCATTGTTAACTTTACCTTCCTGAGCAGTAATATCCCGTCTGCACCAGCATTATGGAGTTTACATTTCACAGTTAATCCGTTATGTTAGAGCATGTTCCAAGTATCAGGACTTTATGGAACGTCGGAAGGTGCTCACTACCAGATTGTTATGCCAGGGGTATCAAAAAACCAAACTGATATCAACACTAAAGGAGTTCTATGGGAGGTACCATGATCTTGATGATCCGTACAATGTGGCAATTTCCAGAATTATTTTTGATGTGTTTGCCAATCGAAAGCCATAGGAAGACTTCCAAAATCTCTGACATACCCTTCTCGGCATTTACTCCTTTTCTTCGTTTAGGTCGATAGGCATGGTGGGCGAAGCTTGCTTACCAAGTAATGCTTAATATCCGCGGACGCCTGATTACACTCTTCTGGAGTCCACGTCTGTTGGTCTGAACATTGATATTTGCCATTTGTCTATGGATTAATGAGTTTGGATTAACGCTTTGGTACTACGGCCTAAACTACTTAAACATTAGGTTGAACACTAGTAGGATTGATGCAATAGTTCACTAAGTCAGTGGACCATGAAATTTAGGTCAAGGTCAAATAGGGATGCTTGCATTTAAATTGTCATCCCTCGATCCAAGTTTGTACCAAGTATTATCATACTAGAGCTCTTATTATTTTTTTGAATTGAACTTGACCATTAGGGTGAACAATATTTCATAAAGTCAGTGATCCATAAAATGTAGGTCAAGTTCAAATATGGATGCTTGCATTAAAATTCCCATCCCTAGATACAAGTTTGTATAATAAATCATTAATGAAGCTCTTTTAGTTCTTGAGAAATAAACTTGACCATTTGGGTGGTCGCAATATTTTACATCGTCAGTGAACCATGAAATATAGGTCAAGGTCAAATATGGCTGCTTGCATTTAAGTTGCCATCCACACATACAAGTTTGAACCAAATATCATTAATGAAGCTCTTATAGTTCTTGAGAAATAAACTTGACCATTTGGGTGAACGCTGGGGTGGTCGCAATATTTTAGAAAGTCAGTGAACCATTAAATATAGGTCAAAGTCAAATATGGATGCTTGCCCCCACAGATACCAGTTTGTACCAAGTATCATTAATGAAGCTCTTACAGTTCTTGAGAAATAAACTTGAACATCTAGGTGAACGCTAGGGTGGTCGCAAATGTTGACGCCTTGACAAACGGACAAACGAACGGACGGAAAACCGGGCGCCAAATCGCGCCATGCTAATAGCAGGCGCGACAAAAATGATTGTGTGCATTTTGTAGAGGAATAAATTTTTCTATAAAATTGTATCAAACGTTATGGCGGCCCCCGCCCATCGGGGCTTGAAGAAATAAATGGGCTGCATGATGTTTCCACGCAGAGCTGAATCCGACCGCACATGAGTACTGGTAAACCGCTTAGAGGATCAAGGCCTTCATGGCAAAGCGGTGCGAGTCACACCGTCCATCCTTATAAACCCTATTTGTTTCATTGGCGACAGGGTTTGAGATGCCATTTCATTGCAATGTCGGGTAAAAGTCCCACAAAATTGGAAGCAACGTCTCCAAAATGACCTCTGCAGTGTTGACGGGGACGATAAACCTCAACTCAAACAAACAAATCATAGGTTAAACCCCAGTCACACTAGACCAAGTTCCCACTGCGTCAATGAAAAACCGGACCGACGTAGTACGAACTTGTACGACGTAGAAGGAACGCAGTAGAAACCGATAAGAACGTGATGCGATCTTTATGGTCTTGGCTGACGTGGACGATTTTTAAACATGTTCAAAAAAAACCGTGGCGAGGACGTGATCGAATAAGGACGCAGTAAGGACGCAGTAACGACATTGACGTGGTACCAACGGAGCATGAACCTAATATGGTCTACATTGACGTAGTTCAAACCTGGTATGGACGGAAAAGACTGCCGTGCGTTCATACGACGTTCATACGACATTCATACCACGTCAATCGCGTACCCACCACGACCGTTCCACGTTTCTGCAAAGGCAAAAGTACGTTCATACCACGTTGTATAAGAAAATATTACGTTTGTTACACGTTCGTTCGGTGCTTAACACGTCCGTTTTACGTTTGCAGCAAGTTCTCATAGCGTCCATGTCAAGTCAAGCAATTTAGTATAAATACTTCACCGAATTTCCCACATTTTCACTTGTGTTTCAACTTTTATCATGAACACACAGAATCAAAACGTTCTTCTGCAGTGTGCGTTGTACCAAGCCAACCAAACTCTGCTTGATGCGCAGGCTGTCCTTGTGTTATTTAGGAGGATAAGACGGAGAAGGAATAGAAGGCAACCTAGATCTTGTTTGGTGCGCCCTTGGCATTCGGTTGAAGGACGATTTCAATTTGGCCACTATGACAGACTGATGGCAGAGCCAAGAATGAAGGATCAGCAGTCATTCTTTAATTTCCTCAGAATGCCGGCAGAGATGAACTGCTGAACAGAGTTGGACCAAGAATTCAGAACGCAGAGACAGTTGACTTTAATTTATAACATCTTGAAGGGCGCAGTGAGAACGTGGTAAACGCGCACTAAGCACGTGGTGTTGTCCCAAAGGTCTTGGGAAGAACGTAGTAAAAACGCAAAGGACGTGGTGTATGCCTGATCAAGCGCGCGACAAAACGTAGCTGGTGCGTGTTAGACGCAGTGGCATCCTGACACGGGCGTATTAAGGACGTAGAACCAACTTGAAAACTGCGATTTTTCCTGCATTTCATCCCGTTCTTCCTGCGTAGTTTAAGTTTTAAGAACGCAGTGCGGTCTTTGAGGCCTTTGTCTGAGTGTGACGGGGCCAGCATGAGCAGGGCTACAACACTCATTGACGCGTGACTGATCCTGAACTAGGTACTTGCCTGTGAATATGGAAGTTACACAGAATGCATTATATTTCAAGTTTTAAGTGTCTGCAAATCTACTCAATGCTTGTTTAAAATGTACATTGATCAAACAATATATTTAGAAAAAAGGTCCAAATGAGTACTAGCGTTTATT
This sequence comes from Lucinisca nassula, assembly GCA_963580285.1. Lineage (NCBI taxonomy): Eukaryota > Metazoa > Mollusca > Bivalvia > Lucinida > Lucinidae > Lucinisca > Lucinisca nassula. The sequence continues at coordinate 164,173,984 of OY757015.1, read as the reverse complement.
TTGTCACGTATATTTATATGTCATCATTACCAGTACAAATAGAGATACCTCAGGGCAACGGGCCTCCGTGGCCTAGTGGTTAAGAGCGCTGACTCTTGATCATTAGGTCTCTCACCGCTGTGGTTCGAGCCTCGCTCAGGTCGCATGTGAGACGCCAAGTTCTGCAACGGAAGGTCAGGTGTTTTTTCTCCGGGTACTCCGGTTTTCGCCCACCTCTGATTAACGATCGGCTCGATATGAGTGAAACACTCTTGAAAGGGTCGTAAAACCAAAAAAAAAACTAAAAAAACTCTGGGCTTGGTTTAAACAGTATTTATTTCAAACATTTACATGCAAAATATAAAATACAGACAATATCATAGAATTCAGGATCTGACAGTAAGCAAAAATGCTTGTCTAGAAGTCATCTCCTCGGGGCTTGAAGAAAAACATGTAGATGGGTTGCACGATGCTTCCACGCAGAGCTGAAACTGACCGCACACGAGTACTGGTAAACCGCTTAGAGGATCTATGTCCAGGCAAAGCGGTGCGAGTCGGACCGTCCATGCTTATAAATCCTGTTGGTTGCATTGGGCGACAGGGCTTGAGAAGTCATTTCATCTCAGAGTCGGGTAAAAGTCCCACAAAATTGGAAGTAATGACTCCAAAATGACCTATACAGTGTTGACAGGGACGCTAAACCTCAAATCAAACAAACAATTATGGCTTATTCTTGTTTCTGCATCATTCCATTTTGAAAGAAGCTGTATAGAGAGAGAGAGAGAGAGAGAGAGAGAGAGAGAGAGAGAGAGAGAGAGAGAGAGAGAGAGAGAGAGAGAGAGAGAGAACTAAGGAACAGGACGGGGGTTTAAAAATAAAAAGGGCATGCACGATTTCTTGAAGACAAAAAAAATCCTGGAACAACTTAATCTTCACGCCCCCTCCCCCTCCAAAATAAATAAATAAATAAATAAAATAAAACAAAATAAAAATATGATCACTCCCTAAATCACTGGTTTTCGTTCATGACAAAACAGTGTAGATCCTGATTTTCTGCGGCGTAAGGGTAAAAGAAAAGTTATGATGTAATACTATGTGTTTTCATAGCATTCGTCTCGAGGCGACCCAACCTCATTTGTGACCGGGCAGGACAACAAACTGGCAAGCTCAGCCACACAGACAAGTAAGAACTAGACCCGGCAGGCACACGTCGCTAGGGCAACGTCAAATCAACGTCGGTGCAACGTCACGACGTTGCACCGACGTAAATGCATCGATGTGACGTTGCATAAACGTCACGACGTCGCACCGACGTTGACGCGACGTCACGATTACGTCAAGTGCCTGCTGGTAGATGTGCCAGTGATAATGAAGGTACTAACGAGACTGCGCGGATGCACAGGCTGTGTTCACGAATGGCAAACGCCGGTGGATATGTTGCATTGATTTAATCATCTCAGGCCGATGGGGAGTCCGAGTATAAGTTGAATCAGTCAGTAATTGTGAAATATTACTTTCACTTTCGATTTCAAATCGACGACAGCTACATGCAGCTATATTGATCACAAACTTTCAAAACTACATATTGATATTGATCACAAACTTTCAAAACACATATTCATATTATGTGGACAGAGAACGCTGGTGCCACAACCCGTAGAAAAACGAAAGAAAAGAGTATAAAAACTTACCCGTCTTATATGTGCAATGATGAGTTATGATCTATAAATAGACTAGCACTGTTTTTGAATAATCTACTCGCTTTATAAACCAGGGGTCGTGGATTCGATCCTGGGCTTCTCCAGACTTTCGGATGAGTCTTAACCGGGGTCCCGTCACCGTATGACCTAAGCTGATGGTGGGACGTAAAACTCAGACATACTCAATAATTAATGGAACAAGTTGGCTGCTTTCAAAAAGCATCCAATAGGTTTGGTCTTGTCAGTCTACATTCTGATTTGAGCCAGCTGATATTATTATCCCACTTAATGCATTTTTTGAATAAAAATAATAAACTCCAAGGCGGTTCTTCTGTGGCGGTATATTTTTGTTATGGTTTGTCTGAAGTTTGGAGGCCTTCATGCGGACTGAGCAAATTTCTTGTCTAAATCGCGACGGAAGTAAGGGCGAGGATTGTGGCGACGTAAAATCGATTTAAGCCCCCCCCCCCCCCACACACACACACACACCCCAGTGGAATTCGTTTCCGCTGACCGTTCCAAGGCGGTTCTTCTGTCGCGGTTTGTTTTTGTTATGGTTTGTCTTTGGATGTTTGTGTCGCTTATGTCATTTTATTTTGGATAGCCTATTGGCCATTTTATGGGAAAGTAACCGTCCTTTTGGCTTTCCGCTGTTGGTGTTTACATTAGGGTCTGTTGTTTCATGTCTGTGTGTCTTTCCCTTTGGTGTCTCTGATGGGAGCTGTGGGTTGATTGTAACGATTCCTGATCATTGCCTCCACTTCTTTTTTTTAATACAAAACGTGTATATAAAATTTCGAAGTCTGTGACCTTGGTATCAGGAGGGGTAGGTAGTGATGAGTATTCTGTGGTAAATTTATTAACGCCATGGCAAGTATAAACTAAATGTAACTAACATATGGTTTACACATGTATAGCACAAAACTTAACCAAACAAAAATGTAAACCGAATTTTTCAAAGGTCATAACTCTGTTAATATTTAGTGGACAGTAATTCTCGAAACTTAAGGCATATCTTCACATCTTAGCCTTACTACATACACATTTTAGGGTTAGGGTTAGCGTGTGGCGGCCGTAAAACGTCTCCCCGTACACCAACCATAGTGCAGTTTATATTTTACTTTTGGTCCTTTGAGATCAGCGTGAATATTCTGAGAAATCAGAAATAAATTATTGGTTTAGACTCATATTCTAGACAGGCTTCTAATTATTTGGATCCCATTTTGATTTATATTAGTCTTTGAATCGACTGCCTATTCGAAATTCGCAAAATTGCAGTATGTTTCCTCTGGCTTTCTTTGCCGGATCATTACAGGGTCACTGAAGAGGCTTTATTAGCCGAAACTACGTAGTATGACCCATCTTCTTATGAATGTTTTCATTGCTCTTAAAGGAACCTATTTTTGAATTGATCGGATGAAAACTGTATAGTAGGAGATATACGGAAACGAAAAAAAGTTTACGATCGGACGGACGGACACCAACCCCATAACTTAATACGACCGTTTTTTTTTTTTTTTGTTGTTGTTGTTTTTCAAACGGGTATATAAAAAAGATTTTTCTTAAGTCATCAGGCCTTCTGTAGGGCCTTGGTTATCTATTTCATGTGTTGTTAACGTCCCTGTTAACACTGTATGAGTCTTTTTGAGTTGAGACATTGCTTCCAATCTGTCGCCCAATGAAACTAAATGGTTGAAATGCATGAACGGTCCGACTCGAGCCACTTTTCCTGGGCAGGCTTAGAACTTCTAGGCGATTTAACACTACTCATGTGCGGCCGGTATCAGCTCTGCGTGGAAGCATCATGCAGTCAAATCTCTTTCTTCAATCCCCGATGGACGGGGCCGATCAGATCTTGGGGCGATATATTGGACTGCATGAGCTGAAACCGACCGAACTTCGAAGTATTGTTGAACCGCCTAGGAAGATCTAAGCCTGCCCAGACAAAGTGCTGCGAATCAGACTGTATCTTAAACCTCGGCAGTTTCTTTGAGCGGTACCTCCGCAAAAACCTGGAATTTGCAATCCCTTTGTATATCTTTCTGGATCACAATTTAATTGTAAAAGAAACTGATTAGTAAAACGTCAAGTATTGACTGGAAATAAAGAACATCACTCTCGGCTTATCAGATACAATAGCTCCCATCGAATGCGCCAAAAATCTTTTAACAACTCAGTCTGTAACTGGTGGCAGGTCACTTAGTAGTCATGAAGTTTTTTTAACAGAAACTCTTGCTGTCTGTGCTGGGCTCAAGAACAATAAACAACGACCCATCAATGTTATGACTGTTTCGCTACCTAAATATTGTATATATATGGAAGAGTTAGAACCTTCGACCTTGGCACTGACGTTAATTCTAGTAGCAAAGACATGAAAATGTTTTTACACACCCAGCGATCTTTTTTATGTTTGGTTTTACGATCCTTTCAAGATTATTTCACTCACATCAAGCCGATCGTTAATCAGAGGTGAGCGAAAACTGGAGTACCCGATGAAAAACCTCCTGACCTTCCGTTGCAGAACTTCTCATTATGTGACCTGAGCCATGCTCAAACCTACAGCGTTGAGAAACCTAATGATTAAGAGTCAGCACTCTTATCCATTAGGCCACGGAGGCGCGTTACACCCAGCGATCTTTATAAATGAGGAAAAATAACGTTCTATGTCTTTCCAACATTTACATATACGTATTATTAGAGCTATCAGCGTACCGAAAGATGTTCAGAATATATAAATCTGTTCCTATCTGTGTGAAGTAAACTTTGCAAGTTTTGTTTATTTGTATTTAACGATTTGGGTCATGTTTGGGCCTGTCAGTGTACCTATCCACGCGTTTCCTGAGCAGGCTTATCCGTAAGCGGTTTACCAGTTCATGGCACATTCTGTCGCCAAAAACTGACCCCTGCCCTTCCTGAATCAGCGGAAGGGAGAGAATGACCATAGAAAAGATTTCATAATCAATCTCCACGAAAGAATGTTGCCGTGCCCGGTAGGTATCGAACCCTAGTCTTCCTTATCACCAGTCAGACTGCATCCGACTGAGCTACCGCAGCCAGCCACACTTGGTGAGTAGTAGTAGTTATGTTCTGTTGTTTTTCGTTTCCATGGCCCCATGGACTTACTCCATAATGGCATTGCAAGACGTAAAATTTGCGAAAATGACTGCGGCTGTAATAAGTTCCCCATAAGGGAAATAGATACGCCCTAAGGGGTTGGGGCTACTCCTGCAAAAGTAGTTTCTCTTTGGATATGTCTAAGGGGTATACTCTTAAAGGAAAGAGTTTGCTCCTCGGGAGCAAATTATTCCCTTTTAGAGTAGACCCTTTGAGGAGCAAATTCTTCCTCTTTTAGAGTAGACCCCTTTTTCAGTTGGACAGAGCCAACAGAGTAGCAACCATAAGGTCCTTAAAGTTGTATTTCCATCACGAAATCATGCCTATAGAATTGTGATCCCCTTTAATATGTTCTATAAAAGGGTTATCCTTTGGAAGCAAGGAATACACCACAGAACTGAAAAATATGGTGTGCACATGTTTTCTGGGCCAGACTAGCTAGTTTCGGCCAATTAGGCCTCATCAGTGACCCTAAGATATTATTAAAATTCCACAATGGAATCAATGATCCAAAAGGACAAGAAAATATATGCTACAGTATGATGTAGGGCAGGGAGACGTTTTACCGCCGCCACATATTCCAATATACCAGTTGCAGTGAAGTTAAATATGTTCTATAAAAGGGCTATTCTTTGGAAGCAAGGAATACACTACAGAACTGAAAAATATGGAGTGTACAAGTTTCTTGGGCCAGACTAGCTAGTTTCGGCCAATTAGGCCTCATCAGTGACCCTCAGATATTTTCAAAATTCCACAATGGAATCAATGATCCCAAAGGACAAGAAAATATAATCTTCACTTTTATATAGTAAAGCTCGGGTTTGCAGGGGTATACATAAATATCCGTTTTCATGCTGTGAGACACTAGATTGTGGGTACTCGATAGAATCGCCTCGTCGAGGCGTTTCTGTCGACTCCCCGCAATTTATGTTATGAGCAAAAAAGGCAGATATTCCAATTTTTCTTTTTAAAATTTCTTTTTCTTTGGCCAAAAAATGACAATGTATTTGTATAGGTGTGTTTCGAAATGCGGTAAAAATGGTAGATTAACTGCCACACCTGCCAGGTGTAACCATTTCCCTTAAGATATTTATTGTTGGAGTTGAAACGCTTGCTTTTCGGTCTGTTTCGCTATTCAGACAGGCTGTTTCCCGTAATTGCAGTATAGTATTGCATCATCGTTAAAGCTGTTTGGTTGATCGCGTCACGTGCCCCTCCATGGAACAGTTACAATCTGGTCATTAGACCCGGTTTGCCCGCCTCATGGCGACCAAACCGATAACCCAGTGAAAGGTATAACGTTTGAAGTGCTATGTGCCTATGGTTGAAATTTCAGAACTGAAGTCAAGAACCCACTTCCGGATCAGTCACGCGTCATTGAGTGTACATAACCAATGCACAGAAAGTTTAGTATCAATAATAGTGAGTGTTTGAGTTTTACGTCCCACCAACAGCTAAGGTCATACGGAGACGGGACCTCGGTTTAAAGACTCATCCGAAAGTCTACTTTGGTATCATTAAATGCAGATAATCAGACACCTTCGATTGTCTCTCAGGATTACAGAATATGAGACTACGGTTAGACCCCCAGTTACGGATAACGTTACCCAGTAGTGGATCACGAGATATCGAATAGCGTTCAGCTATAAATATGTCAGTTGCTTTTCAGTTGCCCCCAGTAAACTCTAAATATCAATTTGTGATTATGCCCCCCCTCCCCCACACAAACCCGATGGGGTGGGAAGACATTGTTTTGTTCCCGATGTGTCAACCTGTCTGTCTGTGCGCCGTGGCACGTTTTCGTGTAACTAGATAGTATCAATACCAGACAAGTTTAATCAAATTAAGCAGTTATTCCACTCAACCAAAAACAGTCACTGTGACCTATTCCTGTGAAAATTAGTATGTAGATTTGCTTCTAGGGTATGCTTTGTAGATGAATATACATCAACTGTTTAAAGGTATCTGAGTCTGTCTAACGCCCTATCAATCCATACACCCTGTCATTCCAGTGTTAAGCCATCAGTCAACAATCAAAGGTCAGTTTAGTTTTTGTTTGTTTGTTTGATTTAAGGTTTAACGGCCCGTTAACACTGTAAAGGTCATTTTGGAGACGTTGCTTCCAATTTTGTGGGACTTTAATCCGACATCGAGATGAAATGACATCTCAAGCTCTGTCGCCTAATGAAACCAATAGGGTTCATAAGCATGGACGTTCCGACTCGCACTGCTTTGCATGGGAATGCTTAGATCCTCTGAGCGGTTACCAGTATTCATGTGCGGTCGGATTCAGCTCTGCGTGGAAGCATCATGCAGCCCATCAATTTCTTCAAGCCCCGATGGGCGGGGGCCGGGTCAGCTTAGTTTAATTCTGCGTTCAACCAAAAGTTCAGAAGAGCTGTTGATGTCAGCCAAATGTCGGCACCAGCTTTCACGCCCATGTCATGCTCACTGTAAAGTTTTACATAACAGTTCATATTTCATTTTTCACTGGCCAGAAACACTTCGTATTTGGAATATGATCATATTTTTGGGATGGGGCTTAGGAGTCTTTTCTGAAGCAAGCACTCGCTACATTAACCTTTTAATAATTTACAAACTACAATAAATCAAATGCCTTTGGGCTCTACGATAATCTTTTCGAAAAGGAGATAGTTTAACATCACGAAAACACGCCTATATAATTGTGACACCTAGAACCCCACTTTTTTATAGTAAAACTGGGGTTTGCAAGGGTAAACCTTATTTTTCTCATTTCCGCTCTAAAGTATATATTGTGGGTAGACGAGTACCCACAATTTATATTTGATTTTGATTTTTCTTTTTCATCTAAAATTTTTCGATTTTTGGCGGTATAATTTACAATGTATTTGTATAGACGTGTTTTCGTAATGAACTTCTGAGGTTCACTCAAAATGCCAGTTCATAATAAATAATTTGGATGATTTAAGGACATATTTCCACTATTATTTTGTTGAAAGGAATGTTGTGTTGATTTATTACAGTCGACTCTAATGAGTACACTAAACACAACTTTCAAGATAAAATAGAAAACACCACCATTTATTTTCCTAAAAATATGGCTATCTGGAGCTACGGAAAGAATTCTCTAGGACTTCAGAACAAGTTCGAATTAGCAATATAGTAAATGAACCATTCGTTTTCGAGTTATAATAGAAGTTTCACTGTAAAAGGTTAAACTTCTTTTCCCCTTCAGCCCCAGGAGCTTTTTCTCTTCAGCCCACAGGGTCTTGTCCGGGGTGGGGCTTAGGGTTTAAATATTAGGACACACTCACTATAAGCAGACTTTCAAGTTCATATCTTAGCAGTCACCGGAACCCTTCAGTATTTGGAATATGATCATAAAATCATATAAAAACTTCATTTAAGAATTGCTTTAAAAACCTTTACGTATCACCGGTAATGTGTAAACATATGTGTAGGTAGACAAGCCGCGAACAGATGAGCTATGCTGTCCTGTAACAGCTCTTGACGTGTGAAGGTTCTTTGCAGAAAATATTAGATTGACAGAGTCCATTGAGCCTACGAAAACACGCCGATACAAATAGATCTATATTGTAAATTTTACCGCCGAAAAAAAATCTAAGATGAAAAAATGTGATATTTTTTGTGTATTCTACGAGTACCCACAATCTATATTTAAGAGCAGAAATAAGAAATATAATGTCTACCCCTGTAAATCCCAGTTTTACTTTATAAAAGTGGGGTTCAAGGGGGTCAGAATTATATAGGCTTTTTTCATGATGACAGTAATAAAGACATCTCTAACTCTTTAAAATGCCTGACCATTAGCAATTAATCATAAATTTGACTTTTTTGCCAAGAGGCCCATGGGCCACTATGCATACCAGAGCTCGGAGGCAATGCCCACTGGTAGCCATGTGTTTTATTAAACCATAGAAGCCCTGCACCCAAGAACGCTACAGATAAAATTTGGACCCAATCAGCCCGGTGGCTTCGGGTCTAATGCCGCTTGAATGTGTTGTTGCAAGACAACAACAATTGACAACTGCCCATCTGTGGCAACCAATAGGCCTAAATAGAACATATAGAACAGATAGAACATCGTTTAAGGAACATCTTTATGAAGTTTGACAAAATGGCTTGAAAGGGGTAAATGTCATTTTTCCATAGGTCAATGAAAATGCTAAACTTGCAATAGCAACCAAACAAAACAGCCAAATTTCACACACACACACACACACACACACACACACACACACACACACACACACACACACACACACACACACACACACACACACACACACACACACACACACACACACACACACACACACACACACACACACACACACACACACACACACACACACACACACACACACACACACACACAATACCTGTTAAGGCAAATATGGCGACTATTTCCATGAAGTCTCAGCCTCATAGTACATATGGTTTCTGAGATGATTTTTAGGAGGGTTTTTTTATTTTACTGGGGCATACTGGTTTCCATGGCAACCGATAAAAGTGAGCAGTTGGCCTAAAAATCATATGGTAGATAGATGATTGCTTATAGAAATACTTCTATGAAAGTGTTGTCAAAATATCTGCAAAGGCTTGGCAATAAATGTCATTTTTCAATTTTCCCCATCATAACTTACAGGAAACTCTAAGCTGCCATAGCAACCAAACTAAAGAGCCGAATTTCATTAAAAACACTAAACCTGTTGAGGCAAATATGATGAATATTTTTTTCATAAAGTCTGAACATATGGTTTATGAGAAGGTATTTTTTAAGTATTTTTTTTTCTATATTTTTTTTTTTTTTTTGCATTTGGTTTCCATGACAACCAATAGAAATGAGCAATAGGCCTAAAATCATATGGTAGATAGGCATTTCTAAGAAAGTTTTGTCAAAATATCTGTAAAGGCTGGGCAGTTATTGACATTTTTTCAATTTTCCCTGAACTCTAAGTTGCCATAGCAACCAAACTAATGAGCCGAATTTCATAGAAAAGTAGAAGTAAAACAAAGATCAGGAATTGATACAATTAACTTACTCCACCCATAAAAAACACAAACTTTCAATCCCCACAAGTCAAGGATGCTACAGATGAAATTTTGGCCCAATCGACCTCAGATGTGACTGGAATGTTTTGACGGACGCTCGACGACGACAACGACAGACAACCACGACAGACAACCACGACAGACAACTGCCTATCCTTTAAGCGCCCCCGGAGCCTTCGGCTCTGGTGAATAAACAATGTTGTCTGGCTGATTGTATTCATTGTAGATGTTTGTTTTTCACAATTTTTGTACTTCAAGACATTGATCATTCTTTGGCATCTAATCTGGGTTTTCACTGTTTGCCAATAACCCTGATTTCGGCATGCTATGCATGCATCATGATCTTGTCTAACTGAGCAGGTTGAACAAAATATGTCTTAATACATGCCAAAACATGCAAAAGATACCACCTCCTTATCAGCCAAAAAAAAAAAAAAAAAAAAAAAATGCAAATTCTACAAAACTGTTACTGCAAAACAACTGTAAGTTGGGTTTCCACTGTTGTGCGGTTATCTTCTGTTGTGAAAATAATGCAAAACGTGGCAAAAAAGTTTGTAACTCAAGAGGTTACAAATATCAATATAATCAGCAGAGCTAAGTAAAATTACACTTTGTCATGTAATTTCCTTGGTGATTTTAAGTTTATATTCTACAACACAACCCGGCACAATGACTATTTATGAAAAGAAACAGTTTTTGCTTCTCCTGTAAAGTTTTCTAAAAACTGAGTTACCACAGTTTTGTGGGCAGCCCTCGACATACTTTTCTGAAATAAGCACAGTTAAAATGGACAGACCATGTTTCCAGAATGCCTGAGGAGCGTTTGCAAAAGAAAATTCTCTATGGGGAACTAGAAATGGGCAAACGTTCCCAAGGCGGACAGAGGAAGCGCTACAAGGACACCCTCAAAGCCTCCCTCAGGGACATCAACAGTTCAACAGAAGCCTGGGAACAACTCTCATCAGAAGGAATGCCAGTGAATACGAGGCAAAAGGAATCAATGAAGCTGAGCAGAAACGTGCAAAGCGCCAAGCCAGAGCTAAGGCATCACCAACAGAGCTGTCTTCCTCCAGCCTCTGTTGCTGTATCTGCAACAGACATTCAGAGCTAGAATCACACAAACAGTAACATTTCTGAAATATGATTAAGTTTGGTCATTGTCAGTAATGACAGACGAACTATATAGGGGTATTATATACGTCGGTGTAGCTAAACAGCTAGGCCGGAATGAATCCCAAACCCCGAAAACATGTTTTCTCTTTATTATGTGCATGAAATGAATAGGTATATACAATACAATACAATACAATACAATACACTACAATACAATACAATACAATGCAATGCAATACAATGCAATACAATACAATACAATACAATACAATACAATACAATGCAATGCAATGCAATGCAATACAATACAATACAATTCAATACAATACGATACAATACAATGCAATACAATTCTTTATTTTGCTAATCAAAGCGCCCAATCCGAGAAGAATAATTAGTACAATAATTACATTAATTGAATTTGGTTCACACACACACACACACAGGCCCAGATCAGACGCCGCAGAACGCGGCGTCTGATCAGGGCCTCCACTGTTTGCTTAAAGTTCAGTCATTTTCAAAATAAATTATGAGGAAACACAACCTGACATCCATATATTTTGAAATGGACTCTTGCTATATATAAGGAGGAAGATTCCATTTGGTACTGAAAGGGTTAAGCTGGTACCTGCGTTGCCTATTTATTGGAGTTCCTAGTATCAGTCCAGTACAGGGAGCCAGTACTTTTCCTGACCAGGAAGCTAATTAGAGGCAGGTAAAATTATTGTTTTGTAATAATTACTATTTTTCTTTATTAAAACTGTTTTTCACAGTTTCTATTTTGATTATAAATTGTACTCTGTATGTCAACTATACAACTTAAAAGTAGTGCTGATTGTATGAATTCTTTTTTCTTCTTTTCTGTAAACGGAAAATACTGTTTGTTCTTAAAGTATTATCATGAGCATGGGGAAACCAAAAATATTTTAGATGCTCACCGCCCCCTAATAAATAAATGAAAGTGTAGCATTTATTCTAGAACCTGGTTATAGGTAGGAGAATATAGAGGCCCGGTTTGTTTGGAATATAATGTAGATATAGGTAAAGCGAAAGTTCGCCAAATAAATACGTCACAGGCAAAATTATCTCACTTTATTCATATACAATCGATTTAACCCTTTAAAGCACAAAGTTTTTTATGCACTCCTCCCTGCTAGCATTCTACATAAATCTACAGCGGGCCGTAAGCGGCCCGTCAGCTACCCTGACGGGCCGCTAACGGCCCGCTGTAGATTTATGTAGAATGCTTACTGGGATACTATGTCTTTAGATTTGGATACGCCCGTTCTTGAAAGTCTCAAGTAAAGTAAAATAATTTACAGATTGGCAAACAGTCTATATAAGAAGATTCGTAATGAGCTGTCACATGTTTGCATAGGCTTAAATTGTTAAGGGAAGTAAATCAGACAAATTGAAACCTTTGCATTAAACATAGCCCAGCAGGCACACGTCGCTAGGGCAACGTCAAATCAACGTCGGTGCAACGTCACGTTGATGTGACGTTGCATAAACGCCATGACGTCGCACCGACGTTGATGTGACGTCACAGTCAAGTCATGTGCCTGCTGGGAGGTAAATAGATCAACTTGGGCGTCTAACTGATATTTGGCTTACAGTCGTACAAGCACCGGGTTACGGTAGAGATTTCTTCTGTTTCTATCATAGGGGCTTGAATCATAAAACAAGAGGACCATGATGGCCCTGGATCGCTCACCTGATCCATAGAGTAACAAGTGGGCCCCGGGGAGGGCCATTATTGACCCCAGGGTTATAATGTGCATAATGTTGAGGGAGGTCTAAAAAGGTGAAGCTTCATACCAAATATCAACAAAGGCTATAATTTGAACAATCTTGGCAAAGGTCCACTAGATGAAGCTACACAACAAATATCAAAGACCTGGGCCTTGCGGTTTCAGAGAAGAAGATTTTTTTAAAGATAATCCTTACATAAGCCTATGTAAAACCAAATGGCCCCGGGGCAGGGGCATTTTTGGCCTCAGGGCTATAATTTAAACAATCTTGATAAAGGTCCACTAGATGAAGCTTCACACCAAATATCAAAGACCTGGGCCTTGTTGTTTCAGAGAAGAAGATTTTCAAAGATTACCTCCATTATAAGTCTATGTAAAACCAAAGGGCCCTGGGGCCGGGGCATTTGTGGCCCCAGGGCTATAATTTGAACAATCTTGGTAGAGGTCCACTAGCTGAAGCTTCATACCAAATGTCAAAGACCTAGGCCTTGTGGTTTCAGAGAAGAAGATTTTTCAAGATTTTGCCTATATAAGTCTATGAAAAACCAAAGGGCCCAGGAGCGGGGGCATTTTTGGCCCCAGGGCTATAATTTGAACAATCTTGATAGAGGTCCACAAGATGAAGCTTCATACCAAATATCAACGATCTGGGCCTTGCAGTTTCAGAACAGAAGATTTTTAAAGATTTTCCCTATATAAGCCTATGTAAAACCAAAGGGCCCCGGGGCGGGGGCATTTTTGGCCCCAGCACAATAATTTGAACAGTCTTGGTAGGGGTCCACTAGATGAAGCTTCATTCCAAATAGCAAAGACCTGGGCCTTGCAGTTTCAGAGAAGAAGATTTTTTAAAGATTTTCCCTATATAAGCCCATGTAAAACCAAAAGGCCCTGGGGCGGGTGCATTTTTGGCCCCAGCACTATAATTTGAACAATCTTGGTAGGGGTCCACTAGATGAAGCATCATACCAAATATCAAAGACCTGGGCCTTGCGGTTTCAGAGAAGAAGATTTTTAAAGTTTTTCCCTATATAAGCCTATGTAAAACAAAAGGACCCCGGGGCGGGGGCATTTTGGGCCCCAGCACTATAAATTAAACAATCTTGGTAGGGGTCCATAAGATGAAGATTCATCCCAAATATCAAAGACCTGGGCCTTTCGGTTTCAGAGAAGACGATTTTTAAAGATTTTCCCTTTATAAGCCTATGTAAAACCAAAGGGCCCCGGGGCGGGGGCATTTTTGGCCCCAGCATTATAATTTGAACAATCTTGGTAGGGGCCCACCAGATGAAGATTCATACCAAATATCAAAGACCTGGGCCTTGCAGTTTCAGAGAAGAAGATTTTTAAAGATTTTCCCTATATAAGCCTATGTAAAACCAAAGGGCCCCGGGGCGGGGGCATTTTTGGCCCCAGCACTATAATTTGAACAATCTTGGTAGGGGTCCACTAGATGAAGCTTCATACCAAATATCAAAGACCTGGGCCTTGCAGTTTTAGAGAAGAAGATTGTTTAAGTTTTCGGTGAAAAAAATCTATTTTTGGCTCCTGTGACCTGTATGTGCAACGGACCGGAACCATTTGAACAACTTTGAAAGGGGACCGCCTAAGGATCATTCCTGTGAATTTTGGTCAAAATCCGCTCAGTGGTTTAGGAGGAGATGTCGTTTGAAGAAATTGTTTACGCACGGACGCACGACGGACAAAAAGTGATCTCAAAAGCTCACCTCGTCACTACGTGACGGTGAGCTAAAAATAAATGAATTTTTTTTTTTTTTGGTACTATATTAGTAGGCCAGTCAAAATAGCATTGAACCTCAAACAAATTCCTTCAGAAGGGTTTTCACTATTTTCAGAATCATTGAGGTGTCCTGACTTACAGGAAAAAAATCCCCAAAAATATTCCCTGGCGAAATCGATTTTTTTGGGGGAAAATGTTCGAAATTTAAATAAAAATCGCCCAAAACAGGAATTTAATTATAAAAATTTCATTAAATTATATCAAATTTATTTAAATAGCTAAAAATAAGCTAACTGTTGTCAAGTAGTGATAAAAAAAGTTTTGGCTTGATATGTGTACAGAAAGCTGTCTTTTTGGGGGTAAAAACTTGGAAATATTGACAAAAACCGCAGAAAATGGGAATACATTTTTAAAAAGTTACTGGTGTGGATTCTTGAAAATGTTTTGATGTTAAAAGTTATATATGTGTATAAGTTATATACAGGAAAAAAAATAAAATTTTTATATGTTTAAAAAGTTCAATTTTTAGGGGTATGAAAATGCACATGTTTACGTAAAAAACACCCAAAATCTAATATTTTCTGGTAAAGTAGAAATTACATTATAAAAATAAATTGTATGATGTCGAGCTAATTTATATAGCCAGATGTACACTGACTATATCAAGTAGCTCTCAAAAATCCTTCAGCTTCGTGCCTGCACAGCAATTTGACTTTCTAAAGGCAGAAAATATAAAAGTTTGATAAAAAACATGGAAAATAGGAATATGTTTTTTTTTTTTTTTTAAGTTAGTGGTGAGGATTCATGAAAATTTTTAATGTAAACAGTAAGATATCAGTTAACTTCAGGAATATAATAAATTTTTAGATATTTGAAAAGTCAATTTTCCAGGTAGGAAAATACACATTTTTACACAAAACCCTCAAAATCCATTATATGCCACCAGTAACACTATACTACTTAATATAGGGCTCTAACAAGATACAAAATAGAACCGTTTTGTGCACTTTAACTTGTCTATCACTGATCATTATTATGTGTCCTGCAGGAAGGCATTCATATATACATGTAAATGTCAAAAATATACATACACATACTATCAGATCATGAACCATCTTATATTGTGCAAAAATGTTGTTTTTGATACCGGGGCCCCCGCCCATTGGGGTTTGAACAAATAGATGGGCTACATGATGCTTCCACGCAGAGCTGAAACCGACCGCACACGAGCACTGGTAAACCGCCTAGAGGATCTAAGCCTGCCTAGGCAAAGCGGTGCGAGTCGGACCGCCCATGCTTATAAATCATATTGGTTTCATTGGGCGACAGGGAATGAGATGTCATTTCATCTCAATGTCTGTTAAAAGTCCCACAAAACTGGAAGCAACGTCTCCAAAATAACCTATACTGTGTTGACGGGGATGTTAAACCTCAAATCAAACAAACAAAAACCCAGATACATTATTTGTTGGGACGACTTATTTGACAAATTCACTCTTGTCTAATATGTGTAATTTCTTAGCTATATAGCAGTTATGCTTCAAGCCAACATGCCCATTTGGAGACAAAGAAGAAATGCATAAAACTATGCACCAAAAATCAGAAAAATATGTTCACTTTTCCATGATAGAAGCCATCATTTTTTAACAATCACAAAGACCAATAACAGAACAGAAGAACAGGAATTATAGAAGAACATGCAAAATGTTAATAGATCAGAAGCAACATTGAGTTAACTAAATCCATGTCCAAACTATAGTAAACCTGTGTTTCATCCTGGATTAATTGTTCTTGTAGTGTGAATTCTGGGCAAAACAATAAGGGAATTAAAAAAAAAACAAATAGTACGTGGGACAGGGCAACCATCCAACAACTGGAAATAGGTTTCCTTTCCTTCTTATCCAATAACATGTTATTAATAATGTTTTTAGATATATTTTTGCATTCAAAATAAAACCACAAACTCTGCAAAACTAAAAGTTTGATTTAACAATATCACTGTGTATCTCGCCATAATCTTACATGAATAAGGACAACAGCATTTTCTGCTTATTTCTAAAAATATGCAACAAAGTTACTCAATTAACATACTTTAACTTCATACTAGAGGAAGGAACAGTCAAACAGTTTTAAAGCAAGAGAACCATGATGGTCCTGCATGTATATCCCCCATCAAAGCTAACATATTTGCATACTGAATATTGAAATTTCACATGAACTTTTACAGTTTAGTTTAAATTTCATCTCCAAGAGTGGCAATGTGTCCTGTACTCAATACCGTATTTGACAAGCAGTGCTTAAATTTAGACCATTTTAGGACAACAAGGCACACCAATATTAATCTCTACACCACTGATTAATTTGAAAAGCGTTGGTGGAGGGCCACCCAAGGAAACTTTTGTAAAATTAGGGTAATACAATTCTATGAAAACTTTTTAAGATCACCCGAGGAATATTCCTGCACAGTTTAGTTGAAACCCTTGCAGTAAAGAAATTGTGAATGGATGGATGGATGATGGAAATGGTCCCAATTACTCGTACATGGCATGAGCACACTGAGCTCATGTGAGTTCACAAAATACCCCAATGATGGGGCCATACCTGAACCTAGAGCTGTAATTTGAACACCTTGATAAAGGTTAACTTGAAGTAGCTACAGGTGCTTACCAAATATCAAAGGTCCTGGGCCTTCAAGTTTCAACGTTGTTTTAAAGCTTTTCCCTATATGAGTCTATGCAAAATAAGTTACCCCCCTGGAGTTGGGCCATTTTTATTCCTGGGATATAACATAAACAATGTTGGTGGAGCAATACTAAAGGTATACCAAATATCAAAGGCCTTGGCCCTCTGTTTCATCTGGGCCTTCCAGTTTCACAAGAAGATTTTAAAATGTCTGTGTAAAACAAGTGATTCTGAAGGCGAGGCCCTTGTTGATAGCACTGCTATCATTTGAACAATCTTGTTAAAAGTCAACTAGACGAATATACATACAAATAGCAAGGACATACATTTTTTATAGTTTCTCCTATATGAAACAATTTTTTAACAATCTTGACAAAAATTCACTATCTGAAGCTATATTTACCAAACATCAAAGGCCCGACCCTTCCATTTTCAGGCAAGAAGATTTTTAAAGTTTTCCAATATGGGTCAATGTTAAACAAGTGACCATCAGAGGGGGACATTTTTGACCCATGGGCTATAATTTCAACAGTCTTGGAAAAAGCTACATACCAAATCTCTAAGACCTTACAGCTTTATACAAGATGATTTTAAAGATGTTACTTATGCTCCTTTTTTCTGCCATGGCAACAAAAGCTGCATGGGATGGAATTCTTCGAACAGCAGACCCCAGTGTGGGCCAATTGGTACCTCAGTGCTATACTCTGAGCAATCTTAATTGGCAGAGATCCACTAACAGAGGATACCTATTAAATATCAAATGCCAAGATCGTCTAGTTTCAGGATGTGAGTTCATGTAAAACATTTGTATCACCAGGGATGGGTACACTTTTGACCCCAAGGCTATGATTTAAACAGTGTTGATAAAAGCTGCTTGCCAAACCTAATAAAATACCTTCTTGTTCTGGTTTCGGATAAGCAATCTTGCTAATTTCCCCGTTTTTGTTGCCATGGCAATCAGAGTTGCATGGAATGGATTTTTGAATAACTCTGAACAAGATTTAGTGACTTAAAAAATGTCATTTAAGAAAATTGAGAACAGACGGGCAGACGGATGACATTGATGACCATGGACAGTGACAGTTACAATAGATTCCCAGAAGCCATAAGCTTATGAAAGCTTAAATATATAATACATGTCCATTTTTCATGTTTTTTTATCTGTAAAAGTATTATCTTTTTATCCTGAAAAGCTAAAAAAGCTAAAAATGTTACTTCATGCAGTAATCTGATGTAACGCTACATCAAAGTGTTTTCAAAAGCCTTTACCAGATACATGTATTAAAACTGTTCGTTTTCCATGTTTTTTTTTTTTTTTTTTTTTTTTGGCAAAATTTCCAACAACCTTAGAAAGGAACATTTCTGTGAAGGTATGAAGTTGAAGCATTTAATAGCTGCTTCAAAGTAGTTTGTGCATATCTGGTAATACAAACCAGCTCCACGTCAGACCTGTATATACTATGAAATTTTGTTAAGTAATTCCTACATGTGAAAAATATATGGTATTTTTCTGTAAAATTCAATATTTTAATCGCCTGAAAAATGAAACTTTATAAACTTTTCAATATCTTTCTTTGTTTCTGTAGTTAACGGTTATCCATATGTAACTTTTTGCATCAAAACATTTTCAAGAATCCTCACCACTATCTTTTTACAAAAACATTCCCGTTTCCCTCGCTTTTTTGTCAAAATTTTGAAATTCTCCCTTAAAAGGCTAACTTCTGAGCAGGCACAAAACTGAATGTTTTTATAGCTACTTGAGAGCAGTTAGTGCACATCTAGCTATATAAATTGGTTAGACATCATAAAATACATTTTTATACTGTGGTTGCTACTTGCAAAAAAACTAATGGATTATGAGTGTTTTATATAAAAATGTGCATTTTCCTACCCCGCAAAAATGTTTTTTTTTTTGCATATAATTTTTTTTTTCGTAGTTAACTTATACACATATACATGTATAACTTTTTACATCAAAATATTTTCAAGAATCCAAACCAGTCACTTTTTAAAAATTTATTCCCATTTTCTGCCTTTTTTGTCAATATTTCCAAGTTTTTACCCCAAAAAAGACAGCTTTCTGCACACATATCAAGCTGAAACTTCTTTTATCGCTACTTGACAACAGTTAGCTTATTTTTTGGCTACTTAAATTAATTTGATGTAATTTAATGAAATTTTTATAATTAAATTCCTGTTTTTGGCGATTTTTATTCAAATTTCGAACATTTTCCCCCAAAAAATCAATTTCGCCAGGGAATATTTTTGGGGATTTTTTTCCTGTAAGTCAGGACACCTCACTGATTTGGAAAATAGTGAAAACCCTTCTGAAGGAATTTGTTTGAGGTTGAGGGTCTTTTTGGGCTAAAATGACTGGCCTATAGAGACAAGGGGGGAAACTTCGGCTCAATTTTTTTTAGGGTTCCTCATTTTACCCAGTGTATCTTTTTCGCAAATGCAGTTTGTCACCTGCTTATTATGAATTTTACAAGTTAAACCAGTGCTTCAGCTTAAGTGCACGACCCGCCGGATGCTTTTAGCTTTATGAGTGTTACCATATATGGGAATGGCGGCCATTTTGGTCATGTGACCTGGACCTAAAACGGTTCCCCGAATAAAAGCGCCTTATCGTAAGGAGCAAAAATATATCTTATACTTTAGTACTGTATTCTGAATCGTTTGCAGGATAAAATGCATGGTCACTTTTCCAATACAAAAGCATATGTGTCAAAGTTTGACCTAGGCACAAAGAAGGTCAAAGTCAACCCAGGGTCACCATTTTAGCAATTTATGATGGGCCTACGTCCCAGATGCTATTTATCAAGTTACGTGGAAATCTGCCCAGTGGTTCTGGAGAAGACTATTTTTGAAGGGTTTTTACCATATATGGCTTGGCGGCCATTTTGGTCATGTGACCTGGACCCCATGAGCAAATTTTGGTTTCCCCTATCCTATAGAGGCTCCATATGAAATGTGACTTCAATCGGTCCAACGGTTGCGAGGAGAAGTAGTTCGAAAATTTTCACATTTTTCGCCTCGGCGAGGCTATACTAAATGGAATGTAATATTTCGCAAGTTCATTGATTAGATCTCATTGATATCTATCATTATGCCAAAAATTGTTTAAATATTCCAAGCGGTTAAGTCACTATCACCAATTTTCACAAACGGGTTACGGACGGACAGACAGACTGACAGACTGACAAAAATGACCGAATGACAGAATGACACGCTGATTTTAGGGCACTCTTAGAAAATCAACCGACTTCAGTCGGTCGCTTTTTCTGCGGGTCGTGCAATTATTTAATTGCTCCTAAGACAAGTTGCTACGACTATTCTACTGGGAGCCGGACAAAACGTCCCATGGACAAAACTTCCCATGCCATTTTTGACCAGGTGGACAAAATGTCCCACATCATTTTTTCAGGGTGGACAAAACGTCCCACATCATTTTTTGACGTTTTGTCCGCCCTGAAAAAAAGGTGTGGGACGTTTTGTCTACCCTGAAAAAACGATGTGGGATGTTTTGTCCACCTGTTCAAAAATGGCATGGGACGTTTTGTCCATGGGACTTTTGTCATACATTCTATTCTACTATCTCGTGAATGGTTATGTTTTGGCGCCAAATAGCAGACGCTTGGCGAGAAAAGTTGAACGCTTTAATTTGTGTTAACACATCTATATGTTGTTGTTGGTTATTGACACGGAGCTTACTGAAAGCGCTGTTTTCCACAACCGTTTTGCTATCGAGATTTTTTTTACCTTTACCGTTTCCAAACAATTTTTGATGAAAGAGATACGCCCCATTTAGATAAAACAATAGACACGTGTGGGGTTGTTGGGGTCCGATGACGTCATTTATCGATCGCGTGTAGGAAAAAAACTAGCGGTGGTTTGTGGGCCGCAGTTTGGATACCGGAATCTGATGTTCGCATTGCACTTGCTTGTTTATTTCGTTTAAAATCAGAGTTTTAGGAATAATACTCACAAAAATCGGGCTTGCTTAGTAATGGAGATTGTTATATTACTCATGTGTAAGTAAAATTGAGTGGATAATTATTCAATTAAACGTTATTTATGTCGGGAATTGTAAAAGGATAGAGCATAACATGAGATGCATCGTATTTTCAGCTGACAAAACTTGAAAAGTAAAAATGAAATGGTCCAAAAATAATTTGGGCGGTTACCCGCACCCTGAACTTGGGCCTGTAATTTGAGGGGAAAAAACTGCGGGTAATACACGCCTGAATACGGTATATACACAAGTTTAAATAAAACTGAAAACAGGCAATTTTCAGGAATTGCTTCAATCCAGAATTCATGCATTCCAGACTACAAGATTTACTGTAGGGTGCAAAAGAAGGTTACACAATGGGTCCTGTGTTGGATGCATGGTTTGGGTCTGGGAGGCATTAATTCTGGACCCAGTGGGTCCCAGGACTCATAATGGCAAATTTGTAAAAAAAAACTCACTGCCTAAGCCAGAAGGAGAAAGTCTGAAATCAGAAATAAGAAGTTTGAAGTCAGACGTTCGAAATTAGAAGTTATAAGTTGGAAGTTAGAAATAAGAAATCAGACCCTATCTGTTGAGCATGAGAGGAACAGCGTTGACCTCACCAACGCGCGTAGAGAACCATGGTTTAGAATGACGTCACTTGGCGTCACTAAAAATCATGTGGCTCGATGCGTTCATGGAAGTTTTCTATGTGTTTATATTACAATTTATTTTGTTTTATTTATGAGCCGGATGAAATACATACGTACTTCCACTTACTTAGTTCCGACAATCTACTTCTAGCGCCCGTCTTCCTACTTCTGAAGTCCCTCCAGGGCTTCCATGGCATGCGCATCAAAGGCCGAGACGAAGTCTGAGACGAAGGTCTCACGTTACGTGGGTCTTTGGATCGGAAAGTACGAGAGGTAGAATTAAAGTAGAAGTAAAACAAAGATCAGGAATTGATACAATTAACTTACTCCATCCATAAAAGACACCAAAGGGAAAGAAATACAAACATTAAGCGACCAGACCATAATGGAAACCTAAACAAAGGAAGGCCATATGGACAGTTACTTTCCCACAAAATGGCCATATGGCCATCCAAAATTAAAAGACACAAGTGATACACACAGTAAGTAACAAACAACAACATAAATAAATCGCCACGGAAGAGCCGCCTTGGAACGGTCAGTGGAAGATTTCCACTGGGCAGAAAAAGACCTCATCAAAATTACAGCGAACGTTTAATTGCCTTAACATCGTCGTTTCATCAACCATGGTAGATTCGAACTGGATCTTGATTCCCTAAGGCCCAACACATATGCTTGTTATAAGCAATAAAATATGTTTCATTTCAAATTGCCTTGGGGAATTCTCTCAGCTTCTAGGGATGTTTTCTCGTACCACATTTCCTGAGTGGGCTTAGACCCTCTATATTGTAAGCGGTTTACCAGGACACGTGTGCGATCGGTCTCAGCTCTGCGTGGAAACATCATGTGGCCCATCTATTTCTTATAGCCCTGATGGGCGTGGCCGTCTTAAATTGAGGTAACAAAAAGATACCTCTTTTCTACCCCAATTAAAGATATTCAGGTCGTGGTTCAGGACACTATTATCTCAAGGTGAGGATAATAAGAGCGCCGATTTTTAAATAATAGGTGTCTCACCGCTGAAGGTTCGAGCCTGGCTTGGATCATATGTGAGACGCCGAGCTCTGCAACGGAAGGTCATGTGGCTTTTCTCCGGATACTACGATCTTCGACCACATGTGATTAACGATCTGCTCGATATGAGTGAAATGATCTCGAAAACGAGCCCCCCCCCCCCACAAAAAAAAAACTCTCAAGGCTGATCATGCTCTAGCTATTTCTGACATTTTTGCTTGCTGTGTCGTGGTGAGTTGTGGTGCCTATTCAGATAAATACAAACTTGCTGAGCAGAAAGATTGAGCAATGATTTTACCAAAGTCCCTACATCAATGGATGTGACCGAATTCATAAATAGAAGCGTCCACTTCAGAAACTCGCGGATGAGAGAGCATGTGTGTGCTGCACTGTAGGGGTTATGTCCCCTTAAATCCCTGTTGGAAAAGAACCCAAAGGGCCCAGCCTAAATATTGCGTATTGTCATTTACAGGCCATTCGCGACCCAGGATCAAGATTTCAAAACATAAAAAGGAATATGTTGCAATAGGGAACAAATTGCTTCCATGCTGCCTCCTTTTGAACATTTACGTGTTGGTGGCATTTTTAACAGGCTGGGTATTTTTTTATTTCTGTCTACACAAGCATGAGTGAAACTGTTTTTGAAAATAACACAAAACGTCCACGATTTAAACAAAAAATAAATTTCACTTTTTCTGAATCCGGTATGGAGATGACTGCGGCTCATCCCTGCCTTCCTAAATTTAGCCACCTAGCTCAGTGGTGAGTCCATTTGCCTCAGATGGTAAGGGTCCCAGGTTCGATCCCCAGCAGCGGTGACAAAATTTCGGTGTCCGAACACGCTCCATTGGCATCATTTGCAGGTATAATTGTCATAAAGTGCATCGTCCTTCGGATCTGGACGCTAACTGGAGGCCCCCTGTGCAGGTTAAAGAACCCTACCGTAATTACTTGCTTACTGTGTCCTCTTTCATCCTTCAAAACTGAAGTATATGCAGTATACACCGTATGTGTCCCCTCTTGGGGGTTTTAGTTGTTGATTTGAGGTTTAACGTCCCCATCAACACTGTATAGGTCATTTTGGATACGTTATTTTCAATTTTGGGGGACTTTTACCCGACATTGAGATGAAATGTTATCTAAAGCCCTGCCAGCCGATGAAACCAATAGGGTTTATAAGCATGGACGGTCCGACTCGCACCACTTTGCATGGGCAGGCTTAGATACGCTAAACGGTTTACCAGTACTCATGTGCGTTCGGTTTCAGCTCTGCGAGGAAACATCATGCATCGAGGTTTTCAAGCCCCGATGGGCGGGGCCCCTCTTGGGGTTTAGTTGAAAATTGAAGAAAAATAGCGATGATGCTCATTTGCCACTAAAATTAAACAGCACCGGTCGTTCCGGTCGTTAGTTCATCGATAAATTAGCCCGGAATCAGCAGAAAAACCAAGCTTCGTGGCGATTGTTTTCTTGATCTGTTACATAAAACGAAGTAAAGTAGGAAAATCAAAATTTAGAGCTGCAAATACATCATTTTGGATTCAAATTGGTCAAGAGAGGTTCATTTTAATGAAAGACATCAGTTGAAAGCGAAAAAAGTTTCCTCCTTAACACTAGTTCGCTTGTGACTGATGAAAACCTGAAAAATTTTGGCACACGGTTATGCCGAATTTTGAGTTGCTGAGGTAATCCATGCGAGAAAAACATGTTTCCTGCAAGTGACAGACAGAGGCGGATTATTGTTGCAAAGTGGACATATTTAACTTGTATAATTCATAATAAGCAGGTGCGAAAAGATACACTGGGTAAAATGAGGTAACCCCTCAAAAACTTGAGCCGAAGTTTCCCCCCATTGTATGGAAGCCGATAGGGGACATTTTGACTTGTGACTAACGACTTGTGACTACCGACTTGCGACTTATGACTTTTTACTTGTGACTTTTGACATACCTCAAGCAACGGCCGATTTCGGACAACGACGGCTAAGATTCCGGTGAGGCAAGCGATTTTTCTCCTTCTGTTTTATATTGTTTGAAAAATGCCACCGAAAAAATCATATGGTAGGTTATTTACTCTGATTTTGTGAATTTTTAAGACTTATGTCTTGTCACTTATGAATTTTGACTTATGAGTTTTGACTTGTCACTTATGAATTTTCACTTTCGAATTGTGACTTTCGACTTATGACTTGTCACTTATGACTTTTGAGTTTTGACTTGCAACTTAAGACAATTTCTTGGCGCGAATCTAAATTAATAGGGCATAACAACACAGGCGGTAGTAAATTGTCACTAAAACAGAGTTGATAATACATGAAACAGGGTCTTCTAAGTGGCATTTCTAAACAATATACACCGGAATTGTCGGTGCCGTTGTCCGCTACCCGATATTTTTCGGGTTTGCACCAAAAGTCAACAAGTCATAAGTCGAAAGTGATAAGTCACAAGTCATAAATCACAAGTCAAAGTTATAAGTCGCAAGTCATAAGTCATACAAAGATAACAAAAACAGAGTAAAAAACATAAACAAGTCTTCTTAATGGCATTCATCAAACAACATAATACAGGAGCAGCAAAATCGCTGGATCGACACCGTCGTTGACCGCCGTCTTCCACTGCGTCAGATTTGTCGAAAGTCAAAAGTCATAAGTCGCAAAAATTAGGCATGCAACTCCGACGTCGCAAGTCATAAGTCACAAGTTCAAAAGTTACAAGTCAAAATGTCCCCTATCGGCTTCCATACCACTGTCTCTAATATAGAACCAAAAAAAAATATTTTATTTTTTCCTTTTTTTTTTCATGATTCAAGCCCCTATGGTTTCTATACACTTCCATTCATTTTCCTCTTTCTCTTCTGTCCCTTGCTATAATATCCGCTACTATTTATCCCTTTTTCTCGGGAGACGACACTAAATGACCCACAGGGGTTGACTTGTCGCTAAACCCCGAACAGTCACACAATCAAACATAGGTAAATATCCTGCTCATCACGACATCTCATATATTTACAAACAGTGTAGATCCAGATTAGACAGCTTCTGATGAGGATCTACACTGTCACGATGTTTGTAAATTGAACAAAAACTTATATCAAGTAATTTAATTGGTTAATAGTCAGAAATCCGCCCCCGCCCATCGGGGCTTAGAGAAATAGATTGGGCTGCACGATGCACCGACCGCACATGAGTACTGGTAATCCGCTTAGAACGTCCAAGCCTGCCCAGGAAAATTGCTGCGAAAAAATTGCCATGCTTATAAACCCTATGGGTTTCATTGGGCGGCAGGGAATGAGATGTCATTTCATCTCAATGTCGGGTAAAAGTCCCTCAAAATTTGAAGCAACGTCTCCAAAATGACCTAAAAAGTGTTGACGGGGACGATAAACCTAAAATCAAACAAAGTAATAGTCAGAAATGGGTGTGGCTAAATTAAACTATTGAGCAAGAAAAGGGTTAAGATTTCAATATATAATGACTGTACAGTAAAATTCCTATATTAAGACCACTTTTGGGACTGTTCAAAAGTGGAAGTCCACCTTAGACCACTTTTGAACAGTCCCAAAAGTGGTCTCTCATAAGAAGACACTGGGTGTAGAAAACACAAAGAATGACTGACTCAAAACTTCTCAATAATCTGTTAAAAGCAGATTTAGTCTCTATTTTAGGTGGTCTTTATAGCGGAATTTTACTGAGCTTGATTTTAAACCCCCCACCCATAGGGGCTTGGAGAAATATATGGGCTGCATGATGCTTCCACGCAGACCTGAATCCGGCCCGCACACTAGTACTGGTAAACCGCTTAGAGGATCTGAGCCTGTCCTGGAACCGCGGTTCGAGGCGGACCGTCCATGTTAATAAACCCTATTGGTTTCATTGGGCGACAAGGCTTGAGATGTCACTTCATCTCAATGTCGGGTAAAAATCCCACAAAATTGGAAGCAACGTCTCCAAAATGACCTTTACAGTGTTGACGGGGACGTTAAACCTCAAATCAAACAAACAAAACTGCGCTTGATTTTCATTATTAAGTTGTCTGAGACAATGATAATTTTACATCATTTTAGTGCCATAATACTACACAAATGGTTGGCTGATACCATACAACAACATGGGCGGAAGCAGTAGCAAAGAAGAACCAAAGAAAAATGGTTTGTTACGTTTTTGTAAATCAATACAGTTAGAAATCTTACAAGGTAGACAACTTTTTTTTTTGTCTTTTTAGCTCATCTAAGCACGAAGTGCTGAGTGAGACATTCTGATAAGGCTTTGCTCCGGCGTCCGTCGTCCGTCGTCCACCAGCAATTGACATCTCCTCCTAAACCACTGGGCCAATTTGGACCAAACTTAACCAGAATGATCCTTGGGAGATACTAACTGAAACTTGTTCAAAAATTTTGAATCCAAACAGAGCTCTGGTTGTTATTGCAAAACATAGGAGAAAATTAGCAAAAACCTTTAAAAATCTTGTCTGAAACCAGAAGGCCCAGGTCTTTGATATTTGGTATGAAATTTCATCTAGTGGACCTCTACCAAGAATGGCCCCACCCTGGGGCCCACCGGTTTTACATGAGCTTGTATAGGGAAATTCTTTCAAAATCTTCTCTGAAACCGTAAGGCTCAGGTCTTTGATATTTGGTATGAAGCTTCATCTAGTAGACCATTACCAGATTGTTCCAATTATAGCCCTGGGTCCAGAAATGGCCCCGCCCTGGGGCCCCCGGGTTTTATATGGGCTTGTATTGAAAAATCCTTTAAAAATCTTCTTTGAAACCGTAGGGCCCAGAACTTTGATATTTGGTATGAAGCTTCATCTAGTGGACCTCTACCAAGATTGTTCAAATAATAGCCCCGAGGCCAAAACTGGCCCCGTCCCGGGGGCCCACTGGTTTTACATAAACTTATAAAGGGAAATCCTTTAAAATCTTCTTTTCTGAAACCACTGGGCCCAGGTCTTTGATATTTGGTATGAAGCTTCAGCTAGGTGACCGCTACTAAGATTGTTCAAATTATAGCGCTGTAGCCAAAACCCACCGGATTTACATAGGCTTACATTGGGAAAACTTTAAAAAACTTCTCCTCTGAAACCGCTGGGCCCAGGTCTTTGATATTTGGTCAGCAGCATTATCTAGTGGACCTATACCAAGATTGTTCAAATTATAGCCCGGGGGTCAAGATTGGCCCCGCTCTGGGGCCCACCGGTTTTACATGGGCTTGTTTAGGGAAATCCTTTAAAAATCTTATTCTCTGAAACCGTAAGGCTCAGGTCTTTGATATTTGGTATAAAGCTTCATCTGGTGGACCTCTATCAAGTTTCCCGGCAATTGACAATAAAGTGTCCCGATGACTGACATGTTACCAGTTATATTTTATAGTCCTTTAGGGTTATTGGGACGCCGCTTTTCCACTAATAGTTATCGTTACACCGAACAAATTTTCCACCGTATTTGACAATATCCTTTGTCAAAGTCTCGTTTGGTTTCCTTTGAGCTGTGATCTACTGAAAACATATTATACATTTAAAGTGAAGAGCAATTCTATCCATTAAGAGTAGAATCATATTGATATTAGAGTTACTTCCTATGAAGGTTTGAATGTTCCCCGTAGATGCATCAATCTATGACTTTGGTACCATCTTCATTTTATCTATCATTTTCAGACGACGCGAAGGCGACGACAGCTAGACCTAAAGTCGCGGAGGCTCCTGCTAGACAAATCCATACACGTTTAGACGACGCGAAGGTGACGACAACTAGACAAAAAGTCCCCGAGGTTCGTGCTGGCAGATCAAAGGAAGGTAAGGCTTCAAGCGTAACTACAGCAAAAGACATTATATTTTAGCTCACCTGAGCCGAAGGCTCAGTGGGGAGCAGTCACCATCCGTTCTCGTTGTCAACCGCCCATCTTACGAACCGTCCGTTCAAAATTTCTTTAAACGATATCTCCTAAACCACTGAACAGATTCTGACGAACTTGGCAGAAATGATACTTGGGTGGTCCTCTTTTACAGTTGTTCAACGTATACAATTCCATGGAGAACTCTGGTTGCTATGGCAACGGAAAGGGAGAATAAGAGAAAACCTTTAAAAACCTTCTTCTCAAAAACCAGAAGGCTTTGGTATTTAGTATGAAGATTCAACTAGTGGACCTCTGTCAAGATTGTTCAAATTATAAACCTGGGGCCAAAAATGTTTCCGCCCCGGGGCCCACTCTTTTTACACGGCCTTACAAGAAGGCCCAGGTTTCTGATATATGGTACACAGCTACCAAAGACGTCATTTGGGCCCACTTGTTATATATATATATATATATATACGTATATAGGAAAAGCCTTTAAAACGCTTCTTGTCTGAAACCAGAAGGCCCAGGCCTTCGATATTTGGTACACAGCTTCGTCTAGTAGACCTCTGCCAGATTGTTCTAATTATAGTCCTGGAGATAAACATGGCCCCTCCCAGGGGCCCACATGTTTAACAAAGACATGGAAAACATTTAAAGCCATTCTTATTCAAAACCAGAAAGCCCATGTCTTTGATCTTTGGTACATAGCTTCGCTTAGTGGACCTCTGCTAAAATTGTTCAAATTTTAGTTCTAGGGTCAAAAATGGCCACGCCAAGGTGCCACATGTTACATAAACTAATATTGGGAAAACCTTCAAAAATCTTGACTGACAACAGAAGGCAGAGGCTTTTGATATTTGGTACACAGCTTCGGCTAGTGGACATCTGCCAAAATTGTTCAAATTATAGCACTGGGGCCAAAATAGGCCCCGCCTAGGGGCCCACATGTTTTACAAAGACTTATGAAGGGACAACTTTTAAAAATCATCTTGTCTGAAAACAGAAGGCCCGGGTCACTGATATGTGGTGCACAGCCTCGTCTAGTGAACATCTACCAAAGTTTTTCAAATCATATCCTTGAAGCCCACATACAGTATGTTTTACATACAGTAATACAGTGTGTGTGTATGAATTCGGGTTTAACGTCGCTTTCAACAATTTTTCAGTCATATCACAACGGTGTCTGGTTGCGACAGGGAGCTCAATGCTCACGTTTATAGTGCTGCCTCACTGAAGTATCATGTCCCAGACACATTACATGATACCACACCCAGTCACATTATCCTGACACTGGATCGACCAGTCCTAGCTCTACCCCGTAAATCTGAGTGCCAAGCGAGGAGCAGCTAGTACCATTTTTAACGACTTTGGTATGTCGCGGACCGGGATCGAACCCGAGACTTCCCGTTCCCCGGAGCGGACACTCTACCAACTGAGCTATCGGGGCCGGTTATACAGTAATACAGGGAAAACCATTAATAATCTTCTTGTCTGAAACCAGAAGGCCCAGGGCTTTGCTATTTGGTACACAGCTTCGTCTGTAGGACCTCTGCCAGATTGTTAAAATGGCAGTTCGAGGGCCAAAAATGGTCCAGCCAAGGAGCCCACATGTTTTACATAGACTTATATAGGGAAAACCTTTAATAAGCTTCTTGTTTGAAACCAGAAGGCCCAGACCTTTGATATTTGGTACACACTTCGTCTAGTAGATCACTGCCAGATTGTTCAAATTATAGTGCTGTGGCCAAAGTGGCCCCACTAAGGGACCCACAAGTTGTACACAGACTTATACAGTGAGAAACTTTAATAAGCTTTTGTCCGAAACCAGAAGGCCCAGGCCTTTGATATTTGGTACACAGCTTTGTCTAGTGGACCTCTGCCACATTTTTTCAGGTTAGAATTTTCTTCTTTTTTTTTCAAATGTATTTGTATTGGCGTGTGGTGGACTTCAATATTATATAAATAAATCTCTCAGGTGAGCGATATAGGACCATCTTGTTTGGGACGATTGTTATCAATAATTGCACCATAGTTCCCTTCGCCAATCCCAACAATTTCCGTCAGCTCTGTTTTCTGTTGGTTACTTAACAAGCCATTGGTCTCAAACAGTATGGACCATGATCAGACTGCTACTGTAGGAGCAGTGTGAGCATGTTCAACACTGTTCGCCTGTATGCCAAAATATGTATGAAAATTTTGCAAGATACTGGAAACGACAGAATTAGACGACATTTGAGCCCCGCCAAGCGAATTTGGGTCTTCGAGCATTCCGTCATAACAAATTTTAACTGCGCATGCCCAGCCATTCAGAGGGGCCAGGGATATGGCTTTCTGTCTGAAGGTTCCTCTTGATTCCCTGCTTGTATGAGCGAGCAGCGAAGGTTCTGGTGAGACTGCGCGGATGCGCAGGCTCGCCTGAACCTTCGCTGCTCCCATAGGCGATAAGTACCAAAATCGCTTGACGGGGCCCATTTTCAGATGAAGTTTTTTCGTGGCGTCATAAGGGTTAGAAATGACGGTTTCATTTCATCCATACATATATGACAATGGAAGTACTCCGCCGAAATTAGTTTGGAGTGATACACTTTCCATTTTAGGGATGTCAAGTTAATTTTATTTGTGATAAGTTTTGCAAAAAAATTTCATACTTTCAACAAACAGCGTAAACTCAGATCAGACGCCGCATTCTGTGGCGACTGATCCGAGTCTACACTCTTTGCCAATGCCCCATAAATGGGACGCTAGGCGTGTATGGGTTAAGGATACATGAGACAAATTCTCTCCTATGACAAGGAAGACTAGGTATTCGCACTCCCCGCCCGGTTTATCATCAATTTGTTGTATATATACCGAGTCAAAAAAGTTCCTATACATAAACTTGCTTCTGTTACCATAGTTACTGCAAATGAAAAACACACAAAATTTGTTTTGTTTTAGTTAGAGGAGTCATTTTACCATGTAAAAGTCCAAACTGTTTTTGTTCATGTAAACTCGCCAGCCTGGGCTATTGTTTTAAAAAACCAGGGGGTCACTGTGAGAATTTCGCAGAATAAATCATTACAAAGGCCAAAATTTAACACCATAAAAAATAAACTTAGCGCAAGATTTATAAACTTTGATACATGTAACCTTTTATTGGATATCCTCTGTGTCTATTTACAAAAGGTTTGTAACTTTAGTTCCATTCGCTAAGAGAAACAGACGATCGCGTATAGGCCTCCCATTCTTTGAAGTTGTGTGCAAAATGCTAATTTCAATTGAAACTCCATAGAAAATTGCAATCGGTAGTGCTACATGCTACATGAATTTTCTACATTATTTTCCATCATGATTAACAGCAATGGTGGCAACAAAGCGCTATTTAAAGAAACTGCAAAAACTGAATGACAGGTATAGAAATAGGAACAGTTTGAAAATTGCTATATTTTTAATTGAAAGGGAGATAATCTGAGAATTTCACAAATTAAAGCTTTGATTGTAGGGCAAGATCATGAGATATTGGAAATGTAAAGTGAGTTTCGATGATCAGTGGTCATGATCTTTCATCTCTGACAAAAATGATCATCTGCGCATGCGCAATGCCAAATTCCTTGCAAAACCTTTCTAGGCACATATTGCAAGACACCTCTTGAGCAGAATAGTATGGGCAAATGTAAATGTATGCATTTTGTAGCTAAACGTCCGATTCAGATGTTTACAACCACGCTTAGCTGAATGGCTGCCGGATAGCTACTGGAATTTACCCGGAAGTTGGTATAGTTACTTTTTTGACTGGGTATATTACAATGTGATTACCTAAGTAATTTTGCATTGGCCCTGTTTCAGGTCCGAGGTCTGCTGTATTGAACCGAGGCCGATGGCCGAGGTCCAATACAGCATACCAAGGACCTGGGACAGGGCCAATACAAAATTACTTGGTTAATGACAAGTTTATTAATTAACTTCAAAAACAAAACAAAACAAAAATATTCCTAACAAAATTTTGTTTCAATAAACGTTTCTCACTCATCGGAAAAATAACTTTTTTATACACTGGTCAATCCTTTCACAGGATTGCCGGGTCTTACGTAGCTTTGCCGATGTATACAGCGCAAGTTTTCTGGAAGAAAATGGCGGCGTGCATGAGTTGCTAAGCGGAAGTAGGTCGTATTTTCCATTGTTTTATCGTTTGCGTTTGTGTTCAACACAGAAACATGCCACCTATCACACGGAGTTTAGAAATTATTCTTTTTAGAGCGTGCGATGTGAATTTGGTGGTATCTTTTAGATTTTAGCGAATTGTTTTGCACACAATCCACTCAGGGAAGGAAATCTTTTAAGAAATGGGACATTTTCAACTCCTTTTGTTGCAATTTGAGATGTGCGAGCTATCTTGTTTTTCTTTATGCATGCCTACTTCTTCATTCCGGTCCGAGAACTCGTATGACGATAACCGTTAGGCAGGGGACTATGCTTAGAAAAGAAAATCGGGAAAACATGAATATGACGCACGGTTTGGTGAAACTTGATACAGCGCAATTTGCCGGTGGCCATTTTATTGCGACAATGTCGAGTTATTGTGTCACTAATTTTATGCTGTGCGAGCCTTTGATTTTTTATTTTATTCGTTCAACCTTAAATCCACACAACCTAGAGAGACAAAATAAGGCAGATAGACCTATGTAGACCGAATGTAACACTTGGATCATGGGTGACTTTAATCTACCCAGGCTAGACTGGACAACACTATCCCCAGACAATGGCTGCAACTACCCACCTTATACAGGGAATGCATTGATACATTTAATGATAATGATCAACCAACCGATCAGAGGTCAGAACATACTGGACCTATTTTTCACAACAAACCCAACCCTTGTCAATAAAACCTCAACAATCCCAGTAATAAGTGACCATGATGCCATTATCTGTGCAGAGCTCAACATCAAGCCTAAAGCCCCAAAGCAGCAGCCCCGCTAAATCCGGATCTATAAAAAGGCTGACTGGGAACAGCTGACGCAAATCATGGTTGACTATTACCAAGAACTGAGTACTCGTGACCCAGAAACACAGGACGTGCAAAGTCTCTGGGACTCCTTTATTGACATGTTTGAAACTGCCCTGCACAAGTGAATCCCAGTAAGGATCCCAAAATCAAAAGATGTCCACCCTTGCATCATCGGTGAGCTTCGCCCCCTGCTAAGGAAACGTGACAGACTCTACCGGAAATATCGGATGTCTGGTAACTCCAAACTACATAGTAGATTCCTTAAAATTAAGCACTTAATACGTAAGAAATCCAAACATGCTTATGAAAATTATATACTTGACATCCTAGGATTAGTTGATACTCCAGACCATACAGTAATGCTCCCAATCAAAAAGGCTGCAACAAAAAGCTCTTTTCTTTGCTTAAACACCCTAAGCCAGACTCTAGCGTGGTCTCAGCCTTGAAAAAGGATGGAGTCAACTACACTGACCGTAAGGACTGCTCAAATATCTTCAACGGCCAATTCCATTCTGTTTTCGGCCCAAGTCACCCCTCTCCTTAGGTGCACTCTGTAAAATGAAATAACAAGACCTGCCAGACTTTGGTCATAACTTGCTTTACACCGGTAGCCCCCACTCCCCAATGCAGGATATAGAGATCTCAGACAAAGGAATAAAAAAGCTCTTGCTGAAACTTAACCCATACAAAGATTCGGACCCAGACCAGATTAAGCCTATAGTACTGAAAATTCTCCATGCTGAACTAGCCCCTACACTGAAATTTTTCTTTCAGAGGTCTCTCGAGACAGGCGAATTCCCCTCTATTTGGAAACAAGCCAGTGTAACCCCAATATTTAAGAAGGGTGAGAAGCTTAAGCCCTCCAATTATAGGCCGATATCCATCACTTGTATCCTATGCAAAACATTAGAACACATAGTTGCCAAATAAATTGTCAAACATTTCGATCAACAATTTTTCTTTGAGCTACAGCATGGATTCCGGGAGAAAAAGTCTTGTGAGACACAACTGATGATGCTGGTAGATGAACTTCTAAAGGGGATGAAATCGAGCAAACAAACTGACCTTATTATTTTAGATTTCAGTGAGGCATTCGATAAGGTCCCTCATGAGAAATTGCTTTTTAAACTGCATCTTTATGGAATAAGGGGGGAACCACTCAAATGGATAAACTCAATTATGGACGACAGGTCTCGAAACGTTATTTTAAATGGGAAAAAATCAGACAACATACCAGTATCATCAGGTGTGCCCCAGGGATCAGTCCTAGGACCAATATTGTTTTTAACTTACATAAATGACCTACCTGAACAGGTCAGATCTAACGTTCGATTATTTGCAGACGATACAGCCCTCTATCTCACATTCTCCAAATCTGCCACACCAGCTCTACTTCAGGAAGATCTTTGGCATCTCGAGTCTTGGGAAAAAGCCTGGGACATGGATATCAATCCATCAAAATGTCAGGTCATACACATCACTAGGTCACGGCAACCTGCTCAAAATCAGTACCACCTGCATGGGGTCCTCCTAGAAGCAGCACCTTCAGCAAAATACCTAGGAGTTGATATTTCAGAAAATCTCTCCTGGAACACCCATATATCAAGTGTTTCTAAGAAAGCAAACCGAACACTTGGATTTCTTAAGCGAAATATTAATATACACATTAAGGACTTTAAGACAACAGCATTTAAAACAGTCGTACTTCCACAGATAGAATACGCCTCTGGCATGTGGTATCCATTTACAGACACTGCCATCCAGCAAGTCGAAAAAGTTCAACGCCGCGGAGCAAGGTCGGTCAAAAGAGATTACAACAGAACCTCAAGTGAGACTGCCATGCTGCAGTCACTCCAGTGGAGAAGTCTTGACCGACGCCGCATAGATACTCGACTTTCTCGTATATAAAAAATCACACATGACCTTGTCGCTATTCCCAGAGACCAGTACCTCACAGTCGTGCAAAGACAATCTAGAACCTCACACCCACTGGCTTACAGACAGATCTCTACCCCTACAGATTATTATAAATATTCTTATTTTCCCCGGACTATTGTACACTGGAATCCCCCCTCCCCCACAGCAGTAGTCTTGCTGCCCAACGTTGATGAGTTCAACAGGGCAGTCAGCCAGATCAACCACTGCTCACATTAACCAACCACCGCCTTGCTTTTAATCTTGTAACTAGACCTTTTTAACTTTCACGCTTTTAATTTTCCTTTAATGTTCACCCCTGCCTTTTCTTAGCCCGACTTTGCACTCACATGCTACAAGTCCCATCAATGGGTTAAGCATTATTGGAGGATAGATAGATTGATTTACATTTTTGGAGATAAATATAAATGGGCTACTTTCTTCTTGCCCACGTCAGACACACATCAACGGCAAGTAAGCTTCTTTCCCGCGTACATACGTAGAGAGAGAGAGAGAGAGAGAGAGAGAGAGAGAGAGAGAGAGAGAGAGAGAGAGAGAGGTGTATATTCTAAATATACTACCCAGAGCATTTGCTGCTATCAGGCATTCGCTAATTTTATGCTGTGCGAGCATTAGTCGTTCAACCCTGATAGAAAGAATAAGGCAGATAGACGCTATGTGGACTGGGTCATCCGTGAGTTGTTCCGCCTGTGGGTCGTTTCAACCTGGGTCGGTTCGTCCATATTTTTATCCAGGGTTTATGGATTGAGGTAAGGTATGTGATGATATATACTACTCAAAGTTTGATAGGGATCACTTTTTATATACCAAATTTTGCACTGAAAATTTAAGATTTCTTGACAGAATTTGTACTCGGTATATTGGTAAATATCTGAAACAGAAACTCATGTGCAGTTCAGTATTCATAAAAGTGCACACTTCTCACACTTCGCAAATGAATTCATGCACCCCCAAAATCTTGCGTAGCACTGCTTTCCAACAGACCAATCAAACTTGTCAGTGTTCCTTTACCAAGCGTAAAATGGACTTCATTTGAATTTTGTGAAACACTAAAATGCCTAGAGGACAATTAAGAAACCGTCTAAGCCCCGAAGAAATGAATCGTGCCGTCGGAATGTTGGAATCTGGCGTCTCTCAACGTCGTGTTGCTGGGATTCTGAATGTGTCTCA
Organism: Lucinisca nassula; assembly: GCA_963580285.1. Lineage (NCBI taxonomy): Eukaryota > Metazoa > Mollusca > Bivalvia > Lucinida > Lucinidae > Lucinisca > Lucinisca nassula. The sequence continues at coordinate 164,137,260 of OY757015.1, read as the reverse complement.
GAGCGTGGTTTCCCGAATGTGGAGTCGGCATCTTACCCATGGAAACCCTTCACACAGACACGGCGGGGTCGAGAAAGGGCTACAACTCAACGTCGGTGCCGTTTCTAGTAGATTCAGTCTCGACGTCAACGGTTCCTGAACGCTACGCGTTTGCATAACGAGCTTCGGAACGGAACTGGAGTGCGAATTTCTGCACAAACTGTCAGAAACGGGCTCCACGAGTTCGGACTTAATGCCATGAGGCCTGCTGTACGTGTTCCGTTGACGAGACAGCACGTGCTAGACCGGTTGGACTTTGCCAGAACTAACGCCAGGTGGACGGTTCATGGCTTGACGCCAGTACTGTTTACTGAGGAGTCCAGATTCTGTATAAACTTCACTTATAAACGTCAATTAGTGTGGCGAATGTCTAAAGAGCGATTCGATGACTTGGATGTGGCAGAGCACGATCGCTATGGAAAGGGGTTAGTAGTAAGGGCCCCACTTGGGCGCCATGGACTGCGCATGCGCAGCATTTGTATCACTTCCGGTGAAACGTAAGCGAAACGATTAGATGACGAAACTACCCTAAATATCGGACGTGTGTTCGAATGACGTAACTCGCGGTAATTACGCCGTAAGTATCCTAAATTTTGAGGCGAAAGATGTTCCCGCGGATTGGCGAAGTTCGCCGTCCCCGATCTGGTCGGGGTGATCGGGGTCTACCCCGTTCGCTCGAGCGATCCTATCCCAATATTTAGGGAGATACTACCCTGTATAGTATCGATGAAATTAAGTCTCTCACCCGCAAACCAATTATCGCCTCGAAAACCGGGAAAACAATGGAAGGTGTTGGAAGAGCTCGACTCGATGCGAGAAACTAGTAATGGACCGCGTCCCGGAAAAAAAAAAGTTTGGTTCGTTCGATTTGAGGTTTAACGTCCCCGTCAACGCCGTATAGATCATTTTGGGGGGCGTTGCTCCCAGTCGCGCGAGACCTTTACCGGACATATCTACGACATTTGTATCTCGGAGAATCTTTCTCGGCTACGGAATTTATACGGATATCAGGGGGGCGTAGCCAGTATGCATTATGAGAGTGGAGCGTAAAATGAGAAGCAAATGATGATAGGATTTTTGATCAGCTGTAATTACCCTAAAAATTGGGGCACCTGAAGGGAGGTCACCGTAAATATCCTAAAGTTTGATCTCAAGCGATGTAGCAAACGTGTTCTGGTGGAATAGTGGAATGACAAACAGTGCAGACCCTGGTTAGGGTGATCGGGATCTACACCGTTTTTTTCTGTCCCAATATTTAGGGTAATACTACCCGGTGCAGTCCTGCGATATTGACAAATCGATTGTCTCCGACACTCAGTGCGAAACGCTTATCGCCTTTAAACTAGAAAACAATGAAACTCGCTGGAAGATAGCGTTTAGAAGGCTGATGTTATCGTTTAAATTTCTAAACACGCTCGCTTCTGAATGGGCTGCAGCTGAGAAAAAAGTTTTTATCAAACATGTTTGTTCGATTTGAGGTTTAACGTCCCCGTCAACGCCGTATAGATCATTTTGGAGACGTTGCTTCCGAGCCGACATTGCGCTGAAATGACATCTCAATCCCTGCCGCCTAATAAAAACGATAGAGTTTATACGCGTGGCCGGGCCGACTCGCGGCTCTAAGCCCCCGATGGGCAGGGGGCGGATCAATCATTTTGCCCCGTTTTCGACATAGAAATATTTTTACCCAAACGAAATAGATTTAATACGTCCGCAAAGTCTGCGCGGCGTGACGGGACTTTTTAGGCCTTATACCGTTACGAAATTCCGCCCACGCGAATATATGGAAAAAATTACTAACCAATTTTTTTGGTTCGGGTTTTACGACCCTTTCAAGACTATTTTACTCATACCGAGTCGATCGTTATTCAGAGGTGGGCGAAAACCGGAGTGCCCGGAGAAAAACCACCTGACAGCAACACCTGCTGTCACGAAACTTCACACACGCATACCTACCATCACAACGGCCCCCGCCCATAGGGGCTCGAAGAAATATAGGGGCCGCGTGATGCTTCCACGCAGAGTTGAATCCGGTCCGCACACTAGTACTCGTAAACCGCTTAGAGGATCTAAGCCTGTCCGAGCAAAGCGGTGCGAGTCTGTCAGTTCGCGCTAATAAACCCTATTGACTTCATCGGGCGACAGGGCTTGAGATGTCATTTTTATAACCGACCAACGACTGAGGGCATAGCGGAGGCGGAGCGATATACGCGCTCGATCGGGGTTAGCTCCGTTTGGTCAGGGGCAGTCGGTCAGTCGTTCACGCGAATTGTTGCGCGTGTTAAACGAAACGACGTCGTTTTACCGTTGTACGCGCGGCGTGTGCCAGTGCACGGCAGCAGCACCCTTCCAGTCCAACATTTAGGATATAACTACTGTCAAACGCTGGCGCGGTGTCATGGCAAGCTTAATAAGTGGGATGTTTGGCCTAGACCCTCTAAGCGGTTTACCAGTACTCGTGGGGGTGAAAGACACGTGCAGCCCGATCTATTTATTTGAGCCCTAGAGGGGCGGGGAGCTAAATATCCCGTACAGAGGGCCCTCGCTATAACGACAGTATTTGTTCCCTTCTATGGCACCGTTATAAAGAATCCCGATTTGGAGTACGACGGGTACATTTTAAGGACCTCCTCGCCTTTTATCTTTCTCTACAAATGTTATAGATATACGTAAGAATCGCCTCATCGAGGCGTGGGTGCATTACAGCGTTTTGAATGTAACCCCCGACGATTTTAACCATTTGTGATAAAATATGCCTCACAGATACGTATACGAATGTCCTATATGCCGTAGAAAGAATGTGTTGTATATCGTTTGTCATTTGAGAAAAGTACACCGTGTGACTGTAGAAGACTGGTTGGAGAAAGTAGAAAGAATACGCGTAATTATTATAGGTAGTGTTGATAGTTGACCTTTCCAATAGAATCTATAATCAAAGATATTTAAGTTCTAAAATAAAAACCAATCAGAAAGAAGGCATTGCGTATATAAACGACGCGTGAACGATGTATCGTCATTCTCATCATGAACGTCATGGACAGTAAAGCCGATCAACTCGACATGGAATTCTTCGAAAATAGACTCAAAACATTCGATACTTATCCTAAACAGATGCAACCGGATAAATACCAACTGGCAAGGGCGGGACTTTATTACACGGGGAAATCGGATTTATGTCAGTGCTTCAGTTGTTACGTAAAACTCAGCTCTTGGGAACGAGATGACGACGCCATCCAAGAACACTACAAATGGTCACCGAACTGTACATACATCAAGATGGTCGGGGCACCGCCTAAAATACAGACAGGGTTCGCGTTCGGGTCAAGTGCGACCTTAAGCGGTTTCGGGAAAGCATCCGATAATTTAGCGAGTACATCGGATCCAAAACGCTGTAAAAACTGGAGAGTTAACGGAGACGAACCTATGTGAGCGATGTTTGGATTAATGCGTATGGCATTAACAATATTTAACGAGTTGTGTTGGTGGTTAAGATGCCGCCAGTTGCGAAGAGAAGCCAGAGAGGCTTCGGAACGGCGGAGAGAAATATTTGAAAGACAGCGGCACGAACATTCGTACAGCGTTATATCGTAAATTGTATTGCATTGTAAACTCGTAGGAATGCGTATACGTATTTATCCTTTACAATAAAACGGGTCAGACTCGGAACAGTACTCGTCTTCTTCGTATTTTAACCCCGAGCCACTAGCGAGTTATCTAGGTCCTGAAAAATATAATTGACAATACGGGAGGTGACCTGGCTACTTGTATCGATTGCTGATCATTGCCTTCACTTTATTTTGAGAGCGTTTACGGCCGCACACTTCATATGTTCCATTTCTGTGGTGCTTCCAAAGGATAACCCTTTTATAGAACGTATTAGGATAGAACGTGTGGCGGCCGTAAAAAGTCTCCCTGCCCTACATCGTAGTGTAGTTTATATTTTCTGGTCCTTCGGGTTCATCGATTCAGTTGTGGAATTTTGAAAATATCTGAGGGTCACTGATGAGGCCTAATTGGCCGAAGCTAGCTAGTTGCTTCCAAAGGATAACCCTTTATAGAACATATTAGGATAAAAATGATTACAAAACAAACGTATAGTTTTACATATTTATTTACGCGCAACGTAGTGGCAAATTATATATATACATGTATAAATGTTCATGTAAAGTCTTTCCGTCTTCTTCTAAGCATTCTTTTCGTTTTAGACACGATCAGGCGGTCGTTGAACTTCTTCTGGCGTGGGTTGAATTCTTTGATAATGTCTCGCATGGTTTTTCCTCGAGATCTAGCCATCACGTAGTACGCGCAGTATAGTCCGCATACGTTAGAACTAGATTGTTGAAGCTGTTTATCGTTCATTAAGTAGGGTTTATTGAGTACCTCTTCGAACCCAACGCCGTAACTTCTAGGATCGTTTCCTACTGAATCGAAAAATTCGTACGGTCCGTGTTTGGGAAAATAAAATGTTACCCAGTGTTCCCCTCTTTGATAACTCGTGGATGTGTTGGAAATGACGAACCTTCCTCTTCGTTTTTTAATTTGGTCCGCTGAGCAGACAGTTACGGGGTATCCGGAAAGTATACGAGTCAGTTGATCGCTGTTCATCGTCGCTTAATATTTAAAGGTTGTCCAGTCTACCAACTGCCCGCTTTTCGCTCTCGGTTTCTTACGATCAGAGGCCTCGCCCTTATGCTCCTTTCGTAATCGTGCTAGTTCTGACTTTGCCATTTCAACCGCTTGAGCCACGGGAGTGACCAATTTCACCACGGGTTTTTGCTGTGCTAGCATTTTAATTTCTTTTTGTCGCTGATCTTCCATTTCCTTTAGAAGACGGTTTCTTCTACCGCTACCGACGATATACCGTCCCTCGTGATCGGGCTGAACGTAGCCCTCGCTCAAGTCTTTGAAATGTTGGTACCACGCGTCGTAGTCCGGGACATAAGGCACCCATTTATTCAGTTTCTTGTCAAATACTTCTATAGAACCCATCTTTTTTCTGTAAATATGGGGATGCTTTACCCTTCTTACGTATATTTCATTCGGCATTGGATTCCTGGTTTTCATCGGTTTCTGTCAAGACATGGTCGGGCCAAACGCTGGCGAATAAATCCTTCCTCAGTTTCACGGCTTGCTGGATGGATTCGTCGACATTCATGTCATGCTGTATTCTTAACGTTTCAGCCGACTGTAGAATCTGCCGTTGAGTAGGATCCTTTTGCAGCCGGTGATAATCCATCAGAAACCTCGCGTAATCGTGCCTTAGTCTTTTCCTGAGGGAGGGCAAGTCCTCGTTTGCTGCGCGATGATGAGCGTCCTCGGGAGCAGTCCCATCTTCGATGTAGCTATTAACCTTGTCTTTAAAGAGCTCTGCATTCGATTGCCTTAGAGGTTCCTTAAACCTTCTCTCCCATATTTCTAGACACGGGCGGTCTTCTGCCAGCTCATCTTTGACGCGTTTACCCGGAGGTCTCATATAGGGGTAATGCGTGTCGTTTACGTCGCTTATCGATTCCCTGTCATCGTCACTGTCATCGTCACTTATATCGGACTCTTCGGATACCTCTAATTTCCGCTTTCTTTCTACCGGAAATATGTCACTGCGTAAACGCTCTTGTTCGGGCGTGCTCGATTTTAGGTCGACTATCAGGTACCCGTAAGGCTGACTCGTAGCCTGTTCGAATCGTTTCATAAACGCGGAATGGGATGCTGGATAAATTCTTCTCGCCAACGTCGCCACTTGTTGTCTGTCGATGGGATTATTGAAAAGGACGAGGTATTGCGTGTTCAAAGCGATGTCTCTACAGGCTTTTCCTTGCGGGAATAGATTCTGCGTGAGATATACGACGGACAAGTTTCTGTGATGACTTCCCTTAGTAAAGAGGTCCGCAATTCTTTGATCGCATTTAGCCTCGGTCATCAAGTCGTCAAAAACCAGGACGTTCCTTTTGCGGGTATCCACATACTCGGAGCTAGTCAGGTTGTCCGGTATACCGTGTACAAACTCTATCTGGGGAAGAGTGCGTTGCAAGTCGTCGTACAATCTTTGCCATTGGCCAAAACACCATACGATACGTTCGGGTGGAGGGTATATGAGGTCGGACAGGAGTAATTTTCTAGTCCATTCCGTTTTACCGCTTCCGCTAGGGCCAGTCACCACCATAGAAAACGGGTGTTGGAAGGTAATGTCGTTTGTCATGTCTGGGACTATCCCACTACCGTGCTTATTGCGTAGGTGTCTTAACAAAGCATCACGTCTCGAGAACCCGCGGTTACAGTCCGAGCATCGATTCATTTTCGTTTCAAGAGTTTGCGGTTTGGTTATTCTTACAAACTTTTCCCATCATTGACCACCGCCACTACAGTCAACACCACCACAGCCACCACCACCACCACCACCACAGACACCACTGCAGACACCACCCGCCCATAGGGGAAATATATGGGCTGCGTGATGCTTCCAAGCAGAGCTGAATCCGGCCCGCACACTAGTACTGGTAAACCGCTTAGAGGGTCTAGGCCAAACATCCCGCTTATTAAGCTTGCCATGACACCGCGCCAGCGTTTGACAGTAGTTATATCCTAAATGTTGGACTGGAAGGGTGCTGCTGCCGTGCACTGGCACACGCCGCGCGTACAACGGTAAAACGACGTCGTTTCGTTTAACACGCGCAAGAATTCGCGTGAACGACTGACCGACTGCCCCTGACCACAATAGATACCACCACAGAAACCACCACCACCAATACCCAGTGCCTCTCCTCTTTAACCATTCGAGAATACAACTGGTCCTAAATGTTCGATTTGCGAAAATCGCTTTCTTTTTTTTTTTCACGTTATGTCTAATCAGATACGGCTAAGCTAAGGGTCTCATCTCTCAGATATTCTGTTACAAAAGCGAGCAAGTCTTTGAACCACTTTTCGTAAAACTCAATATCTTTCAAATGCATGGGACTTTTCTCTCCGGACGTAGGTATCGAATACAGCTCTCCAGTCCTCAGCTTATATCTGATGGGGTTGTCGTCGCTATCCGGCGGTGGAGTTCTTGCGGGTGGGAAGAAATAACACTGGCCACTCCTTAGCTTTCGCTTTAGCCGTTTCCAGTAGTGCTTTACCGTATCGTAGATCTGCTTTCTTGTGTAGATCGTGTTGCCTTCCCCGTCCTGGTGAGAAGTTACACGGTAAAAAGTGAGTCGGGGTTCCTGGCCAAAGTGAAATTTATAGTTGTCCTCGATCCAATTACATAGACCCCTTTCGTTGAAATTCCAGTTGATTTCGTTAATTACGCGCGTGTCCTTTTCGATGCACTCCTCTCCGCCGCAAGCCCGATATAATGTTAGAAACCTTCCCATCCTACCTGGAACGCAACGCTTGGTGTTTTCTCTTTGCGGATTCGTTTGAGAATGAAGTTTTTTACTACAACCTTTACGTATTCTTCGGCGATTTCAAAACGAGGCTGTCGTCTCCCATTGGCCGATGCTCGACACATTCGGAATGTTGTTTGGCAACTAGTTTTTGGTTATTGATAAACGCCGCCATTATAATGGTCAAGGCGTTGTTATTATGATGTAACGCGGGAACTAATTAAGATGACTTATTCTGCGCCTGCACCTGACAGTAGTAATATCCTAAATGTTGGGACAGAAAAAAACGGTGTAGATCCCGATCACCCTAACCAGGGTCTGCACTGTTTGTCATTCCACTATTCCACCAGAACACGTTTGCTACATCGCTTGAGATCAAACTTTAGGATATTTACGGTGACCTCCCTTCAGGTGCCCCAATTTTTAGGGTAATTACAGCTGATCAAAAATCCTATCATCATTTGCTTCTCATTTTACGCTCCACTCTCATAATGCATACTGGCTACGCCCCCCTGATATCCGTATAAATTCCGTAGCCGAGAAAGATTCTCCGAGATACAAATGTCGTAGATATGTCCGGTAAAGGTCTCGCGCGACTGGGAGCAACGCCCCCCAAAATGATCTATACGGCGTTGACGGGGACGTTAAACCTCAAATCGAACGAACCAAACTTTTTTTTTTCCGGGACGCGGTCCATTACTAGTTTCTCGCATCGAGTCGAGCTCTTCCAACACCTTCCATTGTTTTCCCGGTTTTCGAGGCGATAATTGGTTTGCGGGTGAGAGACTTAATTTCATCGATACTATACAGGGTAGTATCTCCCTAAATATTGGGATAGGATCGCTCGAGCGAACGGGGTAGACCCCGATCACCCCCGACCAAATCGGGGACGGCGAACTTCGCCAATCCGCGGGAACATCTTTCGCCTCAAAATTTAGGATACTTACGGCGTAATTACCGTGAGTTACGTCATTCGAACACTCGTCCGATATTTAGGGTAGTTTCGTCATCTAATCGTTTCGCTTACGTTTCACCGGAAGTTATACAAATGCTGCGCATGCGCAGTCCATGGCGCCCAAGTGGGGCCCTTACTACTGGGGTTAGTCATGGTTTGGGCTGGGATAAGCATAAACGGTAACACTGACTTGTACGTCGTTGAAAACGGAACGTTAATGGCAGTGAGGTACTGTAATGATATTCTTGATGAGTTTGTGAGACCATCTGCAGATGCTATCGGCCCGGACTTTATTCTGATGGACGATAATGCCCGTCCCAACCGTGCCAACGTCACTGATTCCTATCTGGAATGTGAGACAATCGTTCGTATGGACTGGCCTACTCGGTCACCGGACTTAAATCCGATTGAGCATGCGACGGACATGCTTCAGCGTGCTGTGTCAGCCCGACCTGTGCATCCGAGGACTTTACAGGAGCTCAAAGATGCATTGGTTGCTGAATGAAAGCTGATTCAACAAAACCGAATACAGACTCGGATTACGAGAATGCGCAGGCGATGTCGTACTGTAATTGACGCCCGTGGACGCCATACGCGTTATAAGGCACGTTTGTCTAAACAAATTTGGAAATTTGTGAAAAATCAGTTGTCCAAATCCCTTCGTGTTACGGCAAATTTTGGGGGTGCCAAGACGGTTGCTGTTGTCACGCTTGAATGCAGTACCAGCTGACGAAATTAATCACTAGGTTTTGTGAAGGATACGTGTTCTATCATTATGTATCAAATTTGGATTCAGCTGATTAATTCATCCAACAATTATTTTGCATTAAAAAAGTGATCCCTATCAAACTTTGAGTAGTATATAAAAGGGGCGAAGGGGTATGGGGTGTCGGTGTGCGTTCTTTCTTTCTTTCTTTCAGTCAATATCGCCTTAACTCCTGGAGGAGACACAGACAATGTACGTCATATACTCTCCAGATTTGCAGAATGAAAACCTACGCAGTTATCTTGGATGACTCTTCCTGCATGTGGGAGGGGGGTGTGCATAGATTCACCCATCCGTTCGTCCCTCTACCCACACACGATTCCATCCTTCCGTCCGTTATCTATCTTATCCGTTTTTATATTCGCACGTCCACCATCTGTCCGTCTGTCTATCAACGTACCCCACACCGTCCATTGTTTTGTTTTAATTGAGGTTTGACGTCCCCTTCAACACTATAATATAGGTTGTTTTGGAGACGTTGCTTCCAATTTTGTGGGACTTTTACGCGACATTGAGATGAATTGACACCTCAAGCCCTGCCGCTCAATGGAACCAAAAGGCTTATATGCATTGGACGATCTCGCCTAGGAAGGCTTAGCCCTTCTACGCGGTTTACCAGTACTCATCTGTGGTCTGCTTTTGTCAACGTCAGAGCGCTGTGTTAAACGGTTGGATATCTAGGCCTAGGACATGTACAGACAGAAAGAGAGAGAGAGAGAGAGAGAGAGAGAGAGAGAGAGAGAGAGAGAGAGAGAGAGAGAGAGAGAGAGAGAGAGAGAGAGAGAGGAGAGAGAGAGAATGATAATAACAGGACACACGGACCATTTAAAATGTTTCGAGTTTCATAGTTGATACTATAACAGATTAAACTAAACATCGAGTCTGATCGTTGGGTACATGTACTTTATGTAAAAATAATGCTATGCAATGTCATAAAATAATTTCTGTTACCACAAATCACATAATTCAACGCTTTGCTCGATTGTTTGAGTTACAGTTTTACGTCTCCACCAACACCATTAAGGCCACTATGGAAACGCTGCTTCGGGTTTTGTGGAATTTTTACCAGATATTGAATTGGAATGACATCTCAAGCCCTACCACCCAAACAAATCGCTATTTGGTGCTGTCGGACTCGCACCACCTTTCCGGGGCAGGTTCGGTTAACCATCTGTCTTCGCAGAAGAACCATGCAGCCAAATCTTTTTCTATAAACGCCGATGGGCCGTGGCTCACAAAGTCAGTGTAATTTCATGATCCGCGTCATGGCATCTGCGAACAACAATCATTAGTGCAGTCTGATCAGCGAAACTATATTCACTGATTGGCTAGTACAATAATACTAGTAGTAGTCTGCGGTGCCGAGTATGTTTGTTAGTGTCTTATCTGGTAATAAGATCCCGAAGATAGGTTTTCTTGCGCCAGAGCTGATATTATCATTTCGGGATTTCATAAGAACACATGTAGACCTGGGGCCAGTTTCATCAATAAACATCGTACGATTAATCTTAAATTGTTCTTACGCACTTTTTAAAGAACTGCGTACGTCAGTTTCATCAAAACATCGCAAAGTATTCGTACGAGCTAAATTTCCGTTTCACTAAAATATGTCGCAATTTTGAATATGCTCTTAAACGGGGTCACTAATTGTCACATGCGTGATCACGTGCCGTCTTGAAATAGCCGTGTAAAGTAGATAACACGTTTTAAAATTATTATTCCAGTTGATGTAGATGTACATTCAGTATAAACAACGTTGAATCAACGTTGATTCTACGTTGTTTCAAACTTGTGTTCCTTTTTCATTATCGTAAGATACAGATATTTATTGTCTAGACCACTACTGGCGAGTTGGTCTGTTTTGTTGACGCCGTGACGTCAGACTATCGTTGATAGTAAACCTTTTACAACAAGCGTGTTTGTCAGTAAATGCGGTGTGTGTGTGGGGGGTGGGGGGAGGGGGTTTCAGCATAAGTGCACGTGTATTGTTGAGTTTATAATATTAGATAACATGTGAGACTTCGCTGAGCACTGTATTACCTTTTCACGCTCAATTTAATAAATTCAGTTATACAAGGGCACGGATACGTCACTAAAACAAGCCTATATAATATTGACCCCCTTGAACCCCACTTTTATATAGAAAAACTGGGGTTTACAGGGGTAAATTTAATTTTTCCTATTTCTGCTCTAAATACAGATTGTGGGTACTCGTTAGAACCGCCTCAATCGCCTCGGTGAGGTGGTTCTAACGAGTACCCACATTCTATATTTTGAGGAGAAATAAGAAAATCATCGCAATTGTTCGTCTTAAAATTTTCGTTTTCTCGGCGGTAAAGTTTACAATGCATTTGTATAGGTGTGTTTTCATAATGCAAGATTCAATTTATCGTATGAACTTAAAACACAGATTATGCAAGGTGTTAACACAAAACGTCAAAACATGATGATTAATAAGGAGCCACAGATAACGTTACATGACGTAGCCTCTGTAAGTTTCCGTATTTAACGTATATCAGTTTTCAGCTCCGGTTTGTGGTTGCCAATGGTCTGTAGCAAATATTTTTTCATTGATTGTTCGTCTGTCAGGCCATCCAGCCTTACAATGAAAAATAAATTCAGTTGATTTGCAACATAGAGCCTACAGAATGACTGATTTTAAATTACAAAGAACCTGTTCTATAGCTAGATGTATACACCATTATACAATCGTCTGCACATGCACAAAATGACAGTACGCAAGACCATGATCCCCTTCCCCGCCGTCGACATTAAAGGTTTTCGTACATACGAGTGTACGCATATGTACGTACGTCATTCAGCATGGGTGAACGTACGCGTTCCTGTACCCTCGGGTTTAAGGCATTGTTCCAGGAAGAACCTAAACTTTTAAGAGCTCATATTTTCCAGACCAAATGATGGAATTGTGATGATACATAGGTCAAAAGTTTTATTCAGCAATACACTGACCCTTACCTATGACCTCTAGGTCAAGTCATGGACTTAGAAAACTTCAAATACTACAATTATTTACGAGCTCATAATTTTAAATCATATACAATGGATATGGTTCATATTTGGTACGATGATAGATAAGCATTCAAAGTTAATTCAGCATACCCGCATCAATACCCTTGACCTCAAGGTCAAGGTCACGGACTCATAATTTTCAACATAATCGCGGCCAATGCCCATGACCTCAAGGTAAAGGTTACAGACTCAGATCTATTTAAATGTCAACATTTTTTTTTAATAAGAGCTCACATTTCCCAACCGATTTAATGCATTTACTTCATGTTTGGTATGAAGAAAGATACATGTCGTTTCTCCGGCTACTCCGTTTTGTTTTCGTCCACATCTAATTAATGATCGGCTCGAAATAAAAGAAATAATCTTGAAAGGGCCGTAAAACCAAAACTCAAGGTCAATGTCACAGACTTGGTAATTTATTTTTAATGGATTTGATGCATATCTGGATGATGATACACACTTTTTCCAAGATTTAAACGACTTTAACCCACACCTAAGCCTGTTCTCAAGGACACTTTTCTTGCCTATGCAGTCTTTTTTTTTTTTTTTTTTTTTTGTTTTTTGTTTTTGGCAACATGCTTTTTGGTGAGGGTTGTCCCTGGGCAGGTAAATCTGTGTCGAATTCACAATTCTAGTTTTATCTGTCGATTTGCGGAACACTGAGACTTCATTTTAATCAAAAGTCTAATCGCAGATTGTGGGTAATCGTTAGAACTACCTGAACGCGTTGGTTTTTTTGTTTGCACCCCGCGAACCGTTGGTACAATGTACATGTACTTAGGTCATTTTGGAGACGCTGCTTTTGATTTTTAAGTACTTTTACCCGACCTTATGCTGATGTGACATTATAAACCATACCGACCAAAGCCGCTATGGTTTAAGGAGCGGTCCCACACGTACCACTTTTCATGGTTAGGCTTTTATAAACTAAGCGGTTAACCAGTAATCAAGTCTGGACGGTTTTAGCTCTGTGCGGAAGCTCTATGTCTCCAAGCCACGATGGTCGAAAGCCAGCGTCGGATGAAATATAGATTGTGAGTACTCGTAGGCAGAACCTCGAAGAGGCGCTTCTAACGAGTACCCCCAGTCTCTATTTAGAAAACAAGAAAAACGCCAAATGGCATTATGGACGGGTTTGACAGGGTTAACCAAAAGGTAAACCGGGACGCGGACACCCGGCCGCCCGCCCGTCCGGACATAGCTATTCTAAAAGACGGAATTTTTCCTTGAAAAACCCGTCCAAAAATAAGGAAACCCCTACCCAAACCCAAACTAAAGATTAAATAAGGGGTCTTCATTGCATGGGCTTGTATACGTAATGGGCGTGGTCTGCGAAGGTAAGCGAAATGGCATTTACGCACCATTCTTTTAACAACGAGCGTAGGTTTCTATAACCTATGCTGCGCGTTATCGTCTTCCGTGACATGTCCAACGTTTCAGACGAAAATTTCAATGTGCGACGGCTAAATATTCATCTCAGAAATACGACAAAATGTGCGAACATCGCAGATCTTGAGCATTTGATGAAACAGGATTTTTGTCGTAAGAACTTCGTACGATCTTTTGAAGACGAAAATACGCCGCAAATGCTTTGATGAAACTGGCCCCTGCTCATGACTTTCGAGTTCTTACTCATCGTTAAATGAATATCTGAGGAGAATTGTATAAAGATTATGCCAAGACAAACCTCAACCAGGCACGAGGTAGTTTCGTGCCAGAGGTAATGTGTCAGACTTTATTATGGGACGCATTGATGAAAGCCGCTCATGAGGAAAGGGTTCGAGACAAATATACGGCCAACAAATGCTCAGGCAAGCCTACTCATAGGCGTTTTCTCGCCAGAGCGTTGTTGCTATCAGGCATTCAGTGGAGACTTTTAGCAAGCTGTATCCACCGTTGTGGGTTCGAGTCTCCTCGGATCACATGTGAGACACATACTCGACAACGGAAGGTCATGTTGTTTTCTTCGGTCACTACAGTATTCGCCCATCTTTGACTAACGATCGATCTGTTCCAATATGGTGGGAAAGATGAAATTGAAAAATATGTGATAGCTTGAAAGAACAATTCCGTGATAAAGGCTGTCAAAAGCCGAAACGTCGGAGATGGGACAAATAAATGTAATAAAACTGTTTGTGCGTCAAAGAATCTTGAAATGTTCGAAAAAGTCAAAACCAAACACTCTTTATGCAGGATTTTATACTGATAATCATATTAGATAGCTAGGCACGTGCATTTAAAGAACTTGTGTAAGAGAATGCTAAGAACCCTTTTCTGGTACATTCGCTCGAATAACACTCCGTAATTTTTATCATTTTTGGTCAACTGTTTGTCAACTGACCCAAAGTTATTTAGCAAAGCAGCTCTTCGGTGTTCATGCACAAGAACAGCAACCCCGAGTGCCCTGGTTTTTTGTTATCTCCCCTGACAATATAATCTTTTAACTCCACTACCCTTTGAGATATATTTCTGGTACTTGCCACAATTGTATAGAATGTTGAAAAGGCATTATTTCATGTGCAAAAACTACAACTCAGTATACCAGTATTTTGTGCATTGGAAATTTTTTCTCTTTAAACCTCTATCCCTCTGTTTCATCGACTCTAATATCTCTTCCGCCTCCAAGAGTCGACACAAAATGACTCACCGATTGACGTGTCGTTTAATTAACCCAAAATACAATTATTCTGTCAAGTGAAACAACCTTGAAAGGGTCGTTTACATCGCATACCCTCCCAATACCTCCGAAAATGTAAAATGTTAAACTCGAATCCGAGTTGTTTCGCCCTTGTGTCGTTTCGTCAGTCGTTCGTCCTGATTTAGGGGTGGGTAGATTCGCCCCGTTTCGCCCGTGAGCTGTTTCGTCCGCGGGTTGTTAAATGCCCTAAATTAATGTTTCTGTGGGAAGGACGAACGGGATGGATGGGTACAAACGGAAGGACGGGGGAAACGGGATGAATGGATAAATAAACATATCGCCCTGGCCCATGGAGAAATAGATGGACGGCATGGTGCTCCCGCGCAGAGCTGAAACTTACCACACATGAGTACTGGTAAACAGCTTAAAACGACTAAGCCTGCCAAGACAAAGTGGTGTGAGTCAGAACGTCCAATGCATAAAAGCCTTTTGGTTCCATTGGGCGGCATGGCTTGAGAAGTCATTTCTTCTCAATGTCGGGTAAAAGGCCCACAGAATTGGCAGCAACGTCTCCAAAAGGACCTATATAGTGCTGAAGGGGAAGTCAAACCTCAATTAAAAAAAAAAACAAAACAAAAAAACAATGGACGGAGTGGAGTACGTTGATGGACAGACGGACAGCCGATGGACGTGCGAATATAAAAATGGATGAGATAGATATCGGACGGACGCATCACGAAAACACGTCTATATAATGGGTACTCGTCAGAGCCGCCTCGACGAAGCGGTTCTAACGAGTTCCACAATGTAAATTTTGAGGAGAAATAAGAAAAATATCACATTTTTTTTCATCTTAATTTTTTTTTTTTGTTATTTTGGCGGTAAAGTTTGCAATATATTTGTATAGGCGTGTTTTCGTAATGGGATGGACCAACGAGTACCTACAATCTATATTTTAGAGCAGAAATAAGAAAAAATCACAATTTTTTCATTTAAAATTTTCGTTTTTTCGGCGATAAAGTTTACAATGTATTTGTATAGGCGTGTTTTTACAGTATTATGTTCTTTACTAATATCAACTGTAATGAAATTGACATTCAGCGCAGTGTGTCAGCTGTCAAGGTAACAAATTGATGAAATGTACAAATACAAATGGAGTGTTCAGAAATTCCACTACATCTAAATCAGGACCTGACAAATCCAAAAAAAATCCACTTGTCCACCGGGCAATTAAAATATTTTTGCACTTGCCCAGCTCAAAATCCTGCTTGTCCAGGACTTTGGAACTCAAACATCTCTCTAGAAAAAAGTATAAGGCCTTAAAAAAAAGCTATGTTCGGCTAACCCGAACGACCCTGACTTTTTTGTGCCGACCCTGCAATTTTTATTGCCATCCCCACCCCCCCACCCCCCCCCCAAAAAAAAAAAATAAAGAAATAGATTTTCTTAGCTACCGACCTTCTTCTTAGCTACCGATCTTCATATTTTCTAGATTCATAATACTGTCAAAATAGCTAAACAAATACTTGAACCCCTGTTCTTTTGCTTCATTGATGCTTTTAATCTCGATATTTGAATGTTTTCAGGTAATTTAGTTAAAATTTAGCCTTTTTTTTTTTGGTTTTTTGCTTTTTCTATGGAATAAAATTTTGCCAATAAAAAGAAGTTTTGCGACCTACCGACCCATACCCATTTTCGGTATGTTAGCGGAAACACAGCTATTTTATTTTAGGCCTAAATAACTTTCTTCAGAAGGTAAAAAAATGGCTTCTTCTTCTCTGGGGTCAGTTTGCATTTTGACAATCTCTTTTTGGGGAAGAATTTTATCATTTAAAGCACATCATCAAAGTAGACAAGTCAGAAATAATTAGTATTATTAATGATTGGGTTGAAACATGCAGACGGAATTATTCGGTTCGTTTTGCGTTGTTTGTATAAGTCTCATTCTGGGCTTAGCCTCGCACGAGGCTGAAATAAAGTGAAAACTTGCCTGGTCTCAGTATAGCAACCCATCATAGTCCACCATGTTGTTTTCACTGATCTTCAAGTAGTGCGAATGAGCATGCGCATAACGTCACGTGTATCAGCACAGTCGTATTGGCCCTGTTTTTTTTTCGAGTTGGCCCTCCTTTTCTCGTATTGGCCCTCTTTTTCCCGTTTTGGTCCTCTTTTTCCCAAATTGGCTCTGTTTGTCATCTGTATAGTACAGGCAGTTTTGGGTATACACATGCTACACTATTTTGGTAAATTAATAATGTTCTTTATGGGCCGTTACCAATAACACCGGCCCGTCACCTGACGATTCACCTCCAAAAATGACCATAATCAGTGCAGTTATGCGCTTATTCATTTCTTAGATGTCCTGGAAAAAATGTAAGTACTGTCAGCTGCATTTAACAGAATGCCAGCCAATGAAAAACAACATTACATAATGATGTCGGAATTCCGAAAGTGTATCGCAGACTTCCGTTGCAGATTTTGACGTTATCCATTCAGCTGCCGCGTTACATTTGCAGCTCATCACGAGTGAGTGAGTGAGTGTTAGACTTTTACGTCCCACCAACAGCTTAGGTCATACGGAGACGGTTTAAAGACTCATCACGAAAACACGCCTATATAATTTTGACCCCTTGAACTGCACTTTTATATAGTAAAACTGGGGTTTCCGGGGGTATACCTTATTGTTCTTATATCTGCTCTAAAATATAGATTGTGGGTACTCGTTAGAACCGCCTCGATGAGTGCCCACAATCAATATTTTGAGCAGAAATAAGAAAAATATCACAATTTTTCATCATAATTTTTTTTTCGGCGATAAAGGTGGCAATGTAGTTGTATAGGCGTCATTGCGTAATGTGTAAATGTAAGCTATGTGTACTCATCAGAAGTAGCATCGAGGCGATTCTAAGGAATACACAGTTAAAACAAGATAAAAGAGGAGACTCTCCCTAAATGATGCCTAACCCATTTCGTGCCAAATGGAATCTTCCGCCTTATATACAGCATAAGTTCATTTCAAAATTTAGGGGTGTCAGGTTGTGTATTCATCAACATTTATTTGGAAAATAACTGAACTTTTAGCAAACAGTGGAGGCCCTGATCTGATCTGGGCCTCCACTGTTTGCCAGGGTACCCTTTTTGGGGGGGTTTCTGGTACTAAATGGTTAAGGCTAGCACGAGTAATCGGATAATCGATTAATAGATCGACAATTTCCACAAAAATGATCATCATTACTGATTTGCTTGTAATCGATTATTTGATAAGTATGATAAATACACTTTATTACCAAACTTTGCGCCTAACAAAGCTGGATGAGTGACAAACAGTGCAGACCCCACGGCGACCCTGCGGCGCCTCATCTGGGTACAATGTTTGCGCAGGCCTGTCTGTTCAAATACATATGATAAGAATCAAGCTCAGACAGAAAGCCAGACAGGTAAAATTTTGACCGAATCTTCAATTATTACTTATCGATTATCGACCATAACAGCTTGACTGGTAATCGATTATCTTTTCAGCTCCGATTAGCGAGCCATATTTTTTCACCTAGCTGTTGGCTTTGACTCAGAACTGGGAATTGAACCATCGGTTTTCGAGTCATTAAAGTTTCACTGTATTCTGTGTTTTTTGGGTCAGTTGTTTGTCAAGCGACCCAAAGTTACTAAGCATTAAACTCTTCAGTGCTAGTCCACGTGACTTGTCGAAATAACGATTCTTTATACAAAATAGCTTCACTATTCTTATCGATGCGTAAGAAGGCTGGGACTGAATCATGGGTTGGTCTTAGCAAACGGTGTAGATCCAGATCGGACGCGGCGTCTGATCAGGGTCTACAATGCTTGCTAATATCTGAAATTAAAGGGTTAAACGTAACAGTTTACATTTTAGTCCAGGACTATTTTCCCAGCCTACACTCATAGACACTCGACCCACCAGGGGCCAGTTGTTCAAAACTAACGACGTCGTTAGTCAACGTATCGTTAAAACTTTGATCATTTATTATGGCAAATATGTTAATATTTTTGCTGAAAAAAATGGGAGCTGCTCACATTTTTTTCAGCAAAAATACCAAAATTTTGAATATTAAACTTGCTAGAACAGTTAACAATATGACCACTAACGAGCTCGTTAAGCTAACGATGCTTTGAACAACTGGCCCCTGTACTCTTAGTGCTTGTATTGTACAGTCGAACTTCAATGGCACGAACACCTTTGGGACCTCGAATATATGTTCGAGACAGGGATAGTTCGAGCCACTGAGGTTACTCTCAGGAGGCACAACGAGATAACTTTAGAAATCTTTTCGGTGTTCTATAATGAATATGTATGCTGTGTGTACTCATTAGAATCGCCTCATCGAGGCGATTCTAATGAGTACACACAGCATACATTTGCAAGATAAAAGACTAAAATCTACTTGAATTTCCCCCACTATTTCTTATATAGAGGATTTCGCTATGGGCTCAAGAATGGGTTCGACTCATCCATGGTAAACGAGCCATCGCTGTTCGAGCCATCGAAGTTCTACTGTATTATGAGATAGTGTTACCGTCTTATTTCAGGTGCTTCAGAGCATGGGTCCAGAACGGTTCGTATACCAAAAAATGTCAATTAGCCCAAAAAATGTCAATTGTCGTCTGCTTAGTTGTCTGCTCGTTAACTTTAAATGAACCAGCGCACGACAAAACCTACAATAAGACATGTGCGTCAAGCGAAGACTCAGATCAGCCTGCCCATCCATATGGTCTAACCAGAGAGACTTCTCTTGCTGCATGAAGGGGCAATGGGCCCTAAGCTATCCTTAGAGCGCACAACGAAGACTCTGATCAGACTGCGCGGATGCGCAAGCTGATCTGAGTCTTCGCTGGGCGCTTATGTCTTAGTGTTGGTTTTGTTGTGCGCTGGCTCAAATGTCATTGTTGCAATTAATGTGGATCTAGAATAGCAGTCTGATCAGGGTCCACACTGTCTGTATGTATGGAAAAATTATCTGGAAAGTTTTCAAGAAGATTATGCAGCGGTCATAAACAGACGGCATTTGAGATACATTTTTTCATATCGTCTTAAGGGGATAGCTCAGTGTTTAGTGCACTTGCCTCTGATGCTAGAGGCCCCCGGTTCGATCCCCAGAGGCGGTGATTATTTCGGTGTCCGAACACGCTCCATTGGCATCATTTGCAGGGATGAATGCCAAAAAGTGCACCGTCCTTCGGATCGGGACGTTAACTGGAGGCCCCCTGTGCAGGAAGAGTCATCTCCTGTACAGGTTAAAGACCCCTTCCGTAATTACATGATTTGATTACTGTGTAGGCTTTCAACCCTGCAACCTGGAGTGTATGTAATGGTCAAATGTGACCGCTCGCAGTATGAGTAGAAAGAAGGGTTAATGGAGAAAGGGTGTATCAGCTACATTACCTGTAATTTTTACATATCCCTCCAAATATTTTAAATGAAAAAAAAGAAGCTCATCAAGATGTATTTTTTTTTTTTTTTAAGAATAGACTTATTTTAATATGTTGAACAGTTAAAAATGGTTCTTGGTTCGATGTTTCTCAACAACCCAAAGTTATAACTCAAGCTCAGTAGGCTTTGCAATGCTGAAGTCCACGTGACTATCACTGACATGTCGGCAACCCAGGCAACGGTCAGAGCTGAAACTAGAGAGGAGGCATCGGGCGACATGCAGATTCAGAATTCATCACGATAACTTACCCGCGCAACATAGTGCATTTTTCACATCTCCAAAATGGCTACTTTTCTGATGAGAATCCTTGATATTTTTGTTATAAATGTTCAAAACATAGGTTGAGGGTGCTCGTTAGAACCGCCTCAGTGAGGCGGTTCTAACGAGTACCCACAACCTATGTCTTCGAGTAAAAATAAAAAAACTAATGATTACCCCCGTAAACCCCAGTTTTCTCTATATAAAATGGGGTGTAAGGGGGTGTTCATTTCACGGACGTGTTCACGTGATGTGTCAAAATCATTCCGTTCCGATATTAACCCTTTCCCACTCAGATACGTGTTTTACGTGTCCGCACCCCCCCCCCCCCCATTTTAAGCCCCAGAAGCACCTAAAATCTACATTTCTACCCCTGGATAGTTCAGTGTGTTCCTGTGAAATTTACCTGAGTGGTAAAGGGTTAATGAAGAAAATCCCAACTGACCAAAATAATGTTTTTTCTTCATTTTATTGCAAGAAACAATATTTCAGATATAATAAATGCATTTCAGACTAAAGTTCAGTATGTTCACATATTTCAGTTAATGAAGAAAATCCCAACTGACCAAAATAATGTTTTTTCATCATTTTATTGCAAGAAACAATATTTCAGGTTTAATAAATGCATTTTAGACAAAAATTCAGTATGTTCCCAGATTTCAGTTAATTAACCCTTTCCCACTCAGATACGTGTTATTACGTGTCTGCACCCCCCCCCACCCCGTTTTAAACCCCAGAAGCGCCTAAAATCTGCATTTCTACCCCTGGATAGTTATGTTTGCTGTAGGATTTGTTGGGCAAAAAAGTGACCTGTTTTTTCGCGCGCCTCTCCACTAAATATATTCTGGGGGTGGGAGTTTGATTGAAGGTGGGGGGGGGGGGGGGTTGTTGCTCCCCCTCTCATTCCGAAAAATTTCGGGTGTATTGCCCAACCGGCCGCTAAAATTTATATCTGAGGGTGTCTGGGGTCAAAAATGCCTGACTATTGATGCTTATAAAACATGCTGCAAACAGTGAAAATAGCCAGTGCCAAACATCTTAACCCTTCTCTTGCTGAATATTCAGTTCAGCCACACCCATTTCTGACTTTGAACCAATCAGATTACTTGATGTAATTTATTTCTACAAAGCCATAAACTTAATGTCAAACAGTGTAGATCCTGATCATATGGCTCCTTCAGAAGCCATCTGATCTGGATCTACACTGTTTCCAAAGATAGGGGTTGTCGTGAACAGCAAGATAAGGGTTAATTGTTGCCTTGGCAGCTGTGTGAAGATTAAAATGTGGCCAAAAATTCATGTGAAAACAAACTTATTGTCAACTTTGAGATGCCCCCTCTTTACCATGACAACAGTGATCAAGTCATGAAAGGTTGCATTTGAAAGGCTACTACCCAATAAACATCCATATCGAGTTTGGTGTAAAACAGACCATCCATTATGAAACAATGGCTACGGGCCTCCGTGGCCCAGTGGATAAGAGCGCTGACTCTTAGTCATTAGGTCTCTCACCGCCGTAGGTTCGAGCCTCGCTCGGGCCACGTGTGAGACGCCAAGTTCTGCAATGGAAGGTCAGGTGGTTTTTCTCCGGGTACTCCGGTTTTCGCCCACCTCTGATTAACGATCGGCTCGATATGAGTGAAATAATCTTGAAAGGGCCGTAAAACCCAAACCAAAAAAAAAAAAAAAAAAAAAAATGAAACGATGGCTAGTTGAAGTTGCTGTCAGTTGCAACACTGTGAAAATCTGCGAAATTCACAAAATCCCAGAGTGGTAAAGGGTTAATGAAGAAAATCCCAACTGACCAAAATATTGTTTTTTCATCATTTTATTGCAAGAAACAATATTTCAGATATGATTAATGCATTTTAGACTAAAATTCAGTATGTTCCCCAGATTTCAGTTAACCCTTTACCACTCAGATACGTGTTTTTACGTGTCTGCACCCCCCCCCCCCCATTTTAAGCCCCAGAAGCGCCTAAAATCTGTATTTCTACCCCTGGATAGTTATGTTTGCTTAAGGATTTGTTGGGTAAAAAAGTGACCTGTTTTTTCGCGCGCCTCCCCACTAAATATATGGGGGGGGGGGGGGGATGAAAAAAGGGGGGTGGGGCGTTGCCCACCCTCTCATCCCGAAAAAATTCGGGTGTATGGCCCAACATCTAAACAGTCCCAAAGGTGGTCTTAATACAGCAATTTTACTGCATATACCCATTCTCTGCATTAACATCATCTCCTCCTGAATCCTAAATCGGATTGAGCTGTTCATAGAGGATCTTACATGAGTGTTCATGTATTATTGAGTTTATTAAACGAGTTGAGGAAAAGGGATAAAATGCGAGGCTTTGCCGAGCATTTTATCCCTTTTCGTCTACGAGTTTAATAAATTCAATAATACATGAACACAAGTGCAAGATTCATTTTTATCACATGACATTTAAAACGCATTTTATTCACGATTGTTTACAAAAATATCAATACTCCGCCATTAGTAAACGCGACGTCGTACATGTAACATTACGGAATGTATCTAGCTAATTTGTATATTTAATCCACTAGTGGATTATCGATTAAACTCTCAGACGCGACGTCATATGATAAAGAACGTTAATCATGCAAAGGCATCAGGACAACATGCAGATTCAGAATTGCCAAAGGCAATGCGATCTGATAGTCAAGATGGCCACCAAAACACAATGTAATATTAAAGTATCATGATCACCCTCATCCAGGTGGGCGATTTCTGGCCCACTTTGGCCTCTAGTTTTTAATTTTCGCGCGGGTAAATTTCATTGGTCAGTGTTAGTCACATGAACATCATAATTATGAGAGCTTTTGCATATATAACTGATTGACAAACAATGGACCGAAAAAATATATTGAAAAAAAAAAAAATGGATAAAAATAAAACTAATTCTTCACAAAACGATTGGCCTTAAGAATTATACTTTGATCGAGGTCAAAATTCATTTTTGGGTCGATTGTTTGTCAATCGACCCAAACTACAGCCGAGTCCTTGTTGATTGCACATGATCGAAGATACAGTTTTGCGCGTCATTAATCAGCTGACTGCGTCATGTACTTTCTTTATAGATTTATAAAAATGAGAAAACTGAGAAACTGATTGTAATGGCCATTGACTTCGGGACAACGTTTAGTGGGTATGCGTACTCTTGGATGAATAACAAAAATGAAATCTACACCCATTACTGGGAGAAGTCTCATGTAAAAACACCCACGGTGGTTCTAATGGATCGGCAGAAGAAATTCCATTCGTTTGGACAAGAAGCAAAAGACACGTACATTAACCTTATCAAGAAAGGCACTCACAAGGAATGGTACTACTTCGAAAATTTCAAGATGAAATTGTTCGTTCAAGAGGGGGTAAGTTACACCGAATATTACATGTGCTTTGACTAATACGATAACACAACCGTGCCACATAGTCTATTCTTTCACATCGGACAAGGAAATCCGTAATTCTACCCTGCGATAGAAATTTATGTTCTGACCCTGGTGTTCCGACCCAGAATCGAATATAATCGCGTGTATGATAAATGCACTGGTTGATTACGACCTCGTATGCGCCGTCGTTGAGGTTGACGTCACAGCAACGTCACTAAACATTCCTGCAGTGTCAACACAATATGGCGGACGTTGGTAACCGAAGTGACTGCAGCATTAAAAATCCGCTTTAAGAAATGGAAGGTATGCAAGAAAAAGAATCCAGTATAAGAATCTTATATGGGTGTGAGGGGTGAATGGAAAATTCCGTCCCGAGGGTCACTCTCCGGCATCACGAGGCTTGCCTCGTGATGCCGGACAGTGATCCCGAGGGACGGATTTTTCTATCCACCCCTCAGACCCATATAGGATTCTTTTTCTTGCATACCTTCCATATTTAGCGTTTTTATGCTGCAGTCACTTCGGTTACCAACGTCCGCCATATTGTGATGACACCACAGGAATGTTTAGTGTTGTCGCGTAACGTGCATGACGTATACCTTAACGACGGCGCATACGAGGTCGCAATCAACCAGTGCATTTATCAAACACGCGATTATATTAGATTTTGGGTCGGAACACCAGGGTCAGAACATAAATTTCTATCCCAGGGTAAAATCACGGATTTCCTTGTCTGGTAAGCAAGAATCTTATATTCTTTCATGCCTACAACATTACGAAAATACGCCTATTCAAATATATTGAAAATTTTTACCAATTAAAAAAAGAAAATTTTCCGATAAAAAAATTCTGCCGAAGGTTTTGTTTTTCATATGTACATTTCGTATGAAATGACACGAGTGTGACTCCTTATATCCTTGCAGCAAATAATACTGCTTGCGTTAAGAAACAAAATGTGATATTTTTTATGTTTAGTTTATACTAATTTATTTTAGTTCGATT
This sequence comes from Lucinisca nassula, assembly GCA_963580285.1. NCBI lineage: Eukaryota > Metazoa > Mollusca > Bivalvia > Lucinida > Lucinidae > Lucinisca > Lucinisca nassula. Next base: position 164,112,341 of record OY757015.1, on the reverse strand, counting down.
GCGATGGAAGCTTCAAGCCTATTTAATCGCTCTCGGACACTCATCCCGGATGTTTTCACGCGCGCGCGACGGAGGCAATGACTATTTCACCATAGCTACCCATTTACACCTGGGTGGAGTGAGGCAGTGTCATTACGTCATTACACACCTCGATACCAGTTGCCGGATTCGAACGCACAACCTCTCGATCACGAGTCGAACGCGTTAACGACTGCGCTATCGAGGCTGACATGTTTGGCACTGTTGGCGAAGGTGGTGCATCCTGACCAGAAAACTGATCATGGCATACACATTTATCCGATTCAAATGTCTGGAATTTGGTTACATTTAAGTTTATTAGTGGGGCTTTGAATCAAGGGGACGGTATGATGTGGCGGAACTCTGGAGCTTCTTGCAACAGTTCGTTCCCCTGGCAAAGAAGTAATAAAGTTGACTCTGACACAGGAGCTGAAATACACATACGAACTTGCCAGATATTAATGTAAGCTCGAGAAGCCTGAGAAGCATAAATAGAAAATCTTGAATCCTTGACCAGCCAAGTCACTGTGTAGAAGTTTTTTTTATCGTTTATCTAACTGCACAGCATATCCTTCTTGTTTCGAAGGTGAAAAATAATCAATAAAAAGGACATAGTGCTGTCCTGGTGCAGTCTGGGAATGTGTGGCGGCCGTAAAAAGTCTCCCCGCCCTACATCATAGTGTAGTTTATATTTTCTTGTCCTTTGGGATAATTGATTCCATTGTGGAATTTTTCAAATATTTGAGGGTCACTGATGAGGCCTAAATTGCCGAAACTAGCTAGTCTGGCCCCGAAAACATGTGCACTCCGTGTTTTTCAGTTCTGTGGTGTATTCCTTTCTTCCAAAGGATAACCTTTTCTAGAACATATTTTATGTCATGCAGGGAGATTTTAAGCAACAGGTCTTCTTTCTTTTTTATATACATGTAAGTACTCTTTACTTCCTACAATGACTGCACTAAAACACCATTAAGAAAAGAATGATTCTATACTTCTTTAGTGGTACTGATATAAAGTTGTTAGCTCTTTGATTTCTTTTCTAACTTGATTGAGACATTATGGCCTGTAGAGTTGAAAATAAAATTATACAACACAAAAAGGTGAGGTTTTGCCGTGTCCTTGTAAATGCTTTATCGGTTACCATTTTACTTTCTTTGCAGCCTCTTGATAAAAGCATGCAACTTGCAGATATGTTCGACAATCAACTTCCAGCAATAGATGTATTCGCAGCTGCGATTGAATACATGAAAAGTCACTTTCTTGACAAGCTTCACAGTGACAGTAAAACGGAAAAGATAGTTACCGTGAAAGATGTTCATTTCATCCTAACTGTCCCAGCTATTTGGAGTGACCTCTCCAAACAGTTTATGCGACAGGCTGCAGTTATGGTAATTACTGTTCTATCTACATTTTCTTGTTATTGTTTTCTGGTGTTGGGCTTATGACCCTTTTAAGATTATTTCACTTATTTCGAACCAATCGTTAATCAAAAGTTAGCAAAAACCGGAATACCCGGAGAAAAACCACATGACCTTCTGTTGCAGAACTTGGCGTGTCACATGTGGCCCAAGCGAGGCTCGAACCACAGCGGCGAGAGGCCTCATGATTTAGCGTATTAGGGCACGGAGGTCCGTTCTTGTTATCCTACCCATGTTATCCTACCCATGTTATGCTACCCATGTTATCCTATCCATATTATCCTACCCATGTTATCCTACCCATGTTACCCTACCCTTGTTATCCTACCCATGTTATCCTACCATGGGTAGATAAAACTCGAGAATTTTACGTGTTTGGTATGCACTGAATGACTTGGAAGTTACGTATGCCGACGTAAAGTTTGACGTTACAGCATGTATGGTGAGGCCAAAAAAAGCCACCAGTATATGCGGTCGCCGACAGTCAAAGTTACTGCATTATGAAAAACCCATTCTCTGAAATGAAACGTATGTAAGAAAATTATATGAGCCGGCATATGACTAATCCTACAATAAGACCAGTGCGACCAGCAAAGACTCAAATCAAACTGCGCATCCATCCATTATGACAAAACCTTTAGCTTATGTCTCTTTGCATAGATATTAGCCTATAGTAGGTACATGTGATCAGCGAAGACTCTGATCAGACTGCGCGAATGCGCAGGCTGATCTGAGGCCTCGCTAGTCGCTCAAGACTTCTTGTAGATTTTGTCATGCGCTGGCTCATATAGTCTCCAACTTTATAATGACCTTGTCAATGTTCTGCCCCAAATATCGGACAAGCCCTGGGGATTGGACAGCAAAGAAAACTCCCATCACTGCTACAAAAGGTATATGGAAATTGAACACATATTTTAAGGTTAGATACAAATGCAGGGCATTTTCTACACATAATGATGGCCCACAAATTTTCAATTTGTCTAATTTTCCCTGACAAAGGGAAACCCAAACATGAAATAACTAGACCCTAATGAAAATATAAATAGCGGAAAGCCAACAGACAGTTACCTTCCCACAAAAATGGCCAATTGGCTATCCAAAAAATATATATAAGCGATACACACACTCATGGAAAAAATATAACAAAAATAAACCGCGACAGAAGAACCGCCTTGGAACGGTCAATGAAACGAATTTCACTGGCGAGCTTAAATCGATTTTACGCGGCAACAATCCTAGCCCTGACTTCCGTCCCGATTTAGACAAATGATTTGTTCAGTTCGCATGAATGCCTCCTAACTCATGAGTGCAACATCTCCGCGAACACAAAAAATCAAACAACCACAGAGATAAAACGGTGAGGACACGACAGCAAGAAACCACTGAAATGCTGGAGCAAAAGAAAGCCAACAGCTAGCCTCCGATGGGCCCGACCAGAGACAGGGTATCAGGCACCAACCAACATTACATAAAATTAAATTCTAATTCTCAGTAAGTCTTTACGCTGGAACCATAATAGAATCTGAGGTCTGACCCACCGGCGTGCAGCTAAGTTGTCAACCGTGATTGTGTTAACTGTCATGCATGCAGTCTGTCATATAGCTTTTATGTTGTTTTGTTTGATTTGGGGTTTAATGTCCGTCCCCGACAACATTGTATAGGTAATTTTGGAGACCATGCTTCCAATTTGTGGGACATTTACCCGACATTGCGAGCCCTGTCGCCCAATGAAAACAATAGGGTTCATACCGCTTTGTCTAGCCACCAAGTTTGCTGTCTGTGTTACAGAAGGCCAAGACAAGCTCCGTACGTTATATTGGTTACCTAAACTTCATAAAAGACCACACAAAGCACGGTTTATTGCAAATCCAAGCTCTTGTACCACCACTGAACTCTCTAAATTATGAACTTTATGTTTTACTGCCATAAAAAACCATGTGATGAAATATTGCGACAAAGTCTTCAAAAGATCAGGTAGAAATCTGTTTTGGTCTATAAAACATTCTAATGAAGTTTTAAATAAATTGAAATCCAGGCGTGTTCGTGCTTCAAGTCTGTCTACATATGATTGTTCCTCCCATTACTCTACACTTCCTCATAATCTTATAAAAGAAAAACTTAATGATTTAATTGAATGGACATTTCATAGGGAAGACTCCCTCTATCTTGCATGTAATGTAAGAAATACTTTTTCACTTCTGAAGAGCATTAAATTATACTTTATGGTCATGTCAGAAAGTGTGTGAAGATCTCACCTTTCTTAATGACAATATTTACATAAGATTTGGTACTAAGTGGTTTAGACAAGTTGTGAGTAATCCGATGGGTACTAATTGCGCACCACTTGTGGCTGATCAGTTTTTGTTTTGTTATGAGAGAGACTTCATGATGTCCCGTTCTGCTGAAAACCAGATGGTTTGATCAGTCAAATTTAACCCCCCCCCCCCAACAGAACTTCAGTTAAATAAAGCAAATTCTTCTGATACCGAGGCCCCGTTTTTGGATTTACATCTATCTATTGTAGATGGGATGGTTCTTGCAAAATTTATGATAAATGCCATGATTTTGATTTTGAGATTGTAAATTTTCCTTTTTTGGATGGTGATGTTCCTCGTGCGCCATTCTATGGCGTTTATATTTCGCAATTCATTCGATTTGCCAGAGTGTGTAGTCATGTAATTGACTTCAACACTCGTAATAAATTGTTAACGGCTAAACTTCTTAATCAGGGTTATCGGTACAATAAAACTACGCAAAACCTTTTCAAATTTTTATAGACGTCATTCTGATTTAATTTCAAAATTAAATATTGGACTTAAATCTCTGCTGCAACAAGGTCTATCGGAGCCCGAATTTTATGGTGACTTAGTATATAAATTCAGAAAAATATAAAACCGGAATGACTTCAGCACCCAATTTCGTAAAATCATTCTTCGATTTAAAAAGATTGGGCCCAACATAAATGTTATACGACAGACTGCATGCATGGTAGTTAACCCAATCACGGTTTACGACTTTGCTTCCCTCTTTAATTGCACGCCGGTGGGTCAGGCCTCAGATTCTATGACGGTTCCAACGTAAAGGCTTATTGAGAATTAGAGAGATCTAATTCAAGGTAATGTTGGTTTATGCCTGATGCTCTGTCTCTGGTCGGGCCCATCGGAGTCTACCTGTTGGTTTTCTTTTGCTCCGGCATTTCAGTGGTTTCTTGCTGTCGAGTCCTCACCGTTGTTTCATCTCTGTGGTTGTTTGATTGTTTGTGTTCACGGAGATGTTGCACTGATAGTTAGGAGGCCTTCGTGCGGACTGAACAAATTATTTGTCTAAATCGCGACGGAAGTAAGGGCGAGGATTGTGGCCACGTAAAATCGATTTAAGCTCCCCAGTGGAATTTGTTTCCGCCGACCGTTCCAAGGTGGTTGTTCTGTCGCGGTTTATTTTTGTTATGGTTTGTCTTTGGGTGTTTGTGTCGCTGATATTATTTTATTTTGGATAGCCTATTGGCCACATTTCGTGGGAAAGTAACTGTCCTTTTGGCTTTCCGCAATTGATGTTTCCATTAGGGTCTTTTGTTTCATGTTTGTTTCTTTCCCTTTGGTGTTTCTGATGGGAGCTATGTGATGATTGTATCGATTCCTGATCATTGCCTCCACTTCTATTTGACTATATAAAAGTGGGGTTCGAGGGGGTCAGAAGTTTATAGGTGTGTTTTTCTGATGCATATATTTTATTTTTAAATTATGAAATATATTGAATTTGCTGAACGATTAGTCAGTAATGGATCTCTTCTACAACAAGGCATACAGCAACCTATCGGGACCTGGATGTATCGTGACTTATTATATAAATTCAGAAACAAAAATATTTGCATACACTGAGCATCAGTGAGTGAGTGAGTGAGTTTTAGTTTTACGTCCCACCAACAGCTAAGGTCATACGGAGACGGGACCTCGGTTTAAAGACTCATCCGAAAGTCTGGAGAAGCCCGGGATCGATCCTGCGATCCCTGGTTTACAAGGCGTGTAGCGTAACCACTGCACCACGGAGGCTTCTACTGAGCATCAGTACTCAATTACTTTAAATCATGTTTCTATACAAAAGGGTACGACTCTCTGGTTGAGCCCATGCTTAGGTATTCCGGTTTTCTTCACCTGTCGGGTCCTCATCGTTGTTTCACCTCTAAAAGAATTTGATTTTTATGCTACAATGTTGAGTTATAAACGGGCAGGACAAATGGGCCCCGTCAAGCGATTTTGGTACTTATCGCCTATGCGAGCAGCGAAGGTTCAGGCGAGCCTGCGCATCCGCGCAGTCTCGCCAGAACCTTCGCTGCTCGCTCATACAAGCAGTGAATCAAGAGGAACCTTCAGACAGAAAGCCATATCCCTGGCCCCACTGAATGGCTGGGCATGCGCAGTTAAAATTTGTCATGACGGAATGCTCGAAGACACAAATTCGCTTGGCGGGGCTCAATTCATTTGTGTAAACCATGACAGAACCAAAGGGCGATGCTTGTGGAAAGGTAAACTCGATTCAAACCCGCAGCAATTTTTACTGACGTTTTATTGGCTGTTGGTGAGTTTTATCTCCTTGTGCTTAAAATATCATACTATTAATCATCGCCTCCTCGTTTGGTCTTCGATTTATATTTTAACTGCTGCATGTCATGATCACATCCCCATTTATTTGTTTTTGTCTGACAAATGCGGTTTTTGGATAAATAAACGCGTTTTAAAATAAACAAATTGGCTTAAATTCCTCTTCTATTTGCTGTGCTTCATATGAACTCTTGTTATGCTGTTATTATTATTAGCATTAGTGTTAGTACTTTTTTTAGGCAGGTATACCTGATGGTGCCTTAAGTTTAGCACTGGAACCAGAAGCGGCGTCGCTCTTTTGTAAAGATATGGAAGGTGTACAGGTTAGACCAGGCACAAGATACATTGTTGCTGACTTAGGAGGTATGATTTTGTCACAAATATGAATGTAGAAGAATTTGAGACGACAAAATGTCCCTCAAGTATTTCATGGCCATTTTCCGCGGTAACTGCAATCATTTTTAATATCATTACAAAATGTGATTTCATTCAGACAAAATGCTTTAAAGTATTGGTTATTATTAGAATGTTTAGTAAATGATAAATACCCGCAATAACGACTGCGTCTGATGTACATGTAGGGAAAAGATCATTATTGTTTATTCAATTTTCATTAATTGTGCCTATGGCACCTTGATCACCTCTTGTGGGGAAGAGAGAGCTGGTTACATAGAGGATCTTACACTCGTGGTCATTTCATATGAAATGACCACGAGTGTAAGATTCTCTTTATCATATGACTACTTTAAATTGGATTATATCGCCTTTAAATTTGACAAGTTTTCTACGAAATTGCATTGTTGACATGTACGTCGTCATGACGTTACTTAATCCCGCCAAAGTGTTATTACACGTGTGGTCATACGATATTTATTACACGACATTATCCACTGCTTATCAACGACGTCATATGATAAATAGCTGTTTGTGATTATTTTTTTCATTTTTGTTTTCCTCATTCTTAGCTACTGTCCTTCTTGGTGCCATTGGTAGGCTGTAATCTTCGATTGTGGGGTTTCCTCGGCATCTATTTCTATATGTTTGAGATGTGTCAATGAATATATATTCACGATGGTTATTATTTTATGGAGTCCCTTATCAAATATGATAACATTTTAAAGTCCTATATCACTACAGTGTTCATTACCAATAGGGGTATACCCATACAGAAAAGAAGCTGCCTTTAATGACCAGCTTCCCTTTTTGGAGTTTTTAGGACAGTTAACCAAAAGTGTCGAAAGGTTGTTGATCCTTGTGAAATTTGCAACAGAAAGGCCAAGAGAGGCGAATGGTTTCCCTTAAATACAACCACAGATATTTCTGCGGACGCCGTAATAATTTGCAATTGTCCGTTGGTCTTTTATGTTTGTTTTGTTTGATATTTTGCAAGTTAAACAATTCCAATTTGTGCGAGAGCTGGAAAGCAGAAAAATAGAAACAAAAAATATTGTATTATCGTTTTTATAGGTGGGACTGCAGATTTTACATGTCATGAAGTCAACAGAGATAATACTTTGAAAGAACTGCAAAAACCTTCGGGAGGTGACTTTGGTGGAACGACTGTAGACAATGCATTCCGAGATATACTTAACAAACTGTTTGGAGCAGACATCATAAATCGTTTCAAAGAAACTTGTATGGAGGAGTTTTATGAGCTTTTTGAACGTTTCCAACTGAAAAAGAAAATATTTAAAGGAACAGACAACATTAAGCTTCTATTTCCATTGAATTTGCTAAAACTGTACGAAGATGACATAGGTGAGAGCGTGGAAGAAACCATGAAGGCATCTCCGTACAAAGGTCGCATTGAATTTAAAATTGATAAAATGTTTATCTCCGTAGATCTGGCTAGGGACATATTTGATGTAGCAGTTCTCAAAATAGTTGACAAAACGAACGAATTGCTTCAGGCAGTTGATAATGTTGAAGCCATTGTTATGGTTGGGGGATTCTCGGAGTCTCCCTATCTACAAAAAACCATGGTTCAAACATTCGATAAAAAGACATTGCATGGAAGTAGTACTAAACTGCATGTTATGTTGCCAAATGAACCAGCCTCGGCAGTGATAAAAGGGGCCGTTTTGTATGGACATCAGCCTAGAGCGATAGATTCAAGAATTTGCAAATATTCCTACGGTATTGCAAGGATGATGAAAATGAAAGATTATCACAAAAAGACAAAAAGTGTTACGATAAAAGGCGTTTCTTGGTGTAACGACCTGTTTAATAAGCATATTGAAGTCGGTCAGTCCGTTCGTGTTGACGATGAATTCAAAGCTGAGGAATACTACCCAATAACAGAAGACATGACCCAAGCAGTTCTCGAGGTATATGCCTCTCCAGAACGTAACCCAACGTACATAGATGATTCAGGCTGCCAGCTTGTTGGTTTGATCAAGCTTGATCTGACTGGTGGCGATGTTAACGCAAAGGTTCTGATAAAGCTTGTTTTTGGTGGCACAGAACTGAAAATAGAGGCACGTGAGGAACGGACTGGAAAGCTTACTATTGGACACGTTGATTTTCTGGGATAAAGTATGGACAAACTTATACCCTTGTTCGCTGAGCCCGGATATGTCTTATCTTTCAAACAATGTAGTTCCAGATCAGAAGAAGCCATCTGATCAGGATCTGCCTTGTTTGTCATTCAGTTTATGAATATGAGGATATATTAAGTTATTGCAATAATGTGCATCAAGTAATGAGTTTGGAGGATAATCAGTAGTGGGTGTGGCAAATTTAAATATTCAGCAGGACAAGGGTTAATTGTTTAAGGTTACTTTTAGTGGTTCATGAATTTATTGTAACGGTTCCAGTTTGGTGTGAAAACTATCTGTCAAGTAGAGTCTGAACTTTGAGCTCGGAAAACATTCGAAACTACGCCATGCGCAGTAAATGAATTGAACCGTTACTCACCACATTGCCTTCACCTCTAGTTTGATCTTACAGTTCACAGGAAAATTTTCCAAAGCATCTCTTTAGGATTGGATAGAGCTTCTCGTCGATGAAATCCATTGTGTATATAATATGATAAGTATTGCTATCCTGCTGCTGGTCATGTAATTACTGGCAATTTGAAAATTATTCCTGATTCTAGGATAAGGAATATAATTTCTAAAGGACCGAAATATCCGTTTCCTTCTAAAATTGATTTCAGTAAATGTAGAGATGAAATCGCTGCTTCCTTGAATGAATTCGGTAATCGATGGTGTAAGCGAGAGTATGTTGAGCATAAAGCCCTTAAGGACTGGAAACTTAGCATTTTAAAACTAGTGAATAAACGCATTTCTTTATATTCTCAAAATACTAACGTATTACCTCCTAAGCCCAAGACGTCTTTACGTCATCTTAAACTAGGTATTCAAGAATTTCATAAGAAGTTTGTTTTGGTCCCTGCAGACAAGGCCGCTAACAACGTCGTCGTTGTGTGACGGATCCACTATGTTAACACGCTTAAGCAGGAGCTTGGTGGTACTAAGGCCTATGAACTTCAGCCTTTAGCTGAAGAGAGAGCTATAGTAGATAAACATGTTTGTCTTTCAGCCACCAAGTTTGTTGTGTGTGTTAACGAAGGCCAAGACAAGCTTCCTACGCTATACTGGTTACCAAAACTTCATAAAAAACCTTACAAAGCACGGTTTATTGCAAATTCTAGCTCTTGCACTACCACTGAACTTTCTAAATTATTAACTTCCTGTCTTACTGCTATTAAAACGCATGTAATTAAATATTGTGATAAAGTCTTTGAAAGATCAGGAAGAAATCTGTTTTGGTCTATAAAAAATTCGAATGAGGTTTTAAATAAATTGAAATCTAGACATTTTCGTGCTTCTAGTCTGTCTACCTACGATTTTTCCACTCTTTACACTACACTTCCTCATAATCTTATAAAAGAAAAGCTTAATGATTCTCTCTATCTTGCATGTAATGTCAGAAATGCATTTTTCACTTCTAAAGAGCATAAGAATTATACACTTTGGTCATGTCAGAAAGTGTGTGATGCCCTCACCTTTCTACTTGACAATATTTATATTAGATTCGGTACTAAGTTATTTAGACAAATTGTGGGTATTCCGATGGGTACTAATTGCGCACCTCTGGTGGCTGATCTGTTCTTGTATTGTTATGAAAGAGACTTCATTTTGTCGCTTTCCATTGATAACCAATCTGAAATTATTGAAGCTTTTAGCTCTACTTCTAGATATTTAGATGATTTATTAAATATTGATAATACCTATTTTGATGGTTTGATCAGTCAGATTTACCCCCTAGAACTTCAGTTAAATAAAGCAAATTCTTCTGATACCGAGGCCCCGTTTTTGGATTAACATCTATCTATTGTAGATGGATTTGTTTCGTGCAAAATTTATGATAAACGCGATGACTTTGATTTTGAGATTGTAAATTTTCCTTTTTTTGATGGTGATGTTCCTCGTGCGCCATCCTTTGGCGTTTATATTTCGCAATTAATTCGATTTGCTAGAGTGTGTAGTCATGTAACTGACTTCAACACTCGTAATAAATTATTAACGGCTAAACTCCTTAATCAGGGTTATCGGTACCATAAACTACGCAAAGCCTTTTCAAAATTTTATAGACGCCATTCTGATTTAATTTCAAAATTCAATATTGGACTTAGATCTCTTCTGCAACAAGGTCTATCGGAACCCGAATTTTATGGTGACTTAGTATATAAATTCAGAAAAATATATAACCGCAATGACTTCAGCATCCAATTTCGTAAAATCATTCTTCGATATAAAAAGATTGGATACAACATGGATATTATACGACAGACTGCATGCATGGTAGTTAACCCAATCACGGTTGGCAACTTTGCTTCCCTCTTTAATTGCACGCCGGTGGGTCAGGCCTCAGATTCTATGACGGCTCCAACGTAAAGGCTTATTGAGAATAAGAGAGATCGTGTTGGTTGGTGCCTGATGCTCTGTCTCTGGTCGGGCTCATCGGAGTCTAACTGTTGGTTTTCTTTTGCTCCAGCATTTCAGTGGTTTCTTGCTGTCGAGTCCTCACCGTTGCCTCACCTCTGTGGTTCTTTGATTTTTGTGTTCACGGAGATGTTGCACTGATGAGTTAGGAGGCCTTCATGCGGACTGAACAAATTATTTGTCTAAATTGCGACGGAAGTAAGGGCGAGGATTGTGGCCACGTAAAATCGATTTAAGCCCCCCCCCCCCCCCAGTGGAAATCTTCCACTGACCGTTCCAAGGCGGCTCTTCTGTGGCGATTTATTTATGTTGTTGTTTGTTACTTACTGTGTGTATCACTTGTGTCTTTTAATTTTGGATGGCCATATGGCCATTTTGTGGGAAAGTAACTGTCCTTATGGTCTTCCTTTGTTTAGGTTTCCATTATGGTCTGGTCGCTTAATGTTTGTATTTCTTTCCCTTTGGTGTCTTTTATGGGTGGAGTAAGTTAATTGCATCAATTCCTGATCTTTGTTTTACTTCTACTTTTCAATTTGCCAGATAGGGTCCGGAAAACAAAGTGCTGAAGTGGAAATAGTTGAAATAAAAGTAATGGAATGTGTGCAAAATCCACCATGAGAGAAAGAATATTAGTATCTAAAGTTAGATTTTTAAGGAAGAGACATGATCCTATCTATCTATCTATCTATCTATCTATCTATCTATCTATCTATCTATCTATCTATCTATCTATCTATCTATCTATCTATCTATCTATCTATCTATCGTTACGGTTGGTATCTTTTACTGTCGAGTCCTCATCCTTGTGTCATTCTTGCTTTAATTGAGCTTTCCTTGTTTACCGAGTTGATTCAAATACGTGGTTGAACCAGAGTGAAAGTGGGGGTGAGGGTTGGGATCCCGTAAAGTTAACTTAAACTCACCAGTGATTTTACTGACCGTTCGAAGTCGGTATTTTTGCTGTGGTGGTTCTGATCTTTTCCCTTATCATAATGTTGTTACGTTGATGATTCTGATTCTTTCCCACCTTTTGGTTGTTCTTTTTTAGTTACGTCTGTCCTTTCAGTTTAATGTTTGTCATGTTGGTGATTCTGATTCTTTCTCCCATTTTGTATATTGCTCCTTTTTAGTTAGGTTTGGATAATAACCACCTGTTTGGGAAAGAGCTGCTGGCTCGGCTTACCTGTTGTCCGTTTTGTTTACTGTCGTCACTCCATGTTTCGACTACTTTGCCTAGTGAATTTGGGATCTGATTGTATTAGTTCCTGGTCACTTTTCTTTTTATTCTTTTTAACTGCACTGGGTGGGTGGGTTGCAGTCGACTTATTTGCAGGCCATTTATATACAGTAGGAACAACTCATGTACGAGCAAAGTACCTTTAGAGACACCGGAAACAGCTGGATCGATAATGGAAGACTGGCCTACGATCAGATCTGGTTGGCTCCTGTCGGTCGGGAAGCTCTGGATCCTCTGTAAAATATTGCATTATGTATTTGTAGTGTCTGAGTTTGACAGCAAGGCTTTCATGTGAAACTGTTTCAAACGACAGGGAGGGAGTTGTCTATTTTTGGCCTTTATCCATCCCTACTGCAAGCTCTTGGAGGGTCAGAATAGGCTGGCTTTCACATGATCGCCTCTTTCGAAACATGCACCTTAGCTTTGATAGACCAAATACTGATGGCCCGAGTTCTGGAACACTTTGAAAATGCTCTTAAAATACCATCAGTATTCTACCATAAGTAGTCAATGGACTACTCTTTTCAATTTTAGCAGTAGATATAAGAAATGCAATGTTTGGTCCTCATGAATAACATCCATATCCAGGATGTGTCTGCACTGCAAAACTTACGATTGGACACGTTGAATTTCTGGGATGAAGTATGGACAAAATTATAATAACTGATTAATGTTACTGTTAGTGCAACATGGACTTATTGGAACGGTTCCAGTTTGATTTGTCATTTACTGTGCCACATAGTGAACTATTTATATTTTTTATTTTCAGAGAGAGAGAGAGAGAGAGAGAGAGAGAGAGAGAGAGAGAGAGAGAGAGAGAGAGAGTTTTCACAGATACTATGACCAGACATGTATTTCTTGCACACCAGACAGACAAGGAAATCCGTGATTTCACCCTGGGATAGAAATTTATGTTTTGACCCTGGTGTTCCAACCCAAAATCCAATATAATCGCATGTTTGATAAATCCACTGGTTGATTACGAACTCGTATGCGCCGCCGTGAAGGTAGACGTCACAGCACGTTACGTGACGTCACTAAACATTCCTACAGTGTCAACACAATATGGCTGACGTTGGGAACCGAAATGACAGCAGCATTAAAAATCCACGCTACGAAATGGAAGGTGTGCAAGAAAAAGAATCCAATATGGGTGTGAGGGGTGGATAGAATAATCCGTCCCTCGGGATCACTGTCCGGGATCACTCGGCAAGCCTCGTGATGCCGGACAGTGTACCTCGGGACGGAGTTTTCCATCCACCCCTCACACCCATGTAAGATTCTTATTTTCTATTTTAATTTATTTTGTAATAATGTTATTGTTTCAGTTCCATAGTGACTTAATAATTTATTCTGCATCTATGAACTCTGTCAAATTCGTTTCACTAATAAATAGACAAAATATTTAATGTGCTGACACCTGAGAAAGGTCCCTAACGCTTTGTTTTTGATTTGTATACTTCAAATACGTTTGCACGGCAATCTAAAGTCGATTTGTGTTTGTGTTCTTTTTTTGCCGCGTGTTTCGGCGATAATTTTTTTTTTTGATTTTCCATCAAAACATCCAGCGAGATAGTTGTAGAGGAAAAACTCCGCCTATATCTCCGAAAGGTTCCATTACCCCAATTTATCTGTAATCAGATGCAGATTTCTGCAATTTCAAGTTTGCGCAAAATTTTCTGTTTCCGTAAGTCCCACCTTAAAGGAGTTGTTGGACGATTTGTCGTCTGCTTAGTGACTGAATGATATTTATAAGGGTCCTTCAAACATCCTTTATACAATTGAGAGTCAAACAGAAATGCTATGACTAGTGTATTATTGGCGAGATATAAACAATATATAGATCGAAGGCATACGACCTATGATGCCTGTATGAAGGGTTTGCCAAGAAAGCATGCTCACTTCATATTTTCCAGTTCTGTGGTGTATTCCTTGCTTCCAAAGGATATCCCTTTTATAGAACATATTTGCTGATTGAAACCACATATTTATATTTTTGACTGCCTACACACTAATGCATTGTAGAACGTCCCTTCAGTTTGACGCTTCGTTGGTTGCACGGGATTTATCCATATATAGATTCGTGTCAAATAGGCTGGACAGCTGTTTACATTTCTGAAGTGTGACAGAATTGGACTTTTTTTTTGTATTGGATTTAACGGCCCAGTCAACACTATTGTAGTTTATTTTTGAGCCGGTCAGTTTATCTATCACACTTTTTAATAGGCAGGCTTATAATAGGCAGGACTGTGGCCACGTAAAATCGATTTAAGCCCCCCCCCACCCCCACCCCCACCCCAGTGGAATTCGTTTCCGCTGACCGTTCTTCTGTCGCGTTTTATTATTGTTATGGTTTGTCTTTGGGTGTTTGTGTCGCTTATATTATTTTATTTTGGATAACCTATTGGCCATTTGTGGGAAAGTAACTGTCCTTTTGGCTTTCCGCTATTGATGTTTCCATTAGGGTCTGTTGTTTCATGTTTGTGTTTCTTTCCCTTCGGTGTCTCTGATGGGACCTGTAGGTTTATTGTATCGATTCCTGATCATTGCCTCCACTTCTTTTTTATACATAAGCGGTTAACCAGTACAGCGTACATTCTTTCACCAGAAACTGACAACTGCCCTTCTTGAATCAGAATAGAATAGAATTCATGATCAATTTCCACGAAAGAATGTTGCCGACCCCCGGTAGGTATCGAACCCGCGTCCTCCTGATCATCAGTCAGGCGCGCATACGACAGAACTACCGAGGTCGGCCAACAGAATTGGACTTAGTTGTTATCGAAAAAATACAAAATTGTAAAAGCCCATCCAAATAGAACAAAGAGTATACAGTGCTGTGGGCTGACCCCTTTTTGAGAAGTTGGCGGAGCGTCTCCTCTAAAACTTTTAGCTGGACGTGTTGATGAAAAATCAAAAACAAAAAAAGTTATCGCCGAAAAACGCGGCTAAAAAGATAAAAATATCGACTTTAATTGGGTTGGAAAGATCACAGTATGGGAGCGGAAGTGAACGGCCATTTGAGATTGAACAGGACTTGCGATTTGTACAGTTGTTTGTTTGTTTGAGTTGAGGTTTAACGTCCCGACAACACTGTAAAGGTCATTTTGGAGACGATGCTTCCAATTTTGTGGGACTTTTGCCCGACATTGAGAAGAATTGACATCTCAAGCCCTGTCGCCCAATGAAACCAATAGGGTTTATAAGCATGGACGGTCCGACTCGTGCGCACCGCTTTGCCTGGGCAGGCTTACCTCTGTGGTTCTTTGATTTTTGTGTTCACGGAGATGTTGCACTGATGAGTTAGGAGGCCTTCATGCGGACTGAACAAATTATTTGTCTAAATCGCGACGGAAGTAAGGGCGAGGATTGTGGCCACGTAAAATCGATTTAAGCCCCCCAGTGGAAATCTTCCACTGACCGTTCCAAGGCGGCTCTTCTGTGGCGATTTATTTATGTTGTTGTTTGTTACTTACTGTGTGTATCACTTGTGTCTTTTAATTTTGGACGGCCATATGGCCATTTTGTGGGAAAGTAACTGTCCTTATGGCCTTCCCTTGTTTAGGTTTCCATTATGGTCTGGTCGCTTAATGTTTGTATTTCTTTCCCTTTGGTGTCTTTTATTGGTGGAGTAAGTTAATTGTATCAATTCCTGATCTTTGTTTTACTTCTACTTTTTAGATCCTCTAAGGGGTTTACCAGTACTCGTGTGCGGGTCGGATTCAGCTCTGCGTGGAAGCATCATGCAGCCCATATATTTCTTCAAGCCCCGATGGGCGGGGGCCGGCGATTTGTACAGTGGACGATCAGTCATTTGCGATATAACATTTTCACTTGGTATTGCAAATATGTAAACACAAAAGCCATTAGCGTGAGGATCTGGTCATTGCTTTTATTTGTGTAAGTTGCCAATATATGTGTCACTTTATTAGGGCCCCGCACTGAAAGTGTGGGTGCCCTATAGTAATCACTCTGTCCGTCCGTCTGTCTGTCTGTCTGTCCGTCTGTCCGTCCACAATTTTTTTACTACTCCTCTGATAGCGCTGCCGGGGCCCTAGTCAGTTTCACTGACAGCTCTAGTTGATAATAATTTCGTTGGTGTTATTGATCCTATCGGTGGAATTAACGATTGTGATTAGTTGACATATGTATCACTGTTGATGGCATACGTTACCAAAAAGTGGTTTAAATGACGGATTAATATTTAGAGGCCACTTTTTTTAGTTTTCCGGACCTCTTTATTAAACTATAAAACCTACTGACAGAAAGGATGTATACACTGATGAAAAATACAGCAGCTATCTGTCTATCTTCTTATAATGAGTCGATCATATTTGGCCATTACCTCAGTTGATTGGGTGGCTAAATTAAGAATTTAGCTGAAAAAAAAAAGAGAGGCTCTGGATGCGTCCTTAAAACTATTTACAATCTGCATAACAGAGGTATCCTAAAACGCATACCTCTGAGTCTCAATCTTACACTGTACGGGCTTTAAACTCTTCTGCGGACTTGATATTCACCGCAGAGGAGGGAAGACTATTCCATTTGGGAATAGTTCTAGGAAAGAACGAGTTCTTCAGGGCATCAATATAGGACTGGTATCTACGAAATTGTGAGTCGTTTAGTTTTGATGCCCTTGTTTGGGTCGACACTGTTACAGGGGTCAAGTACCTATCTTAATTAATATACACTGAATCAGAGTGTATCTTGTAGAAGGTTAAAGAGGACTGCTCACGACGGGCTTCCAGGGACGGCCACTCTAGCTCATTTAGCATGTCACCGACGCTACTTTTATTTCGCCATCGCCTACAGGTCCATCGAGCAGCTGTCCTCTGCACCTTCTCCACCTGCTTAGTCCGAGTTTTAACATAGGGATGCCAAAAGGGTGATGCATATTCAAGTTCAGGGCGAACCAATGTTTTATATGCAACATCCTTTGTCTGCCTAGGTGCAAAAGCCAAGTTCCGTCTAAGGAATCCTAAAGTCCTAGTTGCTTTTGATGTAATCTCAGAGATATGTTGACCCCAATCAAGATCGTCAGTGATGGTGATACCAAGATATTTGGCGGATTGAACATGCTCCAAAATTTGCTGGTGACGTGTATAGTCAAACTTAATTTGCTTGTCCGGAGGGTGTCGTGACACCCTCATTGAGTGGCATTAAGCCACATTGAACTTCATTTGCCAATCGGCCTCCCACTGTACAAGTTGATCCAGGTCATCTTGTAAAATAAGACGGTCAAAGGAGAATATATGTTCCTATACAGGACACAATCATCAGCAAACAGACGGACCGATGACCTGATATTATCGGGGAGATCATTAATGAAAACCAAGAAAAGGACCGGTCCAAGGACCGAACCTTGGGGGACTCCAGATAAAACAGGACTGGATCAGACGCTTTGCCATTAAGTACAACTTGTTGTGAGCGCCCTGAGAGCCATGAGCTAATCCACCTATGTGTGGATCCTCTTATCCCATAGTACTCCAGTTTATGTAATAGCCTTCTGTGTGGTACCTTGTCAAAGGCCTTAGCGAAGTCCATGATGATCAAGTCAGTCTGTTTGTGGCCTCGGTTTATGGCCCCATCCAGATTACTCACAATGTCATGGTAGAATTGAACAAGCTGCATTTCGCAAGACCTTTGACTCCGCAAACCATGTTGACAGTCAGCAAGAATGCTCTCAAAGGCTAAGTGCTTGTGATGTTGCTTACTAATATATGCTCCAGGGTTTTGCAACAGATGCATGTTAGCGACACTGGTCACCTTAACCTTAACTTGTATTCCCATCGCTTTTGATCATGTGAACGGACATTTGACATTGGATTGAAGGTCCCTTGCGATCTGTAATCTTTGGATTTGAACAGTCACTTGCCAAGTTGATCATTGAAATTGAACAGTCACTTGCGATGGTGATTTCACAATTAATATTATTGTGATTTAGGGTCATTCTAAGAAGTCTGATCAGGTATTGACATCAAATAACCAAAACACTTCCTTCTAGTACCATTGCAGAAAAGTGTTCAGGACTTGGCTTCTGTTTCATCAGCATGATCCGGAACTCTTTTCACTTCTGCATTTTCAAGTGAAAACACACGCTTTATTTCATTTGCGGTGCTACGTCCCAGTCAACACTATTCATGTCATCTTGCGGACGGTGCTTCCAATGGTGTGGTTTTTAACCGACACTGAGATGAAATGACATCCCAGCCAATAACGCCCATTCAAACCAATAGGATTTATATGCAGGAACAAACCAACTCGCACCACTTTGCCACGGCAGGCGACGACCATCTAAGCGGTTTACCAGCACTCAAGTGCGATCGGTTTCAGCTCTGCCTTGAAGCACATTGCACCCCAGTCTATTTATCCAAGCCCCGATCGACAGAGGCGAAAAACGCGTTTACATCTTTTCTTTGATATTTATCAGTAACATTTAATTGGTTTTACGTAACATAACTCACAAAGCATTAAAGCTTTTTACTTCATTGATGGTGTTAATTGAAGAAAATGGCTTACAACTATTCTGTTACCGGAACTCTAACTTGCCCTAGTAGGAATGGCAAGAGATCTGGTACCGGACGTCTAGACTCGGTGGCTATACCGGAATTTGTCATTGATTTCGACTTTTATTTCACAGAGAAAGCGGAAAAAATATATATTTCACGACTGGCAAAACCAGGTTTTTATCCCCTGGCCGAATAGGTTCGGTAATATAATGATCAGCTTGGCGTTCGTCTATCCGTCTGTCCAACCGTACGCCCGTCCGTCCGTCCGTCCATCCATATGCAAAAACATTAAGATGGCCACAACTCCAATACCCTCGAGACATATTGATGTTTCTTAGTGCAGCTGTGAACAAGGTGGAGCAGACATGCAATGCGGAAGAACCACGACTCTATGATATTTGAGTTATCTCCACTGACAATATAACATTTTGATCGCATTGCGTTTGCACTAATGTGAGGTCAGTTTCACCTCTGCGTGGAAGCAGAATTGCACCCTTTGAGGTTCATGGATTGATGGTACTTGATACAATTGTTTTGTTTGATTTGGGATTTAACGTCCCCGTCAACACTATTAAGGTTTTTTAGACGTTGCTTCAATGGTTTCTGGGCCGGCTGCCAGAGTAGCTGCAGAGTCGTGTAGGGTTCTAGGACTAAATGTACTTTTACAGCTGGCATTTGCCAAACCTCGGCCCCCGCCATGGTTTCTTGGATCTGCGAGGTTCTGGGACAACCTTCCGCTAGAGGTTTTAGCGGTACTGGGACGGCCCCCACAATCCTAGGCGGGCCGACGCAACCCTCGACCCGCTGCCGTAAAGAGCCCCCCTCCCGATATTAACTCTAGCAATCTAATGACTAGCTTCGTTTGTTATAATTTTTGAAGTAGTTTGATTTTGGTTTGTCTCAATAGATGGGCTGCATGATGCTTCCAACCGTCCGCACACTAGTACTAGTAAACCGCTTAGAGGATCTAAGCCTGTCCAGGAACCGCGGTGCGAGGCGGACCGTTCATGCTTATAAACCCTATTGGTTTCATTTGGCGACAGGGCTTGAGAAGTCATTGGAAACAACGTCTCCAAAATGACCTATACTGTGTTGACAGGGACGTTACACCTCAAATCAAACAAACAAAACTCAAAATTATAATAAAATTTTGTTTATTTGTTTGTATTGGGGTTTAACAGCCCAGTCAACACTATATTTTAGGTCATTTTTTAGCCGGTCAGTTTACCTATCCACACTTTTCCTGGGCAGGTTTTCTGCTGAAAACCAGTCTGAAATCATTGAAGCTTTTAGCTCCACTTCTGGATATTTTGATGGTTTATTAAATATTGATAATACCGATTTCGATGGTTTGATCAGTCAAATTTAACCCAACCCCCACCAGAACTTCAGTTAAATAAAGCAAATTCTTCTGAAACCGAGGCCCCGTTTTTGGATTTACATCTATCTATTGTAGATGGGTTTGTTTCGTATTCGATTTGCCAGAGTGTGTCGTCATGTAACTGACTTCAACACTCGTAATGAATTGTTAACGGCTAAACTTTATAATCAGGGTTATCGATACCATAAACTACGCAAAGCATTTTCAAAATTTATAGGCGTCATTCTTATTTAATTTCAAATTCAATATTGGACTTAAATCTCTTCTGCAACAAGGTCTATCGGAACCCGAATTTTATGGTCACTTAGTATATAAATTCAGAAAAATATATAACCGCAATGACTTCAGCACCCAATTTCGTAAAATCAGTCTTCGATATAAAAAGATTGGGTACAACAACAACATAAATGTTATACGACAGACTTCATGCATGGTAGCATGGTAATTAACCCAATCATGGTTGGCAACTTTGCTTCCCTCTTTAATTGCACGCCGGTGGGTCAGGCCTCAGATTCTATGACGGTTCCAGCGTATAGGCGTATTGGGAATTAGAAAGAGCTATTTCAAGGTAATGTTGGTTGGTGCCTATGCTCTGTCTCTGGTCGGGCCCATCGGAGTCTAACTGTTGGTTTTCTTTTGCTCCAGCATTTCAGTGGTTTCTTGCTGTCGAGTCCTCACCGTTGTCTCATCTCTGTGGTTGTTTGATTATTTGTGTTCACGGAGATGTTGGACTGATGAGTTAGGAGGCCTTCATGCGGACTGAACAAATTATTTGTCTAAATCGCGACGGAAGTAATGGCGAGGATTGTGGCAACGTACAATCGATTTAAGCCCCCCCCCTCCCTCCCCCCAGCGGAATTCGTTTCCGCTGACCGTTCCAAGGCGGTTCTTCTGTCGCGGTTTATTTTTGTTATGGTTTGTCTTTGGGTGTTTGTGTTGCTTATATTATTTTAGTTTGGATAGCCTATTGGCCATTTTTGTGGGAAAGTAACTGTCATTTTGGCTTTCCGCTATTGATGTTTCAGTTAGGCCTGTTGTTTCATGTTTGGGTTTCTTTCCCTTTGGTGTCTCTGATGGGAGCTGTGGGTTTATTCTATCCATTCCTGATCATTGCCTTCACTTCTATTTTTTATACCTAAGCGGTTAACCAGTACAGTGCACGTTCTTTCGCCAGAAACTGACAACTGCCCATGTTGAATCGGCGGAAGGGAGAGAATGACCGCAGAAAAGATTTCATGATCAATCTTCACGAAAGCATGTTGCCGACCTCAGCAGGAATCGAACCCGCGTCCTCCTGATCACCAGTCAGACGCGCATCCGACTCAGCTACCGAGGCCGGCAAGTAGAATAAAATAAAAGTAATGGCAGTACATCTGATAAAATGCGACACTTTTACAAAGGGAGAAAGCTGTCTTTACTTTCTGTTTGCACTTAGGTCCTTTTAATAAAGAGCAATGGTTATCGACTCAATGAACCACTTAATGAATCAACCACCACATTTCAGCTGTCAACTAGACACAAACTGCTACTATTGTTGTATCGAATTCCATCATAACATCTGCATGATTCAATGGATGTACACAACCAAACTATGAATTTGACAACAGACGATCAAACTGCTGAGCAGCCGTTGACACGCAATGAAATAAACCAATGAATCTCTCTTAGTAGATTGTTAAGGTTAGCAAACTGAGTTTTTTTCCGACTGAATTTTCAACTTTCGCCACTGGTGCAAAAATGGGATTTGGGACCTCCTTTATTAAACCCATCCGTCCCGTCTTCCTCCTTAGTAATCAACTATGACACAAGTGATATAGTAAAAGACGGACAAAACTCCAACACAAGAGCTCATTTAGTAGTCTAATGCACTCTCGTCTGATTGGATGCCGTCAAAATTTTGCGACAGTATTCTCTTCGATATACTGTCGGAAACCGAATGCCATCACATTACGTCGCTTTTCATTGGCTGGCATTTGGTTTTACGCAAATCATGGTCATTGTCGCTTCGAGCAAATGGTACATCTAATAAAAAAACGAATTGCTTTGGAATCGGGATAACTGTCCGAAAATTGTCATTTGGGGAGGTAAATAGTCGGTTTTACGGTCGCAAATACGGCTCCCCTGACGCGTCACCTGAAACGAAATTTCCGAACGTAAAATATAGGGATCAACCATGGTTTTTCATGCATTAACATTTGCCGGATTCCGAGGAAGCTGTGTGAACATGAGGCCGCTAGGCCGAATGTTCAAATATCTTCCGAGGGATCCGGCAAATGTTAATGCAATGAAATAACCATGGATGATCGTTGGTCTTGCATAACTTACGAATCCGACAGCAAATTTTGACGAAAACGCCCAAAAGCTCCATATAAATCCCATATAAACTCTTCAAATGCGATAGGAAAACCAAAATGGTGACCAGTTCAGAATGCTGTTTACAATGACGTTGTCATGCAGTGACGTCATCATAGAACTCTAAAACGCTACGTTCAGGGCGATAACGTTACGTCGTTCAACGTAACGTAAACAAGGCAAGGCCCGTCTTGTGATATCAAAAGCTCAAAATCTATGTTCAAACAGCACGCGAATTTCATGATTTGAACATGGTTTTTGCTGTTTGAGCACGGCTTTCGGTCCATTTGACAATTGCTTCAAACAGCCATGCGCATAGGTATTTATGCAAGAATCGCTGTTTAAACTCCACAAATGACGCTTTTCAATACAGTTATCCCCTCATTCAAATAAAATCCAGTGCTAACTAGAACTGTCAGAGGAATTGAATATACCCCCGCTTAAGCGCTATTTCTGAAACGGGGATCGAATGTGTGACATTTTACTATACAAAGTAGAAGTAAAACAAAGATCAAGAATCGATACAATTAACTTACTCCACCCATCAAAGACACAAAAGGGAAAGAAACACAAACATGAAGCGACCAGGGGCCAGTTGTTCAAAGCATCGTTAGCTTAACGAGCTCGTTAGTGGTCATATTGTTAACTCTTCTAGCAAGTACAATATCGTAAATTTTGGTATTTTTGCTGAAAAAATGTGAGCAGCTTTTGCGTCCGCAAAAGCTGCTCACATTTTTTCAGCAAAAATTTCAGCATATTTGCCATATTCAACGATCAAAGTTTTAACGATACGTTAACTAACGGCGTCGTTAGTTTTGAACAACTGGCCCCAGACCTCGAGGACCTGTTAACATGATGCTGTATCATCATACAGCTTCTGAGAAATGTTTGAAAAAAATGAGTATTGGCCTCTCTGGAGAGAAAGAAGAATGAAATAACAAATGCACAAATAAGGTGTCTCTTACACAAAATAAGTCATCACCATTTCATAGTATACAAAGTATGAGGCTTCCAACTATTACAGTTCCTGAGAAATCTTTGACGAAAACTATAATATTGGCCTATCTCGAGAGAAAGAACAATAAAAGTGAACAATTTGAAATTCCGAGATGCATATCAAAACGTTGAGTGGGACGTTAAACCTCAAATCAAACAAACAAACAAAATCAAAAGAAATAAAAATGTACCAGGCCCTTATGCTCTTCCCTATCAATGTGCTAGCGCTCCCGCCCACCGGGGCCTGGAGAAACAGATTGGGCTGTATGGTGCTTCCGCGCAGAGCAGAAACCGACAGAAATTAAGTACTGGTAAACAGCTTAGGTCTAAGCCTGCCCAGGAAAAGTGAGGCGAGTCGGACCGCTTCTTAAACCCTCGCGGTTTTTATGGGCGGTAGGGCTTGCGATGTCTTTTCATCTCAATGTCGGGTAAAAGTCCGACAAAATCGGAAGCTACGTCTGCAAAATGACCTTAATAGTGTTGACGGGGACGTAGAACCGCAACTCATAGGCTAAATTATCAAACGTTTTCTCTCAATCATTGAACTGCCAATCATGACCGTAACGGACTATATTTTGAAATATATACTCTGCAGGCACATGACGTAATTGTGACGTCACAACGTCGGCGCAACGTCATGACGTTTATGCAACGTCACATCTACGTCGGTGCAACGTCGTGACGTTGCACCGACGTTGATTTGACGTTGCCATAGCGACGTGTGACAGCTGGGATATATTCTTGATTTTTTTTTTTTTTTTTTTTTGGTGTATGTTCACTTTGTTTTCAGAGAAATGAGGTTTTGATATTTCATGTGAACCGTCTTTTCGGCATAACATTCACATGAAATGTCAATCCTGATTTTATGATGAATACAAATACAAATATGTAGACTTGATTTGCTCGCTCCCGTCCATCGGGGCTTGGAGAAATATATTGGGCTGCATGATGCTACCACGCTGAGCTGAAACTGACCACGCATGAGTACTGGTCAACCACTTAGAAGGACTACAATAGAAGTGAAGGCAATGATCAGGAATCGATACAATTAACCCACAGCTCCCACCAGAGACACCAAAGGGAATGAAACACAAACATAAAACATCAGGGGCCAGTTGTTCAAAGCATCGTTAGCTTAACGAGCTCGTTAGTGGTCATATTGTTAACTGCCCTAGCAAGTTTAATATGTAAAATTTTGGTATTTTTGCTGAAAAAATGTGAGCAGCTTTTGCGGATGCAAAAGCTGCTCACATTTTTTCAGCAAAAAATATTAGCATATTTGCCATAATAAATGATTAAAATTTTAACGATACGTTAACTATCGTCGTCGTTAGTTTTGAACAACTGGCCCCTGACCTTAATGGAAATATCAATAGCGGAAAGCCAAAAGGACAGTTACTTTTCCAAAAGGACAGTTGCCTGCCCAGGCAAAGTGGCGTGAGTCAGACCGACCAATGCATATAAGCCCTTTTGTTTTCATTGGGCGGTAGGGCTTGAGGTGTCATTCATTTCAGGGTCTGGTAAAAAAGCCCACACAATTGGAAGAAACGTCTCCAAAATTACCTAGTGTTGACAGGAAGTTGAACCGCAATTCAAACAGACAAAGACTTGATTTGCTGCCGAAACCCTAGACCCATTTTAGGAAACGGCAAACCGGGATAATGGCAAACAGTGCAGGCCCAGTTCAAATGCAGCACAACGCACCATTTTATCAGCGTCTTCGCTGTTTTTGAAAGTTCAGTCATTTTCAAAATTAATTTATTAATATTTTTACACCTGGCATCCCTAAATTTCCAAAGGGACAATATATAGCGGAATAATAGGTGAAGCGCTTTCGTATGCGGAGGATTGAAACTGTACCTTTTCAAAGTACATAAAATCGAATGCTATAAAAGAGATTCTTTAAGCATATTCATACAGCGAAAAATCAGTTAAGCCTGCACATCCGTGCAGTCTGATCAAATGCTTCGCTGTGCCCTATAAGAAATGTCGCTTGACCAAAAACTTCTTAACCCTTGTCCTGCTGAGCCCGGATATGTATATTTTTCCAAACAATGAAGATCCAGATCAGATGGCTTCTGATGAAGCCATCTGATCAGGATCTACATTGTTTGCCATTCAGATTGTGAATTTGTTGCAATAGTTTGCATCAGACAATCTGATTGGTTGATAATCGGTAGTAGGTGTGGCATGTATGAATATTCAGCAGGATAAGGGTTAATACAGACTGAGTTCAGCAAAATTCCTGTTTAAAGACCACATAAACGAAAATAGAAGACTCGGTTTAATTGAGTCTGTTCATGATCAGTACTTGAATGTGCAACACCGGCCACGCCCTCTTGCACCGGCTTAAGCAGAACTCTATTTTCTATTTACAAGTCCAAGACACTAGTTTCAGAAAACACAAAGAAAGAAAAACTGAAACTTTTGAATATGTTTTAAAAGAAAAAAGTCTTAAAATGGCGGAATTCCACTGTTTAATTGGTTTAATCTTTGCTTTTACGTCCACACCAACACTATTTAGGTCATTTGAGACGTTGCTTCCAATTTTGTAGGACTATTACCCGACATTCAGATCGCCTGCCCAAACAAACCAATAGGGTTTATATGCAAGGACGGTCCGACGCGCCACTTTACATTGTAGTCTGTTAAAGGCTGAGTGCTGGCTGGTCTGAGTCTTTACTGAACTCACCTGGTCGAAGACCCCTTTGTGCTAGTCGCAGTCCAAATGACATCATTTTTACAATAGCAGAATCAGCAGAACACCAATATCAACAGATTCAACAAAACACCAAAATCAGCAGAAACAGCAAAATACCAATATCAACAGAATCAGCAGGATACCAATATCAGCAAAATCAGGAGAATAATAATATCAGAAGAAAACCAATATCTGCAGAAAACCAATATCAGCAGAATTAGCAAAATACCAATATCAGCAGAAACAGCAGAATACCAATATCAACAGAATCAGCAAGATACCAATGTCAGCAGAATCAGCAAGATACCAATATCAGCAGAATAACAATATCAGAAGAAAACCAATATCAGCAAACTACCAATATTAGCAGAATCAGCAGAAAACCAATACCAGCAGAATCAGCAAAATACCAATATCAGCAGAAACAGCAGAATAGCAATATCAACAGTATCAGCGGAATACCAATATCAGCAGAATCAGCAAAATACCAATATCAGCAGAAACAGCGGAATACCAATATCAGCAGAATCAGCAAAATACCAATATCAGCAGAATCAGCAAAATACCAATATCAGCAGAAACAGCAGAATACCAATATCAGCAGAATCAGCAAAATACAAATTTAGCAGAAACAGCAGAATACCAATATCAGCAGAATCAGCAGAATACCAATATCAGCAGAATCAGCAAAATACCAATATCAGCAGAATACCAATATCAACAGAATAAGCGGAATACCAATATCAGAAGAATACCAATATAAGCAGAAAACCACTCTATCAGCAGAACACCAATTTTAGCAGAATCAGCAGAATACCAATATACAATTTGCATGAAATGTCAAATCCTGCCTGCTTACTAGGAAAAATAAGAAAAATATTTGAAAATGTCGTCTGTTGAAAAAAATCCCAGCTTGCACAGTGATGCTTTATTTTTGCCGGCTAATAGGGAATTTAACCATTGCATGCGGGAAAACTCAAAAGGGGTACCTTGGCAAACAGTGCAAGCCCAGATCAGACGCCGCATAACGCGGCGTCCGATCGGGGCGTACACTATTTACTAGCAGAATTTTCCGCCAAAATAGAATAAAAACGATATAATAAGCCTACCACCCATTATATGACAAATGGACCTGACCAACATATAGCAATGGAAGATAGTATTATACTCGTATATAATTGGTTAAACAGGCCCTCAACGAAGACAACAGTTTTGGCAATAATTTTCTCCCGCCCTCCAATGCCCCTTTTTTTGTTGTTGTTGTTTTACGACCCTTTCAAGATTATTCCACCTATTTCGAGCCGATCGTTAACCAGAGGTGAGCGAAAACCGGAGAAACCGGAGAAAAAACACCTGACTTGTGGGACTTGGCGTCTCACATGTGACCCGGACCAGATTCGAACAACAGCGGTGAGAGAACTAAGGATTAACAGTTAGCTCTCTTAGGCCACGAGATCTGTTTAATGACCAACAAAAGCTTTGGTCAGATCGATCATAGCCCTTTAATGACAATGACAAACAGAATCTCCAGTCTTATAGCTTTGTTCAGGTCATACCCCGTTAATATACAATAGAATCCCCTGGCTTACAACTTTGGTCAGATTATACTCCTTTAATGGCCTATAGAATCTTCAGACATATCGCTTTGGTCAGCACCTAGCCATTGGATGGCCAATGGAATACAGTGAAATTCCGCTATTAAGACCATCTAAAATTAAGACTTATTCTGGTTTAAAAAGATTATTTAGAAGATTGCAGTTATTCTTTCTTTGTGTTTTCTGCATACCGTGTCTTCTGGTCAGAGACCACCTTTGTGACTGTTCAAAAGTGGTCTTAAAGACCACTTTTGAATAGTCCCAAAGGTGGTCTTAATAGAGGAATTTTACTGTTTCCAGCTACAAAGATTTGGTCAGATCCTAGTCCTTTAACGACAAATAGGATCATCGGTCAGATCCTGGCCCTATAATTACCAATAGCATCTCCAGCCCCGTAGCTTCGGTCAGATCCTAGCTTTTTAATGACCATCAGAATCTCCGGCTTTATAGCTTTGATCAGATCGTTGCCCTATAGTGACCAATATAATCTCCAGTTTTAGCGTTTCGGTCAGATCTTAGCCTTGGTCAGATCTTAGCCTTTAATGACCATTAGAATCTCCGGCTTTATAGCCTTGTTCAGATCGTAGCCCTATAATGACCAATAGAATATCCAGTTTTATAGCTTTGGTCAGTTTATAGGCCTTTAATGACCAATAGAATCATCAGTTTCATAACATAACTTTGGGCAGATCTTAATGACCAACAGAATATCCAGTTTTAGTGTTTTGATCAGATCTTAGCCCTTTAATGATCAATATAATCTCCAGTTTTATAGCTTTGGTTATGCCCAAGCCTTTTATTGACCAATAGAATCATAGGCTTTATAGGTGTAGTCAGATTCTAGACCTTTAATGATCAATATAATCTCCAGTTTTGCTTTGGTTATGTCCAAGCCTTTTATTGACCACTGGAATCACAGGGTTTGTAGGTGTAGTCAGATTCTAGACCTTAAATGATCAATGGAATCCCTGGCTTTATAGCTTTGATCAGATCTTAGCCCTTAAATGTCCACAACAATATCTAGTGTTAAAACATTTATTTTCAGATTTTAGCCCTTAAATGACTTTAGTATAGTCAGTTCGTACCTGGTACATACATGTGTTCGGCCCCCGCCCATCGGGTCTTGAAGAAATAGATGGGCTGCATGATGCTTCCAAGCAGAGCTGAAACCGACTGCGCTTGGGTTCTGGCAAACCGCTTAGACGATCTATGCCTGCAATGGGAAAGTGGTGCGAGTCGGACCACCCATGCGTTTCAACCCTATTGGTTTCATTGGGCGACAGGGCTTCAGATGTCATTTCATGTCGTTGTCGGGTAAAAGTCACACAAAATCCAATATTATCTATATAGTGTTGACGGGGACGTCAAACCACAAATCAAACAAACAAACATATGTGTTGTTTTGGACGGACAAGCTGAGGCTCGGACAGGGCTACTTTTAGTAGGAAAGTGCAAAATTATATGTAGCTAAGAATGATCGCAAAAAACATTCAATATATTTCAATATATTTTGGATTTTATAAACACCATTATCTGGAGGATTATGGATTGATGGACAGACGGACGCATTACAGCGGCTCTGTACAATTGGATGATTGTCAAGAATGTCTGCGGACAGGTTGATTGGCAATTAAATGGCTTTGTTGATCCTAGCCCTTTAATTACCAATAGAATCTCCTAGTCCTTTTTCTAGCTTTATAGCTTTAGTCAGATTGTAGCCCTCTAGTAACCAATCGAATCTCCGGCTTTATAGCTTTGGTAAGAGCTTAGCCTTCTAATAACCAATCGAATCTCCAGCTTTATAAATATGACCAGATCTTAGCCCTTTAATGACCAACATAATCATATAGCGTTGATGAGACCCTAGCCCTTTAATGACCAATATAATCTCCGGCTTTATAGCTTTGGTCAAATCTTAGCCCTCTAATAACCAATCGAACCTCCAGCTTTATAACATTGATCAGATCTTAGCCCTTTAATGACCAACAGAATCATATAGCTTTGATAAGACCCTAGCCCTTTAATGACCAATATAATCTCCAGCTTTATAGCTTTGGTCAGATCCTATCCCTCTAATAACCAATCGAACCTCCAGCTTTATAACTTTGATCAGATCTTAGCCCTTTAATGACCACTAGAATCATAGTTTTATAGCTTTGGTCAGTTCCTAGCCCTTTAATGACCAATACAATATTTAGCATTTTAGCTTTGGTCAGATCCGAGCTCTTTAATGACCAATAGAATATTTGGCATTGTAGCCTTGGTCAGATTACCAATAGAATATTCAGTTTTATAGCTTTGGTCAGATGGTAGCAATTTAATGGCCAATAGAATCTTTAACCTTTTCTCTAGATAAACTGGGGTTAAGAAGGGTGTTCAGTACACAGACTTATTAATCTGATTGCAGGTTTTACACTTCTAAGCTCAATTAAAATTGTTAAGGCACCGACCAACACCGCATCAATGTTTGCGCTGTTTGTCAATGTCCTATTGTCCATGGGGACGCTAGGCATATTCAGTTAATCACTGGTATTCTATTCTAAAAGGAAAAGCTGTCCCCGCCCATCGGGGCTTCCACGCAGAGCTGAAACCGACCGCACACGAGTACTAACACACGAGTCAAACCGCCAATGCTTATAAACCCTTTTGGTTTCATTGGGCGACAGGGCTTGAGATGTCATTTCATCTCAGTGTCGGGTAAAAGTCCCACAAAATTGGAAGAAACGTCTCCAAAATGTTTCCGTGGGGGGGGGGGGGGGTCCCGCCTATCGGGACTTGAAGAAATAGATGGGCAGCATGATGCTTCCACGCAGAGCTGAAACCGACCAGCAGACGAGTACTGGTAGACCGCTCAGAGGATCTGAGCCTGCCCAGGCAAAGCGGTGCGCGTCGGTCCGTCCATGCTTATAAACCCTATTTGTTTCATTGGGCGACAGGGCTTGAGATGTCATTTTATCTCAATGTCGGGTAAAAGTTCCACAAAATTGGAAGCAACGTCTCCAAAATGACCTTTACAGTGTTCACGGGGACGTTAAACCTCAAATCAAACAAACAAATGTCTTGACGGGTACGTTAAACCTCAAATCAAACAAACAAAAACTTAAAGGTTGGGTTTCCTCTGGAGCAAGGCCAAACAATATAGCTGTGTTCCCGCTAAGCCGACCGAACTGGCTTCAGACCCCACGACTCTACTATTTTTATCACTAAAAGAACATAATAAAACTTAAAACACCGACCCTACCACCCTATCCAGTGTCGTCTTTGCATTTTCCCATAGTAATTTCGAGTACTTTTTGGCATTTAGTACCTTCCAAATTACAGACCTGACTTTTTTGAGCATCTAAAATGAATTATGATATACAGTGCAAGTCTCAACATGACACTTTTGTTAAAAAACATGTACAAAAACAAAAACACATAAACAAAAACAGGCCCGATCCGGTTTTCTTTTTCGAGAGAAAAATAAAATAATAAAAAAAATCCTCCTACCTACCGACCTTTTTTTCAGCATGTTAGTAGAAAAACAGCTATTTACGCCTAAATAACTGGACAGGGGATGCATCCTTTGTTGTTTTTTTTTTAGAAAAATACCCCCAAGAGATCATTTTTTTGGAGAGACCCAGATTGACTGAAGAGAGGACGCCTTTTTCGGAGTTGTTCTGTTTGCATAGAAAACATGAATTAACAAAGGATTGTTTGTTTTGTTTGTTGGATTTGAGGTTTGTGTCCTTTATAAATATGATGAAAAGGTATTTCATGTGTAGCCAGCCACCTGAATTCTATATATAATTTATTAAAAAACCTATTTGACAGGGTTAATAAATTATCATCCCCAGTACAGCCGAACTTCATTTGAGACCGTCAACATTTGTTCGAAGCAGGGGTAGTTCGAGCCACTGCGGGTATTCAGAACGCTATTTTAGAATGGTTTGGTTATATCCTATTAATGTCTTTTATGTAAAAGTATATTGTGTGTACTCAATAGAATCGCCTCATCGAGGCGATTCTATTGAGTGCAGACAACATAACTTATAAAGCTAAAATAAGAGAGAGAGAGAGAGAGAGGAGAGAGAGAGAGAGAGAGAGAGAGAGAGAGAGAGAGAGAGAGAGAGAGAGGGGGGGGGGGAGACGCCCAAAAAGGTCCCTAGTTTTCTTTCTGGCGCTCTGGGAAGATTACTCAAAAATGAGTTCGAAATAACACTGGTAAACGAGAAGAGACATCGGTGTTCAAGCTAAATGAGTTTTACTATAGTTTTAATGTAACACCAGTATAACATGCCAAAATAAATCCATTGATCTCTCAGAAATCAATCCCAAGGTAAATTTCCTGAAATGATCTTCCCGGCGGAAAGTCCAAATTTAAGTAATACGCTGAGGACTACGTACTTTCACTTTTAAGACTGATGTTTCCGCTATCATTTCGCAAAGGTATAAAATGTTCTTAACTTACAGTAAATAAACGACTGACGAAGATTAGCATTACCTCAACAAGTAAGTACAATGTAGTACACAAGATAAATCAGATGCGATTATCTGACACATGAAAGACGAAGGAAATCTTCCGTCATTTTGTTGCAGCTTAAGGGGTACTTGGTTGCTTTTCACGGTGTCAGTAGCCTGCAAACGGCGTGCCTTTGCTAATGTCTGGTGGTTCAGTCTAATGGGGTTCTTACTTGTGATCGGGCGGTCGCGGAATTTATCCCTGTAGGACCCAGCGGAGAGCGATCATGAACTACAGTCAAGGGACATAATTGTGTATTTTCTAAATCAAACAAAGCGCATATATATCAGTTATGTGCTGTGCAGCTCAGAGTGACTATGCCAAACAGGACATGTGTTGTTAAGTTTAACGACCGGCTTGGCATGGCCTTAATAGTGTTGACTGGACCTTTAAACCCCTTAACAAACTGTAGGGCCTCTCTCCTGGTCCATTACGAAAAACACGCCTATACAAATACATTGTAAACTTAACCGCCGAAAAAACCTAAGATGAAAATTGTGATATTTTTCTTATTTCTGCTCAAAATATACATTGTGGGTACTCGTAAGAACCGCTTCATTGAGGTCGTTCTAACGAGTACAATGAGGCCGCGGTTCTAACGAGTACCCACAATCAATATTTTGAGCAGAAATAAGAAGAGTAAGGTTTACCCCTGTAAACCCCAGTTTTAATATATAAAAGTTGGGTTTAAGGGGGCCAAACTTATATAGACGTGTTTTCGTGATGTCGACTTTGATCAGGAAACACGAAATTGGAACGAGGATCCTCATCAAAAACCTTTATTGCGGGTGCTTGTTAGAATCGCCTCATCTAACAAGTACCAACAGCACAGCTTTTAATGAAGATATAAGGAAAAATTTATTTTTATTATCCTTGGCACTCTCAGTTATCTAGAACTATGACAAGATACTCCGGTTTTCGCCCACATCTGATTAACGATCGGCTCGATATGAGTGAAATAATCTTGAAAGGGCCGTAAAACCAAATCAAAAGAAAAAAAGAACTATGACGAAAAGTTAAGGTGCCAAGTGGGCATATAACGTAATTGTGACGCCACATCAACATCGGTACAACCTCATGACGTTTATGCAACGTCACATCTACGTCGGTGCAACGTCGCGACGTTGCACCGACGTTGATTTGACGTTGCCCTAGCGACGTTTGCCTGCTGGGTGTGTTTGACATCCTGAAGGCGCGTCTAGACATCCTGAAGGCAGCAGTAAACCAGGGATCGCAGGATCGATCCCGGGCTTCTCCAGACTTTCGGATGAGTCTTTAAACCGAGGTCCCGTCTCCATATGACCATAGCTGTTGGTGGGACGTAAAACGCAAACACTCACTCACTACTGAAGGCAGCCGAAGAGGCCTTAAAATATAATACCTACTGATTAAATTACTACTTTTGATACGAGCAGATGACAAGAAGAGAAGTGTTCAAAACACACTGCAGCTTTCTCTAAATGCAATGTACACACCTTCAGGAAAGAAAGCGCTCATTTATGTCTTGTTCGTAATTATTGAGAATGTTCCTTATTTATTCATTTATTTATTTATTTATTTATTTATTATATCCGCTTTTTTGTAAAAGAAAAAAAAATGTCACGGGTGTCCGTCCGTCCGTCCTTCCGTCTGTCACAAACCTTGTGAATGCAACTACATTTTTTTTTTAAATTCCTTGGCCTATGATGACAAAACTTGGTACACATATTGCTTAGCGAGTGTAGATGTGCACGAAGGTATCCAAATTTCGATCTGACCCCACCCCCCCCCCCCGAGGCCATAGGGGGAGGTCAATGGTCAAATTTTGAAGAAAACGATTATGAATGCATCTACTTTTTAGCTCACCTGAGCATACAGTGCTCATGCTGAGGTATTGTGATCAGTCGATGTCCGTCGTGCGTCGTCCATCGTCCATCGTGCGTCTTCAACAATTTGCTTTAAATGCGACCTCCTCCTAAACAACGATTGGGCCAATTTGATTCAAATTTAACAGGAATGTTGCCTAGGTGACTTCCTACCAAAGTTAAAATCTTTCTGCTCCGATGAATAAGATGGCCACCAGAGCTAAAAATAGAAAAATCTTTAAACGCCAACTCCTCCTGTACTTTTGGGTCAATAACATCCAAACTTCATAGGAATGTTGCTTAGGTGACCCTCTACCAAAATAGCTGAAACAGTTCCGCTCCAATGAGCAAAATGACCACCAGAACTAAAAATAGAAAAACATCGTAAATGTCCTTCAAACGCGAACTCCTCCTAAACCCTTGGGCCAATTATGTTCAAACTTCACGGGAATGTTGCCTGGGTCACTCCCTACCAAAATAGCTAAAAACTTTCCGCTCTGACGAAAATAATGACCACCAGAGCTAAAAGAAAAGTAGAACAAATCTTCAAACAACAACTTCTCCTGTACCCTTGGGTCAATTTCATTCAAACTTCATAGGAATGTTGCTCAGGTGGCCCTCTCACAAAAATAGCTATAATGGTTCTGCTTCGATGAACAAAACGGCCTCCAGGGATAAAAAGTGAAAAACGTGGTTAATTTGCTTCAAATGCGAACTCCTCCTAAACCCTTGGGCCAATTTGATTTAAACTTCATATAAATGTTGCCTAGGTGACTCCCTACCAAAAGAGCTAAAATCGTTCCGCTCTGATTAATAAGATGGCCGCCAGAGCTAAAAATAGAAAAACACTTGAAACGACAACTCCTCCTGTACACATTGACCAAGTTCATTCAAAGTTCATGGGAATGTTGCTTAGGTGACCTTCTAACAAAATAGCTGTAACGGTTCTGCTCTGATGAGGAAAATGGCCACCATAGCTAAAAATAGAAAAAAAAATGCAGATTTACTTCAAACGCGAACTCCTCCTAAACCCTTGGGCCATTTTGATTCCAACTTCACAGGAATGTTTTGTAGACGAATCCATACCAAAATGCACTCTGACAAAGAATATGACAGCCAGAGCTAAAAATAGAAAACAAATCTTGAAACGACAACTCCTCCTGTACCCTTTGGTCAATTTAATTTAAACTTCATAGGAACCATGCTTAGATAACATTCTACCGAATAGCTAAAACGATCTTTCTTGAATGAATAAAATAACTGCCAAGTCTAAAAATAGAAAACATCCTAAATTTGCTTCAAACGCGAACTCCTCCTAATCCCTTGGGCCAATTGGATTCAAACTTCATAGGAATGTTACCTTGGTGGATCCCTATTAAAACAGCTAAAATCGTTTCGCTCTGACGAACAAGATGGCGCCAGAACCAAAAATTAAATGTACTAGAGACAGTGACACTCAGGTGAGCGAATCAGGGCCCTCTGGGCCCTCTTGTTTATTACTTGGCCTACGGTGACCAAAGTTGGTACACATATTGCTCATATAGGGACTGCAGATGTACATGGAGGTATCCAAATTTTGATGCGACCCCCTGGGGTCATGGGTGAGTTAAAAGATCATATTTTCAAGATGCTTGTGAATTCAACTACTTTTTTTTATTAATTGGCCTATGGTGACCGCACTTGGTACACATATTACATATTAGGGACTGCAGATGTGCATGAAGGTATTCAGGTTTTGATCTGACCTCAGGGGATCTTGGGGTAAGGCCAAAGGTCAAATTTGAACAAAATGCTTACCTTTATTTCTTGGCCTATTGTGGCCAAACTTGGTACTCATAATGCTTACGGACTGCACATGTGCATGAAGGTATCCAAATTGTTATCTGACCACCCCCTGGGGTAATGGAATGAGGTCAAAGGCCAAATTAAGAAAAAGCGGGCATTTGCGATGGTGCTGTATCGATATCCCTAGTTTATTTTTGTTTTGTTTTTATTAATAGCTTTTTATTTGGGGGAAGTAACTGTCCTTTTGGCTTTACGCTTGTGGCATTTTCATAACGGTGAAGTTGTTTTATGTTGGTGTTTTTTTTTTCCCTTTGGTGTCTTGGATGGGAGGTGTGAGGTAATTGTTTCAAGTTGTATCAAATGCTTCCGGTCATAGCTTCACATATTTAGTTTCACTAAACGGAACTTTAGTCGTGTCACGTGACGTCATGTGACATAGTTTATGACGCCACAGCAGCTGCTCAAACATAATCGAATTGCAATTTACATATATTTGTTTGATATGCACCATAAAGAATTCACTTAAAATCCGTTTTTACCTGTGTCCAAAACAGGTTCGGACCATATGATCTCCCCTTGTACTAGAAATATATTAGAATATGTTTTCCTTTTGTTTATAGAAACGTATGGTTTGACAGCCGCCTCTACAGAAGAAAGAGATACAAAATCATGTTCACGGATACAAACGAAGCATCTGATACAGCTGGGATATTAGACGAATTAAAAGCTATCCAGCTGACTCCAAATACGCAAGGTGATACCCTTCGGCTAAGGAGATTTGCAGTTTCTGAGAAATATTGCGTATCTCCGGATAGTAGCTACGTGCAGTGTAGAAGGCCATGCATTGACGTCTCAAAAGTCTACAGACAGGACGAGGATGGAGATACATTGCTACACATAGCTTTAATTTCCATGGACGCTGAGCTAGCTGTATATTTCATTGAACGAACACCGTGTCCAGACTGGTTAAATATTAAGAATAAACTG
The DNA here is from genome assembly GCA_963580285.1 of Lucinisca nassula. Classification (NCBI taxonomy): domain Eukaryota; kingdom Metazoa; phylum Mollusca; class Bivalvia; order Lucinida; family Lucinidae; genus Lucinisca; species Lucinisca nassula. The sequence continues at coordinate 164,075,470 of OY757015.1, read as the reverse complement.
GCACAGTCTCCTCTTCATATTGCAGTTTTGACCAATCAAACTGCTGTTGCTAGACAAATTTTTGTAGGTGGCGCTGATGTAAATACTCGGGATCGACAAGGCAATACAGCACTTCATTTAGCGTGCAGAGACGGTTTTATAGATAGTGTCAACGCTTTAATAACGCCTGTTACTTCTGAGGAACAGAGGAGAAATAATTATGATATTCCTTTCCAAACCCTTCATAAGCTAACCAATTTAAATTCAGTGAATTATGAAGGTTTATCAAGCCTTCATCTTGCAGCCTCTAAGAACCATATTGAAATTATCAAGATTTTGGTACAAAATGGTGCTGATGTAAATATCAAGGCAGAAAAGTCTGGGAGAACTATTTTACACGATGCAGCCTGGTGCGGCAACCTCGATATAGTTTTGTTTCTTATATCGCCGGGTAAAGCGTGCAACGTAAACGCAATAACATATGATGGACTTTCCGCCTTTGACCTAGCAAGGTCTCGTGGAAACTGGAATATTGTGGCCGAGTTGGCAAGACTTGGTGAAACAGAAACAGAGGGTGAATTTATGTACAGTCCAACTACAATGCACCAAACACCTTTGGGGCTATAAAAATTGTTCTTGCACACCAGATAAGGAAATCCGTGGTTTTAGCTTGGGATAGAAATTCTGTTCTAATCCTGGTGTTCTTACCCAAAATCGAACATTCTCGCGTGTCTGATAAATGCACTGGTTGAATACGATCTCATATGCGCCGCCGTTAAGGTTGATGTCGCCGCACGTTACGTGACGTTACTAAACATCACTGTTCTGCCATTACAATATGGCAACCGAAGTGACAGCGGTATTAAGGTATGCAAGAAAAAGAATCCTACATGGGTGCGATGGGTGGATAGAAAAATCCATCCCTCGGGATCACTGTCCGGCATCACTCGGCAAGCCTCGTGATGCCGGACAGTGATCCCGAGGAACGGATTATTCCATCTACCCCTCACAACCATGTAAGATTCTTATATTCTGGATTGGGGGTAGTTCAAGCCACTACGGGTTAATCATAGGATGAATGTCAAAATGCATGAGGGTTATCTTTTCTATTTTCTACTTTCTAAAACAAATATTTTTTTTCGCTGTGTGTTCATTAAGATCGCCTCATCGAGGCGAGTCTAATCACTATAGACAACATACAATTTCAAGATAAAATAAAATCATCCCAAATATACTAATATGTGTGAGTGTGGTAAAACAATTCTTGGAGTTCAAGAACACATTCGAAGCAGCTTGATAAACGACTCATCAGTGTTCGAGCCATCGCATTTTCTCTTTGTGACAACTTGTGCGCGGCAAGCAAAACTTTGACTTAGCATAATCGACAGACCAGCGTTTTTTTTTTTTGTTTTTTTTTTAAGGGGGGTGGGGGGGGGGTGGGGGGGGGGGCTGTTAAGTCCATAGATTTGATCAAGTTATGTGAGACGATCCACATTTTGGGGTACTACGAGTATTAGCACTAATCCTGTAATTATAAATTGTACACGTACTGTTTTGACTTGCCTATTTATCGACAATGAATAAACATTTTTAACAGGTTTTTGTGTACACTATGAATAGGGTGCCCCCAGTCTCATTTTAGCCCCACCGTGATAAAACCTCCTTTCTGCTTTATAGCACTTACGAACGGTAAACAACTTTGTGTTAATTTCACGAGTTTGCCTGCCTGAGCAGCTGAGCAGGCTGGTTAGTGTATACATGACTAACAAAACAAAGTTTCTTCCGACGATACCTTTCTACGTCTTCCCTGAACTCACACAAGATCACAGTTTCGGTTTTGTTGATTCTCTTCATGGGCCTAGTAGTACTGCGGTTTCTGCGGTTTCTCTGTCTCTGGTCGGGCTCATCGTAGTCTAACTGTTGGTTTTCTTTTGCTCCGGCATTTCGGTGGTTTCTTGCTGTCGAGTCCTCACCGTTGTCTCACCTCTGTGGTTCTTTGATTTCTGTGTTCACGGAGATGTTGCACTGATGAGTTAGGAGGCCTTCATGCGGACTGAACAAATTATTTGTCTAAATCGCGACGGAAGTAAGGGCGAGGATTGTGGCCACGTAAAATCGATTTAAGCCCCCCAGTGGAAATCTTCCACTGACCGTTCCAAGGCGGCTCTTCTGTGGCGATTTATTTATGTTGTTGTTTGTTACTTACTGTGTGTATCACTTGTGTCTTTTAATTTTGGATGGTCATATGGCCATTTTGTGGGAAAGTAACTGTCCATATGGCCTTCCTTTGTTTAGGTTTCCATTATGGTCTGGTCGCTTAATGTTTGTATTTCTTTCCCTTTGGTGTCTTTTATGGATGGAGTAAGTTAATTGTATCAATTCCTGATCTTTGTTTTACTTCTACTTTGCTACTTACCATCACGAAAACACGTCGATATAGTTTTGACCCCCGTAAACCTCTCTTTTTGTTTGGAAAAACTACGGTTTACAAGGATATTCATCATGTTTCTTATTTCTGCTCAAAACATAGATTGTGGTTACTCGTTAGAACCGCCTTGCCAAGGCGGTTGTAACGAGTACCCACAATCTATGTTTTGTGCAGAAATATAAAAAAATATAGAGTTTTTTTTTTAATCGAAAATTTTCATTTTTTTTTTTTTTGTTGGTAAAATATTCAATATAGGTGAATGGGCGTGTTTTCGTAATGCCTACACAGACTAGAAAGCAGCGCACACAAACGTGCATATCTGACTTCGCCGATGCGCACTCTGATCTGCACTTTTGGGTTCGCAAGTGCCATAAAACAGGAATCTCTCACAACGCGGCTCATGCATTTAATTAGATATATAACATTTGATATAAAGTATAACCTTTAATATGACAAGACGGGCCTCCGTGGCCTAGTGGATAACAGCGCTGACTCTTAGTCATTAGGTCTCTCACCGCCGTAGGTTCGAGCCTCGCTCGGGACACGTGTGAGACGCCAAGTTCTGCAACGGAAGGTCAGGTGGTTTTTCTCCGGGTATTCCGGTTTTCGCCCACCTCTGATTAACGATCGGCTCGATATGAGTGAAATAATCTTGAAAGGATCGTAAAACCCAAACCAAAAAAAAAAAAAAAAAAAATATGACAAGTGTTCAAAAACACCGAAATTATCGCCCAGATAAGACTTGTTGAGTACTTCTTGTTCCTGAATACTACTACAATGTGCATCGAATTTTGGGTTATTACCCAGATTTCGATTTTACAGAAATCTGATCTAAAATAAACAGACCTACTGAAGATGGAGCAAACCCAAAAGGATACACATTGTATCGTTCGCGCCAAGCAAAAAATGTAGGCCTTTGAGCATGTACCCAAGCACTGCTTATCCAACCAACCAGAATAAGGCTTTCTTGTCTGCATCGAGAATAGAGAAACACTGCGACAGCATGCATATAAATATCACATAGCGAAGACTTATAATCCGGCTGTACGTATGCACAGGCTTATCCGAATTTGCTCTGATGCAGTTGCTCGAAGTTCCCTTTTAGCTGTGTGCAGTTCCTTTTATACTTTTGTACTCATAAGTATGCGGAAGTCTGTGGTTTAATCTAAACTGATACACTAATTGAGCATGAAATGTTACTATTTTTACTATGCGGAAGGTAATAAGAAATGTTTACTTTGGCTAGAAATTGTAGACAACTTGTGCAGTTTAGGCAACCTGACCCGAAGGTCATGGTGGGCTTTTGTGACCGTGAGATGTCTGGCGTCGTCGTTCGTCGTGCGCGCCCGACGTGCGTGCGTAAACTGTTCAAGGTCACAGTTTTGGTCCAGTCAGACTTGATCAATGTGATCATCATGACAATAACTCGGTCAAGTTTGAATATGGGTCATGTCGGGTCAAAAAGTAGGTCAAATCATAGAAAAAAAAACTTGTTAACACTATAGAGGCCACAGATTTGCTCCATTCATCACCGACAAATCATCACCAAACTTGCTCAGAATGTTCAACGTGACAATCTCTCACGAACGACGTCAGATTACATAGAGGATCTTACATGAGTGTTCATGTATTATTGAATTTATTAAACGAGTTGAGGAAAAGGGATAAAATGCGAGGCTTTGCCGAGCATTTTATCCCTTTTCCCCCAACGAGTTTAATAAATTCAATAATATATGAGCACGAATGCAAGATTCTATTTATCATATGACATTTAAAACGCATTTTATTCACGATTGTTTACAAAAATGTCAATATTCCGCCGTTAGTAAACGCGACGTCGTTAAGGACGTCGTACATGTAACGTTACGGGACGTATCTAGCTAATTTGCATATTTAATCCACTAGTGGATTATCGAAAAATATTATATATAGATTATTCATTCTCCTATGGGATTTATAAACCGAGGGAGGTAAAACAATCCGATAAAGAAACGAGTGCGAAGCACGAGTTTCTATAACGGATTGTTTTACCTCCCGAGGTTTATAAATCCCAAATTTCAAATAGGAGAAATGTATAATCTGTATATTACATGCACTTCCATAGACTTTTAGGAGAGTTTTGATCTTGAATTTTGGATCTGAATGCCCGTTCAGTTGACTGTTTACAGCTCATGTAAACGGTTCAATCAGCGAAGTGTTACAGAATCTGGGTGGAAGAACAACTGGATGGGCGCCATTTTGAAAGCGCTTTCTACAGTTTTGAACAAAAATAGAAGAAACAAAGTGTTTCAGTGATAAAACAAGTAAAACGTTAGATTAAATAAAGCAAAACTTACATCCTAATCAATGGTCATATCCATGTTTTCTTTTGTTTCAGCGTTGCATCCGACTCAAACGTCACGCATTCTGAACGTCTGTTGATATTTCTTAGACGCCATTACAATGACGTCATGAATAACGTCGCCGTGATTGAAACTTTCCCGCGTTTGAATAGAACAATTTCCCTGCAAAGCGGTATCTCGTATCTTGTACATAAAGTAGTTCCAGCTGAAGGGATTTATTTCCCCGGCTAAGAGGAAATATTTCTTAGCAAAAAGGAAAATACCAAGTTTATGTCTGGTAGAAATCAAGGTATTTCTCTGTAATGCATGTAATATATGGCGTTATTACACTCTCAGACGGGACGTCATATGATAAAGATGGAAAATCTGTACCCATCACAATCACGAAAGAGAAAAAAGAATCTTTCGTGATTGTGATAGTTACACAGAAATATGCATAACTCGGGATCACAGGCCAGCCTCGTAATGCCAGACAGCGATTCTCGGGACGATTTTTTTTCTTTCCATCCCTCACAACTACCTGAGATTCTGATAATATACTAAGATGAAAATAATCAAATAAAGTTCTTTTTTTTTCTGAACTAAAACTCACTGTCGTAAAAAATAGCGAAGGGTGCATTTTTTCAGGTTTTATTTCGGTCACTGATATCGGGTAACTTTTATATTTTTTCGCCAATATACATTCTGCGCTTCCGTTTATAATGAAATGGTATCTGACAGCTGTTTTAAAGCCCACGTCATGTCTTGGGATGAGACCAAACGGGTAACAATTACTCTGCCCAGCTTTTGAAGACGAAATGAGTTTGGGGTTTGTCAAAGACCAATATTAAAGTGTTTTGAATACATTATATGATGAACATGAGATCTACCAGGTTAACAAATCCGTGAAATGAAGACCCCTCTAAAACCCACTTTATATAAAGAATAGTTGGGTTTACGGGGTAGTCGTTATCTTCTTTTTTTTTTTTTTTGCTGAAAATTTTAAATTATTGGTACTCTTTAGAACCATCTCATTGAGATGATTTTGCATTACGCAAACACGCCTATACAAATACATTGCCACCTGTTATCGCCGAAAAAATGAAAATTTTATGATGAAAAACTGTCATATTTTTCTTATTTCTGCTCAAAATATAGATTGTGGGTACTCGTTAGAACCGCCTCATCGAGGCGGTTCTAAAGAGTACCCACAAACTATATTTTCGAGCAGAAATAATAAAAATAAGGTTTACCCCTATAAACCCCAGATTTACTATATAAAAGTGGGGTTCCAGGGGGTCGAAATTATATAGGCGTGTTTTCGTGATGACGATCACAACAATCTATATTTCAATAAGAAATAAAACAAATATCAAACGTTTTCACCTGAAAAATCTATATTTCAATAAGAAATAAAACAAATATCAAACGTTTTCACCTGAAAAATACTAGTTCTAGAGGCAGGAGAGACGCCATTTTACACAGGGATGTGTTATCGTAATGATTATAAATTATAGTTTTGTTGTCTGGCATCGAGATGCTCGCCTTAACCTGCTCCTTCCTTCGGATCAGGATGTTTGCTGGAAATCTCGATCCTGCCCAGCCAGAATCACTCATTACACTGGTTTCGCGTAGTAAAATCCATACAGGGCCTAGAAATCTCTGTGGTGTAGTGGTTACGCAACTCGCATTGTAAACCAGGGATCGCAGGATCGATCCCGGGCTTCTCCAGCATTTCGGATGAGAAAACATGTACACTCCATAATTTTCACTTCTGTGGTGTATTCCTTGCTTCCATAGGATAACCCTTTTATAGAACATATTTAAACCGAGGTCCCGTCTGCGTATGACCTTAGCTGTTGGTGGGATGTAAACTCAAACACTCACTCCATACAGGGCTAATCTTATTTGTTAACTGACAGAAAATAAATATTCCATGTATATAACGTCGGTTCGGCGGACAGCCATACGACGCTGCCATGACTTCGAATCTCTGTCGGCCCGACGCTTGACCGGCATTCTTCGCGAGTTGGGGTTAAAGACCTCTCTCTACCTCAATATCTCTCTCAAACTAGGGACACGAAACATTCGTCAATAACAATAGGATCCGGGATTACTAACTTTCCGTAATTTAAGCAAATTTAATATCATTCTTTCCTTCTCGAGGCTATTCGTTTACGTAAACGGATATATATATATATGTATATATTTTTCTCAAAAAGTCTAAATATTGTTTACAATTTACGTTCCGCCTGACGATGACGGCCAGGTGCTTTGCGCATGCGCAAGAATGATTTCATAAATGGAACCCCCCCACTCCCCCCCCCCCCCCCCCCCCCAAAAAAAAAAAAGCTCATATGAATTGGCTAGTCTATTAGTCACCCTCCAACGCCGGTCAAAATTAAAAAAATTATGCGTTTTTTCCCTTTCGCAAATGCACCGTGACCGAAGGCGTTACTCTGTCACAGGGTGGTTACGGGCCGATAAGAGCGCTGGTTCTTTAACATTAGGCTCTCAACGGTGTGGGTTCGAGCCTGGCTCGGGTCACATGTGAGATGCCAAGTTCTGCAACAGAAGGTCATGTGGTTTTTGCTCCGGGTACTCAGGTTTTCGCCGACCTCTGATTAACAATCGGCTCGATTATGTCTGAAATAATATTGAAAGAGCCGCAACACCAAAACCAATATAATTAAATAAATAAATAAATAAATAAATAAATAAATAAAATGTACAGGGTGGGGGCAGAGTTAAGTGGTTAATGGAAGCCAAATGTAAGGTTTTTTCCTCGGTAAAGACATTCTGTATTCACGTCGCAGGGGCATAACTATGTTGAAATTTGCAAAGTGTCACTGCGAATTAAAGCTTATTTTTTATTTTTAGACCAGACCACTTTGCCTTTCAATACTTCGGTCCGAGGCGTGAGGAGTATACCGGAATTAAAGTACGCTTCCATGCGAAAGCCTTGCATAGAAAGTGGTGAATCTAATCCCGTACTCGTCCAGCGGTAGCCCCCATGTGCTTACGGCGCCAGGTTACCTTAAAACAAGTAGTCAGTGATTGTATCTGAGTGTAGATAGAAACATGAACGGTGACTTAGAGTGAAACTTTTCGTTTCACCCTTACTTTCTTTCTGTACTGTAAGTAAACGGTCTCTGCGGTGTCCTGTACTGTAAGCAAACAGTGTAGACACTGATCAGACGCGCGTTCTAAGTCTCTGCGGCGTCCTGTCCTGTAAGCAGTGTAAACGCTGATCGGACGCGCGTTCTACAGTCTCTGCGGCGTCCTGTCCTGTAAGCAAACAGTGTAGACCCTTCTGATCTGGGACTACACTGTTTGCAGGACCCAACATATGAGTTCAGTTCAGATTTCTAAAGTAACCTTAGTACACAACACTCTGACTGTAAGGCTATTTTCTTTAAATAACCGTGACCCGGATTTCCTACAAACCAGTGATAGTCACGTGGACTAGGCACTGAAGAGTTTCTACGATTAATAACTTTGGGTCTATTGAAAAGCAACTGGCCCAAAACTAGTGTCATTTATACGGTATGAACTATTGTCCTTATTTTGCCTCAAACCATAGGCAGTGAGTAACGATTAGAACCGCCTCATTAAAGCAGTTTTAACGAGCGCCCAAAATCTATGTTTGGTGTGTAAAAGTGTGTAAAACAAATCATCTGAAAAAATCTACATCTTCAGGTATAAAAACATTACAAAAACATGCCTATACCAATACATTGTAAACTTTATCGCCGAAAAAAAAATGAAAATTTTAAGATGAAAAATTATGATATTTTTCTTATTTCTGCTCAAAATATAGATTGTGGCGGTTCTAACGAGTACCCACACTCTATATTTTAGAGCAGAAATAAGAAAAATACGGTTTACCCATGTAAACCCCAGTTTCACTATATAGAAGTATGGTTCGAGGGGGTCAAAATTATATAGGCGTGTTTTCGTGATGGACACAAGTATGGCACACGAGTGTGTAATTGTAAAAAAAAAGTGAAATGACACGGACTGTTGGACCCATCCGCGGACAATGCATTTAAATACCTGTCCACCAATCGGCCTATTGTGATTGTCTTTTCGCTGACGGCAAATGTTTCTTCTTCTTTTCCTTCTTCTTCTTCTTCTTCTTCTTCTTCTTCTTCTTCTTCTTCTTCTTCTTCTTTGCATCTGATATGGGAAATTCCCCTTTCGGCAGAATTCTGCTTCGATTCCAAGTAACATATGGTGGGAAGAATTCGGAAGTTGTGTTGACTTGGATCGGTAAATACCCTTGATTTATGGCTTTTATTCAACCTTCAACAACAAAATGGCTTTGAAAATATAGTGCATAGTATCTATAATTTTCTTTTTAAATGGCTGTCGAAAGTATGCGGAAGAGACATCGTAAATTGATCTCAAAACGTGCTTTACAAGTTGAAACTATTGAAGTAAGTTAACAGTGAAAACTGGTTAGGCGATTCCAATTTTTCACGATTATGTAAATTTCGAGCGATTTGATTGGTTGAAATAAAAGTTTTATACTTCGATAAATTCCATGAATAAGTTCACATAACGACAGGTAGTAATATAACGTGACGTCAAAAAGGACGTTTAGAACCCACGCCTTATGTCATTATGTTAAGGTCAAGAATACGTAAATGACGTCTCCGCCAAATACGCGCGTTAACCGGGAACGTCATTGGATACCAAACAAACGTCCTCCTTGAAAACTTCCTTATTCTCCATTGCCATGCCGGTTAAATGATAAAAAAACTTCAGTGTCTGTTGTATAAACATGATTCGCTAATTTCATTTATTTATTTATTTAATTATTTATTTATTTATTTATTCATTACGATAACACATCCGTGCGAGATAGTGCGTTTTTCATATCTCCAAAATGGCTACTTTTCTGGAGAAAATCCATGATATTTTTCTAATTTATACAGAAAATATAGGTTGTGGGTGCTCGTTAGAACCGCCTCATTGAGGCGGTTCTAACGAGTACCCACAACCTATGTGTTAGAGAAGAAATAAGAAAAAATAATGTCTACTCCCGTAAACCCCAGTTTTCTCTATATAAACTGGGGTTTAGGGGGGTGTTCATTTCACGGACTTGTTCACGTGATGTATTTATTTATTTATTTATGTGCCATACGGGTATAACAACACAAAATTCAAAACGGCAAGCAATTAACTGCAACCTTCCAAATAAATTAGCCTAAATAAATAATAAACAGTTATAAGAAACAGGACGAACATTTAGCGACAACTCATATCAGTTTGCATACTCCCGCTGTCTATTCATAGTCATGACAGTACCAAATTATTTTGTTGCCACATAACACGAATTAAAGTAACAGCCAAGAAGTGATACCTATTGCAAGGCGAAGTGAAGTTTGCAGTGGTCTAATGATTATTTTCATTATTTTTGCTGAAACCATTATTGTAGGCATAAGAAGAAAACAAAACAAGAGGGCCATGATGACCCTGGATCGCTCACCTGATCCACACTGTAGCAATGAAATGGTAGGTAATACAGTAAGGTGCCTTGTTAGCAGGAAAATACATGCCAAATATTAAGGCTGTATCTCAAATGGTTCAAAAGATATGATAAAGAAGGTCAAGGTCATAGGTCAAAATTTTTGTATGGATGTGAAGCCATTGTCACAAGGAATATACATGCCAAATATGAAGGCTCTATCTCAAATGGTTCCAAAGATATGATTAAGTAGGTCACAGATCAAGGTCAAGGTCACAGGTCAAATTTTGCATGAGTCGGAGGACTCTGTCAAAAGGACAATACATGCCAAATTTGAAGGCTCTACCTTAAATGGTTCGAAAGTAATGAGAAAGAAGGTCAAAGGTCAAGGTCACAGTTCAAACATTTTGCATGGTTGGGAAACCCTTGTCACAAGGAACATACATGCCAAATCTGAAGGCTCTATCTTAAATGGTTCAAAAGTTATGAGAAAGAAGGACAAAGGTAAAGGTCACAGGTCAAACATTTTGCATGGTTGGGAAGCCATTGTCACAAGGACCCTACATGCCAAATATAAAGGCTCTATCTTAAATGGTTCAAAAGTTATGAGAAAGAAGGTCAAAGGTCAATGTCAAATTATTTTGAATGAGTGAAAGTCGTTGCCACAAGGAAGATACATACCAATTCTGAAGGCTCTGCCTCAAATGGTTCAAAAGTTATGATAAAGTAGGTCACATGTCAATGTCACAAGTCATTTTTGTATGACACAAGGAAACTACATGCCAAATATGAAGGATCTATCTCAAATGCTTCAAAATTTTGACGAAGTACGTCAAAGGTCAAGGTCATAAGACAAATTTTTTTGTTTGGTGGGAAGACCTTTTCACAAGTAACATACATGCCAAATATGAAGGCATTATCTCAAATGGTTCAAAAGTTATGATAAAGTAGGTCAAATGTCAAGGTAAAGGTCACAGATCATCTTATGTATGAATAGGAAACCCTTGTCGCAAGGAACCTATATGCCAAATTTGAAGGCTGTATCTCAAATGCTTAAAAAGCTATGACAAAGCAGGTCAATAGTCAAGGTGATGGGTCAAAATTTTTGAATGCTTGGGAAAACCTTGTCACAAGAAACATACATGCCAAATATGAAGGCTCTTTCTCATATGGTTCAAAGGTTATGATAAAGTAGGTCACCGGTCAAGGTCATAGGTCAAATCTTTATATAAGTGGGAAGCCCTTGTCACAAGGAACCTACATGCCAAATATGAAGGCTCTATCTCAAACGGTTTAAAAGTTATGACAAAATAACCTACTGATCTACTTTTTGATTTGACATGACCCATATTCGAACTTAACTGAGATATTGTCCAGATGATAATTCTGATAAAGTTTTATGATGATTTGACTAAAACTGAGGCCTCTTAGAGTGTCCACAACATTTTTCTATGATTTGACCTGCTGACCTACTTTTTGACCCGACATGACTCATATTCAAACATGACCCATACATTGTCAAAATGATCATTCTGAGCAAGTTTGATGATGACCGGACCAAAACTGGGGCCTCTAGTGTGTCCACAAGGTTTTTCTATGATCTGACCTACTGAACTACTTTTTGACCAGACATGACCCATATTCAAAATTAACCGGGATATTTTCAAATGATCATTCTGAGCAAGTTTGATCTCGATCGGACCAAAACTGTGGCCTCTAGAGTGTCCACAAGGTTTTTCTGTGATTTGACCTACTGACCTACTTTTTTACCCGACTTGACCCATATTGAAACTTGACTGGGATACTGTCAAGATGATCATTCTGGGCAAGATTAATGATGATCGGACCACAACTGTGGCCTTTAGTGTGTTCACAAGGCTTTTCTATGATTTGACCTACCGACCTACTTTTTGACCCGACATGACCCATATTCGAACTTGACCGAGATATTGTCAAGAATATCATTCTGAGCAAGTTTGATGATGATCGGACCAAAACTGTGGCCTCTAGTGTGTTCACAAGGTTTTTCTCTGATTTGACCTACCGACCTATTTTTTGACCCAACATGACCCATACTTGAACTTGACCGAGACATTGTCAAGATGATCATTCGGGGCAAGTTTGATGATGATTGGACCAAAACTGTGGCCTCTGTTGGATTCACAAGGTTTTTCTATGATTTGACCTATTGACCTCCTTTGTGACCCGACATGACCGATATTCGAACGAGACCAAGATATTATCAAGATGATTTTTCTAAGGAAGTTTGATGTTGATTGGACCAAACCTGTGGTCTCTAGTGTGTTCAGAATGTTTTTCTATGATTTGACCTACTGACCTACTTTTTGACCCGACAACACCCATATTCGAACTTGACTGAGATATTGTCAGGATGATCATTCTGAGCAAGCTTGATGATTATCGGACGAAAACTGTGGCCTCTAGTATATTCACAAGTTTTTCTATGATTTGACCTACTGACCTACTTTGTGAACCGACATGAAGCATATTCGAACCCGACCCAGATATTGTCAAGACGATCATTCTGAGCAAGTTTGATGACGATCGGACCAAAACTGAGGCCTCTAGAGTGTTCAAAATGTTTTTCTATGATTTGACCTACCGACCTACTTTTTGACCCGACATAGCCAACATTCGAATTTGACCGAGATATTGTCAAGATGTCATTCTGAGCAAGTTTGATGACGATCGGACCAAAACTTTAGCCTCTAGAGTGTTCACAAGGTTTTACTTTGATTTGGCCTACTGACCTATTTTTTGACCTACCATGACCCATATTCGAACATGACCGAGATATTGTCATGGAGATCATTCTGACCAAGTTTGATGATGATTGGTCTCAAACTGTGACCTCCAGTGTGTTCACAAGTAAAGGTTACGCACGCCCGCACGGACGGACGACGGACGACGGACAAAATGTGATCCCAAAAGTTCACCTCGTCATTATGTGACAGGTGAGCTAAAATACCAAGCCTCTCTCACAGACATACCGAATCTATGTTTGTGGAACATTAAACGTAAGATTTTTTTTCTTTTCCTCGAGTTTACATACGAAAAAAAATGCATCAGTTTGCGTCTAAAAGGGCTGTTTACTAAATTTGCTAATCCATTACGAAAACACACATTGTAAACTTTACCGCCGAAAAAAACTAAAATTTTAAGATGAAAAAGTCTGATATTTTCTTATTTCTGCTCAAAATATAGATTGTGGATACTCGTTAGAACCGCCTCGTCGAGGCGGTTCTAACGAGTACAACAACCTATATTTCAGAGCAGAAATAAGAAAAACTAGAGCTGTCAGTGAAACTGACTAGGGCCCCGGCAGCGCTATCAGAAATTTGTGGACGGACAGACGGACAGACAGACGGACGGACAGAGCGATTACTATAGGGCACCCACATTTTCAGTGCGGGGCCCTAATAAAGTTTACCCCTGTAAACCCCAGTTTTACTATATAAAAAGGAGTCCAAGGGGGTCAAAATTGTATAGGCGTGTTTCTGTGATGTATGATATTTTGGGGAATTATGTTCTGATTGCTCTTTACGGCTACAGCTGAAAGAAAAGTTGACGCACACTTTCTGAAACGCCGTTTACAAATTGCAGGACCCGCAGAAAAAGCGACCGACTGAAGTTGGTTGATTTTCTAAGAGTGCCCTAAAATCACCCTGTCATTCTGTCAGTCTGTCTGTCCGTCCGTAACCCGTTTGTGAAAATTGGTGATAGTGACTTAACCGATTAGAATATTTAAATAATTTTTGGCATACTGATAGATATCAATGAGATCTAATCAATGAACTTGCCAAATATTACATTCCATTTATTATAGCCTCGCCGACGCGAAAAAATGTGAAAATTTTCGAACTGCTTCTCCTCGGAAACCGTTGGGCCGATTGAAGTCAAATTTCATATGGAGCCTCTATGGGGTGGGTAAAACCAAAATTTGCTCATGGGGTCCAGGTCACGACCAAAATGGCCGCTAAGCCATATATGGTAAAAGACCTTCAAAAATAGTCTTCTCCAGAACCACTGGGCTGATTTCCACGAAACTTGATAAATAGCATCTGGGACGTAGGCCCATCATAAAGTGCCCAAAATGGTGACCCTGGGTTGACCTTGACATTCTTTGTGCCTAGGTCAAACTTTGACACATATGCTTTTGTATTGGAAAAGTAAGAATGCATTTTATCCTGCAAACGATTCAGAATACAGTACTCAAGTATAAGATATATTTTTGCTCTTTACGATAAGGCGCATTTATTTGAGGAACCGTTTTAGGTCCAGGTCACATGACCAAAATAGCCGCCATACCCATATATGGTAAAGCTCATAAAGCTAAAAGCATCCGGCGGGTCGTGCACTTCAGCTGAAGCACTGGTTACTTCAAGTTTCGTCCAAATTATACAGACCCTATACTTCTATCATAAACTAACTTGGTATTCAATGACTTTTTTCACCTCATTCTAATCAAAAGTAATGAAACGTCAATGCCGCCAGCATATTATTGTCAGGAGTATAGTTCACCCTTGGAGTTTGCCATGACATAACGCGAAGTTCTACCAGTCACAGGGCTATCAAGGAGGGACCATCGCGGGACTATCGAGAGCCCCATCCTCTGAGTGACAGGATGGACTTCTCAGAAGACCGTTTTGTCATTTTCATACTACATGTATCAAATTTCTCACTGTCAAATTTTATACTATAAACCTGCGGTGAAAACCAACATGAGACTCCGAACGATACTATTTCCCCTACCCCGACAACAGTACATACCCTCTAATCCCTATCGGTAAGAACGCTGACTCTTAAGCTTTAGGTGTGGTTCCAGTCTCGCTCGGGCCAAACTTGAGACGCCAAGTTCTGCAAAGGTCAGGTGTTTTCTCTGATTAACGATCTACGTGAAATACGTTTAAGGGCCAAAACGACAGCAACAACAACAACAAAAAAGCAAACCCATACTCTCTCCCCAATACCCTTAACCTTATCTCTACCCATGAGAAACTCAGATCCACAAACTCCGAATAAAGCATGAAATTCAAAGGTAATAGTTGATCTTGATATGATTGTAACATTGTTGAGTGGGATGCAGCATCACCTAATTAATAGTACCATGCTATAAAGCACCAACCCAGTAAGCATTCTACATAAATCTACAGCGGGCCGTTAGCGGCCCGTCAGGGTAGCTGACGGGCCGCTAATGGCCCGCTGTAGATTTATGTAGAATGCTAGTAGGGAAACTCCAAATGAAATATATACGCATGTGAAAAAATGTAGTAAATGCGTTCTGACGAGACGAAAAATAACCCAAAACATTCATGTAGTACATTTGCGTGAGTAAAAGCACGCGGTCAGACTCACGTGTATATTTGCAAGTATATAAATTTTGCACGTGTGTATTTGTGCACATGCTTTTCCATACACGTGCATTTTCGCACGTGTGCAAATTTTACTCACGTGTTAGTTGCTGGCGCATCACGTGAACAAGTCCGTGAAATGACCCCTCCCCACCTAAACCCCACGATATATAGAGAAAGTTTTGTTTTACAGGGATATACAGTAGAACTTCGATGGCTCGAACACCGATGGGTCGTTCACCATGGATGTGTCGAACCCATTCTTGAGCCCCTAGCGAAATCCTGTGCATAAGAAATAGTGGGAGATAATTAAGGAGATGTTAGTCTTTTGTCTTGCAAATGTATGCTGTGTGTACTCATTAGAATCGCCTCGATGAGGCGATTCTAATGAGTACACACAGCATACATATTCATTATAGAACACCGAAAAGATGGCTAGAAGTATCTCGTTATGCCTTCTGACAGTAACCTCAGTGTCTCGAACGACCCCTGTCTCGAACAGATTTTCGAGGTGCGAAAGGTGTTCGAGCCATTGAAGTTCGACTGTACATTATTTTTCTTATTTCTTCTCCAAGTCATAGGTAGGCCCCCGCCCATCGGGGCTAGAAGAAATAAATGGGCTGCATGATGCTTCCACGCAGAGCTGAATCCCACCGCACATGGGTACTGGTAAACCGCTTAGAGGATCTAAGCCTGCCCAGGCAAAGCTGTGTGAGTCGGACCGCCCATGCTTATACCCTATTGGTTTCATTGGGCGACAGGGCTTGAGATGTCATTTCATCTCAATGTTGGGTAAAAGTTCCACAAAACTGGAAGCAACGTCTCCAAAATTACCTATATAGTGTTGACGGGGACGTTAAACATCAAATCAAACAAACAAGACAAGGCGGTACTAACGAACACCAACAACCTATGTTCAGAGTATAAATAAGAAAAATATCATGAATTTTCATAAGAAAAGTAGCCATTTTGGAGATGTGAAAAAATGCAGTGTGTCACGCGGGTGAGTTATCGTAATGGCAAGAATTTGCACTGTACTGGTTAACCGTTGGTGTGTAAGCCTGCCCAGGGAATGTGGTTATGTAAACAGATAGGCTTGATATGACTTAAATAATGTTAACTGGGCTGTAAAAATAAAATAATATAAACAAAAACAAACAAACTCACGTATGCAAAAGAGCGCAGACGAACGGGGCTCATGATAAAAGCTTGAATATGCTTATTTTACTTCTACACATACAGTGATACTATTAAGACCACCTATTTGATCCGCTATTAAGACCACCTAAAATTAAGACTAATTTTCCTTTATAAAGCTAATTTAGTAGAGTGCAGTTATTCTTTCTTTGTGTTTTGCATTAAGTATCCTCTGGTCAGAGACCACCTTTGGGACTGTTCAAAAGTGGTCTTTAAGACCACTTTTGAACAGTCCCAAAGGTGGTCTTAATAAAGGAATTTTACTGTAGTTGCAAACGCGTTTTCGATGGCACGGATACCAGCGTGTTATGGCGATACGAACGAGGGAATACTTTGTACCCGGAGAACACCACTGACGTTAGACTGGCGACCTCTACCCTACACGTAGATGCCAAGTATCGAACCCGGGATTCGGCGATGACAAGGAATGGGCATGCCCATGTCGCTGTGACGTTACGCACCAGAAACCATTTGTTATTGTGGGCTTAATGACGTAATCCACTAATTAGTTTCTAAATATTTAGTTTATACTAATTTATTTTAGTTCGATTGCGATGAAAGCTTCAAGCTTATTGAATCGTTCCGGGTGTTTTCACGCACGCGCGCGAAAGAAAGGCAGTGGCTTTTACACCACTGCTACCCATTTACACCTGGGTGGAGTGGGGCACTAATTAGCAGGGACGGTATACGATAAAGCGTTATCCTAGTGAGCGTGTTTTTCGAATCGTCACGTTAATAAATCCCGAGGAGTGATCCCACATTATAATCGAGGTCTACATGGGTGACATTATTTTCCTTCTTTTTGATCAAAACCATATATTGTGGGAACTCGCTAGAACCGCCTAATTGAGGCGGTTTTAACGAGCACCAACTATCTATACTTGAAGGAGAAATAAGAAAAATATCACACATTTTCATCAGAAACATGTCCGTGTTTGAAATATTAAATAATGCACTTTATCATATGACATCGCGTCTGAGAGTGTAATAACGCCATATATTACATGCATTACAGAGAAATACCATGATTTCTACCAGACATAAACTTGGTATTTTCCTTTTTGCTAAGAAGAAATATTTCCTCTTAGCCGGGGAAATAAATCCCTTCAGCTGGAACTACTTTATGTACAAGATACGAGATACCGCTTTACAGTGAAATTGTTCTATTCAAACGCGGGAAAGCTTCAATCACGGCGACGTTATTCATGACGTCATTGTAATGGCGTCTAAGAAATATCAACAGACGTTCAGAATGCGTGACGTTTGAGTCGGATGCAACGCTGAAACAAAAGAAAACATGGATATGACCATTGATTAGGATGTAAGTTTTGCTTTATTTAATTTAACGTTTTACTTGTTTTATCACTGAAACTCTTTGTTTCTTCTATTTTTGTTCAAAACTGTAGAAAGCGCTTTCAAAATGGCGCCCATCCAGTTGTTCTTCTACCCAGATTCTGTAACACTTCGCTGATTGAACCGTTTACATGAGCTGTAAACAGTCAACTGAACGGGCATTCAGATCCAAAATTCAAGATCCAAACTCTCCTAAAAGTCTATGGAAGTGCATGTAATATACAGATTATACATTTCTCCTATTTGAAATATGGGATTTATAAACCTCGGGAGGTAAAACAATCCGTTAAAGAAACTCGTGCTTCGCACTCGTTTCTTTATCGGATTGTTTTACCTCCCTCGGTTTATAAATCCCATATTTCAACTAGGAGAATGAATAATCTATATGTAATATTATCATATTATCGGAGGTCGCGTCTGAGAGTGTAATAACGCTATGTAATATTTTCGATAATCCACTGGTGGATTAAATATGCAAATTAGCTAGATACCTCCCTCGCGGACTATTGACATTTTTGTAAACAATTGTTAAAACAATGCGTTTTAAATATCATATGATAAATAGAATCTTGCATTCGTGCTCGTGTATTATTGAATTTATTAAACTCGTTGAAGAAAAGGAATAAAATGCTCGGCCAAGCCTCGCATTTTATCCCTTTTCCTCAACTCGTTTAATAAATTCAATCAATACATAGACACTCACACAAGATCCTCTATTTATCACACGGTTGTGGTTTCCTAAACTTCGTTAAACAATGTGTTTGATCAGAAATGCTGCATCGGCACACGTAGTAGCCGTTTTCCAAACATCCCACACTATCCGTATTGAATTTTCAGAATAATACGCAAAAGAAGTAAAGTATCCTTGTATAAGACGTCGTTAATGCAATGACCACATCTCTCGGTATTCTGATGCAAAGCCGTATGTTATTTACTAATAACCTAATTGAACTATGTGTGCGCTCGTCAAAACCTCAGCTGACTTGTGCATTCACAAGACAGAATACATCATTTCCGGTTTCTGTGTGGGAGCTTTGAATCAACTGACATCCTTATACGGCGCAGCGATACTGCACAGATGAGCAGGCTGACCTGAGTCTTCTCAGAGCTCATATGCCAGAAGACACATTTTCATCTGTCGTGGCTCTGTATGTACAGGAAATAACTCATCTATATATAACTTGCCGTCCTTAGTATGCTCAAGTGAATTGCTGTTTGAATGTTACTTGGATTACAGAGTTTTCGACAAAATGCAAGTGAGTGTGTACTTGCTCTTAAAGCTCTAAGCACACCAACAGCAGACGACATTTCAAGTCTTATTTCTCTTATGGAGGACGATTTGTACGAGTAATAAGCCTTTTCCTATAAATTTATTATCTGTATGTCATAGTGTAATTTTTCATTATTTTTCTGATTAAAATTTGTCATGGTGATATCTTGTTATTAATATTTAGATTTTGGGTGCTCGATAGAACCGCCTCAATGAGGCACGTCTAAGGAGTACTAACAACCATGTCTTGGAGAAGACATAATAAAAATAATGTATACCATGTAAACCTGTTTTGTCTACATAAAACGGGATTTACAATGGAATACCTTATATGGACTCGCGAACGTCTGCTGTTAGAATCAGAATCAGAATTGTTACTGGTGATACGTCAAATGACATTCATCATATGGGAAGTTAGTCCCTAGCTCTAACCATAGATGTAAACTTAGGAACACAATCCTCAGCACCTTTAGCTGTCGAAATAATCGAATCGGGATCTAATGGTTCGGGGGAAGAGCGATTCTTTATAAATGTCAGTTCTTGCAGTAAGGGTCTGAAATGCCAATGAATGATGATTACTACAGTGCCTAGCTGGGGGAACATGGTCATCTGTTGGATGCTGGCAGCACCCTTTAGACCTTTGTATAAGAGTATGAGCCTACTGTCTCTTCTCCTTTTATCTCAATTTTCCTAGAATCTTTACGAAAACACGCCTATATAAATACATTGTAAATTTTACCACCGAAAAATGAAAACTTTTAAGATGCTTAAAACATAGATTGTGGATACTTGTTAGAACCGCCTCGACGAGGCGGTTCTAACGAGTACCCACAATCTTTTTTTGAGCAGAAATAAGAAAAATAATGTATACCCCTGCAAACCCTAGTTTTACTATATAAAAGTGGGGTTTAAGGGGGTCACAGTTTTATAGGCGTGTTTTCGTGATGTCTAGTAATGCTTCCAGTTTCAAAGCAGTATTTGCTTGTTACAACTCTAGTAGCTATATATAGACTAAAGCCCTGTCGGCTGGATAACATTGTAAAAAACAAAAAAAAAAAAAAAAAAAACTCGCAACCAACTACAAATGACTCGTCATGATCATCCAGTAATTTCCCTGATTTAAAAATGAAAATAAAAAAAATTGTCTGCGTCCATGGGTGTAGATATTATAGACGTAGGGTTTAACACGGAAATACAAAATCCAGAGTGACCTTTATATTTAATGCAACAACAAGTACAAGCTTTCAAAAAACAAAAACAAAAATGACCATAACAAGTATCAGCTTTTACACAAAAAGAGGCCCATGGGCTGAGCTCTGGCACAGAAGTGCTATCACATTTGTACAAGCTCATATTGCTCGACCATGATGGAACACTGCCTTTCCGATAAGCTTCCCTAGATTATTCAGCTCTGGTGAGCTAAAAATCTTGTCTTGCGGTTAGCAAATTGTTTAGGGTAATCTTCTGTTAGTCTTCTATAAAGTGTAGGATTTGTTTGATTTGAGGTTTAACGTCCCCGTCAACACTGTAAAGGTCATTTTGGAGACGTTGCTTCCAATTTTGTGGGACTTTTACCCGACGTTGAGATGAAATGACATCTCAAGCCCTGTCGCCGAATGAAACCAATAGGGTTTATTAGCATGGACGGTCCGCCTCGCACCGCGGTTCCTGGACAGGCTTAGATCCTCCAAGCGGTTTACCAGTACTAGTGTGCGGGACGGATTCAGCTCTGCGTGGAAGCATCATGCAGCCCATATATTTCTTCAAGCCCCTATGGGTGGGGGCGGATATCTCCAACAGTTTTCAGGCATTCCATTTGATAATATGTTATAAATATATTTAATTGCACATGTGCCCTTTTAAAGATGAACAAGAAAAATGCCTAACGGCAATATGGACGGGTTTTCCATTTTCTTTTGTAAAAAAGCCCAACAGATCACAGCAATTAAAAGAGAGCCAGATAGTATCCGAAGAAACACTAAACAAGAAATATCTTTTTAAGTGTTTTATTTAAACAAATACAATTCCAATTTTCCCGGTTTTTCCCCAAAAAAGCCATTTTCTTATGTGAAAGAGCTAAACAGACTGCAGCAGTTGAAAGAGTACCAAAAATACACCTTAGAACAAATGAACAAGAATTAAATCCTGTTGCATTAACAAAAAAAAAAAAAAAAAAAAAACGAAAAAAATCGGGAAGCTTGCATGTAATAATAATTGTTTATGTTTTTAAGAACAAAATTATTGTGCGCTGGCTCAAATAGAAGTGAAGGCAATGATCAGGAATCGATACAATTAACCCACAGCTCCAATCAGAGACACCAAAGCGAAAGATACAGAAACATGAAATAACTAGAGCCAAATGGAAACACTGATAGCCGAAAGCAAACAGGACAGTTACTTACCCACAAAATGGCCAATTGGCTATCCAAAATAAAAATATAAGCGATACACACTCTCGAAGACAAACCATTACACAAATAAACTCCGACAGAAGAACCGCCTTGGAACGGTCAGTGAACCCATACGTCATGTTAACAATTTGTTGTTCACTTTATATAGAGAAACGTGGGGTGTAAAGGCTTATGTTGGTTGGTACCTGATGCTCTGTCTCTGGTCGGGACGATCGGAGTCTAACTGTTGGTTTTCTTTTGCTTCAGCATTTCAGTGGTTTCTTGCTGTCGAGTCCTCACCGTTGTTTCATCTCTGTGGTTGTTTGATTTTTGTGTTCACGGAGATGTTGCAATGATGAGTTAGGAGGCCTTCATGCGGACTGAACAAATTATTTGTCTTAATCGCGACGGAAGTAAGGGCGAGGATTGTGGCCACGTAAAATCGAGTTAAGCCCCCCAGTGGAATTCATTTCCGCTGACCGTTCCAAGGCGGCTCTTTTTAGTTATGGTTTGTCTTTGGCTGATTTGTCGCTTATGCTGTTTTGTTTTGGATAGCCTATTGGCCATTTTGTTGGAAAGTCACTGTCCTTTTGGCTTTCCGCTATTGGTGTTTCCATTGGGGTCTGTTGTTTTGTGTTTCTTTCCCTTTGATGTGAGCTGTGGGTTAATTGTATCGATTTATGATCATTGCCTCCACTTCTATTGTATATGTCATACCTTATTTTCTTACATTTGCTTTAGATATACATACTGGCTCAAAATGCTCTGCTAAATAAAATTGCGGGGGGTGGTATGGTGAGGCAAAGGTAAATGGGACGTCCAACTGATATTGGCTGAAAGTTGGGCAAGGCTTGCTGTCCTTGCAGCAGGTAAGGGTAGAGGGGGTGGGGTGGTGTTGTTATAGCCTCTGTTTCTACATGTACACTTCTTTCTTCTCTGCCCATCACTTTTACCGCCTATTCTATCTCTTCTATCTCTTTTCTGCCTTTCTCTGGAAGACGACAAAATGACCCACAATGGATGACCAAAAACAATCAATCAATCAAAACATAAAATTACATATATTATACCTTTGACGTTCAGTCCATAGGAAACTCACGCAACTTTTCCTTTTATATTGACAGGTTATTCACTCGCATTCCTATGGTCTTGTTTAGCTCACACACTCCAGGTCAGCTTGTGTCGTAGTCTGTTCTCCGTCGTCCGTCCGTCTGGCGTCCCACCACGTAAGTCGTATTCGGAGCTGAAACTTGGTCGGAGACATTGGGGTGACGCATTAGTAGTCGTTCCGTTTTTGTCGCGCCTGCTATTAGCTTGGTGAGATATTGGGAGTTCAAAGTTTCGTTGGTCCGTCCATCCGTTCATTATACTGTTAACATTTGGGACCACCCTAGCTTTCACCCAAATAGTCAAGTTTACTACAGGCGTGAAATAGCCTTTAGTGGAATTCTTGCTCATCCAAATAGCCACAAAGGTAGCCATCTTAAAATTCTTCAAGCGACAAGCGACATCAAGCGGCTATTTCCAAAATGCAGGATGACGGCCGCCTTGAAGATCTTTAACGACATCTTCCCCCGTATGGTAAATTGGATTGAGCCGAAACTTGGTGGAAGGCATTAGGGAAACGTGGAGATTCAACTTTATTGAAATTATTTTGTCCAATATATAATATGGCTACGATGACGGTCACCTTGATATGCTTCGATACTATGTTCCCTTCCGAACCATAAATGGGGTTGAAGGGAAATATAACCAGGTGGCATGAGGAATCAGAATTACTAAAACCATTCCGCTCCAATATGAAACATCGACGCAATCTTGAAAATCTTCATACGATATCTGCGACCAAATGTGAGTGCCGAGGAAGGCATGGAGGCGACACGGAGATTCACAATTGCTAAAATCGTTCTGCTCCGTTATTCTGGTGGTAATCTTGAAATTCTCTAAAATGACATGTCCACCCGAACCCGAGTCTATGAAGGTTCCAAATAAAGTCTTACTTATAACTAAAATTTAATTTTATGTAATGTCGTTTGGTACCCGATGCTCTGTCTCTGGTCGGGTCCATCGGAGTCTTAACTGTTGGTTTTCTTTTCCTCTAGCATTTCAGTTGTGTCGACTCCTCCTCGTTGTTTCATCACTGTAGTTGTTTGATGTTTTTGTTCCCGAAAGTGAGTGAGTGAGTGTTTCAGTTTTACGTCCCACCAACAGCTAAGGTCATACGGAGACGGGACCTCGGTTTAAAGACTCATCCGAAAGTCTGGAGAAGCCCGGGATCGAACCTGCGACCCCTGGTTTACAAGGCGAGTAGCGTAACCACTCGACCACGGAGGCTTCTTTGTTCCCGAAAGTGCTGCACTGATGACACTGATGAGTAAGGAAGCCTCCATACGAACTGAAAAAATAATTTGTCTAAATCGCGACGGAAGTAAAGGCGATGATTACGATCGCGTAACATCGATTTAAGCCCCACCCCAACCCCTCGTAGTTCGTCTCTGAATGTGTGCATTGCTTATAGGTATTTGTTTTGAAGAGCCAATTTGCCATTTTTGTGGAAAAGTAACTGTCCTTTTGCCTTTCCGTTATTGATGTTTCCGTAAGTTTGTTTGTTTGTTTGTTTGTTTTGGAGTTTAACGGCCCACACTGTAAAAATGGTGTTTACAGATTGAACACTTTCTGAGACGCATTTCTTGTCCCGTTTTTTTATGCGTTAAACGCTTTGATATGTATCGTTTCTAAACACGTCTAGGAAGGTGTTTAGATATTAAACATGTATTGGACAGTGACATGTTAAATACCTGCACATGTTGAAATTTTTTTGAAAATCTAAACATATGTAGAGGTAAAATCATCATTATTCATGTTGTATTTGTCTATAACGTTTTGTTTCTTTGATCCAGGAATTGTAGAAGATATGGTACGTCCTTCAAACATATTTTTCTTCCAAGGATGAGTGGAATATTGGTGTTTAGTTCTTAATGTTATTAGTTTTCGCGACTCATATTTTCTATCTGTCATTAATGGTTACATTTGGAAATTAACTTATATCTTCTGTCCTGCGTTGATGATGTGCGAAATCCATGTATTCAATTAAATGGATATTAACAACTTGAAAGCATCTGAGCAGGAAGGCAAGGCAATCCCCATTTTTTCTTGGTAACGAACAATTTTAGTAGACCCCTTTCAATTGTGTTACCTGGCACTTTACTAAGTTAAACTTGACTTACCAATTAATTATACCCATTGAGTTACCAATTGATCTTACCCACACATAATTCTGACAGTGACATTAACAATCTCCTGGCGTTAACATTTTCCTTACGGTAGCGTTAACATATACGTTGTAGCTTGAAGTAAGGTATGACGTAATAGAAGATGGTAACATATTATAGTCTGACTTTTGCAATGTGGTGAAACTGCAGATTGTAGCCTTTTACTGTAAACGTCGTCAACTTATGACGTCATATTTGACAGCCAGTAAGTAACGTCACACTTTGCTGAGAGTACTTGGCATAATTTACTAACGTTTTACTTAGACTAACGCGTATCATAAATAACTTAACGTTTTAGTTAAGCCCATTCAATCATGACTGATCATAACAGAGTATAACAGAGGCGCAGCGCAGGGTAACAGGGCCAAAATTATTCAAACAAACCGAGCGGTAAACCGGATATTAAGTGTAGTATATTTGGTAAGGGGCACTTGACAATTAACGATATAAAACAGTTATATAGTGTAGTACAGAGGTAGGAGCAACTGGGGGTGGGGACAGTGGTGTTAAACAAAATTTTAACACACGCGTAAAGGCTCAAGGTACGCAGATTAAGAATGGGAATACGCAGAGTGTAGGCAGTGGTTACGTACATGGTCGGGGTAATTTCAGAGGGTCTTTCCGCGGACGCCGCGAATCAGATCAGTTTTTGTAAAGTATTTGTTTGTTTGATTTGAGGTTTAATATCCCCGTCAGTACTGCATAGGTCATTTTGGTAACGCTGCTTCCAATTTTGTGGGACTTTTACCTGACGTTGAGATGAAATGACATTTCACGCCCTGTTGCCCAATGAAACCAATAGGGTTTATAAGCATGGACGGTCCTACTCGCACCGCTTTGCCTGGGCAGGCTTAGATCCTCTATGCAGTTTACCAGTACTCCTGTGCGGTTGGTTTCAGCTCTGCGTGGAAGCATCATGTAGCCGATCTATTTCTTCAAGCCCCGATGGTCGGGGGTATGGGCGTAAAGTGGAAGTAGCTAGGAAAGGTAATAATGCGATAGGAAGTGTTTTTGAAGGTAATGGATGGCTCATTGAGTTCGAATGGGGAGGAGTGTAATAAGGAAACTAAGGAAGTTGTCTGTTGCTTCTTAAAGTCAAGGTTACCGACGTCACAAGGGTTGGTTAATAATAAGAAGGTTGTTGTTTTAAGAGATACTGGGTGTACAGGTTGTGTCGTTCGGAGAAGTTCGGTTTCAGATATTCAGTTAATAGGGAAAGAATTAGATGTTGCATTGATTTGATGAAGCCACGTAAAAATATCCTTTGGCAATGATTGACATTGATTGCTCACTTATCATTGGGAAAACTGAAGCTTTGTGTATGGATGATACTTTGTACGACTAAGGCATCGGAATCATTGATGGGTCAAAACTTCCTTATATGCCTCATTTCTCTGCTGCGGTTGTAACTAGGGCTCAGACTATGCAGGCTGAGAAACCTTTGTTTGTTTGTTTGATTTGCGGTTTAACACTATCAACATCAACACCATTTAGTTCATTTTGGAGACGTTGCTTCCAATTTCGTGGGACTTTAACTCGACATTGAGATGAAATGACATCTCTAGCCCTGCCGCCCAATGAAACCAATACGGTTTATATGCATGGACGGTCCAACTCACACCACTTTATCTGGACAGGCTTAGACCTCCTACGCGGTTTACCAGTACTCATGTGTGGTTGGTTTCAGCTCTGCGTGGAAGCATCATGCAGCCCAATAGAAAACTTGATCATTAACGATGACAAGTTTCAAGCAAGCTCAGGTTGAAGATCCAGCTTTGGCAAACATTACGAAAAGGATTGAATCTGGGCAGAAGACTGTGAACCGTGGCATAAACCGAGGTGAAACTAACTTAAACAAAAATAAAATATGAATCGATACAAAAAACCCAAAGCTCCCATCAGAGACACCAAAGGGAAAGAAATACAAACATGAAGCAACAGACCCCAACGGAAACACCAACAGTCGAAAGCCAATAGGACAGTTACTTTCCCACAAAATGGCCAGAAGGCTATCCAAAATAAAACAAAATAAGCGACACAAACACCAAAAAACAACTTGTGGTTCCTCAATGTATCCGATGAAAGGTTTTGAAACTGGTTCATGGAACGCTTATATCTGGGCATATGGGTATCAGAAGACATTGGATAGAGTGGTTACTGAATTTTACTGGCCCGGTATTTGTGGAGATCTTGCTAGATTTTGCAAATCAGAGAACGATTCATAAAGGTCGGGTCACTAAAGTACATTTGGAAAACTAGACAAAAGTGCCCAGTGGGGCACGTATACCCCCGGCCAGTGCCGAACTACAAAGGGAAATAACTCTAAAAGGCCTGATCCCTTGGCCCTTATTTTCTTTCCCACAATACAAGTGGTCATACTGATCATGTGTGCAAAATTTCAAGTTTCTACGTGAAGCAGTTCCTGAGATATCTTTGACACAAAATAATTGTTTACGGACAGACAGACAGTCAGACGGAAAAGACAAAAACTATATACCCCCATGGCATACGCCGGGGGTATAAAAATGCTATTGATTGGCACGCCATTCATAAGGGTGTTGGTCCCATTGAGCCTCGAACTGACAGGAAATGTCGAAAGCGACGAGGTATCCAGAAGCGATACCATTACCAAGAATTTAAACGGAACGAGTCGCGGAAGCTTTGTTTGTTTGTTTGAGTTGAGGTTTAACGTCCCCGTCAACACTGTATAGATAATTTTGGAGACGTTGCTTCCAATTTTGTGGGACTGTTGCCCGACATTGAGATGAAATGACATCTCAAGCCCTGTCGCCCAATTAAACCAATAGGGTTTATAAGCATGCACGGTCCGACTCACACCGCTTTGCCTGGGCAGGCTTAGAACTCATAAGCGGTTTACCAGTTCTCGTGTGTGGTCGGATTCACCTCTGCGTGGAAGCATTATGCAGCCCATCTCTTTCTTCAAGCCCTCAAGCGGGGGCGGACGAGTCACAGAACCGCTTGTTGAAATGTTTAGCAGAGTTGACATCCCTGACGAACTGTTGACCGATTGTGGAACACAGTTCACTGCTGCGGTTATGAAAGAAGTCTGCAGACTGCTTTCTCTTCAGGAGTACAAACCCAAGGCATCCGATTTGCAACGGCTTGATTGAACGATTCCACGCTAAGTTAAAATGTTACGTCGCATGTGTGTTGAACGTCCGAAAGACTGGGATAAATGTTTACCAGCTTTGTTATTTGCAGTTAAGGAAGTTGTATATGTGTGGAGAAACAGATTGGACTCCATGGTGCTTCTTCGCAGAGCTCAAACCTACCGAACTCGGATTTTCTAAATAATTTTGAAGACACCCTAAATTTCGAAATGGCCAGGAGTAAAATTCCATTCAGTACAAAATGGGTTAAATATACTTGATCGGGTATACGTGTATATCAAGGTTATACCTATATAATGTGCATACGTATTACTGGTGAATACCCAGACGATCTATATTTAGATGAAACCATTAAGCTACAAATAATGCAGACACGAACAAATGTTATGTTGAAAAACACTGCATAAGCATAATTTCGCAATATTTGTCCGCGTGTCTCAAGTTTGGAAGCGGGTTGCAAAAAAGTTTTGAAACAGCCTGTATCATTCTTGCATTTGTAAAGGAGTGTCCTTTGAACTGATAGATCATCGATAGATCATCAATATACTTTCACATTTGTATGAGTGTTCGGAAATGTTACGAAATGAACGCCATGGCCTTATTTACATTAGGAGTCATGACCATATTTTTTAAGTTTTGACGGTAAAATCGACAGTTTTTGTTTGTATTGAGGTTTTACGTCGACGTAAACACTATTTAAATAGGTTCTATAAATGGGTTATCCTTTGGAAGCAATGAATGCACCATAGAACTGAAAAATATGGAGTGTACATGTTTTCTGGGCCAGACTAGCTAGTTTCGGCCAATTAGGCCTCATCAGTGACCCTCAGATATTTTCAAAATTCCACAATGGAATCAATGATCCCAAAGGACAAGAAAATATAATCTACATATAATCCACTTCTAAGTCATTTTAGAGGCGTTGCTTTCGATTGTTTTGGTCGAAATGAAATGAGTTCATGCCCTACCGACCTAGGAAACCGCAAGGTCCGACTCTCGACCCACTTTCCTTGGAAGGCTAAAATCTTCTACCCGGTTTACCAGTACTCGAGTTCGGTCGGTTTGTGCTCTGCGCGGAAGCACCATGCAGTCCAATCTGTTTCCTCAGTGTCAGAGTAGTTTGCATTACGCACATGCGCAATACGCATATCGATGGGAATAACAGTGCGAATTGTTCACCAAAAAAGTCATTATTGGCATGAAAAAAAAAAGAACTATTGTAATACCTTACCGTCCACATCCTGCTGCAGCAAAATGCTTAACAAAAGAAAAACGAAGAGTACAAATTTGCCGCTCAAAAATGATAAACGTGATGATAAAGGTAGACATATCTATTTTTAGGTCATGTGCTATTTTTTCTTCCCGGTCTATTAATAGATTTCATAATTCCGGTTTACCTGTATAAATATGCTATGATAAAAAATGCTGATATCGTTAAATTTCATTTGGTGAGTTACTTCTCTTGAAGTAAGATAAGGTATGGTAACGTTAGTGGTTAGTGTTAACGTTAGTGGCTGGTGTCTTGATGATCTTCAATACATTTGTGGCGATGGACCGATTATATCTAAATTAAAAACCGCAGTCAATGAATAAATTAGAAAAAAAAAACATCACGAAAACACGCCTATATTATTTTGACCCCCTTGAACCCCACTTTTATATAGTAAAACTGGGGTTTCCGGGGGTATACCTTATTTTTCTTATTTCTGCTCTAAAATACAGATTGTGGGTACTCGTTAGAACCGCCTCGATGAGGCGGTTCTAACGAGTGCCCACAATCTATATTTTGAGCAGAAATGAGAAAAATATCACGATTTTTCATCATAAAATTTTCATTTTTTTTTCAGCGATAAAGGTGGCGATGTATTTGTATTGGCGAGTTTGCGTAATGATTGCGGTCAAGCGCGGCAGCTGCATAGCTCGAAGTTGACGTAAATGAGTAGGACAAACACTATTTTCTGTAAAAAAAAAACAAAAAAACCTACACAGTGAAATTCGGCTATTAAGAGCACCAAAGACTAATTCTACTTTAAAAAGCTTATTGAGGAGGGTGCAGTTACTCCTCTGGTTCAGAGACCACCTTTGGCACTGTTCAAAAGTCCAGAGGTGGTCTTAATAGAGCATTTTTACTGTATAAACCCTATAGCCACAGAATGCCCATGTTTATTGTATAATACCGTCAGTTTAACAAGTCTGCTTCATGATCCACCCTCTTGGAAAACCCACTCTGTACGGAGAAACTGGGATGTACACGGCTTGTGCTACGAGACACATATTATGAGTAATCATTAAAACCACACCAAAGAGACGGTCCTAACAAGCCATCACAATGTTTGTTTGTTTTGGAGTTTAACGGCCCAGTCAACACTATTTAGGTTATTTTTGAGCCGGTCAGTTTACCTATCAACACTTTCCTGCAGGGCAGGCTTATACGTAAGCGGTTAACCAGTACAGTGCACATTCCTTCGCCAGAAACTGACAACTGCCTTTCTTGAATCAGCGGAAGGGAGAGAATGACCGTAGAAAAGATTTCATGATCAATCTCCACGAAAGAATGTTGCCGACCCCGGCGGGAGTCATCACAATGTACGAGCTAGGGAGATATATAGATGGGTTCACACATTTTCACAAGATCTGTCATTATGTAAAATATGGTAAATATAACATTAACTCATACTGGTGAGTTTTTTTTTTCAAATGGCTAACATTTATTTATTTATTTTCTGACTCGTTTCAGAACAAACCAGCAAAGATGACCATGTTTCCGGATATCACAGTTGACGATGAGCCCTGCAGTGAACGCTTTTTAAGTGATATTGAAAACTGTGAACTGGACAAGGATTTGATCCTAAGTGATTTAGGGTCAACGTTAAAGAATGTGTATGATGATAATACACGTTCAGTTTTTGTCGAAAAGTACAATGGAATTGACTCACAGTTTGAAGAATGCATGGATAATATTAGTGCGACCTATGTAAATGTGAATGGAACAGAGGTGAAATGTAGAGAGCCACCTATTGACGTTGAAGAAGTGTTCAAAAAGGACGAGGACGGTGATACGTTGTTGCATTTAGCGTTAATACTCCTGTCCCCTGAGCTTGTGTTTTACATCATTGACAAGTCCCCATGTTTTACATGGTTGAATGTTCAGAACAAATTATCTCAAAGTCCCCTGCATCTAGCTGTGCTGACAGATCAAGTTTCTCTAGTAAGAAGACTCGTCGTTGGCGGGGCTGATTTAGAATCACGTGATCATAACGGCAATATGCCAATACATTTGGCTTGCAGAAATAATCTTTTGGGCTGTGTTAAGGCACTTCTAAAACCGGTTCGTTACGAGGAACAGAAAAGAAACAATTATGATATTCCATTTCGAGCTATTCCGCAGAACCTAAATTCAAAGAACTATGAAGGATTACCCTGTCTGTATATAGCAGCTTTAGCGGATAATTTAGAAATAATAAAAACATTGCTAGAGTCCGGAGCTGATGTGAATGAGCGGGCAGAAAAATCTGGGAAATCAATCTTACACGAGGCAGCTTGGTCGGGTAATCTTAATTTGGTAAAATTTTTAATTTCTCTCGGTCGACAATGTAATATAAATGCGAAGACTTACGATGACTATACGCCGTTTGATCTCGCAAGATCACGAGGGCACTGGAGCATTGTAATGGAACTTGCAACTGCTGGTGCCAAGTATGAAGACGAGAAAGATTTAGAAATATAAATGGACCATTTCATTAACTCTGGCACCCCTGTCTGTTTAAGTAGACACTTCCCGCTTTGAAGCTGCATACAGTAAACTCCTATATTAAGACCACCTTTGGGACTGTTCAAAAGTGGCCTTTAAGGCCACTTTTGAACAGTCCCTAAGGCGGTCTTCCACTAGAGCACATTGTATGTAGAAAGCACAAAGAAAATGTACCCGAAACCTTCTAAATATGCTTTTTAAAGCATATTTTGTCTTTGCTTTGGAACTTTCTTGTAAAAATAATAATTTCAGAAAAATTGATTGTCGGGGTGGCAAACAGTGTTGATCCTGACTGGAAGGCTCATGTGATCATGTGAACCGTCTGATTTGGATCGCCACTGTTTGTATAGGATTTATACCAGTCTACAGGGTTGAAAGTAATTCTTTGTGGTCATCACTTAAACACGCCTATATAAGATTGACCCCTTGAACCCCACATTTATATAGTAAAACTGGGGTTTACAGGGGTAAACATTATTTTTCTTACTTCTGCTCTAAAATATAGATTGTGGGTACTCGTTAGAACGCCTCGATGAGGCGGTTCTAACGTTTACCCACAATCTATATTTTGAGCGGGAATAAGAAAAATATCACAATTTTTCGTCTTGAAATTTGCATTTTTTCGGTGGTAAAATTTACTATGTATTTGTATAGGCGTGTATTCGTGATGGAAGTGGTTAAGCTACTCGCCTCATAAACCAGGTACAGCGGTGAACTTGAAAAGTTAAGTTCTCTAAAGTCCTCCATGTTGGTTTGAGGCCTCACTGGGAACTCGGGGAAGCTCGGTCGGCAGTTCAATAGCCAGATTATTTCTGATGCTCACAAAATGCATACTCTTATTGTTGTTTTCAGTTTTCCGTCTGTTTTACAAAATTTTACATTAGTTATCCATATTTTAAGTCACGGTTGGGTTTCCACTGACTGATTTAATATAATTTGAAAACACATATAATTGTATATTATTATGATTTTAAGTATATGTCATACAGAATTCTGAGCAATGTTGCTGTTTAAATCCATACAAGATCTCTATAATATATTTATTTTTTATATTTTTAGTGACGAGAAAACCCTTTTCTGGCATTTGCGAACAGCCACTGTCCTGATCAGCCTGCGCATGCGCGCAATCTGATCAGCAACTTTCTGTTCGCTGTGTGGCTAGTTTTGTTTGTTTGTTTGATTTGAGGTTTAACGTCCCCGTCAACACTCTATAGGTAGCTTCCAATTTTGTGGGACTTTTACCCGACATTGAGATGAAATGACATTCCAAGCCCTGTCGTTAAATGAAATCAATGGTGTTTATAAGCATATACGGTCGGACTCGTACCATTTTGCCTGGGCAGGCTTAGATACCAGTTCTCGTCTTCCGGCGAGGAAGCATCATGCAGCCTATTTATTTCTTTAAACCCCGCTGGCGGGGGCAGCTGTCTGGCTAGTACAATACCTCTATTTTCTTAAATTATCCAAGACTCGTGCTAGTCTGTGTAGCTTAGTAGACTGTTTTCTGTCTCTCCAACTCGCAAACCCCGAAAGCAGGCTTTTTACTGATCACGTAAACAACTCTGTGAAATGACACCCCCCCCCCCCCCTAAACCCCACTTTATATAGAGTAAACTGTGGCTTACGGGGGTATACATTATTATTTTTATTTCTGCTTCAAGACATAGGTTGTGGGTACTGGTTAGAACCGCCTCAATGTTCAATGTTCTAACGAGCACCTACAACCTATGTTTGTAATATAAATTAGACAAAAATATCAGGAATTTTCATCAGAAAAGCAAAAAGTAGCCATTTTGGAGTTGTGAAAAATGCACAATGTCACACGAGTGTATTATCGTACTGGGCTGGCCTCGGGATATACGTAAATAAGATGTGTAACGGCTCTAACTATGTTTTTGGTTTTCTATGCCGCGAAAAAGCTACGTTGGTCATAAAAATTGAAACTTCCCATAAGCAAGGTTTCAACTTTGAGTCAACGCTGTGTGCCACATAAAATTTTGTAGGGTCATATGCTAATGAGAATCTGTTCCCGTCATATGATGTTTACGAATTGTATTTAATACATCACCAAGGCTCGCAAAAATAAAATGTTACACTCGTTTAATAAATATGACACGAAGATGGTATATATACTTGTTTTTGATACAAAGCCATTTTGTTCTATTGTAATCACCAATGTCTTTCATTATTTTTTGTAAGTTTTCCTGTTTCTTTTCTTTTGGAAACGTTTTATACATTAATACGTATATTTCATTTAACAACTGCAGACAAAAAGCTTATTATTTTTTCATTTATTTCCTCCAGTAAGGAGAGCATATAAGTAAGGCAATATATCTTTTGTGACCTCCTGCTTGGTTGCCTTTCGAAAAAGGTACCTACACTCACATTACGCTAACACGCCTAAACATTGCCATCTTTATCGCCGAAAAAAAAAATGAAAATTTTAAGATGTCATATTGTGATATTATTCTTATTTCTACTCAAAATATAGATTGTGGGCACTCGTTAGAACCGCCTCATCGAGGCGGTTCTAACGAATACCCACGATCTATTTTTAAAGCAGAAATAAGAAAAACTATGAAAAGATATACCCCCCTCCCCAAGTTTTACTATATAAAAGTGGGGTTCAAGGGGGTCAAAATTATATAGGCGTGTTTTCTTGATGCAGATCAACATGAAAACGCATTTACATACTTATGATCCCCTTGAGCCCCTCTTTTGTATTGTAAAACTGGGGTTAACAGGGATAAACTTAACACTTTTTCACTACATCACGAAAACATGCCTATATAATTTTGACCCCCCTTGAACCCCACTTTTATATAGTGAGTGCTCACAATCTATATTTTGAGCAGAAATAAGAAAAATATCACAATTTTTCATTACAAAATTTTCATTTTTTCGGCGATAAAGGTGGCAATGTATTTGTATAGGCGTGTTTTCGTAATGAAAATTACCACTGTATTTGTATAGACGTGCTTTCGTAATGTTGAATAACGACTTAGAATTAAGAACAAATCCATTACTTTGACTAGTCCGTGTAAAACATCCATTTATGTATGTCTTACTTTATACGAAAAACTATAGGGTTTACATCTCTAAACTATTTTATTACCTTTCCCGGTGTTAATAAGTTTTTACCGCTTCGCGAATACTTTTATTGTTTGTTAGATTTTATTTTCCCGTTTTTTTCCCTCATTTTTTGTTATAGTCTTTGACGTGTTTTAGCTTTTGTTTTCTTTTTTTATGTGTATATATATCTTTTGTTTTAGATATTTGCTATTGTTGTTTAGTTATACTCAATTTGGTCAGTAAAATGTTACATCTGAATACTTCTTCCGTTTTTATTTCAACGCATGTTACATTTGAAAACGTAATCTGTTGCTGTATGTCCACTTCCGACCTGGCGTTCAAAACTCCGAATACCTATCTTCACTAGTACCACTCACGGTAGTCAGTAGCACAGTTTACGAATTGCGAAACAATGCCAATCTACAGACTGTCAGAGCTAGCTCGCAACTTTATTACACATCCTTTCTCCCGTCGGCGACTCGCAACTGGAACGACTTGCCAGATGACAAGAAAAATGCACCCTCATTAGCAGCTTTCAAGCATAAACTACAGTCTAACGAAAGAAAACCACCGTTATATTTTTGTGCAGGTAAAAGATTTGGGCAAGTACATCATGCCAGACTAAGACTTAATTGCAGCTCGTTACACGATCATCTCTTTCAAAAAAAATATTCTAAATAACTCATTATGTGCGTGTGGAGCGGTTGAGGACACGAATCATTATCTCATGGCATGTGAACAGTACACTGACATAAGACAGGACATGTTAAACATTGTCTCAGCTATTTGCCAACCTGCTTTAAACATCCTTCTTTTCGGCAGTACTGATCTCTCTGTGAATGATAACATACAAATATTCTTAGCAGTACAAGACTTTATTATTAAGTCTAAACGATTTTGTACTTCAAATTTATAATCACAGATTTCAAATGCCTTGCTGGTACTTATCACAGATGTACAAATATGTGTAGTTTTTCTACACCGGTGCACATACATACATAAGTATATACATGCACGTTCATATAAAAAAAGGTTGTGAAACACATCTACTAACTCAAGCCAAAGTTAAACAGCTACAGCGTCCAATCCAACCGATCATCAGTCTTTGTCTCACATCACGATTCGAAGAGCGCTACTGAGTTTCTGTAATGTATTGTTTCTCTTGAGACAGCCCAAAATCACAAGACTTGATTCGTCAGTGCCAATTACCTTAAAATCCATTCCCCGTGGAGCCATATGCTTTATTTCAATACTATTCATTTTGTAACCAAAATGAAATTCACTTACAATATCTTCACAATAACTTGCAAATTCGAGCAAATTTGACAATCATAACTATAATTAGTACATTGATATTGTAATCGAGGGATACAGATTTGAATAAGTCAGTTGACTTTTTTTCTGAATCCCTTTGTATGATACTTGTATTCTGTGTCAACATTATCTGTGTAAAAGGTGTATGTATTATACAAAGAAATAAAGTTTAAACCAAAATTCAAAATTACAGTGCTTCAACTTTACTAAGGAGAGTGCACTGGAAGACAAGCACGATTCGTATTCCGCTGACCAATGCCTCGATTCGCAGCCTAGAAGCACTTAAACTTAACCTCCCTACATTACTCCTTTACCTCGGCCAGATGGGCACCGGCTATGGAACATGGTCAGTTCCGACCTGCAAATCGTGTTCCATAGCCAGTGCCCATCTGGCGATTGACAGCACGAAACCTTTTGAAGACTCCGTCAAAAACCATGGTAACCATTACGAAAACGCGCCTATTTAATTTTGACCCCCTTGAACCCCACTTTTATATAGTAAAATTGGGGTTTCCTTGGGTAAACCTTATTTTTCTTATTTCTGCTCTAAAATATAGATTGTGGGTACTCGTTAGAACCGCCTCGATGAGGCGGTTCTAACGAGTGCCATAATCCACATTTTGAGCAGAAATAAGAAAAATATCAAGTTTTTTCATCATATAATTTTCACTTTTTTCGGCGATAAAGGTGGCAATGTATTTGTTTAGGCGTGTTTGCGTAATGCTTACAGAGGACTTTCACCTGTATTTCACCGGGACTGGGGCGAGAGAGTTTAGTGTATAACCCCATGCGAAAGCATTTCAGAATGTGGGAAAACTAATCCTGGACACGGTCTAGGGGTAGCCCCCATGTGCTTATAGCGCCCGGTTACCAACTCAACTCAACTAGCACTTTATTAGAATACTCAGATCACAAATGTGACATATGAGCAAATGCAATTACAAGTAAGGCATATGGCGAATAATGTCGTGTGAGCATTTTTGCGGGCGGAAAGTTTAGGACACAATGCTAGGGCATACCTTAAAAACCTAGTTCAGTCAGTCAGTTTGAAGAATGATACATTTGGATACAGAGGACCCGCGTTATAACGACGTCCTTTATAACGGCAAAACTCGTTATAACGACAATTTCAATGGAATGAATTCTTAGCTCAAGGTTTAGCCTGAATTCCGAGCGGCTTGGGCTTCCCTCGGGTTAGAAATGCCCAAATCGAATCCATAGTCATGAAAGATTCTTGTAATATAATACTCCAAGACAAAATGGTATAGATATTTGTTAGAATCGCCTCATCGAGGCGATTATAACAAATGTCTATAACATTTGTTTCTTGGAGTATTGATGTGGAAAAGATCCTTTATAACCTATCACAAACCTAACTGGGATTCTTCGTTATAAAGCCACAATAACAGGGAACAAATTCTGTCGTTATCCAACGCAAAAAAAAAAAAAAGAAAAAAAAAAAAAAAAAGCTGAAATGACATTGTTTAACAAGTTTCGGGCGAGGGCAGAAGTAAATTATAATGCCCATCAACACATTTACGAAAAACCAACAGAATTTGACATCTAATGAACACGACTGTAACACCCACTATTTATACAAAAAATGTGGGTTTTTTTTCAGGGGTTTGAGTTTAACATCCAACCAACAGCTAAGGTCATATGAAGACTAGACATCGGTTTAAAGACTCATCCGAAAGTCTGGAGAAGCCCGGAATCGAACCCACAACTCCTGGTTTTTGAGGCGATAAACTTAAATACTACACCACTATAAGTTTTCAGGGGAAAACATTATTCTGTTTATTTTTTGCGTAAACTATAGATTGTTGGCACTCGTTAGAACCGCCTCGATGAGGCGGTTCTACCGAACACCCACAATCTATGTTTGTAATAGAAATAAGAAAATTATCAAACTTTTCGTAATAAAAATGTCCGCTTTGGAGCTATGGAAAAATGCACCATTTCCCGTGAGTCTCATGTCCTCATTTTGTTCGGTAACACAACAGTTTGTTACACCCTGTGTTTAACTATAGGAGCTTTTTTCGTGACGTACTTCCGGTTCTAAAAATAGAACTGGAAAAGCCCTGGCCGTCAACGTCGTATATGCTTCAAAGCAGGGGGGCAGATAAAGTGTTAATTACAGCGCAAAACAATGGAATTCTTTTTAAGTTTTGGCGAATTCTAATGTAAGATAATGGGACAAACACCGATATAGTACCAGGTGTGAAATTTCGCATTACGAAAACATGCCTATACAACTATATTATAAATTTTTCGGGGGAAAAAATTTGGAAATTTTAAGATGAAAAATTGTGATATTTTTTTTTATTTCTGCTCACAACATAGATTGCGCGGACTCGATAGAACCGCCTCTACGAGATAAAGATTTTTATTTATTTGCCCGTTTTTTTGTGTTTTTTTTTTAACATAATTCTATTTGTGCATTAAGTACAGGCGGTTCTATCGAGTACCCACAATCTATGTTTTAGGCGGTTCTATCGAGTACCCACAGACAGGAATAAAAAAAAATATTGTTTACCCCTGTAAACCCCAGTTTTACTATATAAAAGTGGGGTTTGAGGGGGTCAAAATCGCATAGGCGTGTTTTTCATGATGGCAAACCTCTAGTCTTATGTTTTAATTAACTGCTGTTAAAGATATATTGTACAAACGGCCCAACAGGGTCCTCTCTCTCTCTCTCTCTCTCTCTCTCTCTCTCTCTCTGAGTGTGCCATGGCCTACATGTTGCTCGCTTTCTCTCTCTCTCTCTCTCTCTCTCTCTCTCTCTCTCTCTCTCTCTCTCTCTCTCTCTCTCTCTCTCTCTCTCTCTCTCAGCGTACCAACACTTAGCGAGCGTAGGTAAATGTAAATTACAGTTTCCACGTCAACCGACATGTAACGTGTCAACAACGTCGTGTCTACATCAAACCAACATCAATGCGATGCACTGAATTTGACTTTGCAACGTCGATGAAACGTCAGAACGTTGCGTTGGCGATAATACGGCGTTGCTTTATAAGATGTCATTTGCCCAGTGCTCGGACCCATCAAGACTCAGTGGGATTGGAACATTAAATTCAAAACAAACGTAGAACACCCTTTCAGTGCATGAGAATGAAACACTCCTTCGCAAGTGCAAGATTTTACAGTAAAATCAGGTAGATCAACCTGCCCAGCCCTTACTTTACCAGGAACCCCAAAACGGGTACCCTGGCAAACAGTGCAGGCCCAGATCAGACGCCACAGAACGCAGCGTCCAATCAGGGCCTACACTGTTTGCAAAAGTCAAGCCAATTTCCAAACAAATTTTGAAGGAAACACAACCTGACACGCCTAAATTTTGAAATGGACTCCTGATATATACGAGGAATATTTCATTATTTGGTACAAAAAGGGTTAGTGGATTATTAGCTTAGCTCCACAATATATTCTTGGATACAGGGATCAGTCAAACCTCTCTCATCTCAACGGTCACGTGAAATTGAAGTGAGTTGGAGTGGGTGTCGACGGCATGACGTCCAGCCAACGTTGATTCGACGACCATCTTTCAGTCCACTCATTAGTTTTTTTCGACTGTCAGTATGTTTATTTTTCTGTCTGTCCGTCCGTACGTCTGTTAGTCATTCATTCATTCGGTCGGTCTGTCGTCTGTCAGTCAAACCTCTCTCTCTCTCTCCACGGCCATGTGACTTTGAAGTGAGTTTGAGTTGGTGTCGACGGCATGACGTCGAACCAACGTTGACTCGACGCCCGTCTGTCAGTCCACTCATTAGTTGTTTTCTACTGTCAGTATCAGTTTATTTTTCTGTCTGACTGTCCGTCCGTTCGTCTGTTAGTCAGTCATTTAGTCAGTCGGTCTGTCTGTCTATTGTCAGTTTCTCGGTCAAATTTCTCTCTCTGTACATGATGTTTGCTACAAACAAAATATTGTTTCAACCAAAACAAATGTTGTCTGTCCACAGGAATCTTCAGTTTATAGGATAGATAGATAGATAGATAGATAGATAGATAGATAGATAGATAGATAGATAGATAGATAGATAGATAGATAGATAGATAGATAGATAGATAGATAGATAGATAGATAGATAGATAGATAGATAGATAGATAAAAGTTCTGTCCTTATGTGATAGCTATACTTGGATATCGAATAACGAATAGTTACGTAAAAACCTATTTTTGTAAGTAAGCTTTCCGTTCGTAAGCCATTGAAATGGGTCATTCACGAAGAGAGTTTCGTCCATAACAAACGGATCCAGGATAAATGAATTCCAGTAATAAAAGCAAAATATCATTTTTTCCTTCTCGGGGCATTATTTCAATGTAAACGGGTATATTTTCTCTCAAAATGTCTGAATATTGTTAGCATTTAAGTTCCGCCAATACATTTGAATAGCGATGGCCGTTTCAATTGACGGCCAGTGCTATGCGCATGCGCAAGAATGACGTCATAAACGGAATCCCTAAAACCTCCTATATAGTTTGTGGAGCTACCGAGGCTTTTCACAAATGTGCCCACACCTATGAAGATGTCAAAAACAACCCGGTCCGGATGTTTTAAACTACAGTAATATTCCGTTATTAAGACCACCTTTTGGACTGTTCAAAAGTGGCCTTTAAGACCACTTTTGAACAGTACGAAAGGTGGTCCGTGACCAGAGGACATTGTGTGCAGAAAATACTAAGAGAGATTAACTGCACCCGTCTAAATAAGCTTTTTAAAACAGAATTATTCTTAAATTTAGGTGGTTTTGTTTTGTTTGATTTGAGGTTTAACGTCCCCGTCAACACTGTAAAGGTCATTTTGGAGACGTTGCTTCCAATTTTGTGGGACTTTTACCCGACATTGAGATGAAATGACATCGCAAGCCCTGTCGCCCAATGAAACCAATAGGGTTTATACGCATGGACGGTCCGCCTCGCACCACGGTTCCTGGGCTGGCTAAGATCCTCTTAGCGGTTTACCAGTACTAGTGTGCGGGCCGGATTCAGCTCTGCGTGGAAGCATCATGCAGCCCATATATTTCTTCAAGCGCCTATGGGCGGGGGCGTAAATAAATTTAGGTGGTCTTAAAAGCGGAAGTTTACTGTATTTGTCATGCTAATCTCTAATAAGCATGAAAACTGTCCTGCTAATAAATTTCAAAATGCCAACTGTTCATTTTCAAATGTGTGAGCAGGAAATATAACAGCCTGTGCTGATACGAACGGGAAATTCACTTCATTTGTTTGTATATCTGGGCATTATAAATGTCATGTTCAGTTGAGTTGAACATGAAAATGGTTCTATAACTTCGGTGTCAGAACAAGGTGTGCGAAACAAGTTTCTCAATGACAGAACCACTATGATATTTCTTCGCAGCCCTAAACTAAGACAAGCTTTAAGGGGAATGGGAACACCTTCATGGGAGGCAACTCATGCAAACGTATTTTGTCTCCCATGTCAATAGGGGTCAACTCTTAAAGGAAAGAATTTGCTCCTGAGGAGCAAATTCTTTCCTTTAAGAGTAGACCCCTTTTTCAGTGTAAAGTCCCAAACGTTATCTTCCTTCGAAAAATGGCGGGAAAATGTGCCAGGTGTTCCCATTCCCCTTTAATAGAATGTTTCTCTGATAACGACATGTTAACAAGTTCATGTAATGAACACCTCCTTAACCCCTCTTATACAGAGAAAACTGGTGTTTATAGGGGTATATATATATATTTTCTTATTTCTACTATAACAAAAAAGGTTGTGGTATCTCGTTGGAACGTTCTAACGAGCACCCACAACCTACGTTTGGAGTATAAATAAGGAAAATATTGCATCTTTTTATCAGAAAAGTAGCCATTTTGGGGATTCGAGAGAATGCGCTATTTCACGCGGGAGTGTTATCTCGTGATGAGGAGGGTTGACTGAGT
Organism: Lucinisca nassula; assembly: GCA_963580285.1. Taxonomy (NCBI): domain Eukaryota; kingdom Metazoa; phylum Mollusca; class Bivalvia; order Lucinida; family Lucinidae; genus Lucinisca; species Lucinisca nassula. Next base: position 164,033,248 of record OY757015.1, on the reverse strand, counting down.
CCTAATGTTTAAATCTATCAACATAATTTAGACAAATGAAACAGGTTCTCCTTCATCTATTACTGTGCGATGTAAAAGTCGTATGGGTCTAATCAAGGTCTACACTTTTTGCTTAAAGTACAAGAATTTAAGGATATGATTTCGTTTTAAATCCACACCAAGACAGGTGATGTCAGTGGTTTGATTTGGATGGGCTTGCCTTCATGACATTAATGCTCAGCACTCTGGATAACAACCAGTGCTTCAGCTGAAGTGCACGACCCGCCAGATGCTTTTAGCTTTATGAGTGTTACCATATATGGGTATGGCGGCCATTTTGGTCATGTGACCTGGACCTAAAACGGTTCCCCCAATAAATGCGCCTTATCGTAAATATATCTTATACTTTAGTACTGTATTCTGAATCGTTTGCAGGATAAAATGCATTCTCACTTTTCCAATACAAAAGCATATGTGTCAAAGTTTGACCTAGGCACAAAGAAGGTCAAGGTCAACCCAGGGTCACCATTTTAGCAATTTATGATGGGCCTACGTCCCAGATGCTATTTATCAAGTTTCGTGGAAATCTGCCCAGTGGTTCTGGAGAAGACTATTTTTGAAGGGTTTTTACCATATATGGCTTGGCGGCCATTTTGGTCATGTGACCTGGACCCCATTAGCAAATTTTGGTTTCCCCAATCCCATAGAGGCTCCATATGAAATTTGACTTCAAACGGCCCAACGGTTTCCGAGGAGAAGCGGTTCAAAAATTTTCACATTTTCGTCTCGGCGAAGTTATACTAAATGGAATGTAATATTTCGCAAGTTCATTTGTAAGATCTCATTGAAATCTATCAGTATGCCAAAAATTGTTTAAATATTCCAAACGGTTAAGTCACTATCACCAATTTTCACAAACGGGTTACGGACGGACAGACAGACAGACCATATATGGCTTGGCGGCCATTTTGGTCATGTGACCTGGACCCCATGAGCAAATTTTGGTTTCCCCCGGCCCATAGAGGCTTCATATGAAATTTGATTTCAATCGGCCCAACGGTTTCAAAGGAGAAGCAGTTCGAAAATTTTCACATTTTTCGCCTCGGCCAGGCTATACTAAATGGAATGTAATATTTCGCAAGTTCATTGGTTAGATCTCATTGATATCTATCAGTATGCCAAAATGTTTAAATATTCCAAGCGGTTAAGTTACTATCACCAATTTTCACAAACGGGTTACGGACGGACCCAAAGAAGGTCAAGGTCAACCCAGGGTCACCATTTTAGCAATTTATGATGGACCTACGTCCCAGATGCTATTTATTAAGATTCGTAGAAATCTGCCCAGTGGTTCTGGAGAAGACTATTTATGAAGGGTTTTTACCATATATGGCTTAGCGGCCATTTTGGTCATGTGACCTGGACCCCATGAGCAAATTTTGGTTTCCCTATCCCATAGAGGCTCCATATGAAATTTGACTTAAAACGACCCAACGGTTTCCGAGGAGAAGCAGTTCAATAATTTTCACATTTTTTGTCTCGGCGAGGCTATACTAAATGGAATGTAATATTTGGCAAGCTCATTGGTTACATCTCATTGATATCTATCAGTATGCCAAAAAATGTTTAAATATTCCAAGCGGTTAAGCCACTATCACCAGTTTTCACAAACGGGTTACGGACGGACAGACATACAGACCATATATGGCTTGGCGGCCATTTTGGTAATGTGACCTGGACCCCATGAGCAAATTCTGGTTTCCCCAATCCCATAGAGGCTCCATATGAAATTTGACTTCAATCGGCCCAACGGTTTCTGAGAAGCAGTTCAAAAATTTTCACATTTTTTGCCTCGGCGAAGCTATACTAAATGGAATGTAATATTTCGCAAGTTCATTGGTAAGATCTCATTGATACATGTATCTATCAGTATGCCAAAAACTGTTTAAATAATCCAAGCGGTTAAGTCACTATCACCATTTTTCACAAACGGGTTACGGACGGACAGACAAACAGACCATATATGGCTTGGCGGCCATTTTGGTCATGTGACCTGGACCCCATGAGCAAATTTTGGTTTCCCCCATCCCATAGAGGCCCCATATGAAATTTGACTTCAATTGGCCCAACGGTTTCCGAGGAGAAGCAGTTCAAAAATTTTCACATTTTTGCCTCGGCGAGGCTATACTAAATGGAATGTAATATTTCACAAGTTCATTGGTAAGATCTCATTGATATCTATCAGTATGCCAAAAATTGTTTAAATATTCCAAGCGGTTAGGTCACTATCACCAATTTTCACAAACGGGTTACGGACGGACAGACAGACAGACCATATATGGCTTGGCGGCCATTTTGGTCATGTGACCTGGACCCCATGAGCAAATTTTGGTTTTCCCCGTCCCATAAAGGCTTCATATGAAATTTGATTTCAATCGGCCCAACGGTTTCCAAGGAGAAGCAGTTCGAAAATTTTCACATTTTTCGCCTCGGCGAGGCTATACTAAATGGAATGTAATATTCCGCAAGTTCATTGGTTAGATTTCATTGATATCTATCAGTATGCCAAAATGTTTAAATATTCCAAGCGGTTAAGTCACTATCACCAATTTTCACAAACGGGTTACGGACGGACCCAAAGAAGGTCAAGGTCAACCCAGGGTCACCATTTTAGCAATTTATGATGGGCCTACGTCCCAGATGCTATTTATCAAGTTTCGTGGAAATCTTCCCAGTGGTTCTGGAGAAGACTATTTATGAAGGGTTTTTACCATATATGGCTTGGCGGCCATTTTGGTCATGTGACCTGGACCCCATGAGCAAATTTTGGTTTCCCTATCCCATAGAGGCTCCATATGAAATTTGACTTAAATCGGCCCAACGGTTTCCGAGGAGAAGCAGTTAAAAAATTTTCACATTTTTTGCCTCGGCGAGGCTATACTAAATGGAATGTAATATTTCGCAAGCTCATTGGTTAGATCTCATTGATATCTATCAGTATGCCAAAAATTGTTTAAATATTCCAAGCGGTTAAGTCACTATCACCAGTTTTCACAAACGGGTTACGGACGGACAGACAGACAGACCATATATGGCTTGGCGGCCATTTTGGTCATGTGACCTGGACCCCATGAGCAAATTTTGGTTTCCCCCATCCTATAGAGGCTCCATATGAAATTTGACTTCAATCGGCCCAACGGTTTCCGAGGAGAAGCAGTTAAAAAATTTTCACATTTTTTGCCTCGGCGAGGCTATACTAAATGGAATGTAATATTTCGCAAGCTCGTTGGTTAGATCTCAATGATATCTATCAGTATGCCAAAAATTGTTTAAATAATCCAAGCGGTTAAGTCACTATCACCAATTTTCACAAACGGGTTACGGACGGACGGACGGACAGACTGACAGACTGACTGAATGACAGACTGACAGAATGACAGACTGACAGAATGATAGAATGACACGGTGATTTTAGGGCACTCTTAGAAATCAACCGACTTCAGTCGGTTTCTTTTTCTTCGGGTCGTGCAATTTCAGCAGACGGGGTTTTAAAATATTTCTTTTATTTTACCTAGAAAATAGCGAAACCAGACACCGTCGTGATATGACTGAAAAACTGTTGAAAGCGACGTTAAACCCGAATTCACACACACACACATCTAGAAAATAGATTTTGACATTCCATGCAAATTATCTAGAGACAAACAGGATGGAAAAAATAATTGTCGTCTGCTGAATATTAGCTCAGAGAGTGGTTAAGTTTAAGTCTTTATATTGTTTCAGTAGTTTGATGAGACGGCTCTGTTTGAGACGGCTCTGTTTGAGACGGCTCTGTATGAGACGGCTCTGTTTGAGACGTCTCCATGAGACGGCTCTGTTTGAGACGGCTCTGTTTGAGACGGCTTTGTATGGGACGGCTCTGTTTGAGACGGCTCTGTTTTAGACGGTTCTGTATGAGACGGCTCTGTTTGAGACGGCTCTGTTTTAGACGGCTCTGTATGAGACGGGTCTGTTTGAGACGGCTCTGTTTTAGACGGCTCTGTATGAAACGGCTCTGTTTGAGACGGCTCTGTATGAGACGGCTCTGTTTGAGACGGCTCTGTATGAGACGGCTCTGTTTGAGACGGCTCTGTATGAGACGGCTCTGTTTGAGACGGCTCTGTTTTAGACGGCTCTGTATGAGACGGCTCTGTTTGAGACGGCTCTGTATGAGACGGCTCTGTTTGAGACGGCTCTGTTTGAGACGGCTCTGTTTGAGACGGCTCTGTTTTAGACGGCTCTGTAGGAGACGGCTCTGTTTTAGACGGCTCTGTAGGAGACGGCTCTGTTTGAGACGGACGGCTCTGTATGAGACGGCTCTGCATGAGGCGGCTCTGTATGAGATGGCTCTGTTTGAGACGGCTCTGTTCATTGATCTTTAACTTTCCCTTGCAGCCAAGTTCTGCAACGGAAGGTCAGGTGGATTTTCTCCGGGTACTCCTTTTTTCGACCACCTCTGATTAACGATCGGCTCGATATGAGTGAAATAATCATGAAAGGGCCGTAAAACCAAACCCCCTCCCCCCCCCCCAAAAAAAAAAAAAAAAAAAATTCCTAGCAACATTTTTGGGTCGATTGTTTATCAGTCGTCCCAAAGTTATATACAAGCAAAGCTATGTCCACGTGACTATCACTGACCCCGTTTGTATGAAATGTAGGAGGTACTGAGTGAGTGATTGAGTTTTACGTCTCACCAACAGCTAAAGTCATACAGAGACGTTACCTCGGTTTAAAGACTCAGTCTGGAGAAGCCCGGAATCGATCCTGCGACCCCTAGTTTACAAGGCGAGTAGCATAACCACTACACCACGGAGGCTTCTATGAAATATGTTATTTAACGCCGTGTTAACTTTTGTCGTTGTGACCTCAGTGATTATTTGTAAAAAAAAAAACAAAAAACATGCAGCTGGGATAATGACAAACACTGTTGACACGGATTAGACGCCCCAAAAAGTGATGAGTGCTCAGGGTCGCCCTTGTTTGCTTAAATTACAGACATTTAAGGGTTAAACGAAACAGTCTGCCTCAGTTCAGGAAAATATTTCCCAGACAATCGGCCCGTTAGTGCTTAGATTCATTAGATTCATTCCCAGCATGCACAAGACGCAATTGTGACGTCACATCAACGTCATTGCAACGTCATGATGTTTATGCAACGTCACATCTACGTCGGTGCAACGTTGCACCAACGTTGATTTGACGTTGCCCTTGCGATGTGTGTCTGCTGGGATATTGGGTTCTTAGTGTATTCGGAAAGGTCTTCCTTGCAGATACGGCTTTTGTGAACTTGAACAAGAGCTCATCACACGTGTCATAAGCTCCTTGACTTGAATCAATTTTAAAGGTGTCTAAGAAAATTATCTGTTTAGATGATAGTGGGATAAAAATTGAGTTTTTGTGGAAACGATTCTGATTTTTTTTCCTGTTGTTGTTTTTGTTTGTTTGTTTGTTTTTATTTTTATTTTTATTTTTTTTGTTTTGTTTTTGTTTTGTTTCACAAAGTTGCGTCACGTGACAAGTCTTCCAGATCCGTGTTGCGTTAATTTCTGACCAACCCCTTTGCTCAAATGTGGTCGATCTATAAATCAGATGTTTGACTATAAACCGAAATTGAAAAACAGAATTCTCAGAGAATTCATGTGTTGGGTGTTAAGGAAATGGGTGGCTTTTGCTTTAAAGGTGCATTATTGAGCTACCGGGTCTCATTTTTTTTTCTGGTTTTTGTCTTCAATGCATACTCCTTTGTCATGTGTACACTTTTGGTGCCAAATACAGCTTCAGAACTTTGTGAAAATGATCGTTTTCATTCGTGTTCGCTCTGAACATGTGTTCGGAATTTCTGTTCTAAAAATAAATCTGTCACTTTACACATACATGGCGACAGTATCGTCTCTGAGTGTCGTTGCTTATGGCATGGTATTTTTCCGATTCAGGCATGGCCTAAGCAAACAAGGCCAAAAATGAACGTCGCATAAAGTCATATAAGGGGGTTCTATTTTTGTCAAGAACTAAAAATAGATCTAACTAGTGTTCGAAACCTAGTTAGGGAATCCCTCTCAAACTCGTTTACCTGTCATCATAATTGTTCGCATTTTTGCTTAAAATGCATTCATTTGCATTGTTTTAAAGAAAAATACCGGCTATATGTATTTTATTTTTGGAAGCATTTTTTCCGGATAGCTCAATAATGCACCTTTAAAATATAGATTGTGGGTACTCGTTAGAATCGTCTCGATGAGGCGGTTCTAACGCATTCCCAGAATCTATATTTTGAGCAGAACTAAGAAAACTAATACAATGTATTATCTTAATATTTTCGTGTGTTTTTTTTTTTTTTTTTTTCGGCTGTAACATTTACCATATATTTGCATAGGTGTGTTTTCGTAATGATAGCCGTTTTAAAGCACTTTGTCACACAGACATGCAACAATATGATGGCACTGGTGACCAAGCAAATAGATTCCCACTCAAAAACTTCCACATAAGTTTCCATAAAATGTTGGTGAAACTCTCTTTTTCAGAAAACAAGCACTTCACGTCCTAGAATTTGCCTTTACGCTGAAAGTGAAACTATGATTATGGGCCTCTTAGCGATCTTTTCAAGATTTATCATGGCCTCTGAGAAGGTTGTACAATTTAAAATAGATTTAGTATGCAGGTGATAAAAAAGGTGTTTATGTCGAGGAGCCCAAACTTTCTGGGTCAATCAGACACCGAGAGTAGAGGTTTTGGAGCATGTGCGCAGTCTAACCAGCGTCTTGACTGCCCGCTGTACAGATTGCCATTGGCATAAAGCTCTTTTATGCGGACAAAGAATTTGTTTGGTTTGAGGTTTAACGTCCCGGTCAACACTGTATATGTCATTTTAGGGGCGCTGATTTCAATTTTGTGGGACTTTTACCCGACATTGAGATGAAATGACATCTCAAGCCCTGTCGCCCAATGAAACCAAAAAGGTTTATACATGGACCGTCCGATTCGCTTCGCTTTGCCTGGGCAGGCTTAGATCCTTTAGCGGTTTACCAGTACTCGTGTACTGTCGGTTTCAGGTCTGCGTAAGAGGATCATGTAGCCCATCTATTTCTCCAAGCCCTGATGGGCTGGGGCCGGCGGAAAAAAAGAAGGATGTGCCCTAAATATATATGAAAGTTTGTGTACAGGTCTTAACTTATACAACTTTTTCATGCCCAGCACACTTGCGCAAGCAATTTTGTCCTGCTCATAAATTTTAAAGTGCAAACAATTGTTGGCATTTTAAAATTTATGAGCAGGACAAATGACATTCTCTGCTAAACTGAGTATGAAAGATTTAAATCCTCACATTAGTTTGTATTTGAATTTTTATGGGCATTACAATTTTCATACTCACCTTAGTTGAGCATGAAAAGAGTTTTATAGCCTCGGCTTCTGACTGATCTGAAACTTGGCTGAGTTCTCGTGGTCGAAGAGCACTTTTTGCTTGTTGCAGCCAATGAAATGGTAATAAAATATGACATTTGGCCATAAATTCAGAAAAATAGAAACAAGCTACATATTAGAACCCAAGTATGCATAAATCAGCTACTGCGAGGGGCCTAGTAGGTAAGAGCGCTCACTTAATCATTAGGTTTCTCACAGCTGTAATGTGAGCCTAGCCGAAGTCGGGTCAAACGGAAGACATCAAGTTCTGCAACGGAATCTCCAATTGTTTTACTTCGGGTACTCCGGTTTTTGCTCACCCCTGAGTAACGTTCGGTTCGAAATAAGTAAAATGTGATTGAAAGGGCAAAACAGCAAACTCCTCCTTTCAATAACTCAAGAAAAACCGTCAAGTACACAGTCAATATATGGCCAGATGGGCTTAATGTTCGTTTCGATTTTAATGGCCCAGTCTGCACTAATAAAACAAAATTACACTTTACATGGGCTACATGTAGCATATACATAATTATCACATGACGTCGTTGATAAGCAGTGGATAACGTTATGTAATAAAAATCGTATGACCACACGTGTAATAACACTTTGGCGGGATTAAGTAACGTCATGACGACGTCCATATCGACATTGCATATGTGGTGGAAAATTTCTCAAATTTAAAGGCGAGGAAATCCAATTAAAAGTGGTCATATGATAAACAGAATCTTACACTCGTAGTCATTTCATATGAAATTTATGAAACTCGCCAAAGGCTCGTTTCATAAATTTCATATGAAATGACCACTCGTGTAAGATCCTCTATGTCTGCCTGAATAAACACTGTAGACAAAACAGGCTAGGGTCAGACAGAGTTTGTTTCTACCAGAGAAGGTCTCAGTGAACGTGTTTTGTAGGAGGCGGGTTTGCATGTATGTATTGCTTATGTCATTTTCTTTTTATTTTGGATAGCGAACACACGCCTATACAAATACATTGCCATTTTTGGGGGCAAAAATTAGAAATTTTAAGAAGAAAAATTGTGATATTTTTCTTATTTCTGCTCAAAACATAGATTGCGGGGACTCGATAGAACCGCCTCCTTGAGGCGGTTCTATCGAGTACCCACAATCTATGTTTTTGAGCAGAAATAAGAAAAATAATGTATACCCCCTTAAACCCCAGTTTTACTATATAAAAGTGGGGTATGAGGGGGTCAAAGTTATATAGGCGTGTTCTCGTGATGGATAGCCATTTGACCATTTTGTGTGAAAGTAACTGCATCCTTTTGATTTTAAGCTTGTGATGTTTTTAGTGGGGTGGTAATTTCATGCCCGATGATGTCTCTGATGGGATGTGTTGAGTAGTTGTATCGATTTCTGGTCATTGCTTTCAGGTTTCAGGGGAACCAGGCATACAGAAGCCACACTCTGCTGAGGTAGTTAGCTTATAAGCTCTAACTATGTTAGGGGTTTAATTTGTTCAAATATTAATAAAGTTACAGCATTTTTTTTCCAAATTAACTAAACAAAAATGTCTGCAATATTTCAAGAGCCTAGCCGAAGCGGTTTTCGAAATATTTTGCTTACAGGCGTTTCCTATGCCGAAATGCCTGAGTCTACAAAGGGGCATAATTCAGTAAAATTTCAATTTTACCAAAATTTTATCAACGCGTTTTCACATTAGTTTCAAACTGACTTCAAAATTTCATCCCTATTGGTTTCATTGGGCGGCATGGATTGAGATGTCATTTCATCTCAATGGCGGATAAAAGTCCCGCAAAATTGGATGCAGCACCTCCAAGCTGACCTAAATAGTGTTGACGGTGACGTTAAACCTCAAATCAAATAAACAAAACGTATACACGCATCACAAAAACATGCCTATATAATTTTGACCCCCTTGAACCCCACTTTTATATAGTGAAACTGGGGTTTACAGGGGTAAAACTTATTTTTCTTATTTCTGCTCTAAAACAAAGATTGTGGGTACTCGTTAGAACCGCCTCGATGAGGCGGTTCTAACGTGTGCCCACAATCTATGTTTTGAGCAGAAATAAGAAAATTATCAAAATTTTTCACCTTAAAATTTTAGTTTTTTCGGCGGTAAAATTTACACTGTATTAGTATAGGCATGTTTTCGTAATGCATAGCAATCCTCTAAAAGGAAATTCACAAACAGTGTAACCAGAGATAAGATGTCATAGAAGGTGTGGTCTGGTCTGCGGCGATATTGTTTCCTTTGAAGTGCTGATATATACTCATATAACGATAGTAAACCAAATCTTACGGAAGCAAATCCGTCCATTTGTTTAAACGTGTTTGTCATATAAGGTTACATTGTTTGTTTTGAAAATAAAGGATTGAACTTGAACTGGCCTTTTCCAAGAACCAGGAAAGGATTTTCAAAACTTTGAAAGTATGAGTTGTCACTGCTTCCCGTTGCACGGTGCTTTAGCCATAAAGTAGAATGTTTAGTGGGAATTACGGCAACTGACATTCGTTCCGCCAAAGTTATAAGGGAGGTAAACAGTCATGGTTCCATGTTTGCTTTCCTATAAACTGAGCGAATCCATATAGAGTCAGTTCGAGGAACCAGTCAACCACAGAATCAGAATTCATACAGCGGACCTGTAAAAAGTGTAAAGTCTAATAATAGTAAGAACAACTATAGTCAGACACTCATTCAAAAAAGATTTTTGTTTGATTTGAGGTTTAACGTCCCCGTCAACACAGTATAGGTCATTTTGGAGACGTTGCTTCCAATTTTGTGGGACTTGTATCCGACATTGAGATGCAATGGCATCTCAAGCCATGTCGCCCAATGAAACCAATAGGGTTTATAAGCATGGACGCTCCGACTCGCACCGCGTTTACTGGACAGGCTTAGATCCTCTGAGCGGTTTACCAGTACTAGAGTGCGGTCGGTTTCAGCTCTGTGTGGAAGCATCATGCAGCCAATCTATTTCTTCAAGCCCCGATGGGCGGGGGCTACTCATTCAAAAGTGACCCAGTATTTTGTAAACGAGCCATCGGGGTTCGGGCCATCGAAGTTTCACTGAAATTGAGTGATTATGCGGGTCGCTGAGTTCACATGCTAAACACCCCTCTTGACTTCGATGGTTGGAACGTGATTACTGGAGCATTCTGAATGAAGTGGGTAAGTGAAAATGTGAATTCATCTACGTACAGGAAGTTACACCCGAGAACGCATCCTCCAATTAAATTCATTTTGCGGATATGCGATCCATAAAATATCCATCTATAATCAAATTAGGAAAAGTGAGAAAGTGCAATGTAATTTAACACTTGTTCTGTGGGCAGAAAATATAGTGCTCCATTGTTATTTTATCAAGCCCATTAACCCATTTTGTACCGGAAACCCCAAAACGGGTACCCTGGCAAACAATGCAGGCCCAGAGCAGACGCCGCAGACCGCGGCGTCTGATCAGGGCCTCCACTGTTTGCAAAACGTTCAGCCATTTTCCAAATTTTGAATTTTGAAGAAAAACAGCCTGACACCCCTAAATTGTGAAATAAACTCCTACTTTATACAAGGAGGAAGATTCCATTTGGTACAAAAATGGTTAACGTTGGTGGTAAAATAATGTACATGTTCATGTAATGTTTTTCCTTGGGGAATTTTAATATATCATTTTAGTGCAATAAAATTGCTACATTTAGACCACCTTTACATGAGTGCTGGTAAACCGCGTAGAAGGTCTAAGCCCTGGCACGAGTCGCCGTCAATGCATATAAACCCTATTGGTTTCATTTGTTGTCAGGGCTCGAGATAGCATTTCATCTCATCCCACAAAATTGGAAGCAACGTCTATAGAATGGCCTATTTAGTGTTGACGGGGACATAAAATCTTTGTTCAAACAAATAAATAAAAATAAAAAATGAGTTCCTTTAAGAGCAATGAAAACATTCATAAGAAAGAAGATGGGTCATACTACGTAGTTTCGGCTAATAAAGCCTCATCAGTGACCCTGTAATGATCCGGCAACGAAAGCCAGAGTAAACATACTGCAATTTTGCGAATTTCGAATAGGCAGTCGATTCAAAGACAGATATAAATCAAAATGGGGTCCAAATAATTAAAAACCTGTTCGCAAAATTGCAGTATGTTTCCTCTGGCTTTCTTTGCCGGATCATTACAGGGTCACTGATGAGGCTTTATTAGCCGAAACTACGTAGTATGACCCATCTTCTTTCTTATGAATGTTTTCATTGCTCTTAAAGGAACTTATTTTTTATTTTTATTTATAAGTCTATTACGGCCCTTGTCAGATCCAAGCAAGTGTTTCTGGGGCGTTTCCTACCGATGACTTGAGTTTCTCACGACTTTTCTTTAAATTTTGAATATGCATTGGTATTGGGGATGTGTGGTTTGGGATGGCTAATAGGCAAAATTCGTTAACATTTGGCGGAGTTATGACCGTTAACATTTCCTATTACATGATTTTTGGACACGTATCCCTTTACTTAATTATAATTAATAATCGACCTTATTTATAGAGAAAAGCACATTTAGTACCAGTACTAATCTTCCATGTGGCCCTCTTTTCCTGGGTAGAAACCAGTACTGAGCAATGTGGATAAAAGTAGAAGCAAAACAAAGATCAGGAATCGATACAATTAACTTACTCCACCCATCAAAGACACCAAAGGGAAAGAAACACCTACTTGAAGCGACCAGACCATAATGGAAACCTAAACAAAGGAAGGCCATAAGGACAGTTACTTTCCCACAAAATGGCCAAATGGCCATCCAAAATAAAAAAGATACAAGTGATACACACAGTAAGTAACAAAGAACAACATAAATAAACCGCCACAGAAGAACCGCCTTGGAACGGTCAGAAGAACCGCCACAGAATAAAGTCTCTTACTCAGGGAAACAACACTAGGCGTTTGCGAGACTTTCGGATGAGTCTTTAAACCGAGGTCCCGTCTCCGTATGACCTTAGCTGTTGGTGGGACGTAAAACTAAAACTCACTCACTCACTTGGCGTTTGCGGGGATCGAACCGGCTACCTCTCGATCTCAAATCCGATGCCTTACCACTGCACCACAGCGGATGAAATTCAAAGATATATAGACCAGTATAGAAAGCAGTTTTGTTTTGTGATTGTTAATATGCATAATGTGTTAACAAATACGTTAACATTTGACGTAAACAATTTCCAGTAAATGTTTTTTCCATACTTATTCCTTTACTTAATGGAATAAATGGATGAAACTTCGCAGATGTATGAAGAGACCATTATAGAAAGCATACTTAAGATTGTTAATGTGCAAATGCATCAACAAATACGTTACGATTTAACAAGTTATGGCCGTTAACAATTACCATTAAATGTTTTTGGACACTTATTCCTTTACTTATTGGAATATATGAATGTTTGGGATTGTTAATGGACAAAATGCGTCAATATTCGACAGAGTTATGAGCGTTAACATTTCTCATTAAATGTTTTTTTTTGTTTTTTTTTAACTCTTATTCATTAACTTTATGGAATATATGGATGAAACGTCACATATATATAGACCACTCCAGGAAACATGTTTGGGATTTTAATGGGCAACATGAGTTAACATCTGACAAGAGTTATGGCCATTAACAATTCTCATTAAATACATTTTTGGACTCCTATTCCTTTACTTTATGGAATATTTGGATGAAAGTTCTTCAGATTTTGTATATACATTGGTATTGGGGATGTGTGGTTAGAGATTGTTAATGCGCAATATACGTTAACATTTGATGGAAATATGGACGTTAAAAATTCCCAATAAATGGTTTTTGGACGCCTATTTATTTACTAATTGAATAATATTATATGGATGAAACTTCACACAGATATATAGACCTCTATAGGAAGCATGTTTGGGCTATGTAATGGGCAAATGCGTTAACATTTTACATAGTTGTGGTCGTTAACAATTCCCTTCCACTGGATTTTGGACTTTTATTCCTTTACTTAATCAGCCCCCGCCCATCGGGGCTTGAAGAAATAGATCGGCTGCCTGATGCTTCCACGCAGGGCTGAAACCGGCTGCACACGAGTACTGGTAAACTGCTTAGAAGATCTAAGCCTGCCCAGGCAAAGCGGTGCGAGTCGGATCGTCCATGCTTATAAAACATATTAGTTTCATTGGGCAACAGGGCTTGAGATGTCATATCATCTCAATGTCGGGTAAAAATCCCACAAAATGGGAAGCGACGTCTTCAAAATGACCTATATAGTGTTGACGGGGACGTTAAACCTCAAATCAAACAAACAAATGCCTTTACTTAATGGAATATTTGGGTGAAACTTGGCAGATACATTGACCACTAAAGGAAGCGTGTTTGGGATTGTTAATGAGTCCATATTGACTTGCAGTGGTGGGGCATCATGCAGTATCAGTGATGTTCCTTTTTTATTATTTTTAACATCAAAGGTGCAGATCAGAATGCGCACCCGCACAGTCTGATCAGTATTCGGCATATTTGTGTTCGCTGCGTGGACATTACAATATCTATATCACTGGAGTTCAGTTGCCTAATTTTGAATCTAAAACTAAAAACTCGTTAAGTGATATAACATGTTCAGCTCTAGAAAAATTTCAAATTTAATTGATTTATTAAATCCAAATAAAGCGACTGGTCCAGATCTAATCAGTAACAGAATGTTGAAGGCAGTAGCAAACGAGATTTCAGTTCCGTTGGAAATTCTGTTTAATAGGTCGTTTAGAGAGGGGGTGTTTGGAGATATATGGAAAGGGTCTCATGTTTTGCCTTTGCCTAAAAAGGGGAACTTAACAAAAGTATCAAACTTCAGACCGAAGTCACTACTATTAGCGGAATAGGTAAATTACAAGATAGAATATACCGGCCCCGATAGCTCAGTTGGTAGAGTGTCCGCTCCGGGGAACGGGAGGTCTCGGGTTCGATCCCGGGCCGCGACATACCAAAGTCGTTAAAAATGGTACTAGCTGCTCCTCGCTTGGCACTCAGATTTACGGGGTAGAGCTAGGACTGGTCGATCCAGTGTCAGGATAATGTGACTGGGTGTGGTATCATGTAATGTGTCTGGGACATGATACTTCAGTGAGGCAGACACCGTCGTGATATGACTGAAAAATTGTTGAAAGCGACGTTAAACCCGAATTCACACACACATACACACACACACAAGATAGAATAGTACATAAAAAACATTTACAAGTTTTTACATGACAATAATCTTTTATACAAATACCAATCTGGCTTTCTACCTAATCACTCCACTACTTATCAACTTGTAGATATATATCAGCTTATCTGTCAAACGTTCGATAATAATCAATTTTCGTGTATGACGTGTCTAAGGCATTCGACAGGGTTTGGCACGAAGGCCTAATTTTCACACTGAAACAGCATGACATAAATGGTCAATTACTTAACTGGGTTAGAGATTACCTTAGTAATAGATCCCAAAAAGTAATAATAAAATCTTCTACTTCCACGGCTAGGAAAACTAATGCTGGGGTACCCCAGGGTTCTGTTCTTGGGCCCCTATTGTTCTTAGTTTTTGTAAACGATATTGCAGATTCCCTATTAAGCTGAACCAGACTTTTTGCTGATGACAGTTCTTTATTCTATTCAGCTTCATCATTGGAAGATATTCAGGGAATAATAAATCACGATCTTCGTATTTTATCGGCATGGTCAAAACAGTGGCTAGTTACTTTGAACTCTCTAAAGACAGAAGCAGTTCTTTTTATTTTAAAACCTTTTGAGCAGTTTCCAGATATAGTTTTCGACGGAACCCCATTAAAATTCGTCCCGTAACATAAGCATTTAGGTATAACATTAAGTTGTAATGGTCAGTGGAAAAAAACATATTGAAAACATCAGCTCAAGCGCAGCAAAAGTAATTGGGATAATGCGTAAACTTAAATATACATTTCACAGGGTTGCACTTAACCAAATTTATTTATTATATGTACTTCCCATTATTGAGTATTCTTGCATTGTTTGGGATGGATGTACAGCCCAAGACTGCCAGTTTTTGGAAAAAAAACTACAGCACGAAGCAGCTCGTATTGTAACGGGTCCTACTAGGTCGGTATCCCTAGATAAACTTTATAAAGAGTGTGGCTGGCTTACTCTTAAGCAAAGAAGGCACAAACATAAGCTATCATTTATGTATAATGTCGTACATGAAAATGTACCATCATATATTTCAGACATAATTCCTCCTTTGGTAAGAGAAATGACACAGTATCCACTGAGAAATAGTAATAACATAACGATTCCCCATACTCGGACTGAAATTTCTCGTCGATCGTGTATTCCATCCTCTATTTCGATTTTGGAATTCCATTGATAATAACCTTCGAGAAGCACCTAGTCTAAATTCTTTTAAATACCAAGTTAGGAATTTTTATTTTGCAAACACTTACGTTCCAACTTATTCCATGGAAGGCGAACGGTACATTTCCGTTCTGCACGCCAGAATAAGAAATAATTGTAGTTATCTGAAAAATGATCTGTATAAAAATCACTTGGCTCAAAGTCCCAACTGTAACTGCTAAGAAGTTAGCGAGGATGCTGAGCATTTCTTCTTTGCTTGTTCCAATTTTACAAGAGAACGAATTACTTTCATTCAGTCGACACGGACATTTCATCCGCTCAATTTAAATAAGGCTCTGTTTGGTGATGATACATTATCAGCTCAAGATAATGGTATTCTTTGCAAAGCCGGGCAAACGTATATTAAAGACACTGGGAGATTTAGCCAATGCCTAAATTAACTTATCTCATACTGTAACGCTTCTATATGCCTCAACCCCTGGGTTTCTTGACGACTTGCAATTAGCAGTTTATTTATTATTTTTTTATTATTTGATGATTTATCTATCTGATATAATTCTGCGTTTTATGTAGTTTGCTTGTATGTGTCCTACTTGTTCATGATAATCAAATAGCCATGTTAATATGTTCTACATGTATTAGTGTCAATCTTGTATGGGGAGGGCCGTAACTAATGTTGTGAGAACTTGTGGACCGACCCATTTGCTTTGTGGTTGCAATAAAATATGATTAAACTATATCTCTAGGCTCTATATCTAAATTTAAAGACTTGCTAGTCTGGTGGGTAGCTGAACAGACTGGTTTGTTTCATGCCTGATTGGAAATTCCGCAAACAGGTTTTCGCGTACGAAACTAAATCTATAATTGTACCAGAAATAAAACGCCACAAATCTCAGGAAAAAAAAAACAATCACACAAAATATGCTTTTTCTCATATAGGTTGTTGAAATTTTCTTTTTATTTCCGCTTAAAACATGTATTGTGGGTACTCGATGTGCGAGTACCTAACGAGTACCCACAATACATGCATATAGCTTGAAGAAGTTTGAGAATTGCTAATGATCACTCTTGTAGTAAACCAAACTTGTCCCTCTATAATATGGATAACACGTCACTGAGCAGACATAAAAAAAACCACTTCCGTAAGTTCTAAATTTCTTTGAATACAGTGTGGTTCTCAAGAATATTAGATCTTGATCTGCCAATCACTTATTTTCCCCGTTGTTGTCCTTGTCCACGCTCCTTTTCCTCCTGTTTTCCAAGAATATAATTCTTCCAAGAAAACCAATATAATAACACCAACCAACCGGATTTCTGAGGACTATAGTCATTCACTGCTTTCAAGATTGCTAATGCCACTGCATTTTGAAGCTGTACTGGACTTTTGTAATTAAATATCGTTTACTATCAATGCTCTGATATTAAAGGCTGTTTACTCCGCGGCATTCGCAGGTAATAACATTACGAAAACACGCCTATATAATTTTGAACCCCACTTCTATGTAGTGAAACTGGGGTTTACAAGGGTAAAACAATTATATAGTAAAACTGGAGTTAACAGGGGTAAACCTTATTCTGCTTATTTCTGCTCTAAAATATAGAGTGTGGGTACTCGTTAGAACCGCCTCATCGAGGCGGTTCTAACGAGTACCCACACTCTATATTTTTTCTGCAGAAATAAGAAAAAGATCACAATTTTTCATCTGATATTTTTCTTTGTTTTTCGGCGGTTAAGGTTACAATGTATTTGTATAGGCGTATTTTCGTTATGCATTGTTAAATGCCGGTCTCGGTAGCTCAGTCGGATGCGCGTCTGAATGGTGATCAGGAGGACGCGGGCTCGATACCTGCCGGGATCGGCAACATTATTTCGTGGAGACTGATCATGAAATCTTTTCTACGGACATTCTCTCATTTCCGCTGATTCAAGAAGGGCAGTTGTTAGTTTCTGGCAAAAGAATGTGCACTGTACTGGTTAACCGCTTACGTATAAGCATGCCCTGTCTGCCGCGCCTCCGACTGAGCTACCGAGGCCGGCTATTCATAAGGATGTGTAAATCCTTGTTTTTAGGTTTGGTTTTACTACCCTTTCAAGATTATAACACTTTACATCGGGGCGACCGTTAATCAGAGGTGGGGGAAAACTTTAGTTTCCGGAGAAAAACCACCAGAACTTGGCGTGTAACATGTGAAAGACCCAGCGGCTCTTATCCACTGGGCCACGGAGGCCCGTTGATTTTGCATTGTTGTTGCGTCCTAATGCGGTTACGTTTGACGGTTAGCTAGTTATTAAGAAAAAAAGAAAATGCATGAAAATGTGGACGGACGGACGTACGAACGAACGAATGCACGGACGGATGGACGGACACACCGACAGGGTGATCGCAGAACGTATGCGGGACCCTGAATATAAACCATTCTTCTGTAAACAGGCGGTCAACTTCAAAATCTTCAAAAGAAAAATCTCCCGAACCAAGGATTGGATTGAGCTGAAACTTGATGGGAGGCATCGGGGGACATGGAGATTCAGAAATGCTGAAGCCATTTTATTCCGACATGCAAGCTGGTGATATTAAATTTTAACTTGAAATTCTTTAAAGTGCTTAAATTTGAACTTACGCCCACGTGACTATCACTTTTTGTTAAAGGCCTTAACGCTGAGACGTCAGCGCGTTGCGTAATACGGTTGACTGGAATCATATGTTGGGTTTGGCAAAAATGTAGACCCAGATCAGACATCGAGTTACGAGGCGTCTGATTATGGTCTACACTGTTTGCATAAGGGTTAAAATAGAGGGATCAACCATGGTTTTTCATGCATTAACATTTGCCGGGTCCCGAGGAAGCTGTTTGAACATGAGGCCGCTTGCATAACTTACGATTTCGACAACAAATTTTGACGAAAAAGCCCAAAAGCTCCATATAAACTCCGTATAAAATCTTCGAATGCGACTGGCAATAGTTTACGATGACGTTGTTATGCAGTAACTCTCTGACGTCATCATAGAAGCCTAAAACGCTACGTTCAGGGCCATAACGTTACGTCGCTCAATGTAACGTAAACAAAGCAAGGTCCGTCTTGTGGTATCAAAAGCTCAAACTCCATGTCAAACAGCACACGAATTTCATGATTTGAACATTGTTTTTGCTGTTTGAGCACGGCTTTCGGTCCATTTGACAATGGCTTCAAACAGTCATGCGCATAGGAATTTCTGCAAGAAGAATTGTTAACAGTCCCGTTCATTTTTCAAGCCTACACTGAGAGACAATGGGCCAACCAATACTGTCACTTTTGCAACCAGAAACCTTGCGAAATGGGCTCAAGCAGTAAGCATTGACTGTTGTTAAGCTAAATCTTTCCTCTAAAGATAAACCCAGTCTAAAGAGGAGACACATTGTTTTCACAAGATTTACAGACTCTGTGTGTAAATGTATTTAGTGAAAGACGGAAAAACGACCTATTGTATCAATAGTAATCATGTTTGAGACGCCAAATCTGGCCCCGAGGTTATAAAACTTTTTTCATGCTCAACTCAATTGAGCATGAAACTTGTGGTGCTCATAGAAATAAAAATACTAAGAAGTTGGGCGATTTTTCTTTCTCAGATAGCAGAGAATGTTATTTATCCTGCTCACAAATTTTAAAATGCCAATAAATGTTGGCATTTAAAAATTTGTGAGCAGGACAAATTTCATGCTCAAGTGAGTTGAGGATGTAAAAAGTTTTATAACCTCGGGATCAGGCCACGTGATTGAAACTGCAGAACCCGCTCAATCAGTCTGCCTCTGTTGAGACTATTTGTCCGATTCTGCTTAGCTAATTTAGTCGGTTGCAGTAACTCTTTCTTTGTGTTTTCTGCATACACTGTCCTCTGGTCAGTGACCACTTTGGGGCTGCTCAAAAGTGGTCTTCAAAACCACTTTTGAACTGTCCCAAAAGTGGTCTTAATAAAGGAATTTTACTTTATATTGATAAAGTCATATGTTGGTATTTGAAAAAATATTAGCATCATACCATGTTAAAAGTTTCATTACCTCACCCATAGATTTGGGTGTTCACTGAGTGCAAATGTCTTAAGCCACGTTCTACTCGACACATCTCACAAGGTTATGAGTCGAAGTTTCATCGGTTCCGTTCTAATCACGAACATCGCATATAGGTAATCTGATATTAAAAGCTAGGAAATGACACAAACGAGCACTTTAACCACTTGAACTAATCTGTGAAACGAATACCCTCGTGTGTATGTGTGTGTGTGTGTTTTTTTTGTTTGATTTGAGGTTTAACGTCCCCGTCAACACTGTAAAGGTCATTTTGGAGACGTTGCTTCCAATTTTGTGGGACTTTTACCCGACATTGAGATGAAATGACATCTCAAGCCCTGTCGCCCAACGAAACCAACAGGGTTTATAAGCATGGACGATCCGCCTCGCACCGCGGTTCCTGGACAGGCTTAGATCCTCTAAGCGGTTTACCAGTACTATTGTGCGGCCGGATTCAGCTCTGCGTGGAAGCATCGTGCAGCCCATATATTTCTTCAAGCCCCTATGGGCGGGGGCTTATGTGTGTGTGTGTGTGTGTGTATTTGAGTTTTACGTCCTACCAACAGCTAAGGTCATACGGAGACGAGACCTCGGTTTAAAGATTCATTCGAAAGTCTGAAAAAAGGCCGGGATCGAATCCACGACCCCTGGTTTTTAAGGCGAGTGTCATAACAACAACATCTTCAAATGAAGACCCCCTTTAAACCCTGTCTTATACAGTTTTTTTTTTTTTTTCGATTTGAGGTTTAACGTCCCCGTCCACACTGTATAGGTCCTTTTGGAGACGTTGCTTCCAATATTACGGGAATTGTACCCGACATTGAGATGAAATGACAGCTCAAGACCTGTCGCCCAATGAAACCATAGTGTTTATAAGCATGGACAGTCCGACCCGCACCGCTTTACCTGGGCAGGCTTAGATCCTCTAAGCGGTTTACAAGTTTTCTTGTGTGGTCGGTTTCAGCTCTGCATAGAAGCATCATGCAGTCCATCTATTTCTTAGATCCCCGATGAGCGGGGGCCGCTGTCTATTACAGAGAAAATTTGCAGGGGTATATGTTCTTTTTCTTATTTCTGCTCTAGATCATATATTGTACATATTGTGGGTATATACTCGTTACAATCACCGTTTCTAACGAGCACCAACAGCCTGTGCAAGTGTCACAGACTTTGCTTGAGATCGCTTGAGCAGAGAAGATCCGACACCCGACTATGATCTTGTAGCTGTTTACCTGCCACCGTACGCTGTGTACCCTATTAGCCCCCTCTAAAGTCCTTCCGCCAAAAACATACAACAGTTGACTACTACAAATACTCTTTCTATCCCATGGAACCGGCTGCCGGCAAGTAGTATTGCTGTCCACATTTGATTCTTTCAAGAGGGCAGTGTGCACCGCCACCAATTCATTACCTTAAATGCCAGCGCTGTTACAACGCATAATGTAGTAATGTAGTAATTACTACATTTTGATTTTTTTTACTACATTATGCGTTGGCATAGTCGACGCGAAATGAAGTAAAAAGATTATTTCATTTCGCGTTGATATGCACCATATCGACGCATAATGAAGTAATGATGGTAGAACATAGCTGTCTTCGAAAAGACTTAGGAAGCAATACAGTTAAATTCCTACAATTTAGACCACATTTGAGACGGTTCAAAAGTGGTCTTTAAGACCACAGTTGAACAGTCCAAAAGACGGTCTTCCACAAAAGCACACTGAAGGTCAAAATCACAAAGAAAAAGGTTTATTGGGCGGCATCTCAATGTCGGGTAAAAGTCCCATGAAATTGGAAGCAACGTCTCCAAAATGACCTAAATAGTGTTGACGGGGACGTTAAACCTCAAATCAAACAAATCAAACAAAAGACAGACAGGCAGACAGACAGACAGACAGACAGACAGACAGACAGACAGACAGAATGGACAAAAACTATATACCCCCTTGCATACTTCGTATGCCGGGGGTATAAATAGATGGGCTGCACGATGCTTCCACGCAGAGCTGATACCGCCCGTACATGAGTCCTCGTAATCTGCTTAGAAGGTCTAAGCCTGTCCAGGAAAACTGCTGCGAGTCGGCCCATCCATGCATATAAACCCTATTGCTTTTAATTGGACGGCAGCGATTGAGATGTCATTTCATCTCAATATCGGGTAAAAGTCCCATAAAATTTGAAGCAATGTCTCCAAAATGACCTAAATAGTCTTGACGGGAACGTTAAACCTCAAATCAAACAAACAAACTGTTGACGCATAATGAAGTAAAATTAAGTATGCCACCCATCGCCGCAAAATGAAATAATTCTTTCATTTTGCTCAAACCTCTTAGTATCGACGCATAATGAAGTAAAAACGACATTTTATTTCATTTCGCGTCGACTATGCCAACGCATAATGTAGTAAAAATTTCAAAATGAAGAAATTACTACATTACTACATTATGCGTTGTAACACAGCGCGTTATTTGTGCATTTCACCTGTACTAATATGGAAACTTCTATTTTTAACATATCCTCTACTAACAGCACACATACGCGCAGATTGATCCATCGCTCGATGGATAGCTACTATTAAAGAGCGTTTTAAATAGCAGTGTGTTTTTTTATTCTATTGTGTGTGTGTGTGTGTGTGTGTGTGTGTGTGTGTGTGTGTGTGTGTGTGTGTGTGTGTGTGTGTGTGTGTGTGTGTGAACGGCGATAAGCAAAATGTCTCTTCAAATGGACAAATTCTCCAACCGAAGATTCAATCAGTCTGTACATACGCGCAGTTTTATCAGGACCTTTGCTTGCTTTGCACTATAGGAATATCAGCGGAAGCAGTATTCAGAGAAGTTGGATATGGGACCGAAGACATACACTAATTTTTCGCGACCCATTTTTTATGATACACAAACTACAAGTGTATTCATGATCACAAACCCTTTTTAACCCTTCATCTACTTGTCACGATGAGCAGATGAAACTTTTATTAAAGCGTTTTTTTTTCTTAATTTACATTGAAATTAAGGCCTGACAGACGATACACATGCAACGTCAAGCCTTATTTCTATGAAAAATATAAACCAGAGGACCAGTGGTCCTGAACCGCTCACCTGTCTGGTGACAATTTTCCTACTTAATTTCACCTAAATTGGCTCAGCAGTTTTGGAGAAAAAATATCTGAAATATGGATCCTGAATGACCTTGGTCTAAGGCCAATGAATGACCTTGACCTTTCTCACCCATAGATCTTCATGTATTCAGTTACTTTACCTGATCTACAAATTTTGGTGACACTGTCTTCAATGGTTTCCTATAAATCCATTATTTTCACTTTGCCCCATGCAAAAGCCTAAGTCGGCAAATTTGACATTGCTGTAAAATAGGTCAAGGTCAACCCAGGGTCACCATTTGTACAAACCATGATGGGCCCGAGTACCATATGATACATGCCAAGTTTCAAGGCCATTGACCTTATGGTTCTGGAGAAGAAGATTTTTGAAGGTTTTTTACCATATATGGGCATGGCGGCCATCTTGGGTCTAAGGCCAATGAATGACCTTGACCTTTATCACACTTAAATCTTCATGTATTCAGTTACTTTACCTGATTTACAAATTTTGGTGACACTGTCTTCAATGGTTTCCTATAAATCCATAATTTTCACTTTGCCCCATGCAAAAGCCTAAGTCGGCAAATTTGACATTGCTGTAAAATAGGTCAAGGTCAACCCAGGGTCACCATTTGTACAAACCATGATGGGCCCGAGTACCATATGCTACATGCCAAGTTTCAAGGCCACTGGCCTTATGGTTCTGGAGAAGAAGATTTTTGAAGGCTTTTTACCATATATGGGCATGGCGGCCATCTTGGTCATGTGATCCAGACCCCGCGAACAAACTTTCGTTCCCCCATCCCACTGAGGCTTCATATAAAATTTGGCTTTGATTGGCCCTGCAGTATAGGAGAAGATCTTTGAAAATGGTGGACGGACGGACGGACGACGGACGGACGGACGACGGACCATGGCTATACTATAAGCTCACCTATGAACCTAAAGGCTCAGGTGAGCTAAAAAAACAACTCAAATTGTCGTCTGCTCCATGAAGATATCCAGCAGCTGAAGGGTTGATATTGTTGGACAAACTCCAGTTTGATACCTTTCGACAAGACCATATACAGTTATATTTATTTATTTATTTATTTTATAGTAAAACTGGGGTTTGCAGGGGTAAACCTTATTTTTCTTATTTTTGCTCTAAAATATAGATTGTGGGTACTCTTTAGAACCGCCTCGATGAGGCGGTTCTAACGAGTACCCACAATCTATATTTTGAGCAGAAATAAGAAAAATATCAAAATTGTTCATCTTAAAATTTTCATTTTTTCAGCGATAAAGGTGACAATGTATTTGTATAGGCGTGTTTTCGTAATGTAAACCAGGAGCATTGGGCTCGATTTCAGGTTTATATTCAGGCTTGTATCGCTTATATTATTTTATTTTGGATAGCCAGTTGGCCAGTTTGAGGGAAAGTAACTGTCCTTTTGGCTTTCCGCTGTTGATGTTTCCATTAGGGTCTGTTGTTTCGTGTTGGTGTTTCTTTGCATTTGGTGTCTCTAATGTGGGTTAATTGTACACACACACACGCGCGCGCGCGTACTTTCCCATATTTGGAACGCGCGCTTACTTTCCCATATTTGGCATGCTGTGCACGGATTAATGGAATGATTATCCTTTTATGGCATTTCTGAGAAAAGTTCGAAGTCTGATGCGGAAAAACAGATTAGACCATAATACAGCAATTCAAATAGTTTCGGTCTATTCCGCTTGAAGTGACTTTACAATTTCCATAGAAATTATGTAAGGCTTTTAAGAAGTTTCACCAAATAACTGGTAAGTTTTAAATTCATTTTCACTTATTGGTTTTGTTATTAATGGAAGTTTTAGGAAAAGGTAAAAAATATATATTGCTGATGGTAAATCATAGGGTTTGAACACAAGTGTTCTCACAAGTGCTGATGGTAAATCATAGGGTTTGAACACAAGTGTTCTCACAAGTGTTCTCAAAACAAAGTCAAGATCTTTCCCCTATATCAGACAAATATAATTTTAGCACAGGCGATGGAAAGGAACTATGATTTATTCTGCGATATATCACAGAGAAGAAGAGCGTTACGCGAATATCTGCCGTTAAATGACACTTTAACGCAAGGCAGTGTAACCTCATTTTCTCGCATCGAAAACGTTAAGGAAAGGGCTATTGCCAGTTAATTGGGAATAGCGGTTTTACGTTTAAATGGCTACTGACAATAGCGAATTTACATTAAATTCGCTAATGCCAGTTGGCTTGTAGAGTTATTTCATTCCGGTTATACTTTTTAGTAACTACTGTTATGACTGTAAAAGCTTGGTCTTGTGTAACTCGAAACATTGATGTATGTTGCTTGTTTTTGTTTTACCAAGCATTTCCATATTTCGTAATATGCATTGTTGACTTAATTTAGTATTTTAATCACCTCGTTTCAGGAAGATGTGGATAGTTTTTCTGATTGTAGCATACATTTTCTATTTGCTGTTTCAAACATGGATCGTGGATACTATTTAGCCTGGAACACTTTTTATGGCGTTGTAAAAAAGGCGTCTTCAAGCATAACCCACTGGACACACAACGTGAATGCAACATCATAACAACGTCTTTGTAACGACATGACGTTGCATCTACGTTGGTAGGACTTTACTTAGACGTTATGTGCCCGCTGGGAAGACACTGAACTGCCTTATTGGTGGCACGGAACCAATATAGTGTTGGTGGCTTTTATATGAGTATACACTATCTACATTTAAGAACAGAAATAAGAAAAAATATGTAATCCCTGTTCTTCTACGGCGGTTTATTTATGTTGTTGTCTGTTACTTACTGTGTGTATCACTTGTGTCTTTTTATTTTGGATGGCCATATGGCCATTTTGTGGGAAAGTATCTGTCCTTATGGCCTTTCTTTGTCTAGGTTTCCATTATGGTCTGGTCGCTTAATGTTTGTGTTTCTTTCCCTTTGGTGTCTTTGATGGGTGGAGTAAGTTAATTGTATCGATTTCTGATCTTTGTTTTACTTCTACTTTAATTATAGAGACAAATACATGTAACATACTGATAGCCAGTAATTGAAAACCACTACTCAAACATACTACATAGTAACAAGTACTTTGCATGGAAATAAATTTGATTGCTCCAGCAGACTAAAGTTGTTGTTAAATATCTCAGTTAATGAGGACGCCTGGGCATGGTATATTGTAATATACAGTAGAACTGGGTTTACAGGGGCATACATTATTTTTCTAATTTCTGATCAAAACTTAGATTGTTGGTAATCGTTAGTTCCTAGATTATATGTTTGGAGTAGAAATATGACAAAATATCGAAATTTTTATCAGAAATTTTCATTTTTTGTTGTTAAAATTTTTCACTATTTATTTTGAATAGGCGTGTTTTGGTAATGGATATTCCATTGCCTTGAATAGATGTGTTTTAATAATGTTATGTTTTAGCGAAAAGAAAATAATAGGAAAATATAGGGAGTCTTTAATCCAGTCGCATACATGTAGAACTACAACAGACAACTGATCTCTATAAGCTGCATTTTTGGTAGCATATAGCTAATTATATTAGATGGCTATATGCCACTTGCCAAAATCATATGTGCATAATCATTCATAAAATTAGTTTATTTTATTTCCAGTGTTTCATTTTATTTCATGCTAAATGACAATACGATATTTTTGTTAGAACCATCTAACTTGTAATAGCGGTTATACGTCTTTTTACCTCCCCGACAATTATCAATTGATTCAAGCAAAAACACTATGGTATCTCCTGTCGGATAGCTTGAGTGCCCTGGTTTTGTTTGTTTGAATTTAGGTTTTACGTCCCCTTCGACACTATTGAGGTCATTTTGGGGACATTGCTTCCAATTTTGTGGGACTTTTACCCGACAATGAGTTGAAATGACAACTCAAGCCCTACCATGGTGTTTTATGCAGGGACAGTCCGATTCTTACTACTTTGCCTACTTTTAAGCAATTTACAAGTTCTCATTTTAGGTTGGTTTCAGCTCTGCATGGATGCATTATTCAGCCCAATCTATTCATCCTAGTCCCGATGGATGGAGGCCATAGGGCGCACAGGTATCTGAATGCGCGAACGCACAGCCTGATAGAAATCTTTATTATTGTAGATTGTATTGTTGTCTTTTTGTATGACTCCCGTGAAGCGCATACCAATCTTAAGATAAAACATAAAATGCATGCCTAAACTACACAATCTATCAAGGGTCTGAAATGTTAAGCCTTATCCTACTGAATAATTAATTAGCAACACCTACTATCAGCCAATCAGATTACATGATATAACGTTTTCGTTCAAATTCACAAACCAAATGACAAACAATGTAGATCCTGATCAGATGGCCATCTCATCTTGATCAGTACTGTTTGCAATGTCGGGGTTGTTGTAACAGCAGGATAAGGGATTAAATATACAAACTAGTGGTTTGTACTACCCTTTAGTCGCACGGGGGCAAATAACAAAGGTGTAGACGAGACTGTACAGACTATGACAAGGCCCATATGAACCTTGTTGTTCGCCTATTAGTAAACTAGGTTTTCTAATGACATGCCTCATACTGTTCTGTGTTTAAGATCATCTGAACACGAATTGCTCATGGTGAGCTATTGTGATCGGTCAATGTCCGTTTTGCGCAGTGCGTCGTGTGGAGTCAACAATTTGTTTAAATGCTAACTCCTCCTAAACCATTGGGTCAATTTCAATTGAAATTCAAAGCAATGTTGCTTAGGCGACCCTCTACCAAACTAGTTTAAACGGTTTTACTCCAATGAGCAAGATAGCCACCGGAGCTAATAATAATAATAATAATAATAATAATAATAATAATAATAATAATAAAAATAAACAAAAAAAACATTTAAACGACAGCCCCTTCTTTTCCCCTATTTCAATTTCATTCAAACTTAATAGGTGTTGCTTAGGTGACCCTCAACCCAAATAGGTAAAACGGTTTCGCTCTGGTGAGCAAAATGGGTGCCGGAGCTCATTACGAAAACACGCCTATGCTAATACATTTAAAATTTTCCGCCGAAAAAATAAAATTTAAAGACGGAAACTTGAGATATTTTACTTATTTCTGCTCAAACTATAGATTGTGGGTACAAGTTAGAACCGCCTCAACGAGCCGGTTCTAACTTGTACCCACAATCTATATTTTAGAGGAGGAATAAGAAAAATAATGTTTACCCCTGTAAACTCCAGTTTTACTGTATAAAAGTGGGGTTAAAGGGGGTCAAAATTATATAAGTGTGTTTTCGTGATGTTAACATAGAAAAACGTCAAACTTTGCTTAAATGCGAACTCCTCCTTAACCCTTGGGCCTATTTCAATAAAACTTCACAGCGTATTTCAATAAAACTTCACAGCAATGTTACTTGCGTGACTCTCTACCGAAATGGCTAAAATCCTTCCGTTCCGTTGCACGACATAGTTGCCAGAACTACAAATAGAACAAACTTTAAACGGCATCTCCTCCTATACTCTTCGGCCAAATTCATTTAAACTTATAGGAAATTAGCTCAGGTGATTCTCTACCAAAGTAGCTCTACCGGGTTTATTCAGATGAACAAGATGGCAGCCAGAGCTAAAAATAGGAAAATCTTTAAACGACAACTTCTCCTTCATCTTTGAACCAACCTTATTCAAACTTCATAAGAATGTTACCTAGGTGACCGTCTACCAAGATAACTAAGACGGTTCTGCTCGGGTGAGCAAAATAGCCACACGAGCTAAAAATAGGGAACTAAAAAGTCAACAATTTGCTTTAAATGCCTCCTTAACCGTTCAGTCAATTTCGATCAATCTTCATAGAAATGTTGCTTACGTGACTCTCTACCAATAAAGCTAAAATTGTTATGCTCCAATGAACATGATGGCCGCAAGTGCTAATAATAGAAATAAAAATGTTATGTATAAGAATTTATTTTTCTGATTTCCACTTTCACTCCACTGACCTAATAGTGCTATAAATATCTTGTTAATCTTCTTATAGAAGATTCTCGAAAGCCTGAGTCACAGATTAATTTCTATTTGTAAACATCTTGTTTACAAGGAAAAGTACTTTAGAACCTTCCAGAAAGTTCAGGTTCGCATTATATTTAGAATATTACATCATCTTATTCCACAGCCCTGTGGAACATTCTAGAGAAATCTAAGGGTCTATAAAAGAGCATGATTTTTCTCATTGAGTCAGACTTTGGAGTTTCAAGTTTGGGCTTAGAAGAAAAGTTATTTCTAAATTCTGTGTTGGATTGTTAAAGGATATTACTTTTCATTTTGGACTGTGAATTCTGTGGGATCAAGGAAAATAGATTCATTCAGGATATTTCATAACAGAGCTAAGTACATTTAATTTTCTTACTTCTACAGGTTAAAGTTAACTTGTAAATAAATTTTGTTAAATTTTTCCAAAAGGCTTGTTTGCTTTTTCTTTCTGCTACGCCTGGCTCGTAACAGAAATTGGGGGCTCGTCCGGGATAAAAAACATCTTGAGCATTTTAGGACTGGCATTTCATTTGTAGGCAAGTAATTGTCATTTCTTATCGAATATAGACATAGCAATTGCTTCAAAAGATAGGTATTTCCCCACAGGCATATAGGGGATTGTCATTTCATGTGAACTGTCATTTCAGGTGAAATAGTACTTGTCATTTCATGTAAAATTCTTGTTGGGCTTGTCATTTCGGAAAATAAACTTTGTCAAATTAACCTCAATCTGTATTTCCATAAATATGTATTTCCATAAATACTTTATAAAACAAACAAAAAGCAAACATGTCGTTTGATCTGAGAAGCTTTTTTGGCTCAGCCTAATCAGGAGTTGTTTAATCTGGCCAAAAGGACAGATTTGTAAGATATTGCTTCCCACTATGGGGCCACTGCTGTCAAAACAAGCATGAAGAAGCATGAAATTAAGAATATTTTGGTACAGTTTTTTGTTGATGAAGAACTTTTCGATCCATCTGCTTTGTCTCTCATTATGGTTTCACATACTGAATTACAAATGAGACAAATTGAAATAGAAGGCAAATTGAATTAGAAAAAAATACGATTAGAGATTAAAGAACGCATACGGAAGAAAAAGAAAGAGAAATGCAGAGACAAATGCAAATGGAAAGATTAGAAATGGAAGAACGAATTCGAAAAGAAAAATTAGAACAGGAAGAAAAACAAAGAGAAATGGAGGAACGCATTCAGAAAGAAAAATTAGAAAAAGAAGAGCGACTTGAAATAGAAAGACGAAAATGGCATTTTCAATTAAAGATGAAGGAATTGGAACTCAAGGGTCAAGATAGGGTGAAACCTACCCCTGTTTTTGACTCTGGTAGTTACTTTGATGCCACAAAGCACATCAGATGAGTTCCGCCATTTCAAGAAAAAGAGGTAGATAAGTATTTTTTGCATTTTGAAAAATTTGCAGAAAATTTAAAATGGCAAAAAGAGCATTGGACCTTACTTTTGCAAAGCGTTGTTGTCGGAAAGGCTCGAGACATTTACACTCAGCTGACTGTCGAGCAAAGCTCAGACTATAATTTGGTTAAGGAGCTTATTCTTAAGGCATATGTGTTGGTCCCTGAAGCTTACAGGCAAAAATTTAGGAATTGTAGAAAAGAAATTTCCCAGACCCATTTAGAATTTGCTCGAACCAAAGAACAGTCATTTGATAGGTGGTGTTCTTCTAAAAAAGTAGGCTCTAATCATGAAAAACCTAGACAGGTTGTCCTTGTTGAAGAGTTAAAACGGTACATAAATTCAGACATTAAGTCTTTTCTTGATGAGAGACAGGTTGAAACTTTGGAGGAAGCTTCTCGTTTGGCAGATGATTATGCTTTGACTCATAAAGTCTCATTTTTGAACAGGCCTTATCCTCGAAAACCTTATAATCCACAGACAGGTCCAAGATTCTATCCCAGTAATCCATCTGGAAGTTATAGCCATACATCTAGTACTTTGCCCAAACTTTCTGGTGAAAATAAAAGCCAGAATCCTTCCAAACCTTCTGGTGAAAACAGAAGCCCAAATTTTTCCAAACCTTCTGGTAAAAACAAAGACCAGAATCCCTTATCTCAATCTCAAGTAGTTTGTTATTATTGTAAAAATACAGGTCATTTGATCTCTGAATGTTTAAAATTAAAGCGAAGAAAAGAAAGGGAAAGACAAGAGGAACTTAAGCCTACAGGTTTGACTTCTATAAGGCCAAAACCACAGTCTTGTGTAAGGGAGGAAACTCTTGCTGATACCAAAATATCTGAGACTAATTCAGTTATGGAGATTTATGAACCATTCTTATCAGATGGTTTTGTGTCACTAAATGGTGACAGTTATGCCCATCCTACCCCTATCAAAATCTTACGAGATACCGGAGCTTCTCAATCTCTTATTCTTGCAGATACTCTGCCTTTTTCTGAGAAGATTTCTTTGGGCCAAAGAGTCCTTATTCAGGGTGTGGAATGTGGATTTGTTAATGTTCCGCTTCATAACGTTTATTTGTCATCAGAATTGGTATCCGGTTCAGTGGCTGTTGGTATTAGACCTTCTTTACCTTTTAAAGGTGTTCATTTGTTGCTGGGCAATGACTTAGCTGGAGATAAGGTTGTGGTAAACCCACTTTTGACTTCTAATCTTACACTGATCAACCACCTGATCCCATTGAGCAGGAATTTCCTGATCTTTATCCGTCCTGTGCAGTCACAAGAGCTATGGCACGTAAGGCCAAGCAAACTGATGGGAAACAGAATTTTGATTTCACTGATACCTTTTTGGGTCAGTCTTTTATTGACGAGATAACAAGGTCTCTGTCTTCAAGCCTGCCTGATAAGCAGACAGCTTTTCATGAGAATAACTCATCTTTCGATCTAGGCAAAGACAAAATGTCCGGGTCTCAACTAGCTATAGAGCAGCACAAGGATCCTGAATTTTCGCCTTTTTTTGAAAGGGCTTTAGATGAGCAGGAAACATCTCAGGCCCCAGTCTGTTATTATGTCAAAAACGACATTCTTATGAGAAAATGGCGTCCACCAGACGTCTCAGCAGAAGACGAGTGGACTGTCAACCACCAGATAGTGGTTCCACGGGTTTACCGTCCCGAAATATTAAACTTGGCACATGAAATAAAAATCAAAAATGAGTTCCTTTAAGAGCAATGAAAACAGTCATAAGAAAGAAAATGGGTCATACTACGTAGTTTCGGCTAATAAAGTAGAAGTAAAGCCTCATCAGTGACCCTGTAATGATCCGGCAAAGAAAGCCAGAGGAAACATACTGCAATTTTGCGAATTTCGAATAGGCAGTCGATTCAAAGACTGATATAAATCAAAATGGGGTCCAAATAATTAAAAGCCTGTCTAGAATAGGAGTCTAAACCAATAATTTATTTCTGATTTCTCAGAATATTCACGCTGATCTCAAAGGACCAAAAGTAAAATAAAAACTGCACTATGGTTGATGTACGGGGAGACGTTTTACGGCCGCCACACGGCACAACACCAGCTGCAGTGAAGGTAAATAAAAATCAAAAATGAGTTCCTTTAAGAGCAATGAAAACATTCATAAGAAAGAAAATTGGCCATACTACGTAGTTTCGGCTAATAAAGCCTCATCAGTGACCCTGTAATGATCCGGCAAAGAAAGCCAGAGGAAACATATTGCAATTTTGCGAATTTCGAATAGGCAGTCGATTCAAAGACTGATATAAATCAAAATGGGGTCCAAATAATTAAAAGCCTGTCTAGAATAGAAGTCTAAACCAATAATTTATTTCTGATTTCTCAGAATATTCACGCTGATCTCAAAGGACCAAAAGTAAAATAAAAACTGCACTATGGTTGATGTACGGGGAGACGTTTTACGGCCGCCACACGGCACAACACCAGCTGCAGTGAAGGCAAATAAAAATAAAAAAAAGAGTTCCTTTAAGAGCAATGTAAACATTCATAAGAAAGAAAATGGGTCATACTACGTAGTTTCGGCTAATATAGCCTCATCAGTGACCCTGTAATGATCCGGCAAAGAAAGCCAGAGGAAACATACTGCAATTTTGCGAATTTCGAATAGGCAGTCGATTCAAAGACTGATATAAATCAAAATGGGGTCCAAATAATTAAAGTATTTGTAAAATAATTAAATAATAATAATAATAAATAATAATAATATAAAATAATTAAACTAAGTATAAACTAAATAATTAAAAGCCTGTCTAGAATAGGAGTCTAAACCAATAATTTATTTCTGATGTCATGTCAGGACCATTTAGGTGTAAATAAAACCTATCACAAGATTCTTAATCATTTTTATTGGCCTGGGTTAAAATCAGATGTTTCTCAGCATTGTAGGTCCTGCCATACATGCCAAATGGTAGGAAAACCCAATCAGACTATACCTAAGGCTCACTTGCAGCCTATACCTGCTTTTGATGAACCTTTCAGTCGAATAATTATAGACTGTGTGGGTCCCTTGCCCAGAACTAAGTCTGGCTGTGAATATCTTTTGACTATTATGTGTGCTTCCACACGTTTTCCTGAAGCCATTCCACTGAGAAAAAAAAATATCAAAACTAAGACAATCGTCAAGGCTTTAGTAAAGTTTTTCACCTTTGTTGGTCTTCCCAAATCTATTCAGTCTGACCAAGGTTCAAATTTCATGTCTGGAATTTTTCAACAAGTAATGCATGAACTAGGCATTGAACAGTATAAGTCATCCGCCTATCATCCTGAAAGTCAAGGCGCCATTGAAAGATTCCGTCAAACATTGAAAAACATGATAAGATCTTATTGCTTTGGCACAGAGAAGGATTGGGATGAAGGCATCCATCTGCTTTTATTTGCTGTTAGAGAATCTGTGCAAGAATCTCTTGGCTTCAGTCCATTTGAATTAGTATTTGGCCATACTGTTCGTGGCCCTCTGAAACTTCTGAAAGAGAAATTTCTCTCTAATGATGACCCTGCCTTGAATTTACTTCAGTATGTGTCGGATTTCAAAACTAGACTTTCAAAAGCTTGTGAGGCTGCTCGGACCAATCTTCAGTCAGCCCAAAGGAAAATGAAACAGCTCTATGACATAGGGACAAAAGAAAGGAATTTTAAACCAGGTGATAAGGTACTAGCTCTTTTGCCTATTCCTGGAAAATCTTTGCAAGCCAGGTATTATGGTTCATACACTGTAGACAAAAAGATCAGTGACGTAAATTACACAATAAACACTCCTGGGAGGCGCAAGCTAAAGCAGCTGTGTCATATTAACATGCTTAAGGAATACATTGATAGGGACAAAGCATCTTTAACATCAGTCAATCTAGTTAGCTCTGTTCCACTTAGTTCATGTGACAATGACTGTGGGGATATTAATTCAGTGAAATCTGATTCCACATCATCAAAACTTCAGAATTCTGACATTCTGAGGAATCTCGACCAGAAACTGTCACATCTGGAGCCAGATCAGCGGTATGAACTGAAACAGCTGATATTTGAATATGAACACTTATTTCCTGACGTTCCAACACGGACAGACAAAATATTTCACGATGTGAACATTAATGGTTCTAAGCCTGTAAAGCAACATCCATACAGGATGAATACTATGAAACAAAAATATCTTAAAGAAGAAGTTCAGTATCTATTAGACAATGACTTTATTGAACCAAGCCAAAGTGAATGGAGTTCTCCTTGTATTCTTGTACCAAAACCTGATGGGACATATCGTATGTGTACAGATTTTAGGAAAGTTAATTCCTTAAGTAAAACAGATAGCTTTCCTATTCCAAGAATGGATGACTGGATTGATAACATCGGGCATGCCAAATACATAACGAAATTCGACCTTCTGAAAGGATTTTGGCAAATTCCACTCACAGATAGAGCAAAGGAGGTTTTGGCATTCACAACACAAGACGGGTTATTTAACTATAAGGTCATGTCATTTGGAACGAAAAACTCTCCGGCAACATTTCAGCGCTTAATAAACATGGTGATTGCGGGGCTGGAAGGCTGCAGTGCTTATATCGATGATGCTATCATATACAACGACCAGTGGAATCAACATCTTGGGACTATTCGAGCATTCTTTGATAGACTGAGTAATGGCAAATTGACAATCAATCTTGCTAAAAGTGAATTCTGCCATGCAAGTTTGACATTTCTAGGTCATGTTGTAGGTCAAGGTCATGTAAAACCCACTGATGCTAAAGTTGAGGCTATCTCAAATTTTACCGTACCCACGTGCAAAAGACAG
This sequence comes from Lucinisca nassula, assembly GCA_963580285.1. Lineage (NCBI taxonomy): Eukaryota > Metazoa > Mollusca > Bivalvia > Lucinida > Lucinidae > Lucinisca > Lucinisca nassula. The sequence continues at coordinate 163,998,116 of OY757015.1, read as the reverse complement.
CTGATGCGATTTCTTGGTATGGCTGGTTATTACAGAAAGTTCTGTAATAATTTCTCTGTCATTGCTGAGCCTTTGACAAATTTGCTCAGCAAAAGAACAAAATTCCATTGGAATGCAATATGCCAAAATGCTTTTGATAAACTTAAGGCCATACTCAAGGGTGAACCAGTTCTCTTAGCACCAAACTTTGAAAAGGAGTTTAAGCTAGCTGTAGATGCTAGTGACGTAGGTGCAGGTAGTGTTTTGTTGCAGGAAGATGAAAATGGTGTGGATCATCCAGTTTGCTACTTTTCCAAAAAGTTTAATAAGCATCAGAGAAATTACTCTACCATAGAGAAAGAGTGCTTGTCTCTGGTTCTTGCTCTGCAACATTTCGAAGTTTATCTTGCCCCTACTGCCGCACCGATTGTTGTTTTCAGTGATCACAATCCACTGACTTTCATACATAAAATGAAAAACAAAAATCAGCGGTTGCTCAGGTGGAGTCTTATGCTACAAGAGTATAATTTAGACATAAGGCATATCAGAGGGAGAGATAACATTATCCCTGATGCACTTTCAAGAGCTTGAGCAGTGTCAGGAGTTGTGTTTTTCTTTCATACTGAAGGGGATTGTAGATATATGTAATTGCATATGCTATGTTCAATATTTAATTAATCTTAAAGCAAAAGAAAGCTTTATTACATAAATCTTTCTTTTCCTCGAAGAGGGGGAGTGTTATGCATAAGAATTTATTTTTCTGATTCCCACTTTCACTCCACTGACCTAATAGTGCTATAAATATCTTGTTAATCTTCTTATAGAAGATTCTCGAAAGCCTGAGTCACAGATTAATTTCTATTTGTAAACATCTTGTTTACAAGGAAAAGTACTTTAGAACCTTCCAGAAAGTTCAGGTTTGCATTATATTTAGAATATTACATCATCTTATTCCACAGCCCTGTGGAACATTCTAGAGAAATCTTAGGGTCTATAAAAGAGCATGATTTTTCTCATTGCGTCAGACTTCCGAGTTTCAAGTTAGGGCTTAGAAGAAAAGTTATTTCTAAATTCTGTGTTGGATTGTTAAAGGATATTACTTTTCATTTTGGACTGTGAATTCTGTGGGATTAAGGAAAATAGATTCATTCAGGATATTTCATAACAGAGCTAAGTACATTTAATTTTCTTACTTCTACAGGTTAAAGTTAACTTGTAAATAAATTTTGTTAAATTTTTCCAAAAGGCTTGTTTGTTTTTTCTTTCTGCTACGCCTGGCTCGTAACAAAAACTTTAAACGACAATTCCTCCTGTACTCTTTGGTCAGTTTCTTTCAAACATCATAGGGATGTTGTTTGTGCCTCTACTTAAATAAGTGAAACAGGTTTGCTCCGACAAACAAGTTGCTCACCGTAGCTAAAAAGAAAGAAATCTAAAAACAACAACTCCTTCATCCTTGCGCTAATTTCATTTTTTTTTTCAGAATGCGAGATCTTGAAATCAGGTTAGCGATTCAGGGCAATCATGACGCTCTTGTTTGACTTAGATTTAAGGTACCCGTTACAGCCGTCTTATAGAGGTGGGTCTAGCGATACACACAACTTATGATAGTGGATGATGAAACCAACTCTGTACCCTGTAAACATATTGGCTATCCTTATCTTGTTTGCAAGAAAAAAGCCTATTATGACCCGAATTTATTTTTGATTTGTGTTTGTTATATTAATTCATTTGTATTCTGTCTAATGAAGTGTTGTCTGGGCCATTAAACTCCAATACAATCTAATACAAGCTTCTTCTTGACAGTATACATGTATTCGCTGCTGGAATAACCGTACTTTTGTAGATGCTGGAAACGAACTATTTTCCTGTGTGGGTCATATAATTCCGCTAACTACGGTATGGTCTTCACTTTCCGACTGAAAAAAAAAACACAACAACATCCATCAGGTTAAGGAGTCCGTGTATTGAACACCCTAACTTTATAAAGAGAAAAGTGGGGATTATGGGGGTATTCATTATTTTCCTTATTTTTGTTCAATAACATAGATTGTGGGTACTCGTTAGTACCGCCTCATCGAGGCGGTTCTAACGAGCACAAACATTCTATATATTTGGACTAAAAATTAAACGTTGAACTTTTTCATCTAAAAAGCTAAGATAAGAGAGACGCCATTTTAGCGCATGGTTGTGTCATCGTAATGGTTGAATTATAGGTTATTCACTTCATATTGTGAAATATTCGGCACGAGTTCATATGGCGAATGACTCATGAGCTTGCGAGTGCGTCTCCGCCATATAAACGAGTGCCAAATATTTCACAATATAAAGTCAATAATCTTTTTATTATATACCCGAAACCTGGACTCTCTGCCAGAATTCAGGATTGCCTGGCATATAAATCCTAACGTAAAATGAGATTATACATCTTTAAGTGGTTTGAAATGGAAAATAATGCAAATCGTTGAGGGTCTTCCTACACAATGAAAAACCACGCCTACGCCCAATGGCGCCAAAGTGAAGACGACGTTAACGTTGGTGGATGTGCGGTCCCCGCCCATAGGGGCTTAAAGAAGTATATGGGCTGCATAATGCTTCCACGCAGAGCTGAATCCGGCCCGCACACTAGTACTGGTAAACCGCATAGAGTATCTAAGCTTGACCAGGAACTTATTCCACCGATCAAAGACACCAAAGGGAAAGAAACACAAACATTAAGCGACCAGACCATAATGGAAACCTAAACAAAGGAAGGCCATAAGGACAGTTACTTTCCCACAAAATGACCATATGGCCATCCAAATTAAAAAGACACAAGTGATACACCCAGTAAGTAACAAACAACAAAATAAATAAATCGCCACAGAAGAATCGCCTTGGAAAGGTCAGTGGAAATCCCACTGGGGGGCTTAAATCGATTTTACGTGGCTACAATCCTCGCCCTTACTTCCGTCGCGATTTAGACAAATAATTTGTTCAGTCCGCATGAAGGCCTCCTAACTCATCAGTGCAACATCTCCGTGAACACAAATAATCAAAGAACCATAGAGGTGAGACAACGGTGAGGACTCGACAGCAAGAAACCACTGAAATACTGGAGCAAAAGAAAACCAACAGTTAGACTCCGATGGGCCCGACCAGAGACAGAGCATCAGGCACCAACCAACATTACCTTGAATAAGATCTCTCTAATTCTCAATAAGCCTTTACGTTGGAACCGTCATGGAATCTGAGGCCTTACCCACCGGCGTGCAATTAAAGAGGGAAGCAAAGTTGACAACCGTGATTGGGTTAACTACCATGCATGCAGTCTGTCGTTTAATATCCATGTTGTACCCAATCTTTTTATATTGAAGAATGATTTTACGAAATTGGGTGCTAAAGTCATTGCAGTTATATATTTTTCTGAATTTATATACTAAGTCACCATAAAGTTCGGGTTCCGATAGACCTTGTTGCAGAAGAGATTTAAGTCCAATATTGAATTTTGAAATTAAATCAGAATGGCGTCTATAAAATTTTGAAAATGCTTTGCGTAGTTTATGGTACCGATAACCCTGATTAAGAAGTTTAGCCGTTAATAATTTATTACGAGTGTTGAATATGTCCTATACAAGGGTTGTTACAACGCATAATGTAGTAATGTAGTAATTACTACATTTTGATTTTTTTTACTACATTATGCGTTGGCATAGTCGACGCGAAATGAAGTAAAAAAATTATTTCATTTCGCGTTGATATGCACCATATCGACGCATAATGAAGTAATGATGGTAGAACATAGCTGTCTTCGAAAAGACTTAGGAAGCAATACAGTTAAATTCCTACAATTTAGACCACATTTGAGACGGTTCAAAAGTGGTCTTTAAGACCACAGTTGAACAGTCCAAAAGACGGTCTTCCACAAAAGCACACTGAAGGTCAAAATCACAAAGAAAAAGGTTTATTGGGCGGCATCTCAATGTGGGGTAAAAGTCCCATGAAATTGGAAGCAACGTCTCCAAAATGACCTAAATAGTGTTGACGGGGACGTTAAACCTCAAATCAAACAAATCAAACAAAAGACAGACAGGCAGACAGACAGACAGACAGACAGACAGACAGAATGGACAAAAACTATATACCCCCTTGCATACTTCGTATGCCGGGGGTATAAATAGATGGGCTGCACGATGCTTCCACGCAGAGCTGATACCGCCCGTACATGAGTCCTCGTAATCTGCTTAGAAGGTCTAAGCCTGTCCAAGAAAACTGCTGCGAGTCGGCCCATCCATGCATATAAACCCTATTGCTTTTAATTGGACGGCAGCGATTGAGATGTCATTTCATCTCAATATCGGGTAAAAGTCCCATAAAATTTGAAGCAATGTCTCCAAAATGACCTAAATAGTCTTGACGGGAACGTTAAACCTCAAATCAAACAAACAAACTGTTGACGCATAATGAAGTAAAATTAAGTATGCCACCCATCGCCGCAAAATGAAATAATTCTTTCATTTTGCTCAAACCTCTTAGTATCGACGCATAATGAAGTAAAAACGACATTTTATTTCATTTCGCGTCGACTATGCCAACGCATAATGTAGTAAAAATTTCAAAATGAAGAAATTACTACATTACTACATTATGCGTTGTAACAAAGGGTTATCCTTTGGAAGCAAGGAATACACCACAGAAGTGAAAAATATGGAGTGTGCATTGTTACAACGCATAATGTAGTAATGTAGTAATTTCTTCATTTTGATTTTTTTTTACTACATTATGCGTTGGCATAGTCGACGCGAAATGAAGTAAAAAAATTATTTTATTTCGCGTTGATATGCACCATATCGACGCATAATGAAGTAATGATGGTAGAACATAGCTGTCTTCGAAAAGACTTAGGAAGCAATACAGTTAAATTCCTACAATTTAGACCACATTTGAGACGGTTCAAAAGTGGTCTTTAAGACCACAGTTGAACAGTCCAAAAGACGGTCTTCCACAAAAGCACACTGAAGGTCAAAATCACAAAGAAAATGTAGCTTTAACCTTCCAAATATGCTTTAAAAACAAAATTTGTGAAAAGTCCCATGAAATTGGAAGCAACGTCTCCAAAATGACCTAAATAGTGTTGACGGGGACGTTAAACCTCAAATCAAACAAAAGACAGACAGGCAGACAGACAGACAGACAGACAGACAGACAGACAGAATGGACAAAAACTATATACCCCCTTGCATACTTCGTATGTCGGGGGTATAAATAGATGGGCTGCACGATGCTTCCACGCAGAGCTGATACCGCCCGTACATGAGTCCTCGTAATCTGCTTAGAAGGTCTAAGCCTGTCCAGGAAAACTGCTGCGAGTCGGCCCATCCATGCATATAAACCCTATTGCTTTTAATTGGACGGCAGCGATTGAGATGTCATTTCATCTCAATATCGGGTAAAAGTCCCATAAAATTTGAAGCAATGTCTCCAAAATGACCTAAATAGTCTTGACGGGAACGTTAAACCTCAAATCAAACAAACAAACTGTTGACGCATAATGAAGTAAAATTAAGTATGCCACCCATCGCCGCAAAATGAAATAATTCTTTCATTTTGCTCAAACCTCTTAGTATCGACGCATAATGAAGTAAAAACGACATTTTATTTCATTTCGCGTCGACTATGCCAACGCATAATGTAGTAAAAATTTCAAAATGAAGAAATTACTACATTACTACATTATGCGTTGTAACAGTGCATGTTTTCTGGGCCAGACTAGCTAGTTTCGGCCAATTAGGCCTCATCAGTGACCCTCAGATATTTTCACAATTCCACAATGGAATCAATGATCCCAAAGGACAAGAAAATATAATCTACACTATGATGTAGGGCAGGGAGACGTTTTACCGCCGCCACACATTCCCACACACCAGCTGTAGTGAAGTTAAATATGTTCTATACAAGGGTTATCCTTTTGAAGCAAGGAATACACCACAGAAGTGAAAAATATGGAGTGTACTTGTTTTCTGGGCCAGACTAGCTAGTTTCGGCCAATTAGGCCTCATCAGTGACCCTCAGATATTTTCACAATTCCACAATGGAATCAATGATCCCAAAGGACAAGAAAATATAATCTACACTATGATGTAGGGCAGGGAGACGTTTTACCGCCGCCACACATTCCCACACACCAGCTGTATTGAAGTTAAATATGTTCTATAAAGGGTTATGAAGTCAGTTACATGACTACACACTCTAGCAAATCGAATTAATTGCCAAATATAAACGCCATAGGATGGCGCACCAGGAACATCACCATCCGAAAAAGGAAAATTTATAATCTCAAAATCAAAGTCATCGCGTTTATCATAAATTTTGCACGAAACAAACCCATCTACAATAGATAGATGTAAATCCTAAAACGGGGCCTCGGTATCAGAAGAATTTGCTTTATTTAACTTAAGTTCTGGGGGTTAAATGTGAGCGGGCCGGAGACAGCTCTGCGTGGAAGCATCATGCAGCCCATATATTTCTTTAAGCCCCTATGGGCGGGGACCGCACATCCACCAACGTTAACGTCGTCTTCACTTTGGCGCCATTGGGCGTGGGCGTGGTTTTTCATTGTCTAGGAAGACCCTCAACGATTTGCATTATTTTCCTTTTCAAACCACTTAAAGATGTATAATCTCATTTTACGTTCGGATTTATATGCCAGGCAATCCTGAATTCTGGCAAAGAGTCCAAGTTTCGGGTAAACCCTATTGGTTTCATTGGGTGACAGGGCTTGAGATGTCATTTCATCTCAATACCGGGTAAAAGTCCCACAAAATTGGAAGCAACGTCTCCAAAATGACCTTTACAGTGTTGAGGGGGACGTTAAACCTCAAATCAAACAAACAAACGTTGGTGGATGTGACATCATTAAAAACATTGACGTTTCCCAATGCAGGACGCCATTTTGCCGAAGTGTTCGTTTGGTTTATTTCAAAATACTCTTGATTTCCTGAAAGAAATTATTGAATATCTATATAGAATACCGGTAGGTCATATTTGCTAGCATAAAATGCGCTTTATGCACCTTGTGACAGCCTATATTCGTTTTGTTGTACGTTATTTCAGTCGATACGCACGACAAGATGGCTGCCGACTTTTTAGTATCAAAATGGACAAATTCAAATGTAGTTCTTTTGTGAACGTGACTGCTTATCTACGGGCAATATGAACTTGACTACGGACAATATGGAAAAATATTGACCGGTAACTTCTGTACAAAGTAAACGGGACATTTTCTGGGTATATAATAACTGCCAATATTGACAGACCGCACTTGTGTGACAAAGTGCATTTCTACATCTTCAAAATGGCTACTTTTCTGATAAAAATTCGTTTTTTTTTTTTTTATTTATACTGCAAACATAGGTTGTGGGTGCTCGTTAGAACCGCCTCACTGAGGCGGTTCTAACGAGTACGCACAACCTATTTCTTGGCAGAGAACTATAAAAATAATGTATTCCCACGTATACGCCAGTTTCTCTTTAGGTGGGATTTAGCGGGATGTTCATTTCACGGACTTTTTCACGTGATGGTTAAGCAACGACACAGCAAAACCTACAGTTAGACCCATGCGACTAGCATCGACTCAGGCATCCCGGTAACACATTCGTACGGCAAAGTACCAGTCATATCTCCAAAATAATTATTTTTCTTATGATTACTTGAGATATTTCTTATTTGAATTTCAAACATAGGTTGAGGCGGATCCAACGAGCACCCACAATCTGTGTTTTCAAGCAAAATAAGGAAATTAATGTATACCCTTGTAACTTTCACTTTTATCGTATATACTGGGGTTGAGTTAGATATTCATATCACGGAATTGTTAGCGTGACGAAAGCCTGCACAACTTGGTCTAGTTCTTTAACTTGTTAGTACAATAGTTATAATTGGCGGCCCCCGTCCATCGGGGCTTGAAGAAATAGATGGGCTGCAAGATGCTTCCACGCAGAGCTGAAATCCGACCGCACACTAGTACTGGTAAACGGCTTAGAGGATCTAAGCCTGTCCATGCAAAGCGGCGCGAGCCGGACCGTCCATGCTTATAAACCCTATTGGTTTCGTTGGGCGATAGGGCTTGAGATGTTATTTCATCTCAATGTCTGGTAGAAGTCCCAGAAAATTGGAAGCAACGTCTCCCCAACGACCTATACAGTGTTCACGGGGACGTTAAACCTCAAATAAAATCAAACAAACGAATCGGCTTCAGTTAACACAAGTAATTTCCCCTGTTTGCCTAGGTAAATTAGTCAAGCTCAGTAAAACAAAATTATATCCCTTGCCACTTACTGACCATATTGAGTTGATTTTGCGAATTTACTTCCGTGCACAAAGCGTGTTGTAAACGAAGATTGTGCCATACAGGGAAGCAATTTCCACATTTCTCATTTTCATGAAAATTATTTCAAAGTCTGGAATAATAATAATAAAATAATAATAATCGACCTTATTTATAGAAGGTAACACATTTAGTACTAGTACTAACCTTCCATGTGGCCCTCTTGTACTCGAAATACAAAATGCTTGCAATAGAAACTTGTGAACAAAGTTATACGCATTAATACTATGAAAATGCAATAAGTCTATGCATTTCGAATCAATTTCTCTCGTAAGTAGATAGCAGTATGCCACTGAGAATCTTTGGGGCTTGGAAAAATAGATTTGGCTGCATGGTGCTTCCACGCAGAGCAGAACTGACCAATCGTGAGTAGTGGTTAACCGCTTAGAAGGACTATAATTGCCCAGGCAAAGTGCTAAGAGTCAGACCGTCTAATGCATATAAGCCTCATGGTTTCTTTGGGCGGCAGGGCTTGAGATGCCATTCACATCAATGTCGGGTAAAAATTGAAAGTTCTTTTTTGTTGAATTCCATAGATTGAATACCTATATTGGCGTGGAAATGTGTGTTGAATTTAACTATGTAATTTTCAGCCACTTTCCAAAAAAACAAAAAATAAATAAAGATAAAAATAAATAAAAAAAAAAATAAAGAAAAAAAATAAAGAAATAAAAAAAAAAAATTAAATTAAATGTATTGGCTGCATACTTTTAGTGCATTTTGTCAGTTGGTTTTGTCCCGGTAGCAAAATCGGGATAGGTGTCAAATAAATAAGTTCTGAATAGGTGGATCCTTTGGAAAAAAACTAGCAGATTCGGTTTAATTGAGTCTGATCATGACCAGAATTGAAATATGCAACACTGGCCACACACTCTAGCACCGACTAAAACAGAATGATACTAAATAAACACAGTGACCCCAATGGACCAAAATATATGATCTGCACTATGATGATAACTCTGCGACAAACAGAGGGTTCAACAAACAGAGGGTTTTGAGGATAACTTTGACATATGTCCTGAAAATAAAAACAAACAACCAAAACAAAACAAAAAAAAAAAAACAAAAAAAAAACGGAAAGCTGCAAAAGTAAGTTGCTTCCATTTTTCAGCAAACATTTTAGCATTTCACCATATTAAATGAGCCAGCGCACGACAAAACCTTCAATAAGACATGTGCGCCTATTGAAGACTCAGATCAGCCTGCGCATCCATATAGTCTATCCAAAGACTTCTCTTGCTGCATGAAGGAGCATTGGGCCCTTTGCAATCCTTAGAACGCACAACGAAGACTGATCAGACTGCGCGGATGCGCAGGCTAATCTGAGTCTTCGTTGGGCACACATGTCTTATTGTAGGTTTTGTCATGCGCTGGCTCAAATGATAATACGTTAACGATACGTTATCTAACGACGTCGTTAGTTTTGAACAACTGGCCCCAGAACGTTTATCCGTCCGCGGATAGGCCGAAGACTGTAGATAGCTCAGACAATCAGGGAAGACTCTGGTAAAACTGCGTAGAGGTGCAGGCTGATCTGAGTCATCGCTGGTTATACAGAACTAACACAAGGTTTTGTCGTGCACCGACACAGATACAAACAATTTTCCGAAGAATCGGCAAAACAAATCACAGCCGTTTTGGAAAGCTCTATTTTACGTTCTACCAAAACTATAACTCGGTGACGTTGTATAAGACTGAAATCGTCTCGTATCATACCAAAACCGTGTACCGAGTTTATCATTGGTCTGACAATATCTTTACGCATTGCCTAGGATCGAACTTTCAGTTTTGTAATAAATGATATTTTCTGGAAGTCCTAACTTCATAAGCCAAATTCACCAGGAAAACAGATACAAAAGAGTCAATACCTGGTATAGAAAAAGATAATGTTGCAGCTATATAATGCGGTCAAACCCATTGAAAAAATAAGAACTGTTTGACTGTAAAACAGTACAATATAATTCTGGGAGTTCATGAAAGAAGGAAGAAAACAGGTATGTGCAAACTATACTAAATATTTAGAAAGAATAACCCAGCTATATCTGGGTCCAGTTGTTCAAAGCCTCGTTAGCTTAACGAGCTCAAAGTGGTCAAATTGTTAACCATTCTAGCAAGTACCATAACTAGAATTGTGTTATTTTTGCTGAAAAATGTGAGCAGCTTTTGCATTTGCAAAAATGCAAAAGCTGCTCACATTTTTCAGCAAAAATATTAGTACTTTCACCATATTGAATGATCCAAGTTTTAAAGATACGTTAGCTAACGACGTCGTTAGTTTTGAACAACTGGCCCCAGGTGTTTCAGATTTATTTATTCAAGGGTTTAACGACCCAGTAAACTCTATGTATATCATACCATGCATTCTTTCACCAGAAATTGACAACTGCCTTTCTTAAATCAGCGGGAGAAAATATTTCATGATCGATTACCACCAAAGAATGTTACCGACCCGGCAGGATTCGAACCCGCGACCCTTTATCACCTGTCAGGCGCGCCTCTGATAGAGCTACCGAGGCCGGTCGGTGATTCAGAAAAAAAGGAGGAACGATAACAAATAACGGAGATAACGATAACAAATAAGGAGAAGTTAGTTTGCTTTTCGCTTTTCGACTTTCATAAGTTACTTTGTTTTTCGCTTTTCGCTTTTCGACTTTCAAGAGTTAGTTTGCTTTTCGCTTTTCGCTTTTCGATCATAGGCCTGTTTAATAATGTATCTGTTAAGTGTCTGAGTACATGCGTGAGTGAGTGAGTAAGTGAGTGAGTGAGAGTGGTTTACGTCAATCAAACTGCTCATACCATATGCAGATGTTCATTATGTCACAGATTCTTTTTGTTTTTCGCTTTTCTCTTTTCGTTTTTCGCTTTTCGCTTTCCGATCATAGAAGTGGAGGCAATGATCAGAAATCGATACAATCAACCCACAGCTCCCACCAGAGACACCAAAGGGAAAGAAACACAAACATGAAACAACATACCTAATGGAAACATCAATAGCGGAAAGCCAAAAGGACAGTTACTTTCCCACAAAATGGCCAATAGGCTATCCAAAATAAAAAAACATAAGCGACCAACCAACATTACCTTGAATTAGATCTCTCTAATTCTCAATAAGCCTTTACGTTGGAACCGTCATAGAATCTGAGGCCCGACCCGCCGTCGTGCAATTATAGAGGGTGCATTAAACATAGGTCTGTTTAATGATGTAAGCCCCCGCCCATAGGGGCTTGAAGAAATATATGGGCTGCATGATGCTTCCACGCAGAGCTGAATCTGGCCCGCACACTAGTACTGGTTAACGCTTAGAGGATCTAAGCCTGTCCAGGAACCGTGGTGCGAGGCGTACCGTCCATGCTAATAAACCCTATTGGTTTCATTGGGCGACAGGGCTTGAGATGTCATTTCATCTTTATGTCGGGTAAAAGTCCCACAAAATTGGAAGCAATGTCTCCAAAATGACCTTTACAGTGTTGACGGGGACGTTAAACCTCAAATCAAACAAACAAACAAAACTGTTTAATGATGTAACTGTTTAGTGTCTGAGTACATGAGTGAGTGAGTTAGTGAGTGAGTAAGTGAGTGACTATTTCCTATTCCCAAATTTGAAAATGGGATATCCGTGGACGTCATTTCCGGTCCAACGAAGAAGTCGTGGCGGCAGCTGAGGAATGGGTCGGAGACAAGGACCCTGGCTTTTTCAGTTCTGTTTGATGACACTGGAACAGCACTGGTCCAAGTGTATCATTCTAGAGGGAAATTACATTGAAAAAGAAAAGAGATCGATCCTACCCAGAAATAAGTTAGGCTGTTTTTTATTGACTCACCCTCGTATAGTCTCTCAAAATCAGTGAGACGTGACTGCACTTTTAACACTTATCATGCTGTTCACGACAACCCCTATCTTTGCAAACAGTGTAGATCCAGATCAGATGGCTTCTGAAGAAGCCATCTGATCAGGATCTACACTATTTGGCATTTAGTTAAGGAATTTGTAGCAATAAATTACATCAAATAATTTGATTGGTTGATAGACAGAAATGGGTGTGGCTTAAATGAATATTCAGCAAGATAAGGGTTAATTTTGGTCTAGTCAGTGGTTGCATTGAGTTGGGATTTTGCATTGGGCGATATAGTTTTACTGAGATTCGTACTGCATCATATTTGCCCATTGGGCACGACTCGCACATAATGGCATTATAAAAAAAAAACTTATTTTTAATTTTAAAATCCTGTGAAAAAGAAATTCGAAACCTGCTTTCCCTAAAACATGGCATAGTCTTGCCACGCTTGAACGTTGAACTCTCAAAGGTCATTGATTAACTATTCATACGGAAAATATCAAAATTCTTCTGGGTCATTGTCTTTGACTGGAGGCTAGAAATATGGTGTGACACTTCCGGTGTTGTGGGCTTGCGGTAATATTCCCCGCATATATGCCTGCTTTGTGCTGGAACAATAAACTAAATTCAATATGTAGGCAGCGCCAAAGAAAAAGTGTTTTGGGACAGGTGTGCCAACAGAAGTCTCAGATCACTCAGCATATATGAGCCCCGCCAAGCGAATTTGGGTCTTCGAGCATTCCGTCATGACAAATTTTAACTGCGCATGCCCAGCCATTCAGAGGGGCCAGGGGTATGGCTTTCTGTCTGAAGGTTCCTCTTGATTCACTGCTTGTATGAGCGAGCAGCGAAGGTTCTGGCGAGACTGCGCGGATGCGCAGGCTCGCCTGAACCTTCGCTGCTCGCATAGGCGATAAGTACCAAAATCGCTTGACGGGGCCCATATACCAGTCTAACCAGTCTTATCTAATTCTATGTAATGATGGTTGGTGCCTGATGCTCTTTCTCTGGTCGGGCACATTGGAGTTTAACTGTTGGTTTTCTTTTGCACCAGCATTTCAGTGGTTTCTTGCTGTAGAGTCGACTCACTGTTGTTTCATCTCTGTGGTAGTTTGATTTTTTTTTGTGTTCACGAGGATGTTGCACTGATGAGTTAGGAGGCCTTCATGCGGACTAAACAAATTATTTGTCTAAATCGCGACGGAAGTAAGGGCGAGGATTGTGGGTCGGTTTGAGCACCCCCACCCCCCGGTGGGATTCGTATCACTGGCCGTTCCGGGGCGGTTCTTCTGTCGCGGTCTATTTTTGTTATGGCTTGTCTTTGAGTGTTTGTGTATCGCTTATATTCTCTTGATTTGGAATCGCCGGTTGGCCGTTTTGTGGGAAAGTGGCACTCCTTTTGGCTTTCCGCTGTTGATGTTTTTATTGGTGTCTGTTGTTTCATGTTTGTGTTACTTTCCCTTTGGTGTCTCTGATGGGAGCTGTGAGTTAATTGTATTGCCTTCACTTCTAATTCTCTGTATGTTACGTAGATGCCCAGTGGCCTAAAGGGTGTTCATGGAATTCTGAATGGCTATATAAACAAGCTGAGCTGAGACGTAGTTCAGCACATTCACCTTATTTGCATTATCTGCTGGTTCCTAGTCTGAAGATTATCAGTGTTGGGAAAACGGGTAACCAGACCCCCCTGACCTTTCAAGGTCAGGGGGGTCTGGTTATCTGTTTTTCTAATATTGATAAAGTGTAAGCTGGGAGCCAGCAAATAATGCAAAAATGGTGAATGCTCGAGGACACTTTTTCTCTTGTCGCGGCCAAAGTTCGTCACTTATATTAACAAACACAAACATGCGTGTCACCACGTGGTGGCACGGCAGGTTATTTCGTAATGAACTGTTTCGTAAAATAAAACAACAAAAAAAATACTACTAGTAAGTACTAAATACTATGGAGGTTATTTTCTAGTACATCACGATTGTGTTATGAATGAAATGCAACCGTAGTATTGATTTCATAATATTTACACCAAGGTAAACGCTATATAACCGTCACGAATTCATATCTATGACGCTGTCTCATAAGTTGTCTTAGTCATTTGCTCACGTGACATTCCACGTGTTTGTTCCAGCTTTTAAACGGCGCCACTAAAGAATATTGCATGAGTTTTAAGTTCGAGCATTTAAGAAACAGAAAAAAGTGTGGCATTATAGTTATTAAAAATGTAATTGAAGAACATTAATGTCGTTTGAATGTTCATAGAAACATAGTATTCAAAATTGTCTTTTGGGGTTGAATTAGATCGGCGGTTTCACGACAGACAAATTTACTTTACGGCGATTCGTTAGCGAAGCCGAGAAACGTTATTTGGAGAGCGTAAACTCGACGATTTCCTTTCCAAAATGACAATGTTTGATGCAGTTATCCTTTATCTAATGCACTGATTTTTGTCAAAAGCCAGTAAGAGCTGTCGGCTCAATATGAAAACACGCCTATACAAATACATTGAAACGTTTATGGCCAAAAAAATGAAAATTTTAACGTGAAAAATTGTGATATTATATTTTAGAGCAGAAATAAGAAAATTAAGGTTTGCCCCTTCAAACCCCAGTTTTACTATATAAAAGTTGAGTTCGAGGGGTCAAAATTATATAGGCGTGTTTTCGTGATGTAAATAAAACCGTATGTCAGTCAATAGAAAACGACGTTGTATACGTCTGGCTTCTGACAGTAGGTCTATATCGCAGAATATACCGTCGCAATTTTTGCCGTTCTTCAAAAATGTAGACGTCACCTTACATTCCCAAAAGCTTTGGAACTGATCTTAGATAGAAGAGCTGTCTTAAGAAAAGGAAAACAAATGTAAAGAAAAAGATCCGAATCTCTCTATGCATGCGCATACATGTACATGTAAATCAAATGTCATTTGCCTAGTTGTAACCAAACGCATACTGGAGGGATCTTAAATGAATGCCCTGATCTGTCAAATGTGAATGGTCTGGATCCAGTGACTGTTACAGCACGTATTTGAGAATACAATTGAGAAATAATATCAAGAAAGAAATTTAATTTTACCATCATTGATCATTTGTAGTATTATCACAATTTGCTGAATGTTCATCTAACAATTTCGATACATGTTTTCCATACCAGGCAAAAATGTTTCCTCTCACTATCATTTGTGTTAGTGAAGACTCGGATCAGCTTGTGCATCTGTGTATTCACTAATCACTATAGAGTCACTTCTTTATAAATGTATTATTTCAGATAAGTAAAGACTCTGAAACGATCCTAAGAGATGGGACAGAAGGCAAAGATATTTGCAGCACGGCTGGCGATTTTGTGAGTTTGTTATGCGAATCTACAACTGACCAGAATAGAAACTGGTACTTCAGTGATTATTGAATAATTCCATTTCATCGATATCTCAAGACACAAAATGATGAGGAAATGTGCTGACGTAAATTATTTGAAAGACAAGTTTGATTCTATAAGCCTGATCCAAACGGCATCAAAGGATACAATATGTTATAATAAGTTTGAAGGATCAGATGTTACCGCTACTGACAGAGATGGTAATACTGTTCAATGTCGAGGAAAGTGTATAGATGTGAATAAAATTTACAAACAAGATGAGGATGGTGACACCTTATTACATACGGCTTTAATTATTCTTGCGCAGGATCTGGCGTTGTATTTTATTGACAGGACGCCCTGGTGTACTTGGCTTAATATTCAGAATGCACTGGCACAATCACCTCTTCATTTGGCAGTTTTGACCAATCAAGTGTCACTTGTAAGGCGATTGGTCGTAGCTGGCGCTGACACAGAATCACGTGACAAGGACGGCAATATGCCGATTCACATTGCCTGCAGGAATAACTTGATAAACGTTGTTAGGGCTTTGCTTGAACCTGTAAGATATGAAGAACAGACAAGAAATAATTATGATATCCCTTTTCAAAAATTACCTGCAAATCTAAATTCAAAGAACTATGAAGGTTTTGCGTGTTTGCATATAGCAGGGTCATTCAATCATATTGAAATCGTAAAAACGTTAATCAGTTATGGTGCTGACATTAACGTTAGAGATGAAAAATCTGGAAGATCTGTTCTACATGAAGCGGCATGGTGTGGAAATCTAAATATGGTGAAATATCTTATATCTCTTGGAAAAAGTTGTGAAATTAATTCAAAGACTTACGATGGTTATACGGCGTTTGATCTCGCGAGATCACGGGGTCACTGGAGCATAGTAATTGAATTAGCAACAACTGGTGCCAAATACTGCGAGGAGGAAATGTAACAATGACAGTAGTCGTAAACTTTTCTTTGGGTCATGGTCTTTATATGAAACTTTGCCAACTCCGGAGAAAACAGACGTAGAGCTAATTGCTTTACATTTAGTATCCATGCTTCTTGAAGCAAGCTTAGGCTAGTTGTCCAAAACTAACAATGTTTTAATTAACATATTGTTAACACTTTGACTATTTGAAATGGCAAATAAAGATATTTTGCTGAGAAAAATGTAAGAGCTACTCGCATTTTCTGCAGCAAAACTGCAACTACATGCATTAGATATCTTACTTGTTAGAACAGTTAACAGTTTGACCACTAACGTTAAGCTAACGAAGCTACAACTTTGCTTCCCTCTTTAGTTGCACGCCGGCGGGTCGGGTAAGATTTGGGAAGTTCTGATCGTTTCTCTTTTCAATTATAAGATTCTATGACGATAATACACCCGTGCGACATAGTGCATTTTTCTTGTCTCCAAAATGGCTACTTTTCTGGTGAAAATCCGTGATATTTTTTTTATTAATACTGTAAACATAGGTCGTGGGTGCTCGTTAGAACCGCCTCATTGAGGCGGTTCTAACGAGTACCCACAACCTATGTCTTGGAGCAGAAATAAGAAAAATAATTTATACCCCCGTAAACCCCAGTTTTCTCTATATAAAGTGGGGTTTAAGGGGGTGTTCATTTCACGGTCTTGTTCACGTGATGCTATGACGGCGCCAGCCTAAAGACTTAGATAGGTAATGTCGGTTAGTGCCTGGTGCTGTCTCTGGTATGGTTCACCGGGTCTAACTATTGTTTTTCTTTTGCTCCAGCATTTCACTTAGTCCTCATTATTATTGCATCTCTGTAGTGGTTTGATTTTTATGTAATCGGAGATGTTGCACTGAAGAGTTAGAAAGGCTTGATGCGGATGATTTTTTTTCTAAGCCATGACAGAACCTAGGGCGAGGATTGTAGCCACGTAAATTGGATTTAAGCCCCCCCCCCCAACCCATCCCCAGGTAAAAATGTTTTACTGGCCGCTTCAATGCGGTTCTTCTGCCGCGGTTTACCTGCTGACTCGGTTAACATGTTGGTCGTTTTGTAAACTGTCATCACTCCATGTTTCGACGTCTTTCCCTAGAGATATTGTGGGAAGAATTTGGCATCTGATTGTATCGGTTCCTAATCGTTTCTTTTTATAATTATTATTTTTATAGTTCGTTGTGTGCAATGTATTTTTATTTTAAATAGCCGTTTGGCCATTCTGTGGGAAAGTAGATAACCTTCCTTTTGACTTTCCGCTTGTGAACTTTCATTATGGTGAAGTTATTTTATGTTCGTGTTTCTTTCCCTTTGGTGTCTTGGATGGGAGAGATGGAGTAATTGTATCGATTCCTGATCATTGCCTTCACTTCTATTTTACACGAATTGGCCCTTATGTTTTTGTCTTTCCAAAAGTTTCATTTTTTCACAAGTGTCTGTCTGAACCGAACCTCAGCTTTGATCAAATATATCTTTTTCCCGGTTTATTTCGATTCGTTGCCTTTGTGGTAGGTTTAATGAAAATTCGTTTTGTTGCTTGTTGTGACCTCTGACTGTGTCTAGTCAACTACATAGGACATATCAAACCGATCAGTCATCATGCAAACATGCCTATATAGTTTTTACCCCCTTGAACATACTTTTATATAGAAAAACTTGGTTTACAGGGGTAAACTTTATTTTTTCTTATTTTTGCTCTAAAATATAGACTGTGGGTACTCGTTAGAACCACCTCGATGAGGCGGTTCTAACGAGTGCCAACAATCTATATTTTGAGCAGTAATAAGAAAAATATCATATTATTTTTTCACCTTAATATTTTCATTTTTTTCGGGAATAAATGTTAGACTTCAATGTATTTTTATAGGTGTGTTTTTGTAATGTTACAACAACAGTTCTGGACAGTCATACACGTCTAGTCACATTTCAAACAAGATTAAATAAGGTCAAAATAAGTCAAATAAGTCTAATTCTTTATATTAAGTAGAGAATTGATGCGCGTCTGATTGGTGATCAGGAGGTCGCGGATTCGATACCTGCCCGAGTCGGCAACATTCTGGTGTGGCACGGCCATTCTCTCCCTTTCGCTGATGCAATATTAGCAGTTGTCAGTAAATGTGCACTGTACTGGTTACCAAGCAGCCATACTTTTATTGTTTGTGCACACGTTAGAGAGTCAGTGCAAGCAATACACTTGCAAAGCAAACTGTATATCATATATACCAGTACATTGTAAATTTTACCACCGAAAATGAAAATTTGAAGATGAAAAATTGTGATATATTTCTAATTTCTGCTCAAAATATAGATTTTGGGTACTCGTTAGAACCGCCTCCTCGAGGCGGTTTAACGACTACCCACAATCTATATTTTAGAGCAGAAATAAGAAAAATAAGGTTTACCCGTTTTCCTATATAAAAGTGGGGTTCAAGGGGGTCAATATTATATAGGCGTGTTTTCTTGATGACGTGTATAGAAACAAGAGGACTAGGAGGTCCTAATCGCTCCCCTGAGCCCTGATTATTATTTGGTCCATTTTCCCCTCATTTGCGTTTGATTTTTGGTGCTGATAAACAGGTCAAGGTTAACTTTGAGTCATTATCTATAAAATATTGTAGAACTCAGTCGCCCGGAGCTGCACACAAAGTTTCAAGAAATCTGCCCATAGGTTCTGGAAAAGAGGATTTTTGGCAGTCATTTTGGTCATGTGACCTGGACCATTTGAACAGACTTTCTTTCATCCATTGCTTAGGAGGCCATAGACAAAATTTAATTTGAAAGTTGATGAACACTTGGGGCCAAGATTGCTTACTGACCTTGACATGTAATAGCATTCTCAGTCATTCATACAGTCAGAATCAGGTTCAGAATTGTTTCGGGTGACACATCAAATGGCATGCATACACCTGTGATGTGGAAAGTAAGTCCCTAGCTTTAACCAAAGAGGTAAACTCTGCTACACAATCCTCAGTACCTTCAACTGTCGAAATTATCGAATCGGGAAGGGCATTCCAATCTCTGATGGTTCGGGGGAAGAACACTTCTTTATAAATGTCAGTCTTGCAGTAAGGGTCTGAAATGGCAATGAATGGTGATTTCTACAGTGCCTATTGGGGGAACAAGGTCATCTGTTGGGATGCTGGCAGCACCCTTTAGACCTTTATACAAAAGTATGAGCCTACTGTCTTTTCTCCTTTTCTTGAGAGACTCTAAATTTTCCTGGTATTCCTTTCATGCTCCCAGCTTCAAAGCAGTAACTGCTTGTTACAAATATAGGATATTCTGAACATTTTCAACTTCTTTATTAAGGACCACTCTGCTGGGGTTTGGGCGGACAAGCGCTTTATATGCTGCCTCTTTTACATCCGGAGAACACCGTTGATTTTGCCTCAGGAAACCAATAGTCCTGTTTACCTTAGTACACATGTAGGTTATATATGTATTCCATCTCTGATTGTGTGTTATTTTCACACCAAGATATTTAATGGAATCCCAATTCTTGAGGACCGTTCCCTATAAGGTGTAAGAAGCCTCATTTTTATTGGTTCTCTTCCTAGTTGTCTGCATAATATTGCATTTAACGGACTGAAATCCCATGCCCCATTTTCGTGTCCAATATCCTACTCTATCTATATCACTCTGAAGTTTCAGTGATTCATCTGTATCTCTAACTTTCCGGCAGTCTAATTACTGAGTCAGTGTCAGTGGAAATATCATTGATCAGGGAGGACAACACGGGACCAAGAACAGCAAAAATGGAGTCCACTCCGAAGATTCACGATTAACAACAACGCACCGTTGCCTGTAGCAAAGAAAGGAATCTATCCATTTAAGAGTCCCCCCACCCCCGAAAAAAACAACAACAAATAACCCAGATTTAAGTAGTTCATGTGGTGGTGTGACAAAAGCCTTCTCGAAGTCCAGAATAAAGGAGTCCACCTGTTCCCCTTTGTCCACGGTTTTTGCCCAGTCATTAATAACTGTGCTCAGCTGAGTTTTATAACTATGTCTTTTCCTAAATGCATGTCGTCTGTCTGACAGTACATACTTTCATTCACAGTCATTTATATATTTGATAACCACAACAGTTTAAAAACAAACAAACATTTTTACACATTTTTTCACCATTGAAAAGCCTGTGCAACCACATTTGACATTTGCGTAAAGTATGTCAAGGTCAACCTAGGGTCACCATTTTTTTTCAAATTTGGTAGATCTCGGTCACCCAATGGTGCTTATCAAGTTTCAAGACAATCGGATCTGTTATTGAACCTGCAATCCAAATGAGATTTGAATGACCTAGACCAGTGGCATTCATAGACATCCGTTTTGTACCTACTGTCATGTCATAGACCACATAGTTTTTGAAAAGTGCATTGTTCCTCGTAGAAAAGCTGAAGGAGCCACGATATACCTCCCCAAATGTCTGTTTTAATACAGGTATCGCCATTTTAATGCACGTTTTCAGTAGTTTTGTTAAATTGCAGTTCGATCTTCTATATATGAAAGGTATGTGAGCATCGAGGCAATCCAACGATTACACAAAACCTTGCCATAAAGTAGGCCACAGTCAACCTAGGGTAATCATATTTGCAAAGTTGGTAGTATTCAGTCACCCGATGCTACATACCAAGTTTTATTTATTTATTTATTAGAAATTTCATGGTTACATACATACACACAGAGTAGTACATATATATGTACCATGCATAGCCTATTTTAGTCCTTTTCGAGTGGTATTGTATACGTCAATGTTCATCAATAAATACAGTTGAAATCACAATTCAAAATACAATACATATGAATTAGGAATATAACTCAATCTCAGCAGGCACATGTCGCCGGGGCAACGTCAAGTCCACGCCGTGCAGCGCTACGATGTTGCACTGACGCAGATGCGTCGTAACATAGACGTTACACCGACAATAAGCAATGTGACATTTTAGAATTTTTTAGAATTTCTGGACCTTTGGATATCATGGTCTTAAATGCACGTCGAACCAACAACGCATTAATGACATGTGCCCGATGAGAAAGAACACAAGATGCCAACTTACACAGTCAGCTATTAGACTAAATATGTATTGTAGCGTGGAAGGATATCTCTATAAAACAATCAAGGCAATCAGCCAAGTGCTTCTGGAGAAGAAAGTTTTGTAAGTTGTTTTTACCTTATTTGGGCATGGAGACCATCTTGGAAATATGCCCTGAACCATTTAAATAAATTTTGTTCCCTCACTGTCTGAAGGCTACACATAAAAGTTGAATACAATTATCCCAGTGATTTAAGAGGAAATGTATTTTGAAATGTCAATGGACCTGCAATCCATGCAACCTAGGACCAAGGTCACCAAATGCCCTTGACCATTAGCATTCATAGACATTCATTTTGTATCTATGCCCGTGTCGTAGACAAAAATATTTTTCGAAAAAGAAAAATGCACTGATTTACCCTTTCCCATTAAAAAGCCTAGGGAACCAAATTTTCCCACTGCGTAAAGTATGTCAAGGTCAACCTAAGGTCATCATTTTTTGCAAAATTGGAAGTACTCAGTTATCCAATGCTACATATTACATCACGTGAACAAGTCCGTGAAATGAAGACCCCCCCCCCCAACCATTCCCACCCTATACCCCAAGAACGATCCAGGTTTAATTTTAATATAGGAGGGACCCGATTAGAGATAAAAGAAAGTTGCAAATATTTAGGTTGCATTCTGTCCGAGACCTTAGATTTCACTGTTACGGGTAATGCTCTAGCGGACTCGGCTTGACGAGCGCTTGGAAGTCTTATAAATAAATACCGCATGTCTGACGGTTTAACGTTTTCTGTGTACGAAAAATAATTATTGCATCATAGTTGTATAGTTCCAATAATGGATTATAATGCCGGTGTTTGGGGTTATAAATCCTATCCTAAATGTGATAGAATTCAGAATCACGCTATACGAACTTTTCTTGGTGTACATAAAAGGGCCTCCTAGTTGTGTGAAGTTGGCTCTGCAATCGCCCATCTGCATTCAGCTCTGCATAAGACTTAACAGGATTCCCTTAATGTAACAGGATTCCTGTTAAGTCTAACCCAGACCTCGACCTAGCTCGACATAGCTCTGCATAAACTTTCAATTCGCCAGTCTTATGCAGAGCTCAACATAGCTCGACGTAGCTCTGCATACATATTTCAATGTGCCAGTCTTTTGCAGAGCTCGACATAAGTCGACGTAGCTCTGCATGCCAGTTTAGTGCAGAGCTCTGCAATCGCCTTAGGTCTGCATAAACTTAGAAATCAGCACATCAATGCACAGCTCTGCGCTTGACATAGCTCGACGTAGCTCTGCATACTACTTTCAATGTGCCAGTCTTATGCAGAGCTCGACATAGCTCGACGTAGCTCTGCATAAATATTTCAATGTGCCATACTTATGCATAGCTCGACGTAGCTCTGCATACAACTTTCAATGTGCCAGTTTAGTGCAGAGCTCTGCAATCGCCTTAGGTCGGCATAATCTTAGAAATCATCACATCAATGCACAGCTCTGCGCTCGACATAGCTCGACGTAGCTCTGCATACAATTTTCAATTCGCCAGTCTTATGCAGAGCTCGACATAGCTCGACGTAGCTCTGCATACATTTTTCAATGTGCCAGTCTTATGCAGACCTCGACATAGCAGAGCTCGACCTAGCGAATTGCAGAGCTCGACCTAGCTCGACACAGCTCTGCATAAAACTTTCAATGTGCCAGTCTTATGCAGAGCTCGACATAGCTCGACGTAACTCTGCATAGCTCTGCATACAACTTTCAATGTGCAAGACTTATGCAGAGCTCGACCTAGCTCGACATAGCTCTGCAAACAACTTTCAATTCGCCAGTTTTATGCAGAGCTCGACATACCTCGACGTAGCTATGCATACTTCTTTCAATGTACCAGTCTTATGCAGACCTCGACATAGCAGAGCTCGACCTAGCGAATTGCAGAGCTAGACCTAGCTCGACACAGCTCTGCATAACACTTTCAATGTGCAGTCTTATGCAGAGCTCGAAATAGCTCGACGTAACTCTGCATAGCTCTGCATACAACTTTCAATGTGCCAGACTTATGCAGAGCTCGACCTAGCTCGACATAACTCTGCAAACAACTTTCAATCTGCCAGTCTTATGCAGAGCTCGACATAGCTCGACGTAGCTCTGCATACTACTTTCAATGTACCAGTCTTATGCAGAGCTCGACATAGCTCGACGAAGCTCTGCATAAATATTTCAATGTGCCATACTTATGCAGAGCTCGACATAGCTCGACGTAGCTCTGCATACAACTTTCAATGTGCCATTCTTATGCAGAGCTCGACATAGATCGACGTAGCTCTGCATACAACTTTCAATGTGCCAGTCTTATGCAGAGCTCGACATAGCAGAGCTCGACCTAGCGTATTGCAGAGCTCGACCTAGCTCGACATAGCTCTGCAAAAAACTTTCAATTCGCCAGTCTTGTGCAGAGCTAGACATAGCTCGACGTAGCTCTGCATACTACTTTCAATGTGCCAGTCTTATGCAGAGCTCGACATAGCTCGACGTAGCTCTGCATAAATATTTCAATGTGCCAAACTTATGCAGAGCTCGACATAGCTCGACGTAGCTCTGCATACAATTTTCAATGTGCCAGTTTAGTGCAGAGCTCTGCAATCGCCTTAGGTCTGCATAATCTTAGAAATCATCACATCAATGCACAGATCTGCGCTCGACATAGCTCGACGTAGCTCTGCTTACAATTTTCAATTCGCCAGTCTTATGCAGAGCTCGACATAGCTCGACGTAGCTCTGCATACATTTTTCAATGTGCCAGTCTTATGCAGACCTCGACATAGCAGAGCTCGACC
Source organism: Lucinisca nassula (assembly GCA_963580285.1). Classification (NCBI taxonomy): domain Eukaryota; kingdom Metazoa; phylum Mollusca; class Bivalvia; order Lucinida; family Lucinidae; genus Lucinisca; species Lucinisca nassula. The sequence continues at coordinate 163,973,743 of OY757015.1, read as the reverse complement.
TAGCGAATTGCAGAGCTCGACCTAGCTCGACACAGCTCTGCATAAAACTTTCAATGTGCCAGTCTTATTCAAAGCTCGACATAGCTCGACGTAACTCTGCATAGCTCTGCATACAACTTTCAATGTGCCAGACTTATGCAGAGCTCGATCTAGCTCGACATAGCTCTGCAAACAACTTTCAATTCGCCAGTTTTATGCAGAGCTCGACATAGCTCGACGTAGCTCTGCATACATTTTTCAATGAGCCAGTCTTATGCAGACCTCAACATAGCAGAGCTCGACCAAGCGAATTGCAGTGCTCGACCTAGCTCGACACAGCTCTGCATAAAACCTTCAATGTGCCAGTCTTATGCAGAGCTCGACATAGCTCGACGTAACTCTGCATAGCTCTGTATACAACTTTCAATGTGCCTGATTTATGCAGAGCTCGACCTAGCTCGACATAGCTCTGCAAACAACTTTCAATTCGCCAGTCTTATGCAGAGCTCGACATAGCTCGACGTAGCTCTGCATACTACATTCAATGTACCAGTCTTATGCAGAGCTCGACATAGCTCGACGAAGCTCTGCATAAATATTTCAAAGTGCCATACTTATGCAGAGCTCGACATAGCTCGACTTAGCTCTGCATACAACTTTCAATGTGCCGTTCTTATGCAGATCTCGACATAGATCGACGTAGCTCTGCATACAACTTTCAATGTGCCAGTCGTGTGCAGAGCTCGACATAGCAGAGCTCGACCTAGCGTATTGCAGAGCTCGACCTAGCTCGACATAGCTCTGCAAACAACTTTCAATTCGCCAGTCTTATGCAGAGTTCGACATAGCTCGACGTAGCTCTGCATACTACTTTCAATTTGCTAGACTTATGCAGAGATCGACATAGCTCGACGTATCTCTGCATAAATATTTCAATGTGCCATACTTATGCAGAGCTCGACGTAGCTCTGCATACAACTTTCAATGTGCCAGTTTAGTGCAGAGCTCTGCAATCGCCTTAGGTCTGCATAATCTTAGAAATCATCACATCAATACACAGCTCTGCGCTCGACATAGCTCGACGTAGCTCTGCATACAATTTTCAATTCGCCAGTCTTATGCAGAGCTCGACATAGCTCGACGTAGCTCTGCATACATTTTTCAATGTGCCAGTCTTATGCAGACCTCGACATAGCAGAGCTCGTCCTAGCGAATTGCAGAGCTCGACCTAGCTCGACACAGCTCTGCATAAAACTTTCAATGTGTCAGTCTTATGCAGAGCTCGACATAGCTCGCGTAACTCTGCATAGCTCTGCATACAACTTTCAATATGCCAGACTTATGCAGAGCTCGGCCCTTCTCGACATAGCTCTGCAAACAACTTTCAATTCGCCAGTCTTATGCAGAGCTCGACAACGCTCGACGTAGCTCTGCATACATTTTTCAATGTTCCAGTCTGATGCAGACCTCGACATAGCAGAGCTCGACCTAGAGAATTGCAGAGCTCGACCTAGCTCGACACAGCTCTGCATAAAACTTTCAATGTGCCAGTCTTATGCAGAGCTCGACATAGCTCGACGTAACTCTGCATAGCTCTGCATACAACTTTCAATGTGCCAGACTTATGCAACGCTCGACCTAGCGAATTGCAGAGCTCGACCTAGCTCGACACAGATCTGCATAAATGTTTCAATGTGCAAGTCTTATGCAGAGCTCGACATAGCTCGACGTAACTCTGCATAGCTCTGCATACAACTTTCAATGTGCCAGACTTATGCAGAGCTCGACCTAGCTCGACATAGCTCTGCAAACAACTTTCAATTCGCCAGTCTTATGCAGAGCTCGACATAGCTCGACGTAGCTCTGCATACTACTTTCAATGTACCAGTCTTATGCAGAGTTCGACATAGCTCGACGTAGCTCTGCATACAACGATCAAAGTGTCATTCTTATGCAGAGCTCGACATAGCTCGACGTAGCTCTGCATACAACTTTCAATGTGTCATTCTTATGCAGAGCTCGACATAGATCGACGTAGCTCTGCATACAACTTTCAGTGTGCCAGTCTTATGCAGAGCTCGACATAGCAGAGCTCGACCTAGCGTATTGCAGAGCTCGACCTAGCTCGACATAGCTCTGCAAACAACTTTCAATTCAACAGTCTTATGCAGACCTCGACATAGCTCGACGTAGCTCTGCATATTACTTTCAATGTGCCAGTCTTATGCAGAGTTCGACATAGCTCGACGTAGCTCTGTATAAATATTTCAATGTGCCATACTTATGCAGAGCTCGACATAGCTCGACGTAGCTCTGCATACAACTTTCAATGTGCCAGTTTAGTGCAGAGCTCTGCAATCGCCTTAGGTCTGCATAATCTTAGAAATCATCACATCAAGGAACAGCTCTGCGCTCGACATAGCTCGACGTAGCTCTGCATACAATTTTCAATTCGCCAGTCTTATGCAGAGCTCGACATAGCTCGACGTATCTCTGCATACATTTTTCAATGAGCCAGTCTTATGCAGACCTCGACATAGCAGAGCTCGACCTAGCGAATTGCAGAGCTCGACCTAGCTCGACACAGCTCTGCATAAAACTTTCAATGTGCCAGTCTTATGCAGAGCTGGACATAGCTCGACGTAACTCTGTATAGCTCTGCATACAACTTTCAATGTGCCAGACTTATGCAGAGCTCGACCTAGCTCGACATAGCTCTGCGAACAACTTTCAATTCGCCAGTCTTATGCAGAGCTCGACATATCTCGACGTAGCTCTGCATACTACTTTCAATGTACCAGTCTTATGCAGAGCTCGACATAGCTCGACGTAGCTCTGCATACAACTTTCAATGTGCCAATTTAGTGCAGAGTCGACGTAGCTCTGTATATTACTTTCAATGTACCAGTCTTATGAAGAGCTCGACATAGCTCGACGTAGCTCTGCATACGTTTTTTAATGTGCCAGTCTTATGCAGACCTCGACATAGCAGAGCTCGACCTACCGAATAGCAGAGCTCGACCTAGCTCGACACAGCTCTGCATAAAACTTTCAATGTGCCAGTCTTATGCAAAGCTCGACATAGCTCGACGTAACTCTGCATAGCTCTGCATACAACTTTCAATGTGCCAGACTTATGCAGAGCTCGACCTAGCTCGACATAGCTCTACAAACAACTTTCAATTCGCCAGTCTTATGCAGAGCTCGACATAGCTCGACGTAGCTCTACATACTACTTTCAATGTACCAGTCTTATGCAGACCTCGACATAGCAGAGCTCGACCTAGCGAATTGCAGAGCTCGAACTAGCTCGACACAGCACTGCATAAAACTTTCAATGTGCCAGTCTTATGCAGAGCTCGACATAGCTCGACGTAACTCTGCATAGCTCTGCATACAATTTTCAATGTGCCAGACTTATGCAGAGCTCGACCTAGCTCGACATAGCTCTGCAAACAGCTTTCAATTCGCCAGTCTTATGCAGAGCTCGACATAGCTCGACGTAGCTCTGCATACTACTTTCAATGTACCAGTCTTATGCAGAGCTCGACATAGCTCGACGTAGCTCTGCATAAATATTTCAATGTGCCATACTTGTGCAGAGCTCAACATAGCTCGACGTAGCTCTGCATACAACTTTCAATGTGCCATTCTTATGCAGAGCTCGACATAGATCGACGTAGCTCTGCATACAACTTTCAATGTGCCAGTCTTATGCAGAGCTCGACATAGCAGAGCTCGACCTAGCGTATTGCAGAGCTCGACATAGCTCGACATAGCTCTGCAAACAACTTTCAATTCGCCAGTCTTGTGCAGAGCTAGACATAGCTCGACGTAGCTCTGCATAAATATTTCAATGTGCCATACTTATGCAGAGCTCGACATAGCTCGACGTAGCTCTGCATACAACTTTCAATGTGCCAGTTTAGTGCAGAGCTCTGCAATCGCCTTAGGTCTGCATAATCTTAGAAATCATCACATCAATGCACAGCTCTGCGCTCGACATAGCTCGACGTAGCTCTACATAAAATGTTCAATTCGCCAGTCTTATGCAGAGCTCGACATAGCTCGACGTAGCTCTGCATACATTTTTCAATGAGCCAGTCTTATGCAGACCTCGACATAGCAGAGCTCGACCTAGCGAATTGCAGAGCTCGACTTAGCTCGACACAGCTCTGGAGAAAACTTTCAATGTGCCAGTCTTATGCAGAGCTCGACATAGCTCGACGTAACTCTGCATAGCTCTGCATACAACTTTCAATGTGCTAGACTTATGCAGAGCTCGACCTAGCTCGACATAGCTCTGCAAACAACTTTCAATTCGCCAGTCTTATGCAGAGCTCGACATAGCTCGACGTAGCTCTGCATACTACTTTCAATGTACCAGTCTTATGCAGACCTCGACATAGCTCGACGTAGCTCTGCATAAATATTTCAATGTGCCATACTTATGCAGAGCTCGACATAGCTCGACGTAGCTCTGCTTACAATTTTCAATTCGCCAGTCTTATGCAGAGCTCGACATAGCTCGACGTAGCTCTGCATACATTTTTCAATGTTCCAGTCTTATGCAGAGCTCGACATAGCAGAGCTCGACCTAGCGAATTGCAGAGCTCGACCTAGCTCGACATAGCTTTGCATACAACTTTCAATGTACCGGTTTAGTGCAGAGCTCTGCAATCGCATTAGGTCTGCATAATCTTAGAAATCAGCACATCAATGCACAGCTCATCGCTCGACATAGCTCGACGTAGCTCTGCATACAACTTTCAATTCGCGAGTCTTATGCAGAGCTCGACATAGCTCGTCGTAGCTCTGCATACAACTTTCAATGTGCCAGGTTAGCGCAGAGCTCGACATAGCAGAGCTCGACCTAGCGAATTGCAGAGCTCGACCTAGCTCAACACAGCTCTACATAAAATTTTCAATGTGCCAGTCTTATGCAGAGCTCGACATAGCTCTGCATACTACTTTCAAAAATTCTAGTCTTATGCAGAGCTCGACATAGCTCGACGTAGGTCTGCATAAATATTTCAATGTGCCAGACTTATGCAGAGCTCAACATAGCTCGACGTAGCTCTGCATACAACTTTCAATGTGCCAGTTTAGTGCAGAGCTCTGTACTCGCCTTAGGTCTGCATAATCTTAGAAATCAGCACATCAATGCACAACTCTGTACTCGACATAGCTCGACGTAGCTCTGCATACAATTTTCAATTCGCCAGTCTTATGCAGAGCTCGACATAGCTCGACGTAGCTCTGCATACAACTTTCAATGTGCCAGTCTTATGCAGAGCTCGATCTAGATCGACGTAGCTCTGAATACAAATTTCAATGTGCCAGTCTTATGCAGAGCTCAACATTACTGCAAAGTAATTTCAAAATCCATAAAGAAATAAGAACGTAATTGACTGTCTTTAAGTTTCGGATCCTTTTTTTACCTTGACCTTGGAGGTTCGGAACTGGGTTTTGCACGCGACACACCATAACTCATGATGGTTAATATTTCTGCAAAGAAATTTCAAAACCCATCCAGAAATAAGAAAGTTATAGACTGCGCTTAGGTTTCGGACGGGCGGACGAACGGACGGACGGACGAATGGCGGGGCATAAACTAGGTTAGAATGAAGAATGGACAATCCGGTAAACTGCCGTAGTTGTTGAACTATTTAATATGACCAATTAAATCGATTTCCAGACACTTCGGCCCCACTACCACCTCGGCCCCTAGACAGGTCGGCCCAAAACCAAGTCGGCCCTAGACACCTCGGCCCTAGTCACCTCGGCCCTAGACACCTCGGCCCCACTGTCACCTCGGCCCCTAGACATCTCGGCCCCAAAGACACCTCGGCCCCACTTTTGATATCTGTTAGGGTATGGGCATTTATATCCTTTTAAAATCGGCCCCGCCCATCGGGACTTCAAGAAACGGACAGTCTGTGATATGAGCACAGGTAAACCTCTTTGAGGTTTTAAGCCTGCATGGCCAGGAAAAGCGGTGCGAGTCGGACCGTTCATACTTATAAACCTTATTGGTTTCATCGGGCTGCAGGGCTTGAGATGTCATTTCATATCAATGTCGGGTAAAATTCCCACAAAATTGAAGGCAACGTCTCCAAAATGACCGAGATAGTGTTGATTGGGGCGTTAAACGTCAAATCTAACAACAACAAAAAAAAAAACATCATGTTAACAACCCCGTGTAATGAAGACCTCGCTCAACTCCAGTTTATATGGGGAAAAGTGAGGCTCATAGGGGCATACATTATTTACATCACGAAGACACGCCTTCATCACGAAAACACGCCTATATAATTTTGACCCCCTTGAACCCCACTTTTATATAGTAAAACTGGGGTATACAGGGGTAAACCTTATTTTTCGTATTTCTGTTCTAAAATATAGATTATGGGTACTCATTAGAACCGCCTCGATGGGGCGCTTCTAACGAGTACCCACAACCTGAAAAGAAAAATATCACAAGTTTTCATCTTAAAAGTTTTGTTTTTCGGCGGTAAAGTTTTCGATGTATTTGTTTAGGCATGTTTTCGTAATATGTAATTTTGACCCCCTTGAACCCCACTTTTATATAGTAAAAAATTGGGGTTTACAGGGGTAAACCTTATTTTTCTTATTTGAGCAGAAATAATAAAATATCACAATGTTTCCTCTTATAATGTTCGTTTTTTCGGCGGTAAAAGTTACAATGCATTTGTACAGGCATGTTTTCGTAATTCTTATTTCTGCTCCAAGACACATGTTGTGTGTACTGGTTAGAACCGTCTCAAATAATAATAATAATAAAAAATAACCAATGAGACGTTTATAATAAATATATACGCATACACAACATTTTCAGGTTAACTTGGACTACACTCTTAAGCACAGCTAATGCCCCGCCGCCTTCAAGCGTGACGTTGGCTTTGAGTCAGCGGTTTAGCGGGTTGTTCTAATTGTGAATATTTGATACTGATAGTTAATGAGACTTTTCTACAAATTATCCCCTAATATATACATGTATATAGTACACTTGTATCAAGTAATTTGAGTGGCTGATAGTCAGAAATGTGAGTAATAAATAAATGAATAAATAAATAAAAAAATAAAGTATACAATATACTCGTTACTGTCCGCCTTTAATATGAGCTAGAATGACAATCAAATGTGTGAAAATTGATAACAATAATCTGTTTATCATCAAGGATCTCTTTATTGGGGGAAAAGGGGATTAGTAACGCCTGGTTGTTTACTGAGGTCACACTTTACTAATTTAAGTCAATAATTAATTGTTCTTGTAAAACTTTTTGCTAAATAGTGTACTAACCTGAAATTCATTAATCCTTACCCCGCTGAACACGATAATCCTTAAGTTTGCAAACAGTGTAGATCCTGACCAGATTGCTTCTACCCTCTGAACTGGATCTGCACCGTTTTTCATGCAGGTTTTGAATTGCATGCATACATTATATTAATTGGTTTACTTACGAGGATAGTTCTAAAATAAATAAATTATTTGTTTGTATTGGAGTTTAACGGTCCCGTCAACACTATTAGTTCATTTTCGAGCGGATCAGTTTAACTATCCGCACTTATCATGGGCAGGCTTATACGTAAGCAGTTAACCAATACAGTGTTTCTTTCGCCAGAAATGACAACCACCCTTCTTGAATCAGCAAAAGGGAGAGAATGACCTTAGAAAAGATTTCATAATCAATCTCCACGAAATAAAGTTGCCGACCCCGGTTCGTATCGAACTCGCATCCTCCTGATCACCAGTCAGACGCGCATCCGACTTAGCTACCGAGGCCAAAAATAAATAAATTAATAAATAAATATATAAATTTGTTAACAAATATAAGATTATCCCCCATCATCACCATGATTGACGAAACAGAAGAATGATTTTTTTTTATTGGTTTTACGGCCCCATCCACCGATCAATCCAGATTTCCATCCAAGAAGTTAGGATAATTAGGTATCATGTTCTTATTGAAATTAATTTAAAAAGTATTTTAGAGGTGTGGAATTATTTCGGATAATAAAAAAGCCTATATATGATCAAGAGCAGAAATGTAGAAAAAAAAGAGCCTGCTCTAAAGCATGCCGCAATACAATTAGAATTATACATCGAAATAAAAGAGGGAAATTTTCAAGTGTGTCTTCCATTCTTCTTAAACACTGTAAATGGACATATAGATTTTCTATTTGGTAACGTTATAATATATAATAAATATATATATTATAGGTTCAAATATATCAAAATAATCAAATCAGCAAATAAAAATAATAATAAAAAAAAAACCTCATCGGGCATCCAACCCGATCTCATATTTAAGTGGAAGCCCCGTGAAAAGCAAAGTGGGGCCGAAGTGTCTAGGTATATGGGGCCGACGTGTCTAGGGGCCGAGGTGTCCAAGGGCCGACCCGTCTAGGGTTTCAATTTTATGTGGGGCCGAGGTGGTTTTGGGGCCGAGGTGTCTAGGGGCCGAAGTGTCTAGGGGCCGAGGTAGTTTTGGGGCCGAAGTGTCCTGTTACCATTAAATCGTCATCTCCTCGAACATTGGTTTTATTTACATGTAAGGAAAAAACAGATTCAAAGGGGTGAAAGCCCCAAGAGTCAGTTCTCTTTTTGAAACAGGATCTAAACTGTATCAAACTAAGTCCAAGATCAAACAAGTTCATAATTCCTGGTTGGAGAAACAACTATTATGAGGCAGTTGTCCTAAATCATGATTTTTAAAATGTTCAAGTATACAAGGGCAGGGTACGGATTTAGGGATGACACTTATTTTTTACAGATACAGCACTTGTACTGCAAGTGACTATAAGTAATTGGTTTTGTTTTAAATGAGGTTTAGTCCCTGTCAACACTACTAAGATCACTGGGACTTGAATTTAAAACACATACATATTGCGGGTGCTCCTTAGAATCGTGTAATTGAGGCGGTCTTAAACCGTCCCAACAGAATATGTATTTTATGTAGGAATAAGAAATTTTGGGTTTCAACCTGTAAATCCCTTATTTCAAGTACACACAGGTCGTTTAATTGGGGCGGTCTTAAAGAGTACCCAGTCTATTTGAGCAGTCTTAAAGAGTACCCATAGTTTATGAATTTAAGCAGGAATAAGAAAAATAAAGTATTGCCCTGTACACACACTCTTTTCAAGAACACACAGATTGCGAGTGCTCCTAAGTATCGTCAAATTGAGGCGGTCTTCAAGAGTACCCAGGGTCTAGATATATGACTAGAAATAAGAAATATAAAGTATACCCCTGTAAATCCACTCTTTTCAAGCATACACAGATTGTGAGTGTTTGGACAGTCGTAAAAAGTATCTACAGTCTATGTATTTAAGCAGGAATAAGAAAAAATGAGTATGTGCCTGAAAACCTGAAAACCCCCTCTTTCCAGCACATACACAGGCTGCAGTTGCTCCTAAGAATCGGCTAATTAGGACGATCTGAAAGAGTACACAGAGTCTATTATTTTAGCAGGAATAAGAAAAATCAAGTATACCACTGTAAATCCCAACTTTTCAAGCATACACAGATTGCGGATGGACCTTAGAATAATCTAATTTGGGCAGTCTTTAAGTGTATCTAGACGATCTTTTTTTTATGCAGGAATAAAACAATAAAGTATATCCCTGTAAATCCCTCTTTTCAAGTACACCAAGATTGCGGGTGCTCCTAAGAATCGTCATATGGGTTCCGTCTTAAAGAATGCCCACAGTCTATGTATTTTATGCAAGAATAATAATAATAACAAAATATCACCCTGTAAACCCCCCTTTTCTGACACACACAGATTGCAGGTACTCCATAGGATCATATAATTTAGGCGGTCATAAAGAGTACCCACAGTCTATGTATTTAAGCAGGAATAAATAATAACTACAGTCTATGTATTTAAACAGGAATAAGAAAAGTAAAGTATACCCCCTGTAAACCCTATCTTTTCAAACACACACAGATTGCGAATGCTACTTAGAATTGTCTAAATGGGGCGGTCTTAAGAGTACCCACAGTGTGAGTGAGTGAGTGTTTCAGTTTTACGTCCCACCGACAGCTTAGGTCATACAGAGACTGGACTTGGTTTAAGGACTCATCCAAGAGTCTGGAGAAGCCCGGGATCGATCCTGCGACCCCTGAGTTACAAGGCGAGTAGCGTGACCACTGCAACATGGAGGCTTCCAATACCCACAGTGCATGTATTTTTATGCAGGAATAAGTAAAATAAAGTAAGTCCCTGAAAGCCCTCTCTTTTCAAGCACACGCAGATTGCAAATGCTCTTTGGAATCATTTTAAAGAGTAACCACAGACTGTATTTAAGCAGGACTAAGAAAAAATAAAGTATACTCCTTAAACCCCCACTTTTGTACGTACACAGATTGTAGATGCTCCTTAGAATCGTCTATTTGGAGCGCTCTTAAAGGGTACCCACAGTCTGTATTTAAGCAGACCTAAGGCGATTGCAGAGCTCTGCACTAAACTGGCGCATTGAAAGTTGTATGCAAAGGCTATGTCGAGTTATGTCGAGCTCTGCATTAGAATGGTGAATTTGAAAGTTGTATGCAGAGCTATGTCGAGCTATGACGAGACCTGCATTAGACTTGCGAATTGAAAGTTATATGCACAGCTATGTCGAGCTATATTGAGCTCTCCATTAGACTGGTGATTTGAAAGTTGTATGCAGAGCTACGTCGAGCTATGTCGAGCGCAGAGCTGTGCATTGATGTGCTGATTTCAAAGTTAATGCAGACCTAAGGCGATTGCAGAGCTCTGCACTAAACTACCGAATTGATAGTTGTATGCAGAGCTACGTCGAGCTAGGTCGAGCGCAGAGCTCTGCATTGATGTTTATGCAGACCTAATGCAATTGCAGAGCTCTGCACTAAACTGGCGCATTGAAAGTTGGATGCAGAGCTATGTCGAGTTACGTCGAGCTATTTCGAGCTCTGCATTAGACTTGGGAATTGAAAGTTGCATGAAGAGCTATGTCGAGCTTTGTCGAGATCTGCATAAGACTGGCGATTTGAAACTTGTATGCGAAGCTACGTCGAGCTATGCCGAGCACAGAGCTGTGCGTTGATGTGCTTTTTTTCATAGTTTATGCAGACCTAAGGCGAATACAGAGCTTTGCACTAAACTAGCGAATTGAAAGTTGTATGCAGAGCTGCCTCGAGCTATGTCTAGGGCAGAGCTCTGCATTGATGTGCTGATTCCAATGTTTATGCAGACCTAAGGCGATTGCAGAGCTCTGCACTTACTAGCAAACTTAAATCTGTATGCAGACCTACGTCGAGCTATGTCGAGCACAGAGCTCTGCATTGATGTGCTGATAACACTGTTTATGCAGACCTTAAGCGATTGCAGAGCTCTGCACTAAACTGGCACATTGGAAGTCGCATGCAGAGCTACGTCGAGATATGTCGAGCTCTGCATTAGACTTGGGAATTGAAAGTTGTATGCAGAGCTATGTCGAGCTCTGCATTAGACTGTGTAATTGAAAGTTGTATGTAGAGCTACGTCGAGCTATGTCGAGCGCAGAGCTGTGTAATGATGTGCTGATTTCAAGGTTTATGTAGACCTAAGGCGATTGCAGAGCTCTGCACTAAACTGGCACATTGAAAGTTGTATGCAGAGCCACGTCGAGCTTTGTCGAGCTCTGCATAAGACTGGCGAATTGAAAGTTGTATGCAGAGCTATAATGAGCTAGATCGAGCTCTGCATAAGACCGGCGAATTGAAACTTCTTATCGAGATCTATGTCGAGCTCTGCATTAGACTGGCGAATTGAAAAGTGTATGCAGAGCTACGTCGAGCTATGTCGAGCGCAGAGCTGTGCATTAATGTGCTTGTTTCATAGTTTATGCAGACCCAAGGCGATTGCAGAGCTCTGCACTAAACTGACACATTGAAAGTTGTATGCAGAGCTACGTCGAGCTATGTCGAGCTCTGCAGTAGACTTGGGAATTGAAAAGTGTATGAAGAGCTATGTCGAGCTCTGCATTAGACAGGCGAATTGAAAAGTTGTATGTAGAGCTACGTCGAGCTATGTCAAAGCGCAGAGCTGTGTAATGATGTGCTGATTTCAAGGTTTATGTAGTCCCAAGGCGATTGCAGGGCTCTGCACTAAATTGGCACATTGAAAGTTGTATGCAGAGCCACGTCGAGCTTTGTCGAGATCTGCATAAGACTGGCGACTTTAAAGTTGTATGCAGAGCTATGTTGAGCTATGTAGAGCTCTGCATTAGACCGGCGAATTGATCCTTTTTATGGAGAGCTATGTCGAGCTCTGCATTAGACTGGCGAATTGAAATTTTTATGCAGAGCTACGTCGAGCTATGTCGAGTGCAGGGCTGTGCAATGATGTGCTGATCTCAAAGTTTATGCAAACATAAGGCGATTGCAGAGCTCTGCACTTAACTGGCACCTTGAAAGTTGTATGCAGAGCTACGTCGAGCTATGTCGAGCTCTGCATAAGACTGGCACATTGAAAGTTGTATGCAGAGCTACGTCGAGCTATGTCGAGCTCTGCATAAGACTGGCGAATTGAAAATTGTATGCAGAACTACGTCGAGCTATGTCGAGCGCAGAGCTGTGCATACCTAAGGCGATTGCAGATCTCTGCACTAAACTGGCACATTGAAATTTGTATGCAGAGCTACGTCGAGCTATGTCGAGCTCTGCAAAAGACTCGCACATTGAAAGTTGTATGCAGAGCTTCGTCGAGCTATGTCGAGCTCTGCATAAGTCTGGCACATTGAAAGGTGTATGCAGAGCTACGTCGAGCTATGTCGAGCTGTGCATACGACTGGCGATTTGAAAATTGTATGCAGAGCTACGTCGAGCTATGTCGAGCGCCAAGTGCAGAAGACTGGCAAATTGAATATTGTGTGCAGAGCTATGTCGAGCTATGTCGAGCTATGCATAAGTCCGGCAAATTGAAAGGTGTATGCAGAGCTACGTCGAGCTATGTCGAGCTCTGCAGAAGACTGGCACTTTGAAAGTTGTATGCAGAGCTACGTCGAGCTATGTCGAGCTCTGCATAAGACTGGCGAATTGACTGTTGTATGCAGAGCAATGTTGAGCTAGGTCGAGCTCTGCAATTTGCTAGGTCGAGCTCTGCTATGTCGTGCTCTGAAGCTACGTGGAGCTATGTGGAGCGCAGAGCTGCGCAATCATGTGCTATTTCTAAGTTTATGCAGACCTAACTGGCACATTAAAAGTTGTATACAGAGCTACGTCGAGCTATGTCGAGCTCTGCATAAGACTGGCGCAGTGAAAGTCTTATGCAGAGCTACGTCGGGCTATGTCGAGTTCTGCATAAGACTGGCGAATTGTAAGTTGTATGCAGAGCTATGCCGAGCTAGGTCGAGCTCTGCTATGTCGAGCTCTGCACTAAACTGGCACACTGAAAGTTGTATGCAGAGCTACGTCGAGCTATGTCGAGCTCTGCATAAGACTGCCACATTGAAAGTTGTATGCAGATCGACGTCGAGCTATGTCGCGGTCTGCACAAAACTAACACATATGCAGAGCTACGTCGAGCTATGTCGAGCGCAGAGCTGTGCATTGATGTGCTGATGTGTAAGATTATGCAGCCCTAAGGCGATTGCAGAGCTCTGCACTAAACTGGCACATTGAACGCCACATGCAGAGCTACTTCGAGCTATGTCGAGCTCTGCATAAGTCTGGCACATTGAAATATGTATACAGATCTACGTCGAGCTATGTAGAGCTCTGCATAAGACTGGCACATTGAAAGTAGTATGCAGAGCTACGTCGAGCTATGTCGAGCTCTGCATAAGACTGGCGAATTGAAAGTTGTTTGCAGAGCTATGTCGAGCTATGTCGAGCTCTGCAATTCGCTAGGTCGAGCTCTGCATTAAACTGGCACATTGAAAGTTGTATGCAGAGCTACGACGAGCTTTGTCGAGCTCTGCATAACTCTTGCACATTGAAAATTGTTTGCAGAGCTACGTCGAGCTATGTCGAGCGCAGAAGTGTGAATTGATGTGCTGATTTCTAAGTTTATGCAGACCTAAAGCGATTGCAGAGCTCTACACTAAACTGACATGCAGAGCTACGTCGAGCCATGTCGAGATCTGCAAAAGACTGGCACATTGAAAGTTGTATGCAGAGCTACGTCGAGCTATGTCGAGCTCTGCATAAGACTGGCGAATTAACAATTGTATGCAGAGCTACGTCGAGCTTTGTCGAGCGCAGAGCTGTGCACTGATCTGTTGATTTCTAAGTTTATGCACACCTAAGGCGATTGCAGAGCTCTGCACTAAACTGGCATGCAGAGCTACGTCGAGCTATGTCGAGCTCTGCAAAAGACTGGCATATTGAAAGTTGTATGCAGAGCTACGTCGAGCTATGTCGAGCTCTGCATAAGACTGGCGAATTGGAAGTTGAATGCAGAGCTATGTCGAGCTAGGTCGGGCTCTGCAATTCGCTAGGTCGAGCTTTGCTATGTCGAGCTCTGCACAAAACTGGCACATTGAAAGTTGTATACCGAGCTACGACGAGCTATGTCGAGCTCTGCATAAGACTGGCGCATTGAAAGTTGTATGTAGATCTACGTCGATCTATGTCGAGCTGTGCATAAGACCGGCAAATTGAAAGTTGTATGCAGAGCTATGTTGAGCTACGTCGAGCTCTGCATAAGTCTGGCACATTTAAATATGTATGCAGAGCTACGTCGAGCTATGTCGAGCTCTGCATAAGACTGGCACATTGAAAGTACTATGCAGAGCTACGTCGAGATATGTCGAGCTCTGCATAAGACTGGCGAATTGAAAGTTGTTTGCAGAGCTATGTCGAGCTAGTCCGAGCTCTGCAATTCGCTAGGTCGAGCTCTGCTATGTCGAGCTCTTCATTAAAGTGGCATATTGAAAGTTGTATGCAGAGCTAAGTCGATCTATGTCGAGCACTGCATAAGACTGGCACATTGAAAATTGTATGCAGAGCTACGTCGAGCTATGTCGAGCTCTGCAAAAGTACGGCACATTGAAATATTTATGAAGAGCTACGTCGAGCTATGTCGAGCTCTACATAAGACTGGAACATTGAAAATGTATGCAGAGCTTCGTCGAGCTATGTCGAGCTCTGCATAAGTCTGGGACTTTGAAATATATATGCAGAGCTACGTCGAGCTATGTCGAGGTCTGCATAAGACTGGCACATTGAAATATATATGCAGAGCTACGTCGAGCTATGTCGCGCTCTGCATAAGACTGGCACATTGAAAGTAGTATGTAGAGCTATGTCGAGTTCTGCATAAGACTGGCGAATTGAAAGTTGTTTGCAGAGCTAGGTCGAGCTCTGCAATTCGCTAGGTCTAGCTCTGCTATGTCGAGCTCTGCATTAAACTGGCACATTGAAAGTTGTATGCAGAGCTACGTCGAGCTATGTCGAACTCTGCATAAGACTGGCACATTGAAAGATTTATACAGAGCTGTGTCGAGCTAGGTCGAGCTCTGCAATTCGCTAGGTCGAGCTCTGCTATGTCGAGCTCTGCGCTAACCTGGCACATTGAAAGTTGTATGTAGAGCTACGTCGAGCTATGTCGAGCTCTGCATAAGACTGGCACATTGAAAGTAGTGTGCAGAGCTATGTCGAGTTATGTTGAGCTCTGCATAAGACTGGCACATTGAAAATTTCATGCAGAGCTGTGTCGAGCTAGGTCGAGCTCTGCAATTCGCTAGGTCGAGCTCTGCTTTGTCGAGCTCTGCGCTAACCTGGCACATTGAAAGTTGTATGCAGAGCTACGTCGAGCTATGTCGAGCTCTGCATAAGACTCGCGAATTAAAATTGTATGCAGAGGTACGTCGAGCTATGTCGAGCGCAGAGCTGTACATTGATGTGCTGATTGCTAAGGCTATGCAGACCTAATGCGATTGCAGAGCACAGCACTAAACTGGCACATTGAAAGCTGTATGCAGAGCTATGTCGATCTAGGTCGAGCTCTGCAATTCGCTAGGTCGAGCTCTGCTATGTCGAACTCTGCATAAGACTGGCACATTGAAAAATGTATGCAGAGCTACGTCGAGCTATGTCGAGCTCTGCATAAGACTGGCGAATTGAACATTGTATGCAGAGCTACGTCGAGCTATGTCGAGCGCAGAGCTGTGCATTGTATGATGATTTCTAAGATTATGCAGACCTAAGGCGATTGCAGAGCTCTGCACTAAACTGGCACATTGAAAGTTGTATGCAGAGCTACGTCGAGCTATGTTGAGCTCTGCATAAGTATGGCACATTGAAATATTTATGCAGAGCTACGTCGAGCTATGTCGAGCTCTGCATAAGACTGGCGAATTGAAAGTTTTAGCAGAGCTATGTGAAGCTAGGTCGAGCTCTGCAGTACGCTAGGTCGAGCTCTGCTATGTCGAGCTCTGCATAAGACTGGCACATTGAAAGTTGTATGCAGAGCTACGTCGATAGATGTCGAGCTCTGCATAAGAATGGCACATTGAAAGTTGTATGCAGAGCTACGTCGAGCTATGTCGAGCTCTGCATAAGTATTGCACATTGAAATATTTATGCAGAGCTACGTCGAGCTATGTCGAGGTCTGCATAGGACTGGTACATTGAAAGTAGTATGCAGAGCTACGTCGAGCTATGTCGAGCTCTGCATAAGACTGGTGAATTGAAAGTTGTTTGCAGAGCTATGTCGAGCTAGGTCGAGCTCTGCATAAGACTGGCACATTGAAAGTTGTATGCAGAGCTTTGCAGAGTTACGTCGAGCTATATCGAGCTCTACATAAGACTGGCACATTGAAAGTTTTATGCAGAGCTGTGTCGAGCTAGGTCGAGCTATGAAATTCGCTAGGTCGAGCTCTGCTATGTCGAGGTCTGCATAAGACTGGCTCATTGAAAGTTTTATGCAGAGCTGTGTCGAGCTAGGTCGAGCTCTGCAATTCGCTAGGTGGAGCTCTGCAATGTCGAGGTCTGCATAAGACTGGTACATTGAAAGTAGTATGCAGAGCTACGTCGAGCTATGTCGAGCTCTGCATAAGACTGGTGAATTGAAAGTTGTTTGCAGAGCTATGTCGAGCTAGGTCGAGCACTGCATAAGTCTGGCACATTGAAAGTTGTATGCAGAGCTATGCAGAGTTACGTCGAGCTATGTCGAGCTCTGCATAAGACTGGCACATTGAAAGTTTTATGCAGAGCTGTGTCGTGCTAGGTCGAGCTCTGCAATTCGCTAGGTCGAGCTCTGCTATGTCGAGGTCTGCATAAGACTGACACATTGAAAAATGTATGCAGAGCTACGTCGTGCTCTGTCGAGCTCTGCTTAAGACTGGCGAATTGAAAATTGTATGCAGAGCTACGTCGAACTATGTCGAGCGCAGAGCTGTGCATTGATGTGATGATTTCTAAGATTATGCAGACCTAAGGCGATTGCAGAGCTCTGCACTAAACTGGCACATTGAAAGTTGTATGCAGAGCTACGTCGAACTACGTCGAGCTATGTCGAGCTCTGCATAAGTATGGCACATTGAAATATTTATGCAGAGCTACGTCGAGCTATGTCGAGCTCTGCATAAGACTAGCACATTGAAAGTAGTATGCAGAGCTACGTCGAGCTATGTCAAGCTCTGCATAAGACTGGCGAATTGAAAGTTGTTAGCAGAGCTATGTCAAGCTAGGTCGAGCTCTGCAGTACGCTAGATCGAGCTCTGCTATGTCGAGCTTTGCATAAGACTGGCACATTGAAAGTTGTATGCAGAGCTACGTCGATAGATGTCGAGCTCTGCATAAGAATGGCACATTGAAAGTTGTATGCAGAGCTACGTCGAGCTATGTCGAGCTCTGCATAAGTATGGCACATTGAAATATTTATGCAGAGCTACGTCGAGCTATGTCGAGGTCTGCATAAGACTGGTACATTGAAAGTAGTATGCAGAGCTACGTCGAGCTATGTCGAGCTCTGCATAAGACTGGCGAATTGAAAGTTGTTTGCAGAGCTATGTCGAGCTAGGTCGAGCTCTGCATAAGTCTGGCACATTGAAATGTGTATGCAGAGCTTTGCAGAGTTACGTCGAGCTATGTCGAGCTCTACATAAGACTGGCACATTGAAAGTTTTATGCAGAGCTGTGTCGAGCCAGGTCGAGCTCTGAAATTCGCTAGGTCGAGCTCTGCAATGTCGAGGTCTGCATAAGACTGGTACATTGAAAGTAGTATGCAGAGCTACGTCGAGCTATGTCGAGCTCTGCATAAGACTGGTGAATTGAAAGTTGTTTGCAGAGGTATGTCGAGCTAGGTCGAGCACTGCATAAGTCTGGCACATTGAAAGTTGTATGCAGAGCTATGCAGAGTTACGTCGAGCTATGTCGAGCTCTGCATAAGACTGGCACATTGAAAGTTTTATGCAGAGCTGTGTCGAGCTTTGTCGAGCTCTGCAATTCGCTAGGTCGAGCTCTGCTATTTCGAGGTCTGCATAAGACTGGCATATTGAAAAATGTATGCAGAGCTACGTCGTGCTCTGTCGAGCTCTGCATAAGACTGGCGAATCGAAAATTGTATGCAGAGCTACGTCGAGCTATGTCGAGCGCAGACCTGTGCATTGATGTGATGATTTCTAAGATTATGCAGACCTAAGGCGATTGCAGAGCTCTGCACTAAACTGGTACATTGAAAGTTGCATGCAGAGCTACGTCGAGCTATGTCGAGCTCTGCATAAGTATCGCACATTGAAATATTTATGCAAAGCTACGTCGAGCTATGTCGAGCTCTGCATAAGACTGGCACATTGAAAGTAGTATGCAGAGCTACGTCGAGCTATGTCGAGCTCTGCATAAGACTGGCGAATTGAAAGTTGTTTGCAGAGCTATGTCGAGCTAGGTCGAGCTCTGCAATACGCTAGGTCGAGCTCTGCTATGTCGAGCTCTGCATAAGACTGGCACATTGAAAGTTGTATGCAGAGCTACGTCGATCTATGTCGAGCTCTGCATAAGAATGGCACATTGAAAGTTGTATGCAGAGCTACGTCGAGCTATGTCGAGCTCTGCATAAGTATTGCACATTGAAATATTTATGCAGAGCTACGTCGAGCTATGTCGAGCTCTGCATAAGACTGGTACATTGAAAGTAGTATGCAGAGCTACGTCGAGCTATGTCGATCTCTGCATAAGACTGGCGAATTGAAAGTTGTTTGCAGAGCTATGTCGAGCTAGGTCGAGCTCTGCATAAGTCTGGCACATTGAAAGTTGTATGCAGAGCTAAGCTGAGTTACGTCGAGCTATGTCGAGCTCTGCATAAGACTGGCACATTGAAAGTTTTATGCAGAGCTATGTCGAGCTAGGTCGAGCTCTGCAATTCGCTAGGTCGAGCTCTGCTATGTCGAGGTCTGCATAAGACTGGCACATTGAAAAATGTATGCAGAGCTACGTCGAGCTATGTCGAGCTCTGCATAAGACTGGCGAATTGAAAATTGTATGCAGAGCTACGTCGAGCTTTGTCGAGCGCAGAGCTGTGCATTGATGTGATGATTTCTAAGATTATGCAGACCTAAGGCGATTGCAGAGCTCTGCAATAAACTGGCACGTTGAAAGTTGTATGCAGAGCAACGTCGAGCTATATCGAGCTCTGTATAAGTATGGCACATTGAAATATATAGCAGAGCTACGTCGAGCTATGTCGAGCTCTGCATAAGACTGGCACATTGAAGGTAGTATGCAGAGTTACGTCGAGCTATGTCGAGCTCTGCAAAAGACTGGCGAATTGAAAGTTGTTTGCAGAGCTATGTCGAGCTAGGTCGAGCTCTGCAATACGCTAGGTCGAGCTCTGCTATGTCGAGCTCTGCATAAGACTGGCACATTGAAAGTTGTATGCAAAGCTACGTCGATCTATGTCGAGCTCTGCATAAGAATGGCACATTGAAAGTTGTATGCAGAGCTACGTCGAGCTTTGTCGAGCTCTGCATAAGTATGGCACATTGAAATATTTATGCAGAGCTACGTCGAGCTATGTCGAGCTCTGCATAAGACTGGTACACTGAAAGGAGTATGCAGAGCTACGTCGAGCTATGTCGAGCTCTGCATAAGACTGGCGAATTGAAAGTTGTTTGCAGAGCTATGTCGAGCTAGGTCGTGCACTGCATAAGTCTGGCAACATTGAAAGTTGTATGCAGAGCTATGCAGACTTACGTCGCGCTATGTCGAGCTCTGCATAAGACTGGCACATTGAAAGTTTTATGCAGAGCTGTGTCGAGCTAGGTCGAGCTCTGCAATTCGCTAGGTCGAGCTCTGCTATGTCGAGGTCTGCATAAGACTGGTACATTGAAAGTAGTATGCAGAGCTACGTCGAGCTATGTCGAGCTCTGCATAAGACTGGCGAATTGAAAGTTGTTTGCAGAGATGTCGAGCTAGGTCGAGCTCTGCAATACGCTAGGTCGAGCTCTGCTATATCGAGCTCTGCATAAGACTAGCACATTGAAAGTTGTTTGCAGAGCTACGTCGATCTATGTCGAGCTCTGCATAAGAATGGCACATTGAAAGTTGTATGCAGAGCTACGTCGAGCTATGTCGAGCTCTGCATAAGTATGGCACATTGAAATATTTATGCAGAGCTACGTCGAGCTATGTCGAGCTCTGCATAAGACTGGTACATTGAAAGTAGTATGCAGAGCTACGTCGAGCTATGTCGAGCTCTGCATTAGTATGGCACATTGAAATATTTATGCAGAGCTACGTCGAGCTATGTCGAGCTCTGCATAAGACTGGCACATTGAAGGTAGTATGCAGAGTTACGTCGAGCTATGTCGAGCTCTGCATAAGACTGGCGAATTGAAAGTTGTTTGCAGAGCTATGTCGAGCTAGGTCGAGCTCTGCAATACGCTAGGTCGAGCTCTGCTATGTCGAGCTCTGCATAAGACTGGCACATTGAAAGTTGTATGCAGAGCTACGTCGATCTATGTCGAGCTCTGCATAAGAATGGCACATTGAATGTTGTATGCAGAGCTACGTCGAGCTATGTCGAGCTCTGCATAAGTATTGCACATTGAAATATTTATGCAGAGCTACGTCGAGCTATGTCGAGCTCTGCATAAGACTGGTACATTGAAAGTAGTATGCAGAGCTACGTCGAGCTATGTCGATCTCTGCATAAGACTGGCGAATTGAAAGTTGTTTGCAGAGCTATGTCGAGCTAGGTCGAGCTCTGCATAAGTCTGGCACATTGAAAGTTGTATGCAGAGCTATGCTGAGTTACGTCGAGCTATGTCGAGCTCTGCATAAGACTGGCACATTGAAAGTTTTATGCAGAGCTATGTCGAGCTAGGTCGAGCTCTGCAATTCGCTAGGTCGAGCTCTGCTATGTCGAGGTCTGCATAAGACTGGCACATTGAAAAATGTATGCAGAGCTACGTCGAGCTATGTCGAGCTCTGCATAAGACTGGCGAATTGAAAATTGTATGCAGAGCTACGTCGAGCTTTGTCGAGCGCAGAGCTGTGCATTGATGTGATGATTTCTAAGATTATGCAGACCTAAGGCGATTGCAGAGCTCTGCAATAAACTGGCACATTGAAAGTTGTATGCAGAGCAACGTCGAGCTATATCGAGCTCTGTATAAGTATGGCACATTGAAATATATAGCAGAGCTACGTCGAGCTATGTCGAGCTCTGCATAAGACTGGCACATTGAAGGTAGTATGCAGAGTTACGTCGAGCTATGTCGAGCTCTGCAAAAGACTGGCGAATTGAAAGTTGTTTGCAGAGCTATGTCGAGCTAGGTCGAGCTCTGCAATACGCTAGGTCGAGCTCTGCTATGTCGAGCTCTGCATAAGACTGGCACATTGAAAGTTGTATGCAAAGCTACGTCGATCTATGTCGAGCTCTGCATAAGAATGGCACATTGAAAGTTGTATGCAGAGCTACGTCGAGCTTTGTCGAGCTCTGCATAAGTATGGCACATTGAAATATTTATGCAGAGCTACGTCGAGCTATGTCGAG
This sequence comes from Lucinisca nassula, assembly GCA_963580285.1. Lineage (NCBI taxonomy): Eukaryota > Metazoa > Mollusca > Bivalvia > Lucinida > Lucinidae > Lucinisca > Lucinisca nassula. The sequence continues at coordinate 163,951,796 of OY757015.1, read as the reverse complement.
CTCTGCATAAGACTGGTACACTGAAAGGAGTATGCAGAGCTACGTCGAGCTATGTCGAGCTCTGCATAAGACTGGCGAATTGAAAGTTGTTTGCAGAGCTATGTCGAGCTAGGTCGTGCACTGCATAAGTCTGGCAACATTGAAAGTTGTATGCAGAGCTATGCAGACTTACGTCGCGCTATGTCGAGCTCTGCATAAGACTGGCACATTGAAAGTTTTATGCAGAGCTGTGTCGAGCTAGGTCGAGCTCTGCAATTCGCTAGGTCGAGCTCTGCTATGTCGAGGTCTGCATAAGACTGGTACATTGAAAGTAGTATGCAGAGCTACGTCGAGCTATGTCGAGCTCTGCATAAGACTGGCGAATTGAAAGTTGTTTGCAGAGCTATGTCGAGCTAGGTCGAGCTCTGCAATACGCTAGGTCGAGCTCTGCTATATCGAGCTCTGCATAAGACTAGCACATTGAAAGTTGTTTGCAGAGCTACGTCGATCTATGTCGAGCTCTGCATAAGAATGGCACATTGAAAGTTGTATGCAGAGCTACGTCGAGCTATGTCGAGCTCTGCATAAGTATGGCACATTGAAATATTTATGCAGAGCTACGTCGAGCTATGTCGAGCTCTGCATAAGACTGGTACATTGAAAGTAGTATGCAGAGCTACGTCGAGCTATGTCGAGCTCTGCATTAGTATGGCACATTGAAATATTTATGCAGAGCTACGTCGAGCTATGTCGAGCTCTGCATAAGACTGGCACATTGAAGGTAGTATGCAGAGTTACGTCGAGCTATGTCGAGCTCTGCATAAGACTGGCGAATTGAAAGTTGTTTGCAGAGCTATGTCGAGCTAGGTCGAGCTCTGCAATACGCTAGGTCGAGCTCTGCTATGTCGAGCTCTGCATAAGACTGGCACATTGAAAGTTGTATGCAGAGCTACGTCGATCTATGTCGAGCTCTGCATAAGAATGGCACATTGAAAGTTGTATGCAGAGCTACGTCGAGCTATGTCGAGCTCTGCATAAGTATTGCACATTGAAATATTTATGCAGAGCTACGTCGAGCTATGTCGAGCTCTGCATAAGACTGGTACATTGAAAGTAGTATGCAGAGCTACGTCGAGCTATGTCGATCTCTGCATAAGACTGGCGAATTGAAAGTTGTTTGCAGAGCTATGTCGAGCTAGGTCGAGCTCTGCATAAGTCTGGCACATTGAAAGTTGTATGCAGAGCTATGCTGAGTTACGTCGAGCTATGTCGAGCTCTGCATAAGACTGGCACATTGAAAGTTTTATGCAGAGCTATGTCGAGCTAGGTCGAGCTCTGCAATTCGCTAGGTCGAGCTCTGCTATGTCGAGGTCTGCATAAGACTGGCACATTGAAAAATGTATGCAGAGCTACGTCGAGCTATGTCGAGCTCTGCATAAGACTGGCGAATTGAAAATTGTATGCAGAGCTACGTCGAGCTTTGTCGAGCGCAGAGCTGTGCATTGATGTGATGATTTCTAAGATTATGCAGACCTAAGGCGATTGCAGAGCTCTGCAATAAACTGGCACATTGAAAGTTGTATGCAGAGCAACGTCGAGCTATATCGAGCTCTGTATAAGTATGGCACATTGAAATATATAGCAGAGCTACGTCGAGCTATGTCGAGCTCTGCATAAGACTGGCACATTAAAGGTAGTATGCAGAGTTACGTCGAGCTATGTCGAGCTCTGCATAAGACTGGCGAATTGAAAGTTGTTTGCAGAGCTATGTCGAGCTAGGTCGAGCTCTGCAATACGCTAGGTCGAGCTCTGCTATGTCGAGCTCTGCATAAGACTGGCACATTGAAAGTTGTATGCAAAGCTACGTCGATCTATGTCGAGCTCTGCATAAGAATGGCACATTGAAAGTTGTATGCAGAGCTACGTCGAGCTTTGTCGAGCTCTGCATAAGTATGGCACATTGAAATATTTATGCAGAGCTACGTCGAGCTATGTCGAGCTCTGCATAAGACTGGTACACTGAAAGGAGTATGCAGAGCTACGTCGAGCTATGTCGAGCTCTGCATAAGACTGGCGAATTGAAAGTTGTTTGCAGAGCTATGTCGAGCTAGGTCGTGCACTGCATAAGTCTGGCAACATTGAAAGTTGTATGCAGAGCTATGCAGAGTTACGTCGCGCTATGTCGAGCTCTGCATAAGACTGGCACATTGAAAGTTTTATGCAGAGCTGTGTCGAGCTAGGTCGAGCTCTGCAATTCGCTAGGTCGAGCTCTGCTATGTCGAGGTCTGCATAAGACTGGTACATTGAAAGTAGTATGCAGAGCTACGTCGAGCTATGTCGAGCTCTGCATAAGACTGGCGAATTGAAAGTTGTTTGCAGAGCTATGTCGAGCTAGGTCGAGCTCTGCAATACGCTAGGTCGAGCTCTGCTATATCGAGCTCTGCATAAGACTGGCACATTGAAAGTTGTTTGCAGAGCTACGTCGATCTATGTCGAGCTCTGCATAAGAATGGCACATTGAAAGTTGTATGCAGAGCTACGTCGAGCTATGTCGAGCTCTGCATAAGTATGGCACATTGAAATATTTATGCAGAGCTACGTCGATCTATGTCGAGCTCTGCATAAGACTGGTACATTGGAAGTAGTATGCAGAGCTACGTCGAGCTATGTCGAGCTCTGCATAAGTATGGCACATTGAAATATTTATGCAGAGCTACGTCGAGCTATGTCGAGCTCTGCATAAGACTGGCACATTGAAGGTAGTATGCAGAGTTACGTCGAGCTATGTCGAGCTCTGCATAAGACTGGCGAATTGAAAGTTGTTTGCAGAGCTATGTCGAGCTAGGTCGAGCTCTGCAATACGCTAGGTCGAACTCTGCTATGTCGAGCTCTGCATAAGACTGGCACATTGAAAGTTGTATGCAGAGCTACGTCGATCTATGTCGAGCTCTGCATAAGAATGGCACATTGAAAGTTGTATGCAGAGCTACGTCGAGCTATGTCGAGCTCTGCATAAGTATGGCACATTGAAATATTTATGCAGAGCTACGTCGAGCTATGTCGAGCTCTGCATAAGACTGGTACATTGAAAGTAGTATGCAGAGCTACGTCGAGCTATGTCGATCTCTGCATAAGACTGGCGAATTGAAAGTTGTTTGCAGAGCTATGTCGAGCTAGGTCGAGCTCTGCATAAGTCTGGCACATTGAAAGTTGTATGCAGAGCTATGCAGAGTTACGTCGAGCTATGTCGAGCTCTGCATAAGACTGGCACATTGAAAGTTTTATGCAGAGCTATGTCGAGCTAGGTCGAGCTCTGCAATTCGCTAGGTCGAGCTCTGCTATGTCGAGGTCTGCATAAGACTGGCACATTGAAAAATGTATGCAGAGCTACGTCGAGCTATGTCGAGCTCTGCATAAGACTGGCGAATTGAAAATTGTATGCAGAGCTACGTCGAGCTATGTCGAGCGCAGAGCTGTGCATTGATGTGATGATTTCTAAGATTATGCAGACCTAAGGCGATTGCAGAGCTCTGCAATAAACTGGCACATTGAAAGTTGTATGCAGAGCAACGTCGAGCTATATCGAGCTCTGTATAAGTATGGCACATTGAAATATATAGCAGAGCTACGTCGAGCTATGTCGAGCTCTGCATAAGACTGGCACATTGAAGGTAGTATGCAGAGTTACGTCGAGCTATGTCGAGCTCTGCATAAGACTGGCGAATTGAAAGTTGTTTGCAGAGCTATGTCGAGCTAGGTCGAGCTCTGCAGTACGCTAGGTCGAGCTCTGCTATGTCGAGCTCTGCATAGGACTGGCACATTGAGAGTTGTATGCAAAGCTACGTCGATCTATGTCGAGCTCTGCATAAGAATGGCACATTGAAAGTTGTATGCAGAGCTACGTCGAGCTTTGTCGAGCTCTGCATAAGTATGGCACATTGAAATATTTATGCAGAGCTACGTCGAGCTATGTCGAGCTCTGCATAAGACTGGTACACTGAAAGTAGTATGCAGAGCTACGTCGAGCTATGTCGAGCTCTGCATAAGACTGGCGAATTGAAAGTTGTTTGCAGAGCTATGTCGAGCTAGGTCGTGCACTGCATAAGTCTGGCAACATTGAAAGTTGTATGCAGAGCTATGCAGAGTTACGTCGCGCTATGTCGAGCTCTGCATAAGACTGGCACATTGAAAGTTTTATGCAGAGCTGTGTCGAGCTAGGTCGAGCTCTGCAATTCGCTAGGTCGAGCTCTGCTATGTCGAGGTCTGCATAAGACTGGTACATTGAAAGTAGTATGCAGAGCTACGTCGAGCTATGTCGAGCTCTGCATAAGACTGGCGAATTGAAAGTTGCTTGCAGAGCTATGTCGAGCTAGGTCGAGCTCTGCAATACGCTAGGTCGAGCTCTGCTATATCGAGCTCTGCATAAGACTGGCACATTGAAAGTTGTTTGCAGAGCTACGTCGATCTATGTCGAGCTCTGCATAAGAATGGCACATTGAAAGTTGTATGCAGAGCTACGTCGAGCTATGTCGAGCTCTGCATAAGTATGGCACATTGAAATATTTATGCAGAGCTACGTCGAGCTATGTCGAGCTCTGCATAAGATTGGTACATTGAAAGTAGTATGCAGAGCTACGTCGAGCTATGTCGAGCTCTGCATAAGTATGGCACATTGAAATATTTATGCAGAGCTAAGTCGAGCTATGTCGAGCTCTGCATAAGACTGGCACATTGAAGGTAGTATGCAGAGTTACGTCGAGCTATGTCGAGCTCTGCATAAGACTGGCGAATTGAAAGTTGTTTGCAGAGCTATGTCGAGCTAGGTCGAGCTCTGCAATACGCTAGGTCGAGCTAGGTCGAGCTCTGCATAAGACTGGCACATTGAAAGTTGTATGCAGAGCTACGTCGATCTATGTCGAGCTCTGCATAAGAATGACACATTGAAAGTTGTATGCAGAGCTACGTCGAGCTATGTCGAGCTCTGCATAAGTATGGCACATTGAAATATTTATGCAGAGCTACGTCGAGCTCTGCAATACGCTAGGTCGAGCTCTGCTATATCGAGCTCTGCATAGGACTAGCACATTGAAAGTTGTATGCAGAACTACGTCGATCTATGTCGACCTCTGCATAAGAATGGCACATTGAAATTTGTATGCAGAGCTGCGTCGAGCTATGTCGAGCTCTGCATAAGTATGGCACATTGAAATATTTATGCAGAGCTACGTCGAGCTATGTCGAGCTCTGCATAAGACTGGTACATTGAAAGTAGTATGCAGAGCTACGTCGAGCTATGTCGAGCTCTGCATAAGACTGGCGAATTGAAAGTTGTTTGCAGAGCTATGTCGAGCTATGTCGAGCTCTGCATAAGTCTGGCACATTGAAAGTTGTATGCAGAGCTATGCAGAGTTACGTCGAGCTATGTCGAGCTCTGCATAAGACTGGCACATTGAAAGTTTTATGCAGAGCTGTGTCGAGCTAGGTCGAGCTCTGCAATTCGCTGGGTCGAGCTCTACTATGTCGAGGTCTGCATAAGACTGGTACATTGAAAGTAGAATGCAGAGCTACGTCGAGCTATGTCGAGCTCTGCATAAGACTGGCGAATTGAAAGTTGTTTGCAGAGCTATATCGAGCTATGTCGAGCTATGCATAAGTCTGGCACATTGAAAGTTGTATGCAGAGCTATGCAGGGTTACGTCGAGCTATGTCGAGCTCTGCATAAGACTGGCACATTGAAAGTTTTATGCAGAGCTGTGTCGAGTTAGGTCGAGCTCTGCAATTCGCTAGGTCGAGCTCTACTTTGTCGAGGTCTGCATAAGACTGGCACATTGAAAAATGTATGCAGAGCTACGTAGAGCTATGTCGAGCTCTGCATAAGACTGGCGAATTGAAAATTGTATGCAGAGCTACGTCGAGCTTTGTCGAGCGCAGAGCTGTGCATTGCTGTGATGATTTCTAAGATTATGCAGACCTAAGGCGATTGCAGAGCTCTGCACTAAACTGGCACATTGAAAGTTGTATGCAGAGGTACGTCGAGCTATGTCGAGCTCTGCATAAGTATGGCACATTGAAATATTTATGCAGAGCTGCGTCGAGCTATGTCGAGCTCTGCATAAGACTGGCACATTGAAAGTAGCTACGTCGAGCTTTGTCGAGCGCAGAGCTGTGCATTGCTGTGATGATTTCTAAGATTATGCAGACCTAAGGCGATTGCAGAGCTCTGCACTAAACTGGCACATTGAAAGTTGTATGCAGAGCTACGTCGAGCTATGTCGAGCTCTGCATAAGTATGGCACATTGAAATATTTATGCAGAGCTGCGTCGAGCTATGTCGAGCTCTGCAGAAGACTGGCACATTGAAAGTAGTATGCAGAGCTACGTCGAGCTATGTCGAGCTCTGCATAAGACTGGCCAATTGAAAGTTGTTTGCAGAGCTAGGTCGAGCTCTGCAATACGCTAGGTCGAGCTCTGCTATGTCGAGCTCTGCACAAGACTAGCACATTGAAAGTTGTATGCAGAACTACGTCGATCTATGTCGAGCTCTGCATAAGAATGGCACATTGAAAGTTGTATGCAGAGCTACGTCGAGCTATGTCGAGCTCTGCATAAGTATGGCACATTGAAATATTTATGCAGAGCTACGTCGAGCTATGTCGAGCTGTGCATAAGACTTGTACATTGAAAGTAAGTTGCAGAGCTACGTCGAGCTATGTCGAGCTCTGCATAAGACTGGCGAATTGAAAGTTGTTTGCAGAGCTATGTCGAGCTAGGTCGAGCTCTGCATAAGTCTGGCACATTGAAAGTTGTATGCAGAGCTATGCAGAGTTACGTCAAGCTATGTCGAGCTCTGCATAAGACTGGCACATTGAAAGTTTTATGCAGAGCTGTGTCGAGCTAGGTCGAGCTCTACAATTCGCTAGGTCGAGCTCTGCTATGTCGAGGTCTGCATAAGACTGGCACATTGAAAAAATGTATGCAGAGCTACGTCGAGCTATGTCGAGCTCTGCATAAGACTCGCGAATTGAAAATTGTTTGCAGAGCTACGTCGAGCTATGTCGAGCGCAGAGCTGTCCATTGATGTGATGATTTCTATGATTATGCAGACCTAAGGCGATTGCTGAGCTCTGCACTAAACTGACACATTGAAAGTTGTATGCAGAGCTACGTCGAGCTTTGTCGAGCTCTATATAAGTATGGCACATTGAAATATTTATGCAGAGCTACGTCGAGCTATGTCGGGCTCTGCATAAGACTGGCACATTGAAAGTAGTATGCAGAGTTACGTCGAGCTATGTCGAGCTCTGCATAAGACTGGCGAATTGAAAGTTGTTTGCAGAGCTATGTCGAGCTAGGTCGAGCTCTGCAGTACGCTAGGTCGAGCTCTGCTATGTCGAGCTCTGCATAAGACTGGCACATTGAAAGTTGTATGCAGAGCTACGTCGATCTATGTCGAGCTCTGCATAAGAATGGCACATTGAAAGTTGTATGCAGAGCTATGTCGAGCTCTGCATAAGTATGGCACATTGAAATATTTATGCAGAGCTAGGTCGAGCTATATCGAGCTCTTAGACTGGCACATTGAAAGTTGTATGCAGAGCTACGTCGATCTATGTCGAGCTCTGCACCAGTGGTTTCAGAAAAATATATTTCGAAATGTGAACTGACCTGCAATGCAAGTGACCTTGAGCCAAGGTCATCAAATAACCTTGACCTTTAGCATCCACAGCCACTGATTTTGTATCTATTCTCATGTCATAGACTACAACATTTTTCCAAAAATACATTGTTTTCCCCTTTTCCCATACAAAACCCTAAGGAACCCAATTTGACCTTGACGTAAGGTCAACGTAGGGTAATTATTTTTGCAAACTTGGTAGTACTCAGACACACCATTTTAAGAGATAATCGATCGCGTGGTTCTAGAGAAAAGGATTTTCTTAAGTCTCTTACCTTATTTGGGCATGGTGGTGGCCATCTTGTTCACGTGAACAGGTTTTGTTCCTAAAGCTGCATATAAAGTTTAAATGAAACTGGCTTAGTGGTTGCAGAGAAAATGCATTTTGAAATATTATTGGACCTGCAATCCAAGTAACTTTGGGCCAAGGTCACCGAAAGACCTGGACCTTTGACATTAATAGGCATTCGTTTTGTACCTATTTTCGTGTCATTGATCACAATAAATTTCGAAAAATGCGTTGATTTATCCATTTCCCATTGAAAAGCATAAGGAACCACATCTCAGACTCACCCCGCCTAATATGACAAGGTTTTCGTTCCTCTCTCTTTGGATAGCAATGAAGGTTGATCAGCCTGCACATCGCTGCTCGGTCAATGCTCATTCAGTCTTTTTCGTACACTGGCTCAAATGGATACTCTGATAAGTATCCTGAAACTTCAACACATCCATTTATTGAAAAGAAATTTTATGTACTGTCATCAAAATAATTCATTGACGGGTATAAAACTTAAAGCGACTCCCATCAAGTTTGTCATTGGTCATACCTTATCGGTACGTTGAGCTTTCAGTTTTGTAACTGTTTTTTTTTTTTTTCTTTCGGAAAGCCAAATTCTTCGGGAAAATGGCTGCATATCTGGGTCAAGATCTGGGTTACAATAAAGAAAAGATTATTTTCGCAACTATAATATAATGCGGTCAAAATGAACTTCTTGACTATAGAACAGTACAATATAATAATTTTAATTCCGGGAGTTAAAGACAACAGGTATGTCTGAAATATATTGAATACTTAGCGAGAATTAAGCCCTGACATTGTGTGACCAGTGGTTCAGAAGTACCCAGTCAACACTATTTTGACCAGTTTGCCTAACCGCACGTTTCTTAGGCATGCTTAACCAATACAGTATACATTTGACAACTGCCTTCATCCCAGCAGACACATGACGTAATTGTGACGTCACATCGTCGGAGCAACGTCATGAGTTTTATGCAACGTCACATCTACGTCGGTGCAACGTCGCACCGACGTTGATTTGACGTTGCCCTTGCGACGTGTGCCTGCTGGGTTGAATCAGCGGATCAATCTCCATTAACAAGTTTTACCAACCTCGCTGGTATTCTGATCACTTGTCAGTCGCGCATCCCACAGAGCTACCGAAGCCGGCCAGTGTTTCAGCAATAGGTACAATAAAAAAATAACGCAGCCCCAGCAGATCCGACCCTATAAAACTGCATAAGGCTCATCGAATAAATACATGAGTCAGGTGATCAAGAAGGGACATTATCATTACAGTGATGTTCAGTCCTTAACCTGCTGAATGGATTTATTTAGCCACACCCATTTCAGAATATCAACTAATCAAATCATCAAATCGATATAATGTATTGTTTCAAATTTGTAAAACTGAGTGACAAATAGTGTAGATCCTGTTCAGGAATACACTGTATGCAAAGGTAGGCGTTGTCGTGTTCAGCGGGATAAATGTTAAAACAAACCCTTGAAAGATACGTTAAGGGGAATAGGAACACCTGGTAGATTTTCACGCCATTTTTCAAAGGGAGACAACTTTCGGGACTTCCTGTTCGCTTTTCTATAAGCCTTCTCCTACTGAAAAAAGGGGTCTACTCTTAAAGGAAAGAAATTGCTCCTTAGGAACAAATTCTTTCCTTTATCCTGCTGAACACGTCAATCTCTACTTTTGCCAACCCTCAACCCTTATCCTGCTGAACACGTCAATCTCTACTTTTGCCAACCCTTAACCTTTATCCTGCTGAACACGTCAATCTCTACTTTTGCCAACCCTCAACCCTTATCCTGCTGAACACGTCAATCTCTACTTTTGCCAACCCTTACCTTATCCTGCTGAACACGTCAATCTCTACTTTTGCCAACACTTAACCCTTATCCTGCTGAACACGTCAATCTCTACTTTTGCCAACCCTTAACCTTTATCCTGCTGAACACGTCAATCTCTACTTTTGCCAACCTTTAACCTTTATCCTGCTGAACACGTCAATCTCTACTTTTGCCAACCATCAACCTTTATCCTGCTGAACACGTCAATCTCTAATTTTGCCAACCCTCAACCTTTATCTTGCTGAACACGTCAATCTCTACTTTTGCCAACCCTTAACCTTTATCCTGCTGAACACGTCAATCTCTACTTTTGCCAACCCTCAACCTTTATCCTGCTGAACACGTCAATCTCTACTTTTGCCAACCCTTACCTTATCCTGCTGAACACGTCAATCTCTACTTTTGCCAACCCTTAACCCATATCCTGCTGAACACGTCAATCTCTACTTTTGCCAACCCTCAACCCTTATCTTGCTGAAAACGTCAATCTCTAATTTTGCCAACCCTTAACCTTTATCCTACTGAACATGTCAATCTCTACTTTTGCCAACCCTCAACCCTTATCTTGCTGAACACGTCAATATCTACTTTTGCCAACCCTTAACCTTTATCCTGCTGAACACGTCAATCTATACTTTTGCCAACCCTCAACCCTTATCTGGCTGAACACGTCAATCTCTACTTTTGCCAACCCTCAACCGTTATCCTGCTAAACACGTCAATCTCTACTTTTGCCAACCCTCAATCTTTATCCTGCTGAACACGTCAATCTCTACTTTTGCCAACCCTTAACCTTTATCCTGCTGAACACGTCAATCTCTAGTTTTGCCAACCCTCACTCCTTATCGTGCTGAACACGTCAAGCTCTACTTTTGCCAACCCTTAACCTTTATCCTGCTTAACACGCCAATCTCTACTTTTGCCAACCCTCAACCTGTATCCTGCTGAACACGTCAATCTCTACTTTTGCCAACCCTCAACCCTTATCTTGCTGAACACGTCAATCTCTACTTTTGCCAACCCTTAACCTTTATCCTGCTGAACACGTCAATCTCTACTTTTGCCAACCCTTAACCTTTATCCTGCTGAACACGTCAATCTCTACTTTTGCCAACCCTTAACCTTTATCCTGCTGAACACGTCAATCTCTACTTTTGCAAACATTTAACCCTTATCTTGCTGAACACGTCAATCTCTACTTTTGCCAACCCTTAACCTTTATCCTGCTGAACACGTCAATCTCTACTTTTGCAAACACTTAAACCTTATCTTGCTGAACACGTCAATCTCTACTTTTGCCAACCCTTAACCTTTATCCTGCTGAACACGTCAATCTCTACTTTTGCAAACACTTAACCCTTATCTTGCTGAACACGTCAATCTCTACTTTTGCCAACCCTTAACCTTTATCCTGCTGAACACGTCAATCTCTACTTTTGCAAACACTTAAACCTTATCTTGCTGAACACGTCAATCTCTACTTTTGCCAACCCTTAACCTTTATCCTGCTGAACACGTCAATCTCTACTTTTGCAAACACTTAACCCTTATCTTGCTGAACACGTCAATCTCTACTTTTGCCAACCCTTAACCTTTATCCTGCTGAACACGTCAATCTCTACTTTTGCAAACACTTAACCCTTATCTTGCTGAACACGTCAATCTCTACTTTTGCCAACCCTTAACCTTTATCCTGCTGAACACGTCAATCTCTACTTTTGCCAAACCTTAACCTTTATCCTACTGAACACGTCAATCTCTACTTTTGCCAACCCTTAACCATATCTTGCTGAACACGACAATCTCTACTTTTGCCAACCCTTAACCTTTATCCTGCTGAACACGTCAATCTCTACTTTTGCCAACCCTTATCCTTTATCTAGCTGAACACGTCAATCTCTACTTTTGCCAACCCTTAACCCTTATCTTGCTGAACACGTCAATCTCTACTTTTGCCAACCCTCAACCTTTATCCTGCTGAACACGTCAATCTCTACTTTTGCCAACCCTTAACCTTTATCCTGCTGAACACGTCAATCTCTACTTTTGCCAACCCTTAACCCTTATCCTGCTGAACACGACAATCTCTACTTTTGCCAACCCTTAACCTTTATCCTGCTGAACACGTCAATCTCTACTTTTGCCAACCCTTAACCTTTATCCTGCTGAACACGTCAATCTCTACTTTTGCCAACCCTCAACCTTTATCCTGCTGAACACGTCAATCTCTACTTTTGCCAACCCTTAACCTTTATCCTGCTGAACACGTCAATCTCTACTTTTGCCAACCCTTAACCCTTATCTTGCTGAACACGTCAATCTCTACTTTTGCCAACCCTTGACCTTTATCCTGCTGAACACGTCAATCTCTACTTTTGCCAACCCTCAACCTTTATCCTGCTGAACACGTCAATCTCTACTTTTGCCAACCCTCAACAACGTCAATCTCTACTTTTGCCAACCCTCAACCTTTATCCTGCTGAACACGTCAATCTCTACTTTTGCCAACCCTCAACCACGTCAATCTCTACTTTTGCCAACCCTTAACCTTTATCCTGCTGAACACGTCAATCTCTACTTTTGCCAACCCTCAACCTTTATCCTGCTGAACACGTCAATCTCTACTTTTGCGAACCCTTAACCTTTATCCTGCTGAACACGTCAATCTCTACTTTTGCGAACCCTTAACCTTTATCCTGCTGAACACGTCAATCTCTACTTTTGCCAACCCTCAACCCTTATCCTGCTGAACACGTCAATCTCTACTTTTGCCAACCCTTAACCTTTATCCTGCTGAACACGTCAATCTCTCCTTTTGCCAACCCTCAAACCTTATCCTGCTGAACACGTCAATCTCTACTTTTGCCAACCCTTAACCTTTATCCTGCTGAACACGTCAATCTCTACTTTTGCCAACCCTCAACCCTTATCCTGCTGGACACGTCAATCTCTACTTTTGCCAACACTTACCTTATCCTGCTGAACACGTCAATCTCTACTTTTGCGAACCCTTAACCCTTATCCTGCTGAACACGTCAATCTCTACTTTTGCCAAACCTTAACCTTTATCCTACTGAACACGTCAATCTCTACTTTTGCCAACCCTTAGCCCTTATCTTGCTGAACACGTCAATCTCTACTTTTGCCAACCCTCAACCTTTATCCTGCTGAACACGTCAATCTCTACTTTTGCCAACCCTTAACCTTTATCCTGCTGAACACGTCAATCTCTACTTTTGCAAACACTTAACCCTTATCTTGCTGAACACGTCAATCTCTACTTTTGCCAACCCTTAACCTTTATCCTGCTGAACACGTCAATCTCTACTTTTGCAAACACTTAACCCTTATCTTGCTGAACACGTCAATCTCTACTTTTGCCAACCCTTAACCTTTATCCTGCTGAACACGTCAATCTCTACTTTTGCCAAACCTTAACCTTTATCCTACTGAACACGTCAATCTCTACTTTTGCCAACCCTTAACCATATCTTGCTGAACACGTCAATCTCTACTTTTGCCAACCCTTAACCTTTATCCTGCTGAACACGTCAATCTCTACTTTTGCCAACCCTTATCCTTTATCTAGCTGAACACGTCAATCTCTACTTTTGCCAACCCTTAACCCTTATCTTGCTGAACACGTCAATCTCTACTTTTGCCAACCCTCAACCTTTATCCTGCTGAACACGTCAATCTCTACTTTTGCCAACCCTTAAACTTTATCCTGCTGAACACGTCAATCTCTACTTTTGCCAACCCTTAACCCTTATCCTGCTGAACACGACAATCTCTACTTTTGCCAACCCTTAACCTTTATCCTGCTGAACACGTCAATCTCTACTTTTGCCAACCCTTAACCTTTATCCTGCTGAACACGTCAATCTCTACTTTTGCCAACCCTCAACCTTTATCCTGCTGAACACGTCAATCTCTACTTTTGCCAACCCTTAACCTTTATCCTGCTGAACACGTCAATCTCTACTTTTGCCAACCCTTAACCCTTATCTTGCTGAACACGTCAATCTCTACTTTTGCCAACCCTTGACCTTTATCCTGCTGAACACGTCAATCTCTACTTTTGCCAACCCTCAACCTTTATCCTGCTGAACACGTCAATCTCTAATTTTGCCAACCCTCAACCTTTATCTTGCTGAACACGTCAATCTCTACTTTTGCCAACCCTTAACCTTTATCCTGCTGAACACGTCAATCTCTACTTTTGCCAACCCTCAACCTTTATCCTGCTGAACACGTCAATCCCTACTTTTGCCAACCCTTACCTTATCCTGCTGAACACGTCAATCTCTACTTTTGCCAACCCTTAACCCTTATCCTGCTGAACACGTCAATCTCTACTTTTGCCAACCCTCAACCCTTATCTTGCTGAAAACGTCAATCTCTAATTTTGCCAACCCTTAACCTTTATCCTACTGAACATGTCAATCTCTACTTTTGCCAACCCTCAACCCTTATCTTGCTGAACACGTCAATATCTACTTTTGCCAACCCTTAACCTTTATCCTGCTGAACACGTCATCTATACTTTTGCCAACCCTCAACCCTTATCTGGCTGAACACGTCAATCTCTACTTTTGCCAACCCTCAACCGTTATCCTGCTAAACACGTCAATCTCTACTTTTGCCAACCCTCAATCTTTATCATTCTGAACACGTCAATCTCTACTTTTGCCAACCCTTAACCTTTATCCTGCTGAACACGTCAATCTCTACTTTTGCCAACCCTCACTCCTTATCGTGCTGAACACGTCAAGCTCTACTTTTGCCAACCCTTAACCCTTATCCTGCTGAACACGTCAATCTCTACTTTTGCCAACCCTCAACCTGTATCCTGCTGAACACGTCAATCTCTACTTTTGCCAACCCTCAACCCTTATCTTGCTGAACACGTCAATCTCTACTTTTGCCAACCCTTAACCTTTATCCTGCTGAACACGTCAATCTCTGCTTTTGCCAACCCTTAACCTTTATCCTGCTGAACACGTCAATCTCTACTTTTGCCAACCCTTAACCTTTATCCTGCTGAACACGTCAATCTCTACTTTTGCAAACATTTAACCCTTATCTTGCTGAACACGTCAATCTCTACTTTTGCCAACCCTTAACCTTTATCCTGCTGAACACGTCAATCTCTACTTTTGCAAACACTTAAACCTTATCTTGCTGAACACGTCAATCTCTACTTTTGCCAACCCTTAACCTTTATCCTGCTGAACACGTCAATCTCTACTTTTGCAAACACTTAACCCTTATCTTGCTGAACACGTCAATCTCTACTTTTGCCAACCCTTAACCTTTATCCTGCTGAACACGTCAATCTCTACTTTTGCAAACACTTAACCCTTATCTTGCTGAACACGTCAATCTCTACTTTTGCCAACCCTTAACCTTTATCCTGCTGAACACGTCAATCTCTACTTTTGCCAAACCTTAACCTTTATCCTACTGAACACGTCAATCTCTACTTTTGCCAACCCTTAACCATATCTTGCTGAACACGTCAATCTCTACTTTTGCCAACCCTTAACCTTTATCCTGCTGAACACGTCAATCTCTACTTTTGCCAACCCTTATCCTTTATCTAGCTGAACACGTCAATCTCTACTTTTGCCAACCCTTAACCCTTATCTTGCTGAACACGTCAATCTCTACTTTTGCCAACCCTCAACCTTTATCCTGCTGAACACGTCAATCTCTACTTTTGCCAACCCTTAACCTTTATCCTGCTGAACACGTCACTCCTACTTTTGCCAACCCTTAACCCTTATCCTGCTGAACACGACAATCTCTACTTTTGCCAACCCTTAACCTTTATCCTGCTGAACACGTCAATCTCTACTTTTGCCAACCCTTAACCTTTATCCTGCTGAACACGTCAATGTCTACTTTTGCCAACACTCAACCTTTATCCTGCTGAACACGTCAATCTCTACTTTTGCCAACCCTTAACCTTTATCCTGCTGAACACGTCAATCTCTACTTTTGCCAACCCTTAACCCTTATCTTGCTGAACACGTCAATCTCTACTTTTGCCAACCCTCAACCTTTATCCTGCTGAACACGTCAATCTCTACTTTTGCCAACCCTCAACCACGTCAATCTCTACTTTTGCCAACCCTCAACCTTTATCCTGCTGAACACGTCAATCTCTACTTTTGCCAACCCTCAACCACGTCAATCTCTACTTTTGCCAACCCTTAACCTTTATCCTGCTGAACACGTCAATCTCTACTTTTGCCAACCCTCAACCTTTATCCTGCTGAACACGTCAATCTCTACTTTTGCGAACCCTTAACCTTTATCCTGCTGAACACGTCAATCTCTACTTTTGCGAACCCTTAACCTTTATCCTGCTGAACACGTCAATCTCTACTTTTGCCAACCCTCAACCCTTATCCTGCTGAACACGTCAATCTCTACTTTTGCCAACCCTTAACCTTTATCCTGCTGAACACGTCAATCTCTCCTTTTGCCAACCCTCAAACCTTATCCTGCTGAACACGTCAATCTCTACTTTTGCCAACCCTTAACCTTTATCCTGCTGAACAAGTCAATCTCTACTTTTGCCAACCCTCAACCCTTATCCTGCTGGACACGTCAATCTCTACTTTTGCCAACACTTACCTTATCCTGCTGAACACGTCAATCTCTACTTTTGCGAACCCTTAACCCTTATCCTGCTGAACACGTCAATCTCTACTTTTGCCAAACCTTAACCTTTATCCTACTGAACACGTCAATCTCTACTTTTGCCAACCCTTAGCCCTTATCTTGCTGAACACGTCAATCTCTACTTTTGCCAACCCTCAACCTTTATCCTGCTGAACACGTCAATCTCTACTTTTGCCAACCCTTAACCTTTATCCTGCTGAACACGTCAATCTCTACTTTTGCAAACACTTAACCCTTATCTTGCTGAACACGTCAATCTCTACTTTTGCCAACCCTTAACCTTTATCCTGCTGAACACGTCAATCTCTACTTTTGCAAACACTTAACCCTTATCTTGCTGAACACGTCAATCTCTACTTTTGCCAACCCTTAACCTTTATCCTGCTGAACACGTCAATCTCTACTTTTGCCAAACCTTAACCTTTATCCTACTGAACACGTCAATCTCTACTTTTGCCAACCCTTAACCATATCTTGCTGAACACGTCAATCTCTACTTTTGCCAACCCTTAACCTTTATCCTGCTGAACACGTCAATCTCTACTTTTGCCAACCCTTATCCTTTATCTAGCTGAACACGTCAATCTCTACTTTTGCCAACCCTTAACCCTTATCTTGCTGAACACGTCAATCTCTACTTTTGCCAACCCTCAACCTTTATCCTGCTGAACACGTCAATCTCTACTTTTGCCAACCCTTAAACTTTATCCTGCTGAACACGTCAATCTCTACTTTTGCCAACCCTTAACCCTTATCCTGCTGAACACGACAATCTCTACTTTTGCCAACCCTTAACCTTTATCCTGCTGAACACGTCAATCTCTACTTTTGCCAACCCTTAACCTTTATCCTGCTGAACACGTCAATCTCTACTTTTGCCAACCCTCAACCTTTATCCTGCTGAACACGTCAATCTCTACTTTTGCCAACCCTTAACCTTTATCCTGCTGAACACGTCAATCTCTACTTTTGCCAACCCTTAACCCTTATCTTGCTGAACACGTCAATCTCTACTTTTGCCAACCCTTGACCTTTATCCTGCTGAACACGTCAATCTCTACTTTTGCCAACCCTCAACCTTTATCCTGCTGAACACGTCAATCTCTAATTTTGCCAACCCTCAACCTTTATCTTGCTGAACACGTCAATCTCTACTTTTGCCAACCCTTAACCTTTATCCTGCTGAACACGTCAATCTCTACTTTTGCCAACCCTCAACCTTTATCCTGCTGAACACGTCAATCCCTACTTTTGCCAACCCTTACCTTATCCTGCTGAACACGTCAATCTCTACTTTTGCCAACCCTTAACCCTTATCCTGCTGAACACGTCAATCTCTACTTTTGCCAACCCTCAACCCTTATCTTGCTGAAAACGTCAATCTCTAATTTTGCCAACCCTTAACCTTTATCCTACTGAACATGTCAATCTCTACTTTTGCCAACCCTCAACCCTTATCTTGCTGAACACGTCAATATCTACTTTTGCCAACCCTTAACCTTTATCCTGCTGAACACGTCATCTATACTTTTGCCAACCCTCAACCCTTATCTGGCTGAACACGTCAATCTCTACTTTTGCCAACCCTCAACCGTTATCCTGCTAAACACGTCAATCTCTACTTTTGCCAACCCTCAATCTTTATCATTCTGAACACGTCAATCTCTACTTTTGCCAACCCTTAACCTTTATCCTGCTGAACACGTCAATCTCTACTTTTGCCAACCCTCACTCCTTATCGTGCTGAACACGTCAAGCTCTACTTTTGCCAACCCTTAACCCTTATCCTGCTGAACACGTCAATCTCTACTTTTGCCAACCCTCAACCTGTATCCTGCTGAACACGTCAATCTCTACTTTTGCCAACCCTCAACCCTTATCTTGCTGAACACGTCAATCTCTACTTTTGCCAACCCTTAACCTTTATCCTGCTGAACACGTCAATCTCTGCTTTTGCCAACCCTTAACCTTTATCCTGCTGAACACGTCAATCTCTACTTTTGCCAACCCTTAACCTTTATCCTGCTGAACACGTCAATCTCTACTTTTGCAAACATTTAACCCTTATCTTGCTGAACACGTCAATCTCTACTTTTGCCAACCCTTAACCTTTATCCTGCTGAACACGTCAATCTCTACTTTTGCAAACACTTAAACCTTATCTTGCTGAACACGTCAATCTCTACTTTTGCCAACCCTTAACCTTTATCCTGCTGAACACGTCAATCTCTACTTTTGCAAACACTTAACCCTTATCTTGCTGAACACGTCAATCTCTACTTTTGCCAACCCTTAACCTTTATCCTGCTGAACACGTCAATCTCTACTTTTGCAAACACTTAACCCTTATCTTGCTGAACACGTCAATCTCTACTTTTGCCAACCCTTAACCTTTATCCTGCTGAACACGTCAATCTCTACTTTTGCCAAACCTTAACCTTTATCCTACTGAACACGTCAATCTCTACTTTTGCCAACCCTTAACCATATCTTGCTGAACACGTCAATCTCTACTTTTGCCAACCCTTAACCTTTATCCTGCTGAACACGTCAATCTCTACTTTTGCCAACCCTTATCCTTTATCTAGCTGAACACGTCAATCTCTACTTTTGCCAACCCTTAACCCTTATCTTGCTGAACACGTCAATCTCTACTTTTGCCAACCCTCAACCTTTATCCTGCTGAACACGTCAATCTCTACTTTTGCCAACCCTT
Source organism: Lucinisca nassula (assembly GCA_963580285.1). NCBI lineage: Eukaryota > Metazoa > Mollusca > Bivalvia > Lucinida > Lucinidae > Lucinisca > Lucinisca nassula. The sequence continues at coordinate 163,932,593 of OY757015.1, read as the reverse complement.
AACCTTTATCCTGCTGAACACGTCACTCCTACTTTTGCCAACCCTTAACCCTTATCCTGCTGAACACGACAATCTCTACTTTTGCCAACCCTTAACCTTTATCCTGCTGAACACGTCAATCTCTACTTTTGCCAACCCTTAACCTTTATCCTGCTGAACACGTCAATGTCTACTTTTGCCAACACTCAACCTTTATCCTGCTGAACACGTCAATCTCTACTTTTGCCAACCCTTAACCTTTATCCTGCTGAACACGTCAATCTCTACTTTTGCCAACCCTTAACCCTTATCTTGCTGAACACGTCAATCTCTACTTTTGCCAACCCTTGACCTTTATCCTGCTGAACACGTCAATCTCTACTTTTGCCAACCCTCAACCTTTATCCTCCTGAACACGTCAATCTCTACTTTTGCCAACCCTCAACCACGTCAATCTCTACTTTTGCCAACCCTTAACCTTTATCCTGCTGAACACGTCAATCTCTACTTTTGCCAACCCTCAACCTTTATCCTGCTGAACACGTCAATCTCTACTTTTGCGAACCCTTAACCTTTATCCTGCTGAACACGTCAATCTCTACTTTTGCGAACCCTTAACCTTTATCCTGCTGAACACGCCAATCTCTACTTTTGCCAACCCTCAACCCTTATCCTGCTGAACACGTCAATCTCTACTTTTGCCAACCCTTAACCTTTATCCTGCTGAACACGTCAATCTCTACTTTTGCCAACCCTCAACCCTTATCCTGCTGAACACGTCAATCTCTAATTTTGCCAACCCTTAACCTTTATCCTGCTGAACACGTCAATCTCTACTTTTGCCAACCCTCAACCCTTATCCTGCTGGACACGTCAATCTCTACTTTTGCCAACACTTACCTTATCCTGCTGAACACGTCAATCTCTACTTTTGCGAACCCTTAACCCTTATCCTGCTGAACACGTCAATCTCTACTTTTGCCAAACCTTAACCTTTATCCTGCTGAACACGTCAATCTCTACTTTTGCCAACCCTTAACCTTTATCCTGCTGAACACGTCAATCTCTACTTTTGCAAACACTTAACCCTTATCTTGCTGAACACGTCAATCTCTACTTTTGCCAACCCTTAACCTTTATCCTGCTGAACACGTCAATCTCTACTTTTGCAAACACTTAACCCTTATCTTGCTGAACACGTCAATCTCTACTTTTGCCAACCCTTAACCTTTATCCTGCTGAACACGTCAATCTCTACTTTTGCCAAACCTTAACCTTTATCCTACTGAACACATCAATCTCTACTTTTGCCAACCCTTAACCATATCTTGCTGAACACGTCAATCTTAACTTTTGCCAACCCTTAACCTTTATCCTGCTGAACACGTCAATCTCTACTTTTGCCAACCCTTATCCTTTATCTAGCTGAACACGTCAATCTCTACTTTTGCCAACCCTTAACCCTTATCTTGCTGAACACGTCAATCTCTACTTATGCCAACCCTCAACCTTTATCCTGCTGAACACGTCAATCTCTACTTTTGCCAACCCTTAACCTTTATCCTGCTGAACACGTCAATCTCTACTTTTGCCAACCCTTAACCCTTATCCTGCTGAACACGATAATCTCTACTTTTGCCAACCCTTAACCTTTATCCTGCTGAACACGTCAATCTCTACTTTTGCCAACCCTTAACCTTTATCCTGCTGAACACGTCAATCTCTACTTTTGCCAACCCTCAACCTTTATCCTGCTGAACACGTCAATCTCTACTTTTGCCAACCCTTAACCTTTATCCTGCTGAACACGTCAATCTCTACTTTTGCCAACCCTTAACCCTTATCTTGCTGAACACGTCAATCTCTACTTTTGCCAACCCTTGACCTTTATCCTGCTGAACACGTCAATCTCTACTTTTGCCAACCCTCAACCTTTATCCTGCTGAACACGTCAATCTCTACTTTTGCCAACCCTCAACCACGTCAATCTCTACTTTTGCCAACCCTTAACCTTTATCCTGCTGAACACGTCAATCTCTACTTTTGCGAACCCTCAACCTTTATCCTGCTGAACACGTAAATCTCTACTTTTGCGAACCCTTAACCTTTATCCTGCTGAACACGTCAATCTCTACTTTTGCGAACCCTTAACCTTTATCCTGCTGAACACGTCAATCTCTACTTTTGCCAACCCTCAACCCTTATCCTGCTGAACACGTCAATCTCTACTTTTACCAACCCTTAACCTTTATCCTGCTGAACACGTCAGTCTCTACTTTTGCCAACCCTCAACCCTTATCCTGCTGAACACGTCAATCTCTACTTTTGCCAACCCTTAACCTTTATCCTGCTGAACACGTCAATCTCTACTTTTGCCAACCCTCAACCCTTATCCTGCTGAACACGTCAATCTCTACTTTTGCCAACACTTACCTTATCCTGCTGAACACGTCAATCTCTACTTTTGCGAACCCTTAACCCTTATCCTGCTGAACACGTCAATCTCTACTTTTCCAACCCTCAACCCTTATCCTGCTGAACACGTCAATCTCTACTTTTGCCAACCCTCAACCTTTATCCTGCTGAACACGTCAATCTCTACTTTTGCCAACCCTCAACCCTTATCCTGCTGAACACGTCAATCTCTACTTTTGCCAACCCTTAACCTTTATCCTGCTGAACACGTCAATCTCTACTTTTGCCAACCCTCAACCCTTATCCTGCTGAACACGTCAATCTCTACTTTTGCCAACCCTTAACCTTTATCCTGCTGAACACGTCAATCTCTACTTTTGCCAACCCTCAACCCTTATCCTGCTGAACACGTCAATCTCTACTTTTGCCAACCCTTAACCTTTATCCTGCTGAACACGTCAATCTCTACTTTTGCCAACCCTCAACCCTTATCCTGCTGAACACGTCAATCTCTACTTTTGCCAACACTTACCTTATCCTGCTGAACACGTCAATCTCTACTTTTGCCAACCCTCAACCCTTATCCTGCTGAACACGTCAATCTCTACTTTTGCCAACCCTCAACCTTTATCCTGCTGAACACGTCAATCTCTACTTTTGCCAACCATCAACCTTTATCCTGCTGAACACTTCAATCTCTACTTTTGCCAACCCTCAACCTTTATCCTGCTGAACTCGTCAATGTCTACTTTTGCCAACCCTCAACCTTTATCCTGCTGAACACGTCAATCTCTACTGTTGCCAACCCTCAACCTTTATCCTGCTGAACACGTCAATCTCTACTTTTGCCAACCCTCAACCTTTATCCCGCTTAACAAGTCAATCTCTACTTTTTCCCAACCCTCAACCTTTATCCTGCTGAACACGTCAATCTCTACTTTTACCAACCCTCAACCTTTATCCTACTGAACACGTCAATCTCTACTTTTGCCAACCCTCAACCTTTATCCTGCTGAACACGTCAATCTCTCCTTTTGCCAGCCCTCAACCTATATCCTGCTGAACAAGGCAATCTCCACTTTTGCCAATCCTCAACCTTTATCCTGCTGAACACGTCAATCTCTACTTTTGCCAACCCTTACCTTATCCTGCTGAACACGTCAATCTCTTCTTTTGCCAACCCTCAACCTTTATCCTGCTGAACACGTCAATCTCTACTTTTACCAACCCTCAACCTTTATCCTGCTGAACACATCAATCTCTAATTTTGCCAACCCTTAACCTTTATCCTGCTGAACACGTCAATCTCTAATTTTGCCAACCCTCAACCTTTATCCTGCTGAACACGTCAATCTCTACTTTTGCCAACCCTTAACCTTTATCCTGCTGAACACGTCAATCTCTACTTTTGCCAACCCTTAACCCTTATCTTGCTGAACACGTCAGTCTCTAATTTTGCCAACCCCTAACCTCTATCCTGCTGAACACGCCATTCTCTACGTTTGCCAACCCTTAACCTTTATCCTGCTGAACACGTCAATCTCTACTTTTGCCAACCCTTAACCTTTATCCTGCTGAACACGTGAATCTCTACTTTTGCCAATCCATTAACCTTTATCCTGTTGAACACGTCAATCTCTACTTTTGCCAACCCTTAACCTTTATCTTGCTGAACACGTCAATCTCTACTTTTGTCAACCCTTAACCTGTATCCTGCTGAACACGTCAATCTCTACTTTTGCCAACCCTTAACCTTTATCCTGCTGAACACGTCAATCTCTACTTTTGCCAACCCTTAACCCTTATCTTGCTGAACACGTCAGTCTCTAATTTTGCCAACCCTTAACCTTTATCTTGCTGAACACGTCAATCTCTACTTTTGCCAACCCTCAACCTTTATCCTGCTGAACACGTCAATCTCTACTTTTGCCAACCCTCAAACTTTATCCTGCTGAACACGTCAATCTCTACTTTTGCCAACCCTTAACCTTTATCCTGCTGAACACGTCAATCTCTACATTTGCCAACCCTTAACCCTTATCTTGCTGAACACGTCAATCTCTACTTTTGCCAACCCTTAACCTTTATCCTGCTGAACACGTCAATCTCTACTTTTGCCAACTCTTAACCCTTATCTTGCTGAACACGTCAATCTCTACTTTTGCCAACCCCCAACCTTTATCCTGCTGAACACGTCAATCTCTACTTTTGCAAACCCTCAACCTTTATCCTGCTGAACACGTCAATCTCTACTTTGCCAACCCCCAACCTTTATCCTGCTGAACACGTCAATCTCTACTTTTGCCAACCCTCAACCATTATTCTGCTGAACACGTCAATCTCTACTTTTGCCAACCCTTAACCTTTATCCTGCTGAACACGTCAATCTCTACTTTTGCCAACCCTCAACCTTTATCCTGCTGAACACGTCAATCTCTATTTTTGCCAACCCTCAACCATTATTCTGCTGAACACGTCAATCTCTACTTTTGCCAACCCTTAACCTTTATCCTGCTGAACACGTCAATCTCTACTTTTGCCAACCCTCAACCTTTATCCTGCTGAACACGTCAATCTCTATTATTGCAAACCCTCAACCTTTATCCTGCTGAGCACGTCAATCTCTACTTTTGCCAACCCTCAACCTTTATCCTGCTGAACACGTCAATCTCTACTTTTGCCAACCCTCAACCCTTATCTTGCTGAACACGTCAATCTCTACTTTTGCCAACCCTTAACCTTTATCCTGCTGAACACGTCAATCTCTACTTTTGCCAACCTTAACCTTTATCCTGCTGAACACGTCAATCTCTACTTTTGCCAACCCTTAACCTTTATCCTGCTGAACACGTCAATCTCTACTTTTGCCAACCCTTAACCTTTATCCTGCTGAACACGTCAATCTCTACTTTTGCCAACAGTGTAGATGCAGATGAGATGGATCTACACCATTTGTCATACAATTAGTGAACTGAACAGATATCGTGTAATTGAGTTGGCTGATATTCAACAATATTATTCAGCAGAATAAGGGACTTAGAAAACAATCAGGCCAGTTGTTCAAAACTAACGACAACATTAGTTAACTTTGATCATTTAATATGGCAAATATACTAATATACTTGCAGAAAAAATGTAAGCAACCCTGTTCACGTGTTTTCAGCAAACAATTCCACATATTGTACTTGCCAGCATAGTTAACCCTTGTCCTGCTGAGCCCTGATATGTCTTATATTTCAAACAATGTAGATCCAGATCAGATGGCTTCTGAAGAAGCCATCTGATCAGGATCTTCATTGTTTGTCATTCATTTTAAGAATTTGTTGCAGTATTCTGCATCAAATAATCTGATTGGTTGATAATCAGTAGTGGGCGCGGCTTATGCAAATATGAAGCAGGACAAGGGTTAACGATTTGACCACTTACGAGCTTAAGCTAACAACTTGTCCCTGAATCCATCGAAAGAAGATCAAGTTGTCACACGCACGCACACATACACACGCACGAAAACATACACACGCACGCAAACACACACAAAGCATGCTGTACAACAACACAAATTCCATAGAACATATAAGAAGTTGCATTGAATGGCCTCAAAGGGACGTCCAGTCTTTAACTGTTAATGTCAAATGAAATGTGACTTCTGAAACACCTCATGGGGGTATCAGACTAACTTCTAATATCTATATTAAGACCACCATTGGGACTGTTCAAAAGTGGTCTTCAATACCACTTTTGAACAGTCCCAAAAGTGGTCTCTTACCGTAGGACACTGTGTGTAGAAAACATAAAAGGTGTAGAAAACATAAAAGGAGAGAACTGTATCATTTAAAGTACGAATTTGAAGAAGAATTGGTCTTAAATAAGGTGGTCTTGATAGTGGAATTTTACTGTATTAGGGAAGGCAATTTTCTGATGGCCCTTGTCACAGAATTTTAAAAATAGGGTGTTGGAACGAATTACAGACTGTTACTGGTAACGCGGAGTATCATTGAAATTAAGAACCGATTTGTAACTTCGACGAATGTAAATGGCGACATACCTAAAACATAGTCGAGTTCAAAATTAAAAGTGCAGTCATGGGTCTACATTGCATTTTGTAAGGCTAATTAAAGGAATCATTCCACCAAAGAATCACAGTACGTGAAATAGAAACGACGGTATCAGTTGGAAAACATTACGCAAACACGCCTATACAAATACAATACCACCTTTATCGCCGAAAAAAGGAAAATTTTAAGATGAAAAATTGTAATATTTTTCTTATTTCTGCTCCAAATTTAGATCGTGAGCACTCGTTAGAACCGCCTCATCGAGGCGGTTCTAACGAGTACCCACAATCTATATTTTAGAGCAGAAATAAGAAAAATAAGGGATACCCCCTGAAACCCCAGTTTTACCGTATATAAAAGTGGGGTTCGGTGGGGTCAAAATTATATAGGCGTGTTTTCGTGATGTAGACGGCTAGTACTATTGGCGGGTCAACAATAAAACCAATAGGAATGGTTAGTCGGGTTTCTCGCGCCTTAGCACAAATGAGCATTCTACTTTCTATAATGGAGGTAGCCATTTTTGTTGTTGTTGTTGTTGTATCTTATAGCTCCCCCGCTTATTTCTTCGAGGCACACGTCTATGACGTTAAAAATTTGGCTGGCATTCTAATAAAAAGTTTAGTAAAAGGATTAATAAAAGTTCATAAGCTGGTGATATGTACAGTTATGTGCTGGTAACTTATGTACAATGTTAATACTTCACTGTGCTGTCTCTGTATCCACTTCATGGAGGTTCTGCAGCCCGCTTTAAAGACACATTTTTCGATTACATAACACCCTAATGACCGTTTATTAAAGAATCCAGCATAGAGATAAAATACACTTGGGGTATTCAGGCTGTCATACAGGTAGGGGACCAAGAGAGGGGCTCACAGTTTTGCACAATGTGGTCATCCTGTGACCAAGTCTGTTAAATGAACATCCCCTAAACCTCACTTTCTATAGAGAAAATGGGGTTTAAGGGGGTAGACATTATTTTCCTTATTTCTGCTCCAAGTCATAGGTTGTGGGTGCTCGTTAGAATCCTGTCATTGAGTCATAGGTTGTGAGTACTCTTTTGAACCGCCTCAATGAGGCGGTTCTAAGGAGCACCCACAACCTAAGTTTGCATTATAAATAAGAAAAATAAATATAATTGTGTTTGTTATTTTAGTTTTAAACTTGAAAAGGTGAAAAATAAATTCTTAAAATATTTCTTTTTTTCTCTCTCTCTTTTTTCTGATATGATTGTGTCTAAAACAAAGAACATTTTATTGTTACATCTTGACTGAAACTATAAAATGCTAATGCTTTAGACATTATATGATTTGTGTATCACATACCTTCAACCAAAATAAATAAATAAATAAATAAAAATATAAATAAATAAAGGTAAATTGATTTATTAAATTTTGAGGTTAACCAATTCATTTACCTTGTTTGTTTACTTCTTTGTACTTTTAAGTAAAGGAAACAATGGATATCAGTGTTTTTCTTTACTTTATTTTAAAATAAAAAAGAATTAATTTAAAACAATATTTTGTTGGAAACAATCTCAGTAAATTATACTATCACTCAAGTACCCTTATTGAGTCCCCTATTAAACATATCAATCTGCTCATAATCTCCTCATAATCACTTAGATAAGATAAGCCTTTGATGTGCACTATGGTCCGAAGGAAATGTTTATTGGAGATCATTAGACAGGCCACCCCTTTTATATAAGGAAAAAAATGTGTCTTTAAGGCAATCACTCTCCTTACATGTATCTTATTGATAAACTCCCTTGTATACAGTTCTAACGACCCCAACTTTTCCTGGTCTATAGTCTCATAATTCACCAATTTAGAGGCGTCTAAAGTCAATTGTGTTAACATTTTCGTTTTTGATTGGCTGTTTATGGATTGGCCTAACTTTACCCTTGCCGTATGCGTGATACAGGAAAATGTAACAGCTAAGTAGCCAAAGGTAGCCGTTGGCCCCAGGTGAAGTCGGTCTAGGCAAATGGGCCAAGAAAATCAGCATGGGTAATAGATATGCGGTCAGCAGATCGTTTGTTGATGAGACACACTAATAAACAAAATTCGATATGTATTACCCGTATGATATGACACTAAATTGAGATAAAAACAAAGGATCCGGCTCGTAATAAAAGATGCTTATCACTTAGCCCAGACGGTTATGTGATAAGTGCCGTTTTCTCGTGGAAGTGTCATTTTCTCATGGAAGTGTCATTTTCTTATGAGTTGGCCCAGATGTTAAGACGATACGAGTTTAAATGTCACATGCTGACACGACACAAAAATGCGGGACTCATGTGGGTTGATAACGATGTGTTTCGTAACTGCCTTTTTCGTAAATACATGAAATTAATATAAAAAGGTTAAGGATTTTTTTTTAGAACACCACGATCAGTTTAAAATCAATATTATATTTGTTTACCCAAAACATAGTCATTCATATTTACAGGTTATCACGTGACCACTATTAATGTATTTAAACCCACGTGTTCGTTAATTCAGCGGTTCGTAGAGAATTTTATATGAATTGTAATTTTTAACATTTTGTAATAGAAAATTGCGGTTTTAAGGTTAATTGAAAATTGATTAGATAATATAATCATATCAAATTAGTTGAACTGCAATGTCTTTAATATTGAAATCTAGACCTACCAGTGTTTATCGAAAACAAAAACAAACAAAAAATATAGACGACAAGTCAAAATCGTCTTTAAGCGCATATGCATACCATATCTCATACCAATTATATACGATGTATAACACACACACACACACACACACACACACACACACAGTGCAGAGAGGAAATACACGGATTGGAAGCTTATTTCTGTGAAACATGTATATAATATTGTAGGCGTTTCAGATATAAACTCAGAATTAATAACTAAAATCAAACCAATTAGTTGGAAATAAATTAAATTGCGTCTTGTTACAAGGCCGTGTTCTATACACCCTTGTTTATCCCGCTCACTATAAAGGGAAAAGTGGATTTTCAAGGGTATGCTCTATTTGTCTATTTGTCTGATTTCTGCTGAAAACATAGTGCGTTCTCAGGAGTACCAACGATCCTGCAGAAATAAGAAATTTGTCATCCACTATATTATCTATAAAAATGTCATTTTAGCCATAGGGGCTTGAATCATGAAAAACAAATGAAAAAAAAATCTTTTTTTTTTTCTTTTTTTTTTCATTTTTTTTTTTTTTTCATGATTCAAGCCCCTATGATTTTAGCTTATGAAAGAATGCTATCCATATGGTTTCACTATCGTTGAACATCGTAGTTAATTACATGCATCATTGGTTTATGATCTATGATTTCCTGTCTGATTTCAGATGAGTAAAGAATTTGAAATGATTCCAAGAGACGCAGCAGAAGGTAAAGATATTTGCAGCACGAAAGACACGTGGGGTGGTGCGAGTCCTACAAATGGCAAGAGTGAAGAAGAAAAACAAAATTTATCTGGTGCTTCAATGATTGTTGAAGCATTTCCTGATATCGACATTATGGTTAGAAAACGTGCTGACATAGATTATTTGAAAAACAAATTTGATTCTGTAAACCTGATTCAAAGAACCTCAAAGAATACAATATGTTATGATGAGTTTGAAGGATCAGATGTTACCGCTACTGACAGAGATGGTAATATAGTTCCATGTCGAGGAAAGTTTATAGATGTGAATAAAATTTACAAACAAGATGAGGATGGTGACACCTTATTACACACGGCTTTAATTATTCTTGCGCAGGATCTGGCAACGTATTTGATTGACAGGACGCCCTGGTGTACTTGGCTCAATATTCAGAATACATTGTCACAATCACCTCTTCATTTGGCAGTTTTGACCAAACAAGTGTCACTTGTAAGGCGATTGGTCGTAGCTGGCGCTGACACAGAATCACGTGACAAGGACGGCAATATGCCGATTCACCTTGCTTGCAAGAAAAACTTGTTAAACGTTGTTAAGGCTTTGCTGGAACCTGTAAGAGATGAAGAACAGACAAGAAATAATTATGATATCCCTTTTCAAAAATTACCTGCAAATGTAAATTCAAAGAACTATGAAGGTTTTGCGTGTTTGCATATAGCAGGGTCATTCAATCATATTGAAATCGTAAAAACTTTAATCAGTTACGGAGCCGACATTAACGTTAGAGATGAAAAATCTGGAAGATCTGTTCTGCATGAAGCGGCATGGTGTGGAAATCTAAATATGGTGAAATATTTTATATCACTTGGAAAAAGTTGTGAAATCAATTCAAAGACATACGATGGTTATACGGCGTTTGATCTCGCGAGATCACGTGGTCACTGGAGCATAGTAATTGAATTAGCAACAGCTGGTGCCAAATACTGCGATGAGGAAATGGAACAATAACAGTAGTTTTAACTTTGCTTTTGACCATTGTCTTTATATGAACTTTTACCAACCATGTGAAACCAGGCTTTATCTTCAATATTCATGTTTCTTGAAGCAAAATAGAAGTGAAGGACAATGACCAGGAATCGATACAATTAACCCACAGCCCCCACCATAGACACCAAGGGAAAGAAACACAAACATGAAACAACTAGACCCTAATGGAAACATCAGTAGCGGAAAGCCAAAATTTCAGTTACTTTCGCACAAAATGGCCAGTTGGTTATCAAAACAAATATTTTGTTCAATCCGCGTGAAAGCCTCCTAACTGATCATTGCAACATCCCCGTAAACACATAAATCAACCAGCCACAGAGATGAAATTCCGGTGAAGACTTCCGGACCAGTTGTTCAAAACTATCGATGTTTTTATTATTAGTAAAAAAATGGTCTTTTAATATGGCCAATAAAACAAAATGCTGTAAAAAAAGTGAGTTGCTTTTACAAATGCAAAAAGTACTCGCATTTTGCTGCAAAAATGTCACTATATCAGATTTCTTTATATTTCTAGACCAGTTGACAGTTTGACCACTAACGAGCTTGTCAAGCACACGGATCTTTGAACAATTGGACCCTGATATTAGCGCCAGATTTTCACACGTGTGTATCTGAGCAAACCCCCAACTTTGATCAAACGTTCCTTTTCCGGGCTTATTTCATTTCGTTGTATTTTTTTTTTTTTTTTTTTTTTTTGTTTCGAGAATTTGTTTCATCACGAAAACACGCCTATATAATTTTGACCCCCCTTGAACCCAATTTTTATATAGTAAAACTGGGGTTTCAGGGGGTATACCTTATTTTTTTTTATTTCTGCTCTAAGATATAGATTGTGGGTACTCGTTAGAACCGCCTCAATGAGGCGGTTCTAACGAGTGCCCACAATCTATATTTTGAGCAGAAATAAGAAAAATATCACAATTTTTCATCATAAAATTTTCATTTTTTTTCGGCGATAAAGGTGGCAATGTGTTTGTATAGGCGTGTTTACGTAATGTGATTGCTTGTTTTTGAGTTTGATAGTGCCCAGTCAACACTAGTTAGGTCATATCAAGCAGGTCAATTTACCTAACAACACTTTCTGGACAGTCTTAGCCACTTACAGCCACATTTCAAACGAGCTTGCGTTTAAGCCAAAATCATTCAAATAAGGCTTATTCTTTATATTTACTGTTAGTCTAGTTGGTTACAACGCTCAAGGAAACTGGACGATTATTTGTCACGGACACTGACCGATTCCATCTACTGGTCGAATTCTAACAAATTAGTCTAAATATTCTTTGATAAAGTCAGTATCATCTTTTCATAAGATATTGCATCGTGTAAACATCAAACTGTATACATCTGTATTAAATGGTATCTCCAAAATATCCTAAGAATAATTCTTGACGTTCTGAAATGGCAAAGTCACATGTTTTCGTGTTACTTGTTTGCATTTCAGTTTATATTTACGTTGCCAAGTAAATTCAAATTTTACCGGAGAGCTACCTAATAACGCCCAGAAACTTCGTTGATTGAGATTCGACGGTTTTCAAGGAACGGTGAGGGCTGAGACAGGTCGAGGGCCGAGGACAGGGCCGATATCAAAACAACCGTGTGATATTCTTTTTATCATATACTTATTTCCGTAAAAATATTCTAAGATATAGTAATTCTAAGATATAGTATACATGGTTAGTGTCTTTTATAATAAAATGTAATCGGTGAGCGTTAGATAATTTTAGTGCTTCTGCGAACCCTATAAAATTAGCGTAGATCTATATTTTATTATTAAAGACACTAATCACGTACATGTATTTGGTTTATACCGCAATTAAAAATAATCAAGGGATTTTGCAATTTTTTTTTTTTTGGTTTTGGTTTTACGGCCCTTTCAAGACTATTTCACTGATATCGAGCCGATCGTTAATCAGAGGTGTGCGAAAACCGGAGTACCTGGAGATAAACCACCTGACCTTCCGTTGCAGAACTTGGCGTCTCACATTTGACCCGAGCGAGGCTCGAACCACAATGGTGAGAGACCTAATGATCAAGAGTCACTAGGCCACGGAGGCCCGAGGGATTTTGCAATAATTTAGCAAATTTAAGCAAAACAGAGAGCAGACAGTTTGGCATGTAAAACGACTTTCAGAGTCATGGCACGCACACGTATTTGTAGTTTAACGTGACGTCAACGAGTGGAAAGTTTCTGACGTCACCGCGCCACACAGACGTAGGGAACAAAATGGACGCTCGAATAAAAGTTTCTAAGCGCTTTACATTCTGTATGAAAATTTGCAAATAAATAGTTAATTTTGGCATTAGAAATTATTTTCGAGGTTCAGTGCGCAATTATTCCAACGGACCATTCAAACTAGAAAAGCCGGAGAAGGTAAGAATTTAGCTGAAATTTATATAAAAATAACACAAAAATGAATGAAAACCAATGGTTTTGGCTCCTCCAGCTCTTTATTACTGTCATTTGAAAATTTTATGCCATGCCGCATGTATTATTATTTCCAGGGCCGAGAGGTTGTGTCAAGGGCGGGACAGACTTCTGTCCCGGCCCTCGAGTCAGCTAGTTAGACTGTGTAGGCGAGATGTCTGCCACTAACATTGTGAGATAGGAGGTGCAAAATCTGTTGTCTCAAGTACGATATATGATGAAAAAAAAATCGTATCACATTCCTGTCAGCAGATTGACAGTTTTAAAGCCATGATTGTATCGTTTCGCATGTAACATGTCTTTTTGTTTGTTTGTTAGCTCACCTGAGCACGAAGTGCTCATACTGAGCTATTGTGATCAGTGAATGCCCGTCGTCCGTCGTGCGGTGTGCGTCGTCATCGTCAACAATTTGCTTTAAATGCGAACTCCTCTTAGAACCTTGGGCAAGTTTGATTAAAACTTCACAGGAATGTTGCCTGGGTGGCTCCCTACCAAAATAGCTAAAATCTTTTCGCTTCGATAAACAAGATGGCCACCAGAGCTAAAATATAAAAATAATTTAACAACAACTCCTTCTGTACTGTTTAGCCAAGTTCATTCAAACTTAAAAAGAATGTTGCTTAGTTGACCCTTTACCAAATTAGCTAAAACGATTCCGCTCTGATGAGCAAAATGGCCGCCAGACCAAAAAATAAAATAAAAAACATGGTAAATTTGCTTCAAACGTGAACTACACCTAAACCCTTGGGCCAATTTGATTCACCCTTCACAGGAGTGTTGCCTAGGTGGCTCCTTGCCAAAATAGCTAAAATCGTTCGCTTCGATAAACAACATGGCCACCAGAGCTAAAAATAATAATAATAAAAAACATCTTTAAACGACAACTCCTCCTGTACCCATGGGCCAAATAAATTAAAACTTTATAAGAATATTGCTTAGGTGATCCTCTACCAATATAGCTAAAACACTTATGCTCCGATGAGGAAAAAGGCCGCCAGAACTGAAAATAGAAAAACGTCGTAAATTTTCTTCAAACGCGAACTCCTCCTAAACCCTTAGGCCAATTTGATTTGAACTTCATTTACGGACCTTTGGCCTGGATCGCTCCAATTCAATTTTTTTTCTACACTGAAACTGCTGGAACTATATGTAACGCATTTATGGGACGAACCAATGAAAATGTATCCTAGGGATCAGAGTCACGTGACCAAGACGTGTAAAAATCATTTTTGACGAATCAAATGACCAATGACTTTCACACTTGATATACAGCGTAAGTGACCTGAGCTCTACCAAATTTGTTCAAATGATGACCTTTGGTTCATCAAGGCCAAATTTGGTCGCTTAAGACCTTTATATGAGATAGCTTTTTCTGATTCTATGACATCAAAATTGATATTTTCAATCAGCTGAATGGAAGTTAAAATTCCAAAGGCCAAGGTCATTTACTCACCTATGTCCTGGGAGGCTCGGATTCATTTATCTTCTTCGACACTAAAACTGCACGGCTGATTGAAACCAAATTACATCGCGAGGCTCTATGGGATGAGACAATGAAAATTGCCCATATGTTGTAAAAGTACCCTCAGGTACTAAATGACTTTCAGACATGGTATCCAGCATTTGGGACCCAGCCCCTGCCAAATCTGTTCCAGTGGTGACTCTGGGTTGGCCTTCATCTATTTTTCATCAATACTAGTCAACTTTAGTCACTTAGACATTTGAAAGGGAAAAAGGCAAAATATTGTTGTTGTTGTTTTTCCAATCCTATTGCAGCCTATAGCATCAGAATTGGTATTTGGCGACAACTGAATAGAAATTTAACAATTCCATATGTCAAGGTCATTAACGGACCTTTGTATTGGTTGGCCCAGATTCAGTAATTCTATTTTCTTCTCCACTTCAACCACGAGGCTGATTGAAACTAAATTAAATATGGAGCCTCTTTAGGATGAGGCAATTGAAACGTATTCGTGGGATTGGTGTGGCATAACCAAGGTAACTACCATGCCAGTATGTGTTAAAAACCTTCAACAATCTTCTCGACATGACCCTAATGGCCGATAACTTTGAAACTTGGTATGTAGCATTGGGGACGCCGGGATGGGGGAGAGGTGTTGGCCCTTACCAAGTTTATTCAAATGGTGACCTTGGTTGACAATGACCTATATTAAGTCAAGGTCAACTTTAATCACTAAGAATAAAGAGCTTTGTATGTGATAGAGGCAAGATCATGAATTTGTCTTATTCTGTTGAAGCCGATAGCATCAGAGTTGATATTCCTATCAGGTTTGCTAAGATGGTGTCCTTTGGTTGACCTTGACCTATCTGGTCACTTGGACATTTCTAATGGGGAAAAGGCAAACAGTGGATTTATCTGATTCTCGTGTAGCCTGTGGAACCAAAATTATGTCCCCCACCGGAGGGGAGGGGAGACATACTGTTTTTGGTGCGGATCCCGTTTACGTCGGCGTCAGTGTCAGCGTCGGCGTAGCCTGTTTAAAGCACTATATGTCCTATACCTATGGATTGATTTTGACCAAACTTGCACAGTTACATCATTAGGATGGGAGAAAACATGCGTTAGGTTATGATGACATTGACCTCATTTTCAAGGACCCAGGCCCCCCCCAAAAAAAAACAATCATTTTGGGCCAGAAACGGCTTGTCTGCACTCCATCTCATTAACTAATTGACCAACAAACTTGGTACAATATATCATTACAGCATACCGCATATTTGTTTAGATTTTGGTGATCTTGACCTTTTTTCAAGGTCCCAGCCCCCCCCCCCACTCCCGCCCCCCCCCCCCCCCCCAAAAAAAAAAAAAACAAAAAAAAAAAACAGTCAATTTATTAAATGACCAATTTTAGTCAAAATTGGTACATCAATTCAATACAATATATCACACAGTTGACTGGATTTGGGTGACCTTGACCTTTTTTCAAGGTCACAGGCCCCACAAAACCGTCAATTTTCGGCCATGACTTGTCTTCACTCTTTCTCGTTAACAAATTGATTAATTTTAGTCAAACTTGGCACAATATATCAATACAGCATACCGCAGATTTGATAAGATTTTGGTGACTTTCAAGGTCACAGGTCCCCCAAAAATAGTCAATTTTGGGCCAAAAATTGATTTTCTGCACTCTATCTCATTGTCTAATCGACCAATTTTAGTCAAACTTGGTACAATATATCATTACAATAAGTTCAAGATTTGATTAGATTTTGGTGACCTTGACCTATTTTCAAGGTCACAGGACCCCCAAAAACGGAAATTTTGGGACAAAAACGGATTGTCTGCACTATATCTCATGAATGAATTGATTAATTTTTTCAAACTCGGTCAAATATCTACAACATACCGTAGATTAGATTAGATTTTGGTGACCTTGACCTTTTTTCAAGATCACGGGCCCACCACAACAATTTTGGGCCAAAATGCCTTATCTGCACTCTTAGGTCAAGGGCTTCTGAAATCTGGTCTTCTGGGGGCAAAAAAAAACATATATCATTTAAGAATTGATGAATGTTTGTCAAACTCGGTACCATGGTTTGTTGAAAAACAAAGCTGGCTGCCAGCCCATGGGCCTCTTGCTTTGATTTGTCGCGACACAATTAACCGTGCTATCGTTCGATATTTACGGATCTCTTTATCAAAAGTAGTATATGAATAGCATCTGTTTATAGTAGTCGCAGATAAGATTGACCAGGCGGAGCTATCGATAGTACCTGCCTTTGGCATGTTCTATTAACAAAAAGGTAAACCAAGTCGCCCAATTGTGTGAATACAACTGTAACACGAACAAAGCTGTGGCGTGTATGATCATTTGGTCCGCTTGCAGAAAGCATGCGAAAGGCACTCTACCGAATCTTCTGGTGGACTCAGCGAATTTGACATATACGAGGGTAGGCTGAAAAGTTCTGAGCCTGACCAAGCAGCAAGCATCAAACAGCCATGAAATTTTGTATTCATTAAATCCAAACCATTATTACTTGATTTGACTCAAATGAGTTCAAGTTTACCTGCAAAAACGTAGAAATTCTAGACTTTGAAAATTGATACTAGCACGTTTTTGAGAAAATCTGGCATCATGGTGTCATCAAGTACCTCCATAAAAAGGGGTTAGCTCCAAAGGACATTCATGCCGATATGGTTGCTACATTAGGGGATGATGCTCCTTCGTATGCAACCGTGAAAAGATGGGCAGCCAATTTTAAGATGGGCAAGGACAGCCTTGAAGATGATGACCGGTGTGGACGACCCACAACGGCAACAACTGAGGAAACCATCAGCCAAGTGCACAGGGCCGTGATGGATGACAGGCGTTTAACTGTGAATCAGTTAGCTAACACTGTTGGCATCTCCCGTGAACGAGTAGAGAACATTCTACACAGTGAATTAGGAATGTCGATGGTTTCCGCCAGATGGGTGCCATGGCTTTTGACGCCTGGCCAAAATGTGACAAAACTGAACCTGTCACAAGCCAACTTGGCTATTTTTGAAGCAGACCAAGATGGTTTTCTTGACCGTTTTGTCACTCAGGATGAGTGTTGGGTTCATCACTTTGAGCCAGAGACCAAAAGACAATCCATGCAATGGAAGCACCCTGGCTCACCCCCTCCAAAGAAGGCAAAGGTCGTCTCCTCTGCAGGGAAGGTGATGGCATTAGTGTTCTGGGATGCCAAGGGTATAATATTCATAGATTACCTTCAAAAGGGCAGAACAATTAATGGGGAGTATTATGCAGATCTGCTAAAACAATTGCGAAAAGCAATTTAGGCTAAACGACCCGGAAAATTGACAAAAGGGGTCTTGTTCCATCAGGACAATGCGCCTTATCGTAAACCGGTTGTCGCGATGGCTGCTGTGCATGACTGTGACTTCACACTTGTCGATCACCCTCCGTATTCACCTGATCTAGCTTCATCAGATTATTTCCTGTTTCCAAACATGAAAAGGCACTTGGCTGGGCAGCAGTATCGGTCAGACGAGGAGGTGATAGCTGCTGTGGAGGAGTTTTTCAGGGACCAAGATGAGACCTTCTATACCACTGGGACCCAAGGACACCAGCATCGCTGGAGGAAGTGTGTGGACAGGAAGGGAGACTATGTTGAAAAATAAGGCACTTTCAGCATGGACAAACCATTGGATATTGGTCAGGCTCAGAACTTTTCAGCCTACCCTCGTAATGACAACACCTGAATAGCCCCGCCTATACAATTTTATCTGCGACTACTATACTTCAATTGTCCAATTGTCCGTCGTGTTAATAAGTCTGTGAAATGAACACCCCCCTCTAAAGCCCACTCTATGTAGAGAAAACTCGAGAAAAGTGGGGTTCATAGGGGCACACATTATTTTGCTAATTTCTGTTCTTAGACATAAGTTGTGGGTACTCGTTAGAACCGCCTCAATGAGGCGGTTCTAACGAGCACCAACAACCTATGCTTGGAGTAAAACTAAGAACAATATCACAAATTTTAATCGGAACAGTAGCCATTTTGCAGATATGAGTGAATGAACTGTGTCACACGGATGTGTTATATCAGTCATTTCATTCATTAATTCACCTTATTTGCATTATCTGCTGGTTCCTAGTCTGAAGGTTACAGTGTTGGAAAAACAGGTAACCAGACCCCCCTGACCTTAAAAGGTCAGGGGGGTCTGGTTACCTGTTTTTCAAATATTGACAATGTGCAAGCTGGGGGCCAGTAAATAATGCAAATATGGTGAATATCAATGACAGGTATTTTCTGTGAGATACAAATTCATGGGAGGTAACTCTTTCCAGAATGTTTTCTTTCCTAAAGGCCCTTCTTTTAGCGGAAGAATTTGCTTAACAGGACCTTCTCTTAAAGAAGAGAATACTTCTCAAGATCTTCTCTTAAAAGGAGTTTGCTTTACAGGACCCACTCTTAAAGGAAAGAATTAGCTCCAAAAGATCTTCTCTTAAAAGGAAAGGATTTGTTTCACAGGACCTATACTTCTAAATGAAAGAATTTGTCTTCACAAGATGTTCTCTTAAATGAATGAATAGAAGACCCCAAATTCCAGAGAGTCTTGGAAAACAAACCAAAACGATTTGTACATCTTATAGAAAACGATTGAAATCCCATTTCTCTTGTACAATGATGAGGCTGCTCGAAAATCTGATCTTGATTCATAACGATTTCAAGTTATGGGTCAGGGATGGGCAATAAAACCTGAATTGTCTTTGTTTTTGTTTTTTACAGTGCATAATAAACGATACATAAGTATTTAAGCCTTATCCTGCTGAACACGACAACCACTACCTTTTCAAACAGTACAGATCCAGATCTTCACTGATAGCCTTGAATAAATACATTGTGTGGATAGTGAGAAAAAGGTGTGCCTCATTTGATGTATTTGACAGAGTTTAAGAATTTAAATTGATAGGCCTCAATGACACTACCCCGTATTGAGCTACGTTAATATTGTTTTAGCTTGATTTGAGGTTCAACGTCCCCGTCAACACTGTATAGGTCATTTTTGAGATATTGCTTCCAATTACGTACGACTTTTACCCGGCATTGAGATCAAATGACATCTCAAGCCCTGTCGCCCAAATGCAACAAATAGGGTTTATATGCCTGGACGTACCGACTCACACGGCTTTGCCTGGGCAGGCTTTACGCGGTTTACCAGTACTCGTGTGCGGGTCGGTTTCAGCTCTGCGTGGAAGCTCGTGCAGCCCTTCTTTTTCTCCAAGTCCCGATGGGCGGGGGCCGTTTACTATATAGTATTTGTTTCGTAATTTGTACGTATTGAATGAGTTTTGTCTACATTTAAATACGTTTACTATGTGTTTTTGCTTGATATACGCTACGTAAATCGAAATGCCATGCATGTTATTAAATTTAAAAGCGAACGTAGCTGGGTCACGGTATTTAGCCACACATAGACGTATGTACTACGTTTTCACTACTTTTTTACTACGATTATCGCCGTTCTGCTAGGTCTTAAACCTAGTCCTCAAAATGTGACAGTGAGACTGTGGCATATGTATAGTAGTCGCAGATAAGATTGACTAGGCGGAGCTATTCAGGTGTTGTCAATATATGTCAAATTCGCTGAGTCCACAAGAAGATTCGGTAGAGTGCCTTTCGCACGCTTTCTACAAGCGGGCGATATGGTCATATACGCCACAGCTATGCTTGTGTTACAGTTGAATTCACACAATCGGGTGACTTGGTTTACCTTTTTGTGAATGGAATATTCCTAAGGCAGGTACAAACGATAGCTCCGCCTAGTCAATCTTATCTGCGACTACTATAGCCGTATGTGATACGTTTTCACTACCCTTCACTAAGTTTATTGTCGTTCATTACCGTTCTGCTACGTTTTAAAAAAGTACTAAAACCTAGAGCTCAATACATGACAGTGTGACTTGCGGCTGTGGCCAGGTTAATCTGCATTAAGGCCCTAGTCACACTGTCGCGTAATAAGGGCTATGTTTTACTACGACCCCATCCCTGCGTTTGCCCGTTCTGTTTGAATGTAGGCTTTACTTCGTTTCTAATACGTTTCTTAAATACGTTTAACTACGATTTAGTTCGTATAACCCGGATAAAAACGCAGTCCATATAAATGAATGCGTTTCATTACGCAAACACGCCTATACAAATACATTGCCACCTTTATCGCCGAAAAATGAAAATTTTATGGTGAAAAATAATGTATACCCCCTTAAACCCCAGTTTTACTATATAAAAGTGGGGTCCTATGGGGTAAAATTTATATAGGCGTGTTTTCGTGATGTACGTTTCGATACGTTGTACTAGGTGCCTGTTACGATTCCCTACGATTCACAGAACGTTTGTTTGTTTGTTTGTATTGGAGTTTAAAGACCTAGTCAACACTACTTAGGTCATTTTGAGCAGGACAGTTTATCTATTCACGCTTTATCTACGGTCTCTTACGTCCTACTACATTTTGCTACGTTTATTCCACGTTTTATTCTATGTTATATTAGATTTTGGTAGGTATTGCTAGGAATCACTTCGCAGTAAAACGTACTAAACGGTGATGAAATGCATTCAAAACGTACAAAAACGTAATAGGCAATATACGTCGAGATCCTCTGGGTATTACTACGTATTATCTACGGTTTCGTACGTCTTAGTACGTTTGTCAACGTTTAATTCTTCGTTTTTCTACGATTGACTAGGTTTTTGCTAGGTATTTACTACGTTTATCGAAATAACAGGTATACAGTAGCACTTCGATGGCTCGAACATCGATGGCTCGTTTACCATGGATGAGTCGAACCCGTTCTCGAGTCCCTAGTGAAATCCTCTACATAAGAAATAGTGGGGTATAAGTCTTTTATCTTGCAAATGTATGCTGTGTGTACTCATTGGAATCGCCTCGATGAGGCGATTCTAATGAGTACATGTTATGCCACCTGGCAGTAAACCTCAGTGGCTGGAACTACCCCTGTCTCGAACAGATTTTCGAGGTCCCAAAGGTGTTCGAGCCATTGAAGTTCGACTGTATTTTAAACTTCAAAACAAACGTAGATGGGTCAAGTACATAGCAATATATAGCCGTATGAAATACGTTTTCACTGCGTTTTGCTACGTTTTGCTACGTATATGTCCCGTCTACTACGTTTTACTACGTATATTTCCCGTCTGCTACGTTTTAAAAACGTCATAAAACCTACGTGACAGTGTGACTGTGGCTTAACAAAAGATGAACATGCATTAAAGCAAATCACTGAGCAACTACAAATGTGGATCAATCAGCGAATAATCGGATTGGCCTGTTATCCAAGTATTTTATTTAACGCCGTGCATGCCCCCCCCCCCCCCCCCCCCGCCAATCGGGGCTTGAAGAAATAAATGGGCTGCATGATGCTTCCACGCATAGCTGAGAACCGACTGCAGACGAGTACTGGTAAACCGCTTCGAGGATCTAAGCCTGCCCGGGCAAAGCGGTGCGAGTCGGATCGTCCATGTTAATAAACCCCATTGGTTTCAATAGGCGACAGGGCTTGAGGTGTCATTTCATCTCAATGTCGGGTAAAAGTCCCACACAATTGGAAGCAATGTCTTCAAAATGACCTATACAGTTTTGACGTGGACGTTAAACCTCTACAAACGCTGTGCATGCTGGGTACTTTTTCGGGCAGACGTCATTTTGAAATAATATACGTATTTTTCACCGAAAACAGGATTTTACATTTCATGCAAATTGTATCCTATTGCGGCTCTTACACTGTTACGACTTTGACCACGATTGTCCACGACCAATGGGGACCATGAAAATCGTGGCAAATCGGGGCATACACGGTTCCGATTTCACTACCCTACGAATACTCACGACATTGCTACGGCACTTCTACGAACAATCACGATTGCTGTACGATAATGGAGCCGATTTACAACGATCCTCCACGATCGACCACGATGTCTTACGATCCTCTAGGATTCTTCTACGACTGCACCACGATTGCTTCAAGATAGCAGACGATTATACACGATTTCTCACGATCCCTGCAAGACTGCTCTACGACCAAGGCCGAATTGGCACGATGATCAAAGACTCAGTACGATCATGGAGGATTCGATACGATTTACTCACGATTAACCAAGACTTCTCCCGATTCGTCAGGATTTATAACGATCTGGGTATATAAAAGTGTTCGTCGGGATAAATCATGCTAGCGTCGTCATCAATCGTAGTGCATTCCTGGTGAATCTTGCATTGTCGTGAGCAGTCGTCGTGATATCGTATAGTAGATCGTACGGCAGTCGCAACGGAATCGTGGAGGCGTCGTAGATGATCTTCTCGTCGTAGCTCAATCGTGGTAGAATTCAGTCACGATTATTCACGATTGGCCACGATTACCACGACGACGGCTCACGACTGAGCTACGATTTGAAAAATAATGCCGACTCGTCGCGAATGTTTTGAACATGTCCAAAACAGTCGTGGTCACTCCCGAACTATCACGATCAACCACGATTCCTCAAGATCTCTGCCGACTTCTCTAGGACGTTGTTCACGATTTACCACGATTTAAAAAATCGTGGTGAGACGCGGCCAAAATCGTGACAGTGTAAGAGCCCCTTTACACACCAAGGCCTAAAATACCTGTGTTTCCGCTTATCCAACAGGTTCATCTTCATGAGTTCTGCGTGAAGACAGCATGCAGCCCAATCTATATCTTCAAGCCCTGCTTGAAAATTTGAGCCCCGCCAAGCGAATTTGTGTCTTCGAGCATTCCGTCATGACAAATTTTAACTGCGCATGCCAAGCCATATAGAGGGGCCAGGGATATGGCTTTCTGTCTGAAGGTTCCTCTTGATTCACTGCGTGTATGAGCGAGCAGCGATGGTTCTGGCGAGACTGCGCGGATGCGCAGGCTGGCCTGAACCTTCGCTGCTCGCATAGGCGATAAGTACCAAAATCGCTTGACGGGGCCCATTTTAATGTTTTCTGGTAATATTGTTGGATTTTGGCCCTTTTAATCAATTTTGCTGTTTTATAATACTAAAATGAACACGCTTTTGTAAACCCCACAACGCTTGTAGCACCTAATGCGTGTCAAATGAAAACAAAAATGAAGAAAATAAAGTAAATAATAATAATAAATAAAATAACGCGGTCGAATTAGCGTTTTATCAGCAAAGTATGCCTGACCAACGTAAGGCCGACTGCGATATGTCGCTTTCGGCCGGATGTTGGCCCGCTGTTTTATGCTGACTGGGTATTTTTAAAAAGTCACGAAGACTGATAATTATATGTTTACATAATCGAACAAATGTCTCACGGTCGTACGCTACCCATATAGTTATTATTCACTGATATTTATAGCTTTCAAATTGGCACGAGTGTGCTTTGCGTGTGGTGTAGTTTTACGCCTAAGTCAACCCTATTGACGTTGCTTCCGGTTTTATAAAATGTTACCCATATTTGAGATAAATGACGTTTCAAGCCCCAACGCCCTAAGAAACAGCTGGGATTTAAGGAGCGGTCCAACTAGCTCCACCGGTTACCAGTACTGGAAATTGCGCGGAGGCACCATGCACTCCAATCTTTTTCTACAAGCCGCGATTGGCGGGAGCGCAAAACTGAATGAAGCACCTAAACCTGAGTAAAAAACTTGATCACGAAAACACAACTATATTATTTTGACCCACACGAACCCCAATTTTATATAGTAAAACTGTGGTTTACTCGGGGTAAACCTTATTTTCTCATTTCTGCTCTAGAATAAAGATTGTGGGTACTCGTTAGTAGCGCCTCGATGAGGCGGTTCTAACGAGTACCAACAATCTATATTTTGAATAGAAAGTAGAAACATATCACAATTTCATCTTAAAATTTTCAATTTTTCGGCGATAAAGGTTACAATGTGTTTAGATAGGCATCGTTAAAACTTTTATCATTTAATATTGGAAATATACTCATATTTTTGCTGAACAACGGGAGTAGCAAAATCTACTCACTTTTTTTTTTCAGTTAAAATACCAAAATTTTTGATATTGTACTGCAAGAACAGTTAATAAACTGATCACTAATGAGCTCGTTAAGCTAACGATGGTTTGAACAACCGGACTCAGGCTGAGAAAATTTATCCTAAAAAAGGCAGTTTATTCGATGCTGAACTGTCTTGTTTGGACATTGTTTTGAATATGTCCATATGGAGTATATTTCATATAATATTTACCATAAAAGGGATGTTTTGTTTTGCAAATGTAACATTTCCTTTCTTGGATGGGGACGTTCAAAAGGCTGAGTCCTGCAGGGAATGCATGTCACAAATCCATTTTGCTAGAGCTTGACTAATATAAGCAAGGGGGTTTTGACAGAAGAAAACAAATCTAAAATCATACGCCATTATGTCCTAATTTCTAAATATAATATACTCCTACGTGTATATAAGTTGACGAATATTTGTTAATAAACTGAAAGGAATATTAGGTAACAGTAATATGATAAGTAATGGTTAGGTAAAAAAGAATGGTGGCTTTCGTCTGCTCTGACGTCAGCTCTATTGATACTTAACTCTGAATGTTGGGAGGGTTGAATATTTCTAAAGCCCACCAGTAGATTCTGTTGCCCGTCGGAAAGGTGGTGGTCCCTTTACAGTTTCTTAACCCTTTTTGTACCAAATGGAATCTTCCTCCTTATATATGGCAGGAGTCCATTTCAAAATGTAGGGATTTCAGATTGTGTTTTCTTCAAAATTTATTCGGAAAATGGCTGAACATTTTGCGAATAGTGTAGGCCCTGATCAGACGCCGCCTTCTGAGGCGTCTGATCTGGGCATGCACTGTTTGCCAGGGTGCCCGTTTAGGGGTTTCTGGTACAAAATGGGTTAAATAAATGATCTTATAGTCGGGGTCATTTCATATCAAGTTCATGAAAAGAGTTTCGGCGAGTTTCATAAATTTCATATCTAATGGCGACAAGTGTAAGATTGTGTCTGTCATATAACGATTTGAAATCGAGTTTTATCGCTGAAGAAGCTCAGAAGAATACAAAATTGCCGAGGACAGCGTCGAGACGTAACGCACAAATACTTTTTCTTTGTTTTAATTTTAGTCTAACGTCCCCATAAACACTATTAAGGTCATTTTGGAGACATTGCTTCCTATTTCGACGGACTTTTAATCGACATTTAGATCAAATGACATCTCAAGCCCTGTCGCCGAATGAAACCAATAGGGCTTATATGCAGAGACGGTCCGACTCGCACCACTTTGCCTGGGCAGGCTTAGACCTTTGACGCGGTTAACCAGTAATCATGTATGTTCGCTTTCAGCTGTGCGAAGAATTCTGTTGCTCGTCCAAAGGCGGTGGTTTCTTTGGAGGATCTTACACTCGTGGTCATTTTATATGAAAATTGTGGAACGAACCTTCGAGGAGTTTCATAAATTGCATATGAAACGGCCACGAGTTTGTCATATTACAATTTTAAATGGAATTTATCGCTGAATATGCTCAGAAGAATTTCAATATAAAACACAAGACTTTCAAGTCGCACCAGTACACGTGTGTGTGTGTGTGTGTGTGTGTGTGTGTGTGTGTGTGTGTGTGTGTGTGTGTGTGTGTGTGTGTGTGTGTGTGTGTGTGTGTGTGTGTGTGTGTGTGTGTGTGTGTGTGTGTGTGTGTGTGTGTGTGTGTGTGAATTCGGGTTTAACGTCGCTTTCAACAATTTTTTCATTCATATCACGACGGTGTCTGGTTGCGACAGGGAGCTCAACGCTCACTTTTATAGTGCTGCCTCACTGAAGTATCATGTCCCAAGACACATTACATGATACCACACCCAGTCACATTATCCTGACACTGGGTCGACCAGTCATAGCTCTACCGCGTAAATCTGAGTGCCAAGCGAGGAGCAGCTAGTACCATTGTTAACGACATTGGTATGTCGCGGCCCGGGATCGAACCCGTGTACTCCCGTTCCCCAGAGCGGACACTCTACCAACTGAGCTATCGGGGCCGGTTACCAGTACACGTGTGGTCTTACTATTAACCCATTTTGTACCGTAAACGCCAAAACGGGTAACTGGTTGGTTGGTTGATTTGAGGTTTAACGTCCCCGTCAACACTGTAAAGGTCAGTTGCTTCAAATTTTGTGGGTTTTTTACCCGACATTGAGATGAAATGACAATTCAAGCCCTGTCGCCCAATGAAACCAATAGGATTTATTAGCATGGACGGTCCGCCTCGCACCGCGATTCCTGGACAGGCTTAGATCCTCTAAGCGGTTTACCAGTACTAGTGTGCGGGCCGGATTCAGCTCTGCGTGGAAACATCATGCAGCCCATATATTTCTTCAAGCCCCTATTTGCGGGGGCTTAAAACGGGTAATTTGCAAACAGTACAGGTCCAGATCAGACGCCTGTCTGTTCAGGGCCTTCTATACACTGTTTACAAAATGTTCAGTCATTTTCAAAATAAAATTTGAAGAAAACACAACCTGACACCCTTAAATTTTGAAATGGTTTTGTGCTATATATAAGGTGGAAGATAACATTTGGTACAAAAATGGTTATTATTAATTGATTATCCTATATTACACAAGGTCACCCAATATTCAAAAATCATAAATCATTTTTTTAATTGCGTCAATTAATAAAATTGTCATTAATCAAGTAATTTCGTATTGGCCCAGTTACAGGTCCGAGGTCTGCTCTATTGGCCCGAGGCCGAAGGCCGAGGCCAATACAGCTGACCGAGGACGTGTAACTAGGCCAATACGAAATAATTTGATTAATAACATTATAATATTATATGACGTTATCCATTAAATAACAATGATGTTATATTGTGTGTTTGTGTGTCTGGTTTTCCTGTTTTGTGTGTAACTTCTTGTCATAAAATTTTTCTTTTCCTTTCAGACGCTTGACTTTTTGATTATATCAAGTAGATCACTCATGGTTTTCCATACATTAACGTTTGCTGAGTCTCGCATGTTCAAATAATTTCCGAGTGGCCATATCCATCTGTCTTATCATAATACTATACGCCCGTGAGGACATTCTAGGCATGTTACGCTATCCATTACGATTACACACCCGTGCCACATAGTGCATTTTTTCTCATCTCCAAAATGGCTACTTTTCTGATGAAAATTTGTGATATTTTTCTTACAAATATTGCAAACATAGGTTGTGGGTGCTCGTTATAACCGCCTCATTGAGGCGGTTCTAACGAGTACCCACAACCCATGTTTTGGAGCAAAAATAAGAAAAATAATGTATACCCCCGTAAACCCCAGTTGTCTCTGTATAAAGTGGGGTATAGGGGGTCTTCATTTCACGGACGTGTTCACGTGATGCGAGCATTTCCAAACCTGTTAATAGAGCTAAAAGAGTATGATAGAGAGTGGTAAAGTATGATAGTATAAAGTTGAGAAGAGCTAAAATATGGTTAAAGACACACTTTACTTGCGATCTAGTGCTTGCCTTGACTGTGTCAAGGTTAACAGCTTCTGGAAGGGCGTTCCAGTGGACAATTGCCGGTGGAAAGAAAGAGAACTCAAAGAAGTCAATTCCAGTATGTATAGCTGTTGGTAGGTTTTAGAATGACCGCGCTTGGATGTCCTCCTGTTGGGTTTGATGTAATCAGGGAGGAGAACGGCAACTCTTTTAAAACAGACAAAGGCTTGCATCTACAGCACGTCTTTGCTCTAGAGATCTCCAGCCTAAAGCAAGCTTCAACCATTGCCAAAACACTGGCTCTGGGTTCAAAGTTATAGGTTGTCCGCCGCTGGACTTTCTCAAGTTGTTGCATTTTGTCTTAGAGGTAAGCATCCTAAACAGCCGCGGCATATTCAAGCTGTTGCCGAACCAGGATGTTATGGACGGCCTCCCTCATAACAGACATCTTGGTTTTTACGTTCACCATGGTGAATCCGAACGTTTTGTAAGCAGAGGTGACAGACCTGCCAATGTGGGAGCCCCATGACAGATCACTGGCAATATCAACTCCAAGATACTTGGCACAGCTGACAGTCTCCAGGACCATGAAGTTTATAGATCGTGCCTTGGTCCTGCCACCTGTATCATCGGTTGAACATATCTCAGTCGGCCTCCCACACAGACAGTTTGCCTAGATCCCTTTGAAGGACTCAACAGTTGTCATCCGCTTCCTTCATGGTGAGATAAAAAGCCGTATCAACTGCAGAGTCGCACCTGTGATGTCTCCTAATGAGGCGTTTGATTTCATGTTTCATATCCCCAAAACACGCCTATATAATTTTGACCCCCTCGAACCCCACTTTTATATAGAGAAACTGGGGTTTACAGGGGTAAACCGTATTTTTCTTATTTCTGTTCTAAAATATAGTGTGTGGGTACTCGTTAGAACCGCCTCGATGAGGCGGTTCTAACAAGTACCCACACTCTATATTTTGAGCAGAAATAAGAAAAATATCACAATTTTTCATCTTAAAATTTTCATTTTTTCAGCGATAAAGGTTACAATGTATTGGTATAGGCGTGTTTTCGTAATGTCCAGGGTAGTGACTGCTTGTCACTGATAAGCTTGGTAGGTATGCACTCCCAGTGTTTAAGTGAACCATGTCAGACTTGCCAACATAGTTGGTTAGGAATCTGTCCTGGAAGTTCTTCATGCTGGATTTCAACTTGGTCCACCCGTCAAATGTTATTGCAATGAAAAAAAAAAAAAAAAAAAAAAAAAACACGGATGCTCGTTATTCCTGCATAACGTACGATTCCAATGGCAAAGTATGACAAAAACAACAGCTCCATATACATTCTACAAGTTTGACATTTTAGCAAATGATGACGAGTGTTTGAAATATTACTTGGAAAAAAAAAAAGTAAAACGATTATATATTTTTTTTTTTTCAAGATCGACAAACTTACATCCTTCATGTGCTAAGCACAACTAGTTAACGGTTTTTTTTTCTTATTTTTCTGCGAATAAGGCTTGGCATTACACTTGAATCGTCAGCTCGGCAACACTGCGAGAAACATGAAATACCATCTTTAAAAAAATCAAAGCACTGACAGCACTAGTGGTAGATTATCTCTGAGTTTAGACAGTCAGTTTAACCCTTAACCCTTATCCTGCTGAGTTTATAATTTTGTCACACCCATCTCTGACAATCAACCAATCAAATTAGCCCGCATCTGATCTGGAACTACATTGTTTGCAAAGGTACGGGTTGTCCTGAACAGCGGGATAAAGGTTTTGATCTCCCCGTACATCAACCATAGTGCAGTTTATATTTTACTTTTCGTCCTTTGAGATCAGCGTGGATATTCTGAGAAATCAGAAATAAATTATTGGTTTAGACTCATATTCTAGACAGGTTTTTAATTATTTGGACCCCATTTTGATTTATATCAGTCTTTGTATCGGCTGCCTATTCGAAATTCGCAAAATTGCAGTATGTTTCATCTGGCTTTCTTTGCCGGATCATTACAGGGTCACTGATGAGGCTTTATTAGCCGAAACTACGTAGTATGACCCATCTTCTTTCTTATGAATGTTTTCATTGCTCTTAAAGGAACTCATTTTTTATTTTTATTTAATTTCTGTTTTGTAAGCAAACAATATAGACCCTGATCAGACGCAGCGTTTTGTGGCGTCTGATCTGGGTCTACAATGCTTGGCAAACCCAACACATAATTCAAGTCTAGATTCTGCAGATAATCTCCTTTGAGCTCACATCGATATGAATAGCGAGACTATTTTCTATAAATAACTGTGACATGGATTTCCTGTAAATCACTGATAGTCACTAAAGACCTTATGTTCTTAGTAATTTTGAGTCGAATGACAAACAATCGACATACACACACACACGCGCACGCACTCACGCACACAGGCACCAAAATAAATAAATAGATAAATAAATAAGTAAAGTAAATAAATAATGCAGGAACTGAAAACTCCAGTCGACTCATGCATCTTGTTTTCATTTCAAGGACGCATTTCCGATTTGATTCCGCTTGCACATCAAAACCCAAAGGAAGAATAAAATGATCTCGTCGTAATATATAAGTGTCGAAATATTCCAACATATTTACGTTTGAATAAAAATGCATTTGGCAGAAGTAAACAATGTTTGTTTGTTTGCTTGTTTTTTTTTTTTTTTTTTTTGTTGTTGTTGTTGTTGTTTTTTGTTTTTTGATTGAGGTTTAACGCCCCCGTCAACACTGTAAAGGTCATTTTGGAGACGTTGCTTCCAATTTTGTTGGACTTTTACCCGACATTGAGATGAAATGACATCTCAAGCCTGCCGCTCAAGGAAACCAATAGGGTTTATAAGCATGGACGGGCCGACTCGCACCGCTTTGCCTGGGCATACTTAGATCCTCTAAGCGGTTTACCAGTACTCGTGTGCGGGTAGGTTTCAGCTTTGCGTGGAAGCATCATGCAGCCCATATATTGCTTCAAGCCCCGATGGGCGGGGGCCGTGCATTACCCTTGAATCGTCAGCTCGGCAACACAGCGAGAAACATGTAACAACCATCGTTAAAAAAAAAATCAAAGCACTGACAGTACTAGTGGGTAGATTATCTCTGGGTGTAGGCTGAAAAATGGACTTTATAGAGGATCTTACATGAGTGCTTATGTATTATTGAATTTATTAAACGAGTTGAGAAAAAGGGATACAATGCGAGGCTTTGCCGAGCATTTTATCCCTTTTCTTCAACGAGTTTAATAAATTCAATAATACATGAGCACGAATGCAAGATTCTTTTTATCATATGACATTTAAAACGCATTTTATTCACGATTGTTTACAAAAATGTCAATATTCCACCGTTAGTAAATGCGACGTCGTTAAGGACGTCGTACATGTAACGCTACGGGACGTATCTAGCTAATTTGCATATTGAATCCACTAGTGGATTATCGAATTTATTACATGACGTTATAACACTCTCAGACGCGACGTCATATGATAAAAACAGTTAATTTAACTCTTAACCTTTAACCTGCTGAGTTTGCAATTTTGCCACACCATTCTCTGACTATCAACCAATCAAATTAGCCCGCATTTGACCTAGAACTACATTGTTTGCAAAGGTACGGGTTGTCATGAACAGCGGGATAAGGGTTTAATTTCTGTTTTGTAAGCAAACAATATAGACCCTGATCAGACGCAGCGTTTTGTGGCGTCTGATCTGGGTCTACAATGCTTGGCATACCCAACACATGATTCCAGTCTAGATTCTGCAGATAATCTCATTTGAGATCACATCGATAGGAATAGCGAGACTATTTTCTATAAATAACTGTGACATGGATTAAAGACCTTATGCTCTTAGTAATATTGGGTCGAATGACAAACAATCGACACACACACACGCACACGCGTACACACGCACGCACACAGGCAGCAAAATAAATTATCATATGACGTCGTTGATAAGCAGCGGATAACGTCGTGTAATAAAAATCGTATGACCACACATGTAATAACACTTTGGCGGGATTAAGTAACGTCATGACGACGTCCATGTCAACAATGCTCTTTTCGTAGAAAACTTGTCAAATTAAAAGGCGATAAAATCCAATTTAAAGTAGTCATATGATATAGAGAATCTTACACTCGTGGTCATTTCATATGAAATTTATGAAATTTCATATGAAATGACCACTCGTGTAAGATCCTCTATAAATAAATAAATAATGCGGGAAATGAATCATGCATCTTGAAAATCTCCTGCCTTTTTTCATTTAAAGAACGCATTTCCGATTTGATACCGCTTGCACATCAAAACCCAAAGGAAGACTGAAATGATGAAATGATTTTCTACGTGTCGCAATAATCACCCCGCCCATCGGGGCTTGAAGAAATAGATGGGCTGCATGATGCTTCCACGCAGAGCTGAATCCGATCCGCATACGAGTACTGGTAAAGCGCTTAGAGGATCAAAACCTGCCCAGGCAAAGCGGTGCGAGTCGACCCGTCCATGCTTATAAACATTATTGGATTCATTGGACGGCAGTGCTTGCGATGTCATTTCATCTCAATGTCGGGTAAAAGTCCCATAAAATTGGAAGCAACATCTCCAAAAATGACCTTTACCGTGTTAACGGGGACGTTAAACCTCCAATCAAACAAACAAACAAACTTGTCGCAATAAATAGAAGTGTCGAAATATTCCAACATATTTACCTTGTATGCAGAACGTTTGAATAAAAATGCAGAAGTAAACAATGTTTGTTTGTTTTTCTTATTTTTTTATTTTTATTTTTTTTGTTTTTTTGTTTATTGAATTGAACACTGTTAAGGTTGCTTCCAATTTTGTGAGACTTTTACCCGACATTGAGATGAAATGACATCTCAAGCCCTGCCGCCCAGTGAAACCGAAAGGATATATGCAGTTGACGGTCTGACTCGCACTACTTTGCCTGGGCAAGCTTAGTCCTTCTAAGCGGTTTACCAGTACTCATGTATGGTCAGTTTCAGCTTTGCGTGGAAGTACCATGCAGCCCAATCTATTTCACCACAACAAATATAACATTCTTTCGTGGAGATTGATCAGGAAATCTTTTCTACGGTCATTCTCTCCCTTCCGCTGTTTAAAGAAGGGCAGTTGTCAGTTTCTCTCTGTACTGGTTAACGGCTTACGTATAAGGAAACGTGTGGATAGGTAAACTGACCGGCTCAAGAATGACCTAAAATAGTGTGGACTTGGCCGTTAACCCTTTTTGTACCAAATGGAATCTTCGTCCTTATACATAGCAGGAGTCCATTTCAAAATTTAAGGGTGTCAGGTTGTGTTGTCTTCAAAATCTATTTGAAATCTGGCTGAACGTTTGGCAAACTGTGTTGGCCCTGATCAAGCGCCATGTTCTGCCGCATCTGATCTGGACCTGCACTGTTTGCCAACTACCAATTTTGGGGTTTCCAGTACAAAATGGGTTAAACTCCAATACAAATCCACAACAAATATATTATAAGTCAAGTATTGAAAACTCTTGCGGGAAAATATTTAAAGCGTCTTTAATTCCGAAAAAAAAATCTGTCATTATTGATTCAACGACGAAGAGTTCACGTAGAAACCATATAAAGTATCATACCTTTTACGTAACAGGGCGGCAACCAGAATATAATTACATGTATGTAAAAATGACACCGTGTAGGTGTAGAAGTAAACTTAGCCAGGGCACAGCTAAACCTACAAGAGTATACATGTGACCTGGGAAAACTCAGATCAGTCCGTCTGAAAAGTCTTCAATTATTGCTTTCTGAATAGCCCATATACTATAGAAGGCTCAGGCGAACAGTGAAGCCTCGGAGCAGACTGCACATGCGCGCTAGCTGATCTGAACATTCCCTGTTCGCGCGGGGTATCTTCAAGGTTTATCATGCAGGGGCTAAGATATTATAAATTGCATGATGAAAGCATTTTGATACGTTTTCAGGCGGACTGTTTTTTTTTTTTTTTTTTCAAAATAGCAACATTCGGTGGGCGATTTCGATAAAAATGTAGCTTCGGACAGCGATTAGAATAGCTCGACCATTTTACTACATACACAGTCGAACTTCAATGGCTCGAACCCTTTTGGGACCATGAAACTTTGTTCGAGACAGCGGTAGTTCGAGCCACTGAGGTTACATTCAGAAGGCATAACGAGATACTTTTAGACATCTTTTCGGTGTTCTATTATGAAAATGTATGCTGTGTGTACTCATTAGAATCGCCTCATCGAGGCGATTCTAATGAGCACGCACAGCATACATTTGCAAGATAAAAGACTAAAATCTCCTTAATCATCCCCCACTATTTCTCATGTAGAGGATTTCGCTAGGGGCTCAAGAATGGGTTCGACCCATCAATGGTAAACGAGCCATCGGTGTTCGAGCCATCGAAGTTACCTGGATACAAATTCGTCATCAGCAAAGTAAAGCGACTGTGCTTAGTAACTTTATGTCGACTGACAATCAATCGACCTAAAACTATGTCGACTGACAATCAATCGACCTAAAACTATGTCGACTGACAATCAATTGACCTAAAACTATATCGACTGACAATCAATCGACCTAAAACTATGTCGACTGACAATCAATCGACCTAAAACTGTGTCGACTGACAATCAATTGACCTAAAACTATGTCGACTGACAATCAATCGACCTAAAACTATGTCGACTGACAATCAATCGACCTAAAACTATGTCGACTGACAATCAATCGACCTAAAACGTAAAAGTGTATCAAAGTCAAAAGACAGTACGGGTAAGGGTTGTTAGGCCTCGGTTGTGTCCTGGACACAGCATATGAAAGGCGGGCCAAATCCTCTCCTTTTGCTACCTTTAGCCTTTCTCTAAATAAATCGTGAACCCATTCACTGTCGGGTGAATAATGAGAGTTTTCAAGTGACCGGCCCAAACGATGCTCGAATTCATAGCCTTCTAAACAGCAATTCAGCGCTCTGACGGCTAGGCCACGGAGATCGATTTCTTTTCCATAACACGGGTGGACAACAGGGGAGCTATCGCGAAATCGCATCAACGTAATTTTGTTCCCACGACATTTCCGGGAACTCTCGCGTTAGTTCCTAGGACCTGAAAATGGTAAACAAAGGTAGGTTCCCTTGTGTGTTTTGATTTATTGTAGAAGAATGAGAAAATAATATAAAGTTTTGGCGATGCTAAGCCATGTAAAAATGATTTACCTTTCTAAGCAGGCCGAAAAAACTATTGAAAAAATCATTGATGAAAGTAGGCAACCGTAACAAAATCGAACACAGGGTAATCTGACTTTAGTTTTATGTGAGCACGAAAGTATGAAAGCAATATTTTTGTAAGTTTTCGCTTGGAACGAAATCCTTTGGTGCATATTCTGGGTATGTCAGCCCTAATTATCATTTATGTGTAAAAAAATTATCACTGCATGTACAATGAAGGGATAATGCCGCATATTTTCAGACGGAGTAGCTCCCACATAATCGCGGCAGCTCCCGAAACACGCTCTAGTTCCCAAGAGTCTATCAGATACGAAGTCTGTCACATCTGGCCATTTACTCAGTTAGGCGGTTCGCTAAATTTAGCAAAATAAAATTAATGGATGATTTCTTAAATGATAA
This sequence comes from Lucinisca nassula, assembly GCA_963580285.1. Classification (NCBI taxonomy): domain Eukaryota; kingdom Metazoa; phylum Mollusca; class Bivalvia; order Lucinida; family Lucinidae; genus Lucinisca; species Lucinisca nassula. Next base: position 163,896,729 of record OY757015.1, on the reverse strand, counting down.
AGACGAAAAAATCTCATCTGCAACTATCAAACTGATTTTTCGTCCCCGCCCATGGGAGTTCGGAGAAATAGATTGGTGCTTCCACGCAGAGCTGATACAAAGTGGTGTGAGTCAGACTCTCCAAAGAATATAAGTCTTTAGGTTTCTTTGGGTGGCAGGGCTTGAGATGTCATTTCATCTCAATGTCGGGTAAAATCCAATCAAAATGGAAGCAGCGTCTCCAAAATGACATACACAGTGTTGACTGGGACGTTAAACCTCAAATAAAACAAACAAAATCCTCCCAGGGTGACCACTTTTCTGAAAACAAAATTCGGGGCTATTCTCCAAACACTGCCGGAAATTCAATTTTATGACTCAAATTACTCTACATGTAACCAGTTTTCGCTCTTTTTGACATTATTTACAATAGAAAAATCGCAACAATGCCATTAGAAGGTAGAAAAACACATTTTTTAAGTTATGGGCTATCAAATATTTGTCCGGGCTTTCGGCCTGATTGTTATATTTCCAGAACAGTCGGTGATTTTACAGACTGATGGTCGCTCTGTGGACCCCACCCCGAACCCTATTTGTTTCTTCTTGAAACATCAGGGTAGAAAAAGGCTCTGGATCGTTTCACTTTTCAATTTGTGTAGGTATTGTGAAAAAGGATTTTGTAAGTTCTGGTAGCGTGAGGTTTGGTTCGGTGGGTCTGGGTGATGCATTACTGTTTAGGGTAGGGCATCATGATAAATTAATCATGAATCATTAGTTTTACCAGTTTATTTATTTAAATTTTCTAGAACAACTATAGACTTTGGTCTAAAGAAAAGGAGTGTAGTAGCTCATTGGTTAGTGTACTTGCCTATGGTGCTATAGGACCCCGTTTCGATTCCCGACAGTGTTAGTAAAACTGCGGTGTCAGAACACGTTTCGCTTGTAGGGATAAGTGCCACAAAGTACACCGTCCTTCGAATCGGACCGTTACTGGAGCCCCCCCCCCCCCCCACCCCCGTGCAGGGAGAATCATCCCATGTGCAGGTGAAAGATCCTTACCGTAATTAAATGGTTACTGAGTAGGCTTCCATCATGCAAATCTGGAGTGTATGTTATTTACACCTGCCGAATATGCCCGAAAGGGCGTAGGCAGGATGGATAGATAGTGAGTGAGTGTTAGAGTTCCACCAAAAGCTTAGGTCACACGGAGACGGAACCTCGGTTTAAAGACTCATCCGAATGTCTGGAGAAGCCCGGGATCAATCCTGCGATCCTTGGTTTACAGGCCACGCAGTAGCGTAACCACTACACCACGGAGGCTTCTGATAGATAGATAGATAGATAGATAGATAGATAGATAGATAGATAGATAGACAGATAGATAGATAGATAGATAGATAGATAGATAGATAGATAGATAGATAGATAGATAGATAGATAGATAGATAGATAGATAGATAGATAGATAGATAGATAGATAGATAGATAGATAGATAGATAGATAGATAGGGAAACGTTCTAATACTTTATTAGTTATTTCATTTGGATTAATATTGAGATTAATGCCTATTTTATTCAAGTATCATGCAGATATTATTGACGATATATTTAAGATTTACTTACTTTATCATATCAGAAATCATTCAAATGTTATTAGAAACCGTTGACTGGATGTATAACTTAGTAGAATATGACAATTTGAGGAGGATACGTTTTCTTCACCGCTTAAAATCTCTAAAATTAATGGTTACGGCCCGCAGTTCTCATTGGTGAATATAGACCAGGTTTGTGATGTCACGGGATTTCGCTCTATTAGACCAATTACTTTGCCTTAAAATCCTGTTATATTTCATTCTTGTAACAATGAGTCATTTATGTGATGCTAGCGGTTGCCTGGTGGTTTAAATCGACATATAATCTAATCTAAAAAAACACTCATTACGATAACTCACCCGTGCGACTTAGTGCATTTTTCACATCTCTAAAATGGCTACTTTTCTGATGAATATCCTTGATATTTTTGTTATAAACGTTCAAAACATATGTTGAGGGTGCTCGTTAGAACCGCCTCATTAAGGCGGTTCTAACGAGTACCCACAACCTATGTCATGGAGTAGAAATAAGGAAAATAATGTTTACCCCCCTAAACCCCAGATTTCTCTATATAAAGTGGGGTTTAGGGGGGTCTTTATTTCACGGACTTGTTCACGTGATGTCTCTCAAGGTGATGGAATGATAAACTCGTGGGAACTAGAGCGTGTTTTGGGAGCTGATGCGACGATGGGGGAACTACTCCGCCTGAACATTTTTGCATCACGCCTTCACAGTACATGAACTGATAAAACTGTTTAAATTTAAATGATTAATTAGCGCCGACACACCCAGAATTTGTGACAAAATATCTCGTTCTAAGCGAAAATATACAAAACAGTTGCATCATTCATTCGTGTTGACATAAAACTTTAGTCAGAGAACCCTGTGCTCGATTTTGTTACGGCCGCCAACTTTCATCAACGATTTTTTCAATATTTTTTTCGTTTTTACATGGCTTAGCATTGCCGAAGTTTTTTATATTATTCTCTCATTCCTCTTCAATAAATCAAAACACACAAAGGTACCTACCTTTGTTTACCATTTCCAGGCCCTAGGAACTGTCGCGAGAGTTACCGAATGTGTGGTTGGAGCAAAATTACGTTGACGCGATTTCCCCTGTTGTCCACCCGTGCATAAAAAAAGCTGCTCTGAATGTTTTTTTTTTTTTTTTTTTTCTGACGAAAAGAGCTCGCTCCTCCGCAAATACTTCTTCTGTTCGTAAGAGATACTAAATATATCTGAAGATCACCAGAAAAGGTACTTATCGCATTGACGTGCACCAAAAGCTCCGGAGAGCCCGCGCATGCGCACATCTCTCCGGAGCAACTGCTGCTCGCAGACATGTAGTGAGGACCTTGAGGAAGCTTCATGCAAGAAGACATGTATAGTAAAATTCCACTATTAAGACCAACTGAAATTAAGACTTAATTCTGCTTTAAAAAGCTTATTTTGAAGGCTTCACTTAAGTTTTCTTTGTGCTTTCTGCCCATAGTGTCCTCTGGGCATGGACAACCGTTGGGACTGTTCAAAAGTGGTCTTAATATAGGAATTTTACTGTATCTAGTCATATTGATCGTGTATCTCATAAATAAATACCCTTTACACATGAACCGGCTATATTGTTGGGTCGATTGTTTGTCAATCGACCCAGGATTTAATAAGCACAGATACTTTTCGGTGTTGATGTCCACGTGACTACATGTATCTCTGATTTGTAGGAAAACCAGGTAACCGTTATTTATAGAAAATAGCCCCGCTATTCTTGTCGATGCGGGAGAAGGTTATCTTTTGAACCTGGACTGGAATCATGGGTTGGGCTTGGCAAACAGTGTAGACCCAGATCAGACGCCGCAGAATGCGGCGTCTGATCAGGGTCTATACAGTTTGTGTCATATAGGAATTTAAGGGTTAAACAAAACAGTCTGAGTCTCAGTTCAGGACTATTTTCCCATCTCAAATACTCAAATACAATCGACCCACCAGTGTTGTAAATGCTTTGATTTAAATAGTGCCCATGCCCACTAAAAGTGGATTTTTGTTATTTTGTTTAATTTGAGTTTAACGTCCTCGTCAACACTATTTAAGTCAGTTTGGAGATGTTGCATCCAGTTCTGTGGGACTTTTATCCGACACTGAGATGAAATGACCTCTCAAGTCCTGCCGCCTAATTAAACCCAAAGGCTTACATGCCTTGGACGGGCTTACTAACATCACATTGCCTGGGAAGGCTTAGTCCGTCTATATATGCGGTTTACCAGTACTCATGTGTGGTCACTTTCAGCTGTACGTGGAAGCACCGTGCAGCCTAGCCTCAAAGTACGGGGCGAACTTGTAGGTCGATTGTAGCTGGACTGGGTAAATAATTGTGGAAGTCGACTCATATAGCCCTGTACTTAAACCAAACAGTGAAAACACTGATTAGACGCCGCTTTCTGTGGCGTCTGATCTGTTTCTACACTGTTTCTTGATGTTCAAGCACATAAGTCCAGTCCATACGTTACAGATAAGTTGAGATAGCCCTCTTTAACCATACTCTGGCATCACAACAATAAGAATATCCCGGCTATGAAAAACCAGACAAGTTCATACAAATGCATCATCAGTGATAGTCACGCGGTCATTTCATATTCATATACAATAAAACTCATATATTAAGACCACCTTTAGGAATGTTCAAAAGTGGTCTTTCAGGCCACTTTTGAACAGTCCCAAAGGTGGTCTCTGACCAGAGGACACTGTATGCGGAAAACATAAAACAAGAAGAACTGCAACCTACAAAATAAATCATTGAAATCAGAATTTATAGTCTTAATTTTTGGTGGTCTTAATAGCGGAATTTCTCTGTTGAACCTGTTTGTTGGTTAAAATATAGACACTGTTACATATGGGTTTACAATGTCCCGCAAACCCCCATGCTGACAAGACAACCGAGCATGATCCCTGACAGGTGTACGGACAGCTGTGGGGTAAGGCACAATAAAGATGTTATATGGAAGACATAAATTATTAACAGTAACTATTCACAACAATACGAACACTAAACATTACATTTATTCGCCTCTATAATCGTTTCACAGCGCACGCCCCGAAAGCAAGTCTACGTTTTGTGCTCGAGACGGCGACGTGAAAATTATAGATAAACGAACAACAAAAAATAAAAAAACGCGACTGGCCAGATATAAGTCCACTTAGGGTGAACTTGGGTCGACGCGCTAGTGTATTGAGACTTAAACTCATGTCGGCTATAACTGTCGACTTGACTACACTGTCAGTTTGATTCCACTGTCAATTGACTTCACTTCACTTCACTGTCAATTGACTTCATGTTCAATTTGACTTCAATGTCAATTGATTTCACTGACAATCTGACTTCTCACCCAACTTGTCGTTATGACCTCGACGGTCTGTTTAACTGATCCTGCCCGCCTTTGCAGGTTATCTGAACCGTTGCGTCGTACTAGTACCTGCTCCTATTGGACAGGGAGCAGCAGGTCACCACACGTCATTGTGCCGTCCAATATTCTTTCTATGGCTCGTCACGATGTTGTGGATACACGTTAACAATCGACCTGCTGCTTGTATAAGGTCTATTTTTCGGGGTATTTATATCTATGAATACTACAGGAAAATTATGCATACCCCGTGCTAGCTCGCTAAGCATGGTATTCTCTGTCATGCAGGATAGTGACAATGGTATATGTTATAGGTAGCGCTTTGGTGGTAAGAAGTCCAATGTGCAGACAGGTGTGCTAGACGAGTCCAGCAGAAGAAAAGGTGCAAAAAGGATCAAGTATCTGACTCCTGTGACAGCTATGGCCTCGCAATCAGCATAAAAAATGAAAAAGAGGTGGTTTATCATGACTTAAAGGAGCCCACCATCATAAAGGTCAAAGATTGCAATCTGTAGACAAGTTCACCTACTTTAGAAGCACACTGTCAAGAGCCGTGCACATTGATGATGACGTTAATACCTAGCTCCGCATATGGCGGACCACGTGGTAGTGTTTGGAATCGAAGTGGAGTCAGGTTTGACACAAAGCTGAGAGTCAACAGAGCTGTGGTGCTGCCAACACTTTATGCATGCGAAACGTGGACAGTTCATTACGATAACACATCCGTGCAACAAAATACATTCTTTCCAATCGCAAAAATGGTGAATTTTTGCGATTGACCTTGTGTGATATTATTCTTATTTGTACTCCAAATATAGGTTATAAGTGCTCGTTAGAACCGCCTAGATGCGGTGGTTCTAACGAGTACCCACAACCTATGTCTTGGATCAGAAATAAGAAAAATATTGTTTGCCCCCGAACACCCCAGTTTTCTCTATATAAAGTGGGGTTTAGAGGGGTGTTCATTTCATGCACTTGTTCATGTGATGTTACCAACGGCATATCAAAAGACTGGACCACTTCCATACAAACTATCTTATAAAGATTAAGTGGCGAGACAGGATTCCAGACACAGAAGTCCTGAAAAGGGCAGGGATGTAGAGTATACACTCTTTCCTGAAACTTGCAACCCCGATCAGCGGAGGTTTGAGAAATAAATTTGGTTGCATGATGCGTCCGCGCAGAGCTGAAACCGACCGAACACGAGTACTAGTAAAGCACTTCGATGGTCTAAGCCTGGCCAGGCAAAGTTGTACGAGTCAGACCGACCCTGGTTAAAAAAAACAGGGTATCGTTGGGCAGTAGGGATTGAGATGTTATTTCGTCTCAGTGTCGGATAAAAGTTCCACACAATTGGAAGCAGTGTCTCCAAAACCTAGTAAATACTGTTGACGGGGACGTAAAACCTCAACTCAAACAAATGATGGAAATGGACAGCCCAGGATGCCAAAGAAATTTCTCCATGGAAAAAAAACAGAAATGATGGTGGTAAGAAGAAGCGATAGCCTCCCTAAAGTGACGCCTCATGAGTAGGGGTGCTAGCGAATATGAGGCGAGAAAAAAATACAGTGAAGCCGTGCAGAAACGTGCACAGCGCAAATCGAGATCTAAGGTATCACAGAGCTGTCTTCCTCTGGCCTCTGTTGTTCCATCTGCAACAGGCAATTTAGAGCTAGAATTGGTCTCAATAGCCATCTCAGAACACACAGATAGTAACATTTCTCACATGTGATTAAGGTTACTTGTCAGAAGAACTATTATTACAATACCTACTTAATATTAAACATTCTTGTACCAAATGGAATCTTCCTCCTTATATATAGCAGGAGTCTATTTCAAACATTAGGGGTGTCAGGTTGTGTTTTCTTCAAAATTTATTTAGGAGCCTCTGTGGCGCAGTGGTATATGCTACTCGCCTTGTAAACTAGGGGTCGCAAGATCGATCCCGGGCTTCTCCTGGTTTTCGGATGAGTCTTTAAACCGAGGTCCCGTCTCCGTATGACCTTTGCTGTTGGTGAGACGTAAAACTGAAAACACTCACTCACTCTTCAAAATTGATTTGGAAAACGGCTTAACATTTTGCAAATAGTGTATGCCCTGATCAGACGCCGCGTTCAGCTGTGTCTGATCTGGGTCTGTACTGTTTGCCACTTACCCGTTTAGAGGTTTCTGGTACAAAAAGGGTTAAGATAAAACTCATTGACACTATTTTTTCATCTTTCTGGTACAAAGATAGATTGTGGGTGCTTGTTAGAACCACCACATTGAGACGATTCTAACGGGTATCCCCAATCTGTTAGCAAAAATAAATTACTGTACACCACTGCGAACCCCACTTTTTCCTATTTCAACATGAAAACATGCCAATAATTTTGACCCCCTTGAAACCCACTTTTATATAGAAAAAACACTAAGGTTTACAGGGGTAAAACTTATTTTTCTTATTTCTGCTCTAAAATATAGATTGTGGGTAATCGTTAGAACCGCCTCGATGAGGCGGTTCTAACGAGTACCCACAAATTATATTTTGAGAAGAAATAAGAAAAATATCATAAGTTTTCGTGTGATTCTTTTTTCGGTAAAGTTAACAATGCATTTGTATGGGCGTGTTCTCGTAATGTAAAGTGGGGTGTGCCGGGGTAATAATTTATTTCATGGACGTGTTAACGTGATGTTTTCCTTTCTATATCAAATATTCGATATGATTGATATAATATTTTATTACGGGTGCGTGTTTTGTCAACTCTCTGACGTCACTGACCTAGATTTGTTATTTTCCTATGAATGAATGCGTCACGACTTTAAGTATAATAGCTCAGGATAACCATATCAAAATCAGGTGACTTGCGAAGGACACTTGACAATCGTCTTAGGTTCATGACTAACCAATCCCCACTCCACAACCCCATCCCTGTTCTCGCCTCTAGAAGTACGAATGTCACATAAAGGCTGTAAGCCGGATTTTGTTTTGTTGGTTCACAGAAACTGGATAGAAAAATCAGTTTGTTATAACCGAGTGATGCTTGCATTTTGAGTTTTGGATTTTGAACCCTTTATTTTCAATCATTTTTTTTTGTTTATGTTACTTTTGACCACTCATTCTTTCCTATATTCCTTGTATCTTATTCCCTGTTTTCTCGCTCTCCCTTTTCCCACTCCATCCTCGCAATCACTCCAGACACTTCTCACACAAAACTTGATCCTAATCCGTATCTTTTGCATATAGTGAGGCCGTTCCGGGGAAAGCGAGTGAGGTTTTTTAGGAAGAAAGGGATTGGAGTAAACGCATGGTGTATTAATGAAAGTCATTTGACGTGTCACCAGTAACAATTCTGAGAACGAGGAACGAGACATGTATAAATAATAAGTTACCTTAATATTTTCTGACATAGTTTTCTTTTCTATTTGTTGTTGCTCTCTGAAGCCTTCCCAGAAGGGGGCGGCGGGCAGGGGTGGGGGTGGTGGTTGGGGTTGGTTTTTGATCCTCAGCTCCATTAAGCTTTTGGCCGATTCTCCCCAGATCTTTAGACATTATATTCCCTGCACTCCGAAAATGTGCTTGATCCGCAGCTCTCTTAAATAAGTACCAGTTCTCCCCAAATTCTCTAAACATATTTTTTTTTCTCCCCAGGTGGTAGGGCCTCTTTTCTGTCCCGGTCAAGTCTGATACCAAGTGCCAACGCATTAGCAGATCAGAGACGGCCCAAATTTCAAAGGGCCATAACTACAAAAGAAATAAAAAACAGAGTTGTGTTTTTGTCTTCTGCGCATCGTATAATTCATAATAATTGGGGTTAATTTTTTGTAGTTTCGTGGTTAAAGAGTTTTCCAATATTCAAAGGGCTATAACTAAATCAAAGCACTGACAGCACTGGTGGGTCGATTGTCTCCGAGTGTAGATTTGGAACGAGGACTTACACTTAGACATTTAACCCTTAAATTCCTGTGCTGTAAGCAAACTATATAGAACCTGATCAGACGCTGTAATTTTTTGTCGCTCACCCTTAAATTCCTGTACTGTATTCAAACAGTGTAGACCCTGATCAGACGACGCATTCTGCGGCGTCTGATCTGGGTCTACACTGTTTGCCAAGCCCAAACCATGATTCCAGCCCAGATTTTACAGATAACCCTTTTACGCAACACGCTGAGCTAACTCTGCTATTTTCTATAAATAAGTTACATTGATTTCGATAGTCACGTGGACAACAGCACGAATTCAGTTTCAGTCCTTTATAACATTGGGTCGATTGTAAACCAATCGACCCAAAAAGTAGCTAACACAGAGGTATAGATACTGTCTTCTGCACCTCCCATAATGATGCTTTTTAATTGTTTTTGTTGGGGTTTACTTGAACGACGCGTCAACCAATGTGGGTCATTGAGTATCGTTTCCCAGAGAGAGAGAAGAGACAGCAGATGAGCTTAAAGTGAATGACAGGGGAGAAAGATGAGATGAAAATGAATGACCAACATCCCCTCTACCCTTACTTGCCGCGTCAAATGTAAACAGATATCAGTTGGACGCCGCAATAACACAATACACACGATACATTGGCCTCACCTTGTTTGTTTGATTTGAGGTTTAACGTCCCCGTCAACACAGTATAGGTCATTTTGGAGACGTTGCTTCCATTTTTTGGGGACTTTTACCAGGCATTGAGATGAAATGACATCTCAAGCCCTGTCGCTCAATGAAACCATTAGGATTTATAAGCATGAACGGTCCCCCTCGCACCGCGGTTCCTGGACAGGCTTAGATCCTCTAAGCGGTTTACCAGTAGTAGTGTGTGGACGGTTTCAGCTCTGCGTGGAAGCATCATGCAGCCCATTTATTTCTTCAAGCCCCGATGGGCGGGGGCGGTGGCCTCACCTAACCACCCCCACTAAAGATACTAATAAAGTTTCATGAAAGTACAGTGAAATTCCGCTATAATAAGACCACCTAAAAATAAGACAAATTATGCATTTAAAATCATATCTAGAAGGTTTCAGGTACATTTTCTTTGTGTGTTCAGCACCCAGTATGCTATAGTGGGAGGCCACCTATGGAACTTTTCAAAAGTGGTCTTAAAGGCCACGTTTGAAAGTCCCATTGGTGGTCTTAATATAGGCATTTTACTGTATCTCATACTGTTTTCAAGTTACTCCACCGATACGAGTAAATACCCTAGATCACAATCTTCAATAACTGCAGAAGTTTTGGTTCTCTGTAAAGTTGCACGAAAAATATTCAAGTTAGAGAGCGTATACGACAAAATCACTAATTTCAATGTTCAAAGGGCAATTATGCTCATTACTAAAAATGTAGTATAGCCAAAGCTATGGTTCTTGTTCTTGTATTCTTCACGTCGTCTCATGGGCATTACATTTCTATGAAATTTCATGAAAATGAATTTAATGATGCGGACACGATAACGAGACGCACAGAAAATACAGAGGCCGGCCTCGGTAGCTCAGTCGGGTGCGCGTCTGACTGGTGATCAGGAGGACGCGGGTTCGATACCTGCCGGGGTCGGCAACATTCTTTCGTGGAGATTTATCATGAAACGTTTCTACCGCCATTTTCTCCCTTCCGCTGATTCAAAAAGGGCAGTTGTCAGTTTCTGACGAAAGACTGTGCACTGTACTGGTTAAGCGCTTACGTATAAGCCTGTCCAGGAAAAGTGTGGACGGTTCAAAATTACCTAAAAAGGGTTGACTGGGTACAAACAAACAAACAATACAGACGGATCGACAGGGGAGAGACTTAATCATGAATTGGCATTTATCCTGTCGCACAAAAAGTGGGCCATCGTCGGGTCGACAGCGATACGACGTTCCCACGTAATATCGCTGTCGGCCCGACGATGGCCCGAAATTCTTTGCTGCCTGGGTTAGTGTTTATTCAAGGCCACTGAAAAAAAACTGACATATTTTGATCATTTCCAAATACTCCAACCCAAGCTGGAGAAATAGATGGGCTGCATGATGATTCCACGCAGAGCTGAAATCTGACCACACGCGAGTGCTGGTAAACCGCTTAGAGGACCTAAGCCTGCCCAGGCAAAGCGGTACAAGTCGGACCGTCCACGCTTATAAACCCTACTGGTTTCATGGGGCGACAGGCTTGAGGAGTCATTTCATCTCAGTGTCGGGTAAAAGTCCCACAAAATTGGAAGCAACGTCTCCAAAATGACATATACAGTGTTGACGGGGACGTTGAGCCACAAATCAACCCAATGTGATGAGCAGTGTGAACGATATTCGATATCCTGACAGTAATTCAGTATTGGGGTCAGACTGTAGTCTCATTTTGAGATACTGAGAGACAAGAGTATCTATGGTATCGGCTACAAACGAGGGTACAGTGTCTAAAAAAAACAGTCGCTTTTTTATCTTTTTTTTTTTCGTCGCGTTTTTCGGCGTTCACTTTTTAAATTTTGATTTTTGACCAATGCACTCAGTGAGGAAGTGGTTGTCTAGGTGAACCTCCGAGGATTCAGCCTCTTGAATGGTATACTTCTAATCAGGTGGATTTTTTTCCAATTTTTAAATTTTTCGATAAAAACTAAGTCCAATTTTGTCACTAAGTAAGTAAGTAATTAAAGTAAGTAAGTAAGTAAGTAAGTGAGTGAGTGAGTGAGTGAGTGAGTGAGTGAGGGAGGGAGTAAGTACTTTATTTAGTGAGGGTTACAATAGCACATATGTACATGTAATAGCTAATTTTTCATGAGGCCCTCAGTATATACATATGAACATATATACATAAATATAAACAAGTCCAAGTCAATAGAAAAAAAAAGTAAATAAAATAAAACACACACACACACGCATGCATACATGCACATACGCACACAGAAATGGGACATGAATGCTTGATAAATTAATGTTTACCTTCCACGCAGTATGATTGCTTCTGAGTTGTAGGGACGTTGTACAAAGCATTTGAGTGAAGACAGTCAAAAACATGCAAAAACGTGGTTTCCGTAATGAAGACGATACACATCCTACGCCTTTGATCTGTATTGTTAAAATATCAAAAATACTACACCAGTAAAAGTCTCACAAAATTGGAAGCAACGCCTCCAAAATGACCTATACAGTGTTGACGGGGACGTTAAACCTCAAATCAAACAAACAAACACCAGTAATAGCGCCCCGAATGTGCATATCGTAATTTAATGACCCCTCATAACTTCCCAAGCACTGTTCACAGTCAAGCACTTAACAGACGACAAATTGACAAACCACACCAACAAGGCGGGACTTGTGGAAACAGAAAATTTGGTACAAAGTTGAAATTGCAGAAATCTGCATCTGGTTACAGCTTTTCTCAGATAACTCTTTGTGGGAAGATCATGAGATGGTGGAGCTTGTTCGCAGAATGTATTGATAAAAAAAAATCAAAAAACGCGACAAAAAATAAATAAATAAATAAATAATAAAAAAAAACACTCATTAGAAACGCTCGTGTCCTGTGAGCAAACAGATGTAGGAATGGCTTCATTGAAACTGCACCTTTCTGTATTGCCTAATACTTGGGTGCGTTCAAAATTGCAAATTCATTATTCAAAAACCAGAAATCATTAATGAAATTTCATAACACTGCAGTACACAATCTCAAATCGGGACTGGTGCACCCAGAAAGTACATGTAATACAAGAAACCTTCAACCCGATTAACCCGGAAGTACAGTAAATATCCTATATAAAAAAAACACCTTTGGGACTGTCGGAAGACGACTTTTGAACAGTTCCAAAGGTGATCGCTTACAAGTCCAAGATACGGTACTGGGTGTAGAAAACATAACGAAAGAAAAAAGTGAAACATGTACTATGAAATATATTTTAACAGGAGGATTAGTCTTACTTTTAGCTCATTTTACTGTATTCCGTATTCTATACACCCTTACGCAAACACGCCTATACAAATATATTGCCACCTTTATCGCCGAAAAAATGAAAATTTTATGATGAAAAATTGTGATATTTTTTCTTATTTCTGCTCAAAATATAGATTGTTGGTACTTTTTAGAACCGCCTCGATGAGGCGGTTCTAACGAGTACCCACAATCTATGTTTTAGAGCAGAAATAAGAAAAATAAGTTATACCCCCGCAAACCCCAGTTTTTCTATATAAAAGTGGGGTTGGAGGGGGGTCAAAATTATATAGCCGTGTTTTCGTGATGAGGGTATTGAGTCAATCATAGCAAGAACAAGTTTCTAAGTTTATCAGAAAACAATAGAAGCTTCCGTGGTGTAGTGGTTACGCTATTCGCCTTGTAAACCAGGGATCGCAGGATCGATCCTGGGCTTCTCCAGACTTTCGAATGAGTCTTTAAACCGAGTTCCCGTCTCCGTATGACCCTAGCTGTTGGTGGGACGTAAAACTCAAACACTCACTCACTTCACAGAAGACAAAGTGCATCCCAGGTACATGAAATGTCAGTAAAAAAGAGTCGTTTAGCCGACAATTCTCATTAGATAACAACCAGTAACGTTTAACATTTTTAGTACCAAATGGAATCTTCCTCCTTATATATAGCACAAGCCCATTTCAAAATTTAGGGATGTCAGGTTGTGTTTTCTTCAAAATTTATTTGGAAAATGACTGAACTTTTAGCAAACATTGGAGGCCCTAATCAGACGCCGCATTCTGCGGCGTCTGATCTGGGCCTGCACTGTTTACCAGGATACCCATTTTCGGGTTTCTGGTACAAAATGGGTTAAATGGAGTCGTAACCCAAAAAATATGTGAGACGCCAAGTTGGTCACATATGAGTGGATTTTCTCCGGGTACTAGCCTGCCTCTGAGTAACGATCGACTCGATATAAGTGAAATAATTTTGAAATGGCCGTAACATCAAAATAAAAAAAAAAAAACGAAAAGACATGCATGCATGCGTCCGTGCGCGCGCGCTCGCCAGTGTCGAGCACTGGGTAAGGATCTGGCTATTATGATGTCATTATCAACCCAGCAGGCACACGTCACTAGCTCAACTGACTGACTGACGGTTGTTTTTAAGGTAACCGGGCGCCATGGGCACATAGGGGCTCCCCCCCTAGCTCAACTGTAATCTTCCTCCTTATATATACCATGAGTCCATTCCAACATTTTGGGGTGCCAGGTTGTGTTTTCTTCAAATTTTATTTGGAAAATGGCTTAACTTTTTGTCAACAGTGTAGGCCCTGATCAGACGCCGCGTTCTGCGGCGTCTGATCTGGGCCTACACTGTTTGCCCAATACCCGTTTTGGGGTTTCCGGTACAAAATGGGTTAAACCGCCATTTCATCACGCTAACAATTCCGTGCAATGAATGCCTTTGTTTACATCTTTATATAGAGATATAGAGAAAATCGGAGTTTAGAAGGGTATATATTATTTCCCTGATTATTGCCCTAATCCATAGATTATGTGTGCTCATTAAAACCGCCTCAATGAGGCGGTTCCAGTGAGTACACACAATCTTTGTTTGACACTTTATTAACGAAACTATAACAAATCTTAATAATAAAAATGTAATATGCAGGGTCAAAAATAGACTTGCCCAAGTCTGTTAATTAGGTGTCCATTGTAGAAATAATTGTTTACAAAAAAAAAAAAAAATACATTGTAAATGAATACAGTCTTTTATGAAAATTGTGAAATTAACCTACATTCAGCGATGAAGACTAAGCGACTTTTACATATTTTTTGTTTAAAGGGACTTTCATTTAACAATAAAAAATGTAAATGTAGGGACTTGGGCAAGTCTAGGTCAAAAAAGAAACCTGTGACCAATCCTAACTTTCTAATCAGTTTTCAAAGTTATGTTAGTTCCTAGAACTTCTAATTTTCCTTATCATTTTGCCGAGAAACAGACGCATTTGTTTTCCGGCATGTATAAACAAAAAAAAACAAGGCATGGTAATTAAGAAATGTACTGGAAAAGAAAGAAAGAAAAAAAAATGTTCAGTGAGAGGAAGAAGAAATAATCATAAAATTGACCTAGTGTACCGAGTAGGAAACAATACTATAACATTCCCAGCAGGCACATGACGTAATTGTGACGTCACACCAACTTCGTTACACCGTCATGATGTTTATGCAACGTCATATCAATGTCAATGCAACGTCGTGACGTTGCACCGACGTTCATCTGACGTTGCCCTAGCGACGTGTGTCTGCAGGGTTATGTTCACAAGTCTACGCAACAACGAATACTCTAGTAAACCGAAAAGTGAGGATATCAGAAGTAAATAGTATGTTCCTTAATATAGTTCAGCGGGCCACATGGAAGATTAGTACTAGCACTAAATTTGTTACCCTCTATAAATAAGGTTTATAATACAATACATGAATAATAATTATTGTTATTATTATTAACTGTAAAGGTGATTCTAACATTCACCCATAGTCACATAATGTTTGAAGCAAACAAAGAAAAACATCAAAACCGTTCATCAGAAAACTAAATGACATTTAGCGATAAACAAAGCTGCTGTAGTATTATTAACTTTTGGCCGCGTGCATTACGAAAACATGCCTATTCAAGTATATTGAATAATTTTCCACAACAATGAGAATATCAGATAGAAAAATTCTGATGTTTCCTCATTTCTGCTCAAAACGTGGATTATAGGGTTCTAATGAGTGCCAACTAGCTATGTTTTTGAGCAGGGGGTCAAAATTATATAGGTGTGTTTTCGTGATGCTTAGATCAGCATCGATTCAAAAAAAAAAAAGGTATTTTCAGCCTGGTCGCTTGAAGTACATGATGACTTTTGTTCTTTCGAAGTGTAAGAGTTAATAAACATATTGTCTACCAAGTTGTCAACACTTAATTGAAACGTTTTATTAAGACTGTTCCAATTCGACCAATCTCTGTCGAATTCGACTGTCGAATTCACAAAAGATTTATCATGTATAAAATGGGGGTTTTCAATGGTTCTTCATAAACGACATTCAATGAATGACATTCTTCTTAGAACCGATCCTTAGAATCGCCATACGCACCTTATACCAGGTAAACAACGTCAGATATATACGTTTTTGTTTTGGTGTTACGGCCCTTTCACGATAATTTCACTCTGATCATTAATCAGAGGTGGGCTAAAATATAGTACCCGGAGAAGAACCACCTGACCTTCCGTTGCAGATTTTGGTGTCTCACATGTGACCCGAGCCAGGCTCGAACCCAAATATATACGCTTGTACATATTGACTTTTGTAAATCACATGTTTATAATATGAGCCCCGCCAAGCGAATTTTGGTCTTCGAGCATTCCGTCATGACAAATTTTAACTGCGCATGACCAGCCATTCAGAGGGGCCAGGGATATGGCTTTCTGTCTGAAGGTTCCTCTTGATCCACTGCTTGTATGAGCGAGCAGCGAAGGTTCTGGCGAGACTGCGCGGATGCGCAGGCTCGCCTGAACCTTCGCTGCTCGCATAGGCGATAAGAACCAAAATCGCTTGACGGGGCCCATATAAAGTGGGATTTACCAGGTGACGGATGTGTTGACATGATGGCAGAAGTTTGTAACTTTTTTTTCTTTCTTTTCGATTTCGTTTTCGACTTGTATGGCCGAGACATTTTATGGCGCCAAGTTTGAAGATTATAATAATTAACCTACTTATCTCTGCTTCCGCGTTGGATTATCTGTCAGTTAAAATATAAAATAAAAGCGGAATTTTATTTTCCCAACTTTTCAGGAGCAGCAAAATCGCTGATCGATTCACCAAAAACAATAACGATCTTATCAGGGAACCTAAATATGATAAAAGAGTCATAAAAGAGACAAATAAAAATACGACCAAAAATAATGACTGATTGAAGGGTAAAAATTCATCACATTGGTCACCTCTATGAGTCAAGTCTCTACTTAGATCCAGTTAAAAACTGACCTTAATCTAAACCCTTGTCCTGCTGAATATTCAATTTAGCCACGCCAATTTATGACTTTGAACCAATCAGATTTCTTAATGTGATTTATTCCTACAAATTCATATACTGAATTTCAAATAGTGTAGATCCTGATCAGATGGCTCCTTCAGAAGCCATCTGATCTGGGTCTACACTGTTTGCAAAAATAGGGGTCTGGAACAGCAGGATAAAGGTAAAGCAAGCACATTATGACCATTACAGGTGCTTGCTAAACCCTACTCCTAACCCCCCGCCCATCGGGGCTTGAAGAAATAGCTGGGCTGCATGATGCTGCCACGCAGAGCTGAAACCGACCCGCACACGAGTACTGCATGGTAAACCGCTTAGAGGATCTAAGCCTGCCCAGGCAATGCAGTGTGAGTCGGACCGTCCATGCTTATAAACCCTATTGGTTTCATTGAGCAACAGGGCTTGAGATGTCATTTCAACTCACTGTCGGGTAAAATTAAGTCCCACAAAATTGGAAGCAACGTCTCCAAAATGACCTTTACAGTGTTGATGGGGACGTTAAACCTCAAATCAAACAAACAGAAACAAAACCCTGATCCTGTTGAGGACAAAATGAACAGACATATTATATTAAGTAATTTGATTGGTTGGTGTGACTTTATTAATCTATGCAGCAGGGTAAAGCTTTATGTAAGTAAGTGAGTAAGTAATTAAGTACGTAAGTAAGAAGGTTTAGTTTATTTAAGTAAGTAAGTAAGTAAGTATTTAGGTTGGTCGTAATTATTAAGGAGAATGGGTTCACATTCAGGCGATACAATTCTTTTAAACGTGTTCTGTGATGTTTGTACTGGGCCAAATTCTTTTTCTTCAAAGGTAGACATTTTAGAGGAGCTGAGCTTATGGGAAAATAAACAGAAGATATCTTCGTTTTCAAAATGGAGAAAATATGTCGGGTGCATCCATTCCATTTTAAGGGGAATGGATACACATGGTAGATTTTTCGGCCATTTTTCGAAGGTAAACGACTTTCGGGACTTCCTGTTCGCTTTTCTGCAATCCCAGTCCCTTTGAAAAAGGGGTCTACTCTTAAAGGAAAGAATTTGCTCCTCAAGAGCAAATTCTTTCCTTTAAGAGTTGACCCCTATTGACATGGAGACAAAAATACTTTTGCAGGAGTTGCCTCCCCTGAAGGTGTATCAATTCCCTTTAAAAGAGTTTAATATTGCTTTCTGTCTATTTTTGTTTAACGGCCAAGTCAATACGGATTAGGTCATCTTCTAGGACATGTTGATACATGTCTGTAGGCGGTTTACCAGTACAATGCATATTCTTTTGCAGGAAACTGACACACGACTGTCCTTCTTGAATCAGCGGAAAGGAGAATATGACTCTTATTAATGTTATCAAATGATATGGGCCACAACAAACAAAAAAGGGACTTTGGAAATGTGCGCCCAGCGACGGTTCAGATCAGCCTCCACACAGTCTGATCATAGCCTTCCCTGTGATCTATATGGATGCCCCTTTCACACATGACCGAATATACATTTTTGCTTGACGCCGCTACTATTTCTTTTGCCATTATTCCAGAGCTTCAACTCAATGCTGAAATCAACCACACATAAGTACTGGTAAACCGCTTAGTGGGGCTAAGCCTGCCCAGGCAAGTGGTGCATGCGTATGAACACTATTAGTTCCATCTCAACGTCGGGTAAAAGTCCCATAAAATTGGAAGCAACGTCTCCAAAATGACCTACATAGAGCGGGACGTTAAACCTCAAATCAAACAAACAGAATCGCCATTCGTAACATTTCTGTCATGTTTTGCTACACTGAAGGATATCCCCTGCACTGCAGGCACTCACCGTTGAACTTATGTTGAAACAACGTTGAAAACGTTGTTTCAACGTTAGTTCAATGTTAAGTCAACGTTTTGGGCCTGCAGTGATGGACATGATCTATTTATTTTACACACTTCAGCAGTTAGTTTCCTTGATGCTAGAAAGGAGAGAATTTGGCATTATTGACTATTACAATATCAAAATGGTATGACAAAGTGCATGCTTTCATTTCTCCAAGCAGGTAATATTTCTGATGAAAATTTGTGTGTGTGTGTGTGTGTGTGTGTGTGTGTGTGTGTGTGTGTGTGTGTGTGTGTGTGTGTGTGTGTGTGTGTGTGTGTGTGTGTGTGTGTGTGTTTCTTATCAAAACTCCCAAAGGAT
Source organism: Lucinisca nassula (assembly GCA_963580285.1). Classification (NCBI taxonomy): domain Eukaryota; kingdom Metazoa; phylum Mollusca; class Bivalvia; order Lucinida; family Lucinidae; genus Lucinisca; species Lucinisca nassula. The sequence goes on along the minus strand of OY757015.1, from coordinate 163,877,686 downwards.
GTGGGTGCTCGTTAGAACCGAGTACACAAAACCTATGTCCTGGAGCAGAAATAAGAGAAACAATGTATACCCATGTAAACTCCAGTTTTCTGTTATACTGGGTTTACAGAGGTATTCACTATATGGACATGTATTCTTTGAGTTTCCAAATTATTCTGTTATTTGGAACCAGCAAAGAGGATGATTAGTCGGCGCATGCGCGGAATCTGATCTTTGTTCGCTACTTCGATGTGCTATACTTCTGGTTTCGTAGTCTGTATCGGTAATATTGTACTGAGGGGTTGGATAAGTGAGCTTTGTTTTTCCTACAGGTATATTCTCAACAAAATAAATAAATTTTATAAATAAATAAATAAATACTACGGTTTCAAAGTATAAAATAACGCTGTAAGTATGAAATTTTACCCGTAGAATAACATCTATAAAAGTTCTTCTGAAATTAGTCAAAGTTTATGAAATAAATCAATTGCTCTAAGTATTGCAGCTTCAAGGATTTTAAGCTTACAAAGTATAAATTTTTACCATATAAAGTAAAACGATGTATACCTTTTTTGTTATCAAACTTATCAATATTTAAATATTTTTACATTATGTTTTCCTTCTGGTGTCCAGCGAAGGGTTTTCACAGGTTTTAGGTCATTTACCTATTCATATCTCCACTTCCTTATTCCAGGAAAAAAAATATTTATAAGTTCTTTGAAAATGCTGGACAATTTCCCGAACGTCATGCTGAAATCCTTTTCTGTTCCGGTGCTCGGTCTACTTAAACCACTGGGCTGCCAGGAAAGCCAGTCAGTGATTCTTCACAGTGAATAACATAGTTAAGAGAACGGTAAGATTTCATCACAACGCTCGAGTTAAAAGACCCCCGTAAACTCTATTTTATAAAGAAAAAACTTGGGTTGTGTTTGTTTTGTTTGTTTGATTTAAGGTTTAACGTCCCCGTCAACAATGTAAAGGTCATTTTGGAGACGTTGCTTCCAATTTTGTAGGTTTTTTACCCGGCATTCAGCTCAAGCCCTGCCGCAGGGCTTATAAGCATGGACGGGCCGACTCTCACCGCTTTGCCTAGGCAGGCTTAGATCCTCTAAGAGGTTTACCAGTACTCCTGTGCGAGTCGGTTTCAGCTCTGCGTGTAAGCATCATGCAGCCCATTTATTTCTCTAAGCCCCGATGGGCGGTGGCCGAAACTTGGGTTTACGGGGGGGGGAACATTTTTTCGTATGACTGCTCCAAGATATAGGTTGTGGTTACTCGTTAGAACCGCCTCAATGAGGCGGTTCTAACGAGCACCCAAAACCTATGTTTTGAGTATAAATAAGAATAATATCACAAAAATTCATTAGAAAATTAAACAATTTTGAGATAAGAAAGAATTCAGTTTGTCACATGAATGTGTTACCGTAACTTCAATTACTCTTACATCTTCTGGGCATGAAAATTTCGTCGAGACAGGGATGGTTCGAGCAAAGGAGGCTTAACGATACCCTGTTTCAGGAGATATGATATTAGAATCTTACATGCGTGTGAGGCGGATGATTCAACGTCACTGTCCGGCTTCAGGAGGCTTCTTTCTACCCTCACACCCACCGGCCCCGATAGCTCAGTTGGTAGAGCACATGTCCGCTCCGGGGAACGGGAGGTCACGGGTTCGATCCCGGGCCGCAACATACCAAAGTCGTTAAAAATGGTACTAGCTGCTCCTCGCTTGGCGCTCAGATTTACGGGGTAGAGCTAGGACTGGTCGACCCAGTGTCAGGATAATGTGACTGGGTGTGGTATCATGTAATGTGTCTGGGACATGATACATCAGTGAGGCAGCACTATTAAAGAGAGCATTGAGCTCCCTGTCGCAACCAGACACCGTCGTGATATGACTGAAAAATTGTTGAAAGCGACTTTAACTCGAATTCACACACGCACACTAACCCTCACACCCATGCTTGCATACCTTTCATTTTTGAGGGTGGATGTTTTATATATAATGCAGTCACTTCTATTATCGACGTCCACTATATGCGGCGTTCGGTGATCTCCACGTCAATCTTA